>JAFJYJ010000057.1:1387160-2080741 GCA_019022615.1 Acacia melanoxylon
TCAAGATTTAATTAGAGAGAAGATGAGAAATCTAGTTAAGGGTAATTTAGTATTTCTATTTTAATGTTTTAATTTCTGATTTTCAAAATAATTACCATTTTTATGGTCCTTCTTAATAAATATTATTTTTCTTAGGTCCTTTATTATAATTTTTCCTACACTTTATATTAAGTACCGGAAGGAAGAAGTAGATTCATGTAAAAACTTTAATGAAGTAACTATAAATAGGGGAAAAATATGTTTTCTCTACCTTACAAATAAATAAGACCAAATGAACATAAAAGTTGTCAATTATAGTAGCATATGTATTATTTTATTTTTATACATATGGTTTTATTATTTTTCTTATAATTTGATGGGGCATCATAAAATCTCCCATTAACAATTAATAGGAGTGTAATTGGAATATCACTAAACAACTCAACGTAATCTCATTAATCACATTGTCCCATGAATAATATGGATGAAATATATTTTATTGGGTACCTTATGAAATTTTTAAGCACTTTGCTTTAGATGTCAAATCGATGATTATAGTCTTACATGTTATAATACAATCATTTAGAAAAAATCCTTTAAGGTCTCAAAAGATCAAAAAAATCCCATTGAAAATTATGATATAAAAAAATGTCTCAATAACAAATTATTTAATAGATGATTAATAATTTTATTTGTGGGTTTTAATAATTCTTTAAGATTTTTTATGAGATTTTTTATTAGAGGGGATAGTTATGTCCCCACATAGCTGATTTGACCTCTTTTCAATTAAAATTAAAATAAATGTTATTTTTAATTTTAAAAAATATTGTTATAAATTTTTTCTTGATTAAAATAAAAATAAATGTTATTTTTATTTTTAAAAAAATTGAGAAGGGTGATATATGGAAATTGATAATTTGGGTGGGTAAATGAGGATAGAAGAGGGCAGGGCCTATAATTCTGAGTAGGAGTGGGAGAAGCCCACACCGGAGGGTACAAAATTGTCCTTTCTTTATTGGGTAGGCCCACCCCCACATGTGGGTCCGTATTTTCCTTCTTGCATGATTGTCACCCGTCTTTTTCACTCCGACTCTTTCTTTTCAAACTAAATCTTAATAATTTCAATTTAGTATTTACGAAATATAATTAAAATATCACAACTTAGATAAATAAACAAGTAAATTTAAATAACTACAATTGCCAGCAAGAAAAAATTGGTTTGACTTATAAATTTATGGCCCATGTTTTTTAGCAGTATAAATTCAAATCTGTCCATTAATATAAGTAGTCAGACGTTTTTAAAGTCCTAAAAAACATAATAAGAAATTAAATATAATTATGAGTATATTTTTTATTTTTAAAAAATAATGATTGAATGTATTCTTAGGATTTTCAACTTAATTAAATTTAAATGAACACTTAAAACAAAAGATATATTGATTTTGTTTTTATTGGGAAAGCGGTTTACTTTATGGGCATGCTTTAAATTTGTCAACGAGATGCAAGTCTTTGTAATGACACTTGACTAAAGTGGCATGTCACGCGCTCGTTTATCCATGGGATTAAGGTGGTTCTTTCTCCGTCAAGTTTTCACCAAGGGTAGTTTTGTCTCGAAAATTCTCTGGGGAGTAAATGTTATGTATCCGATAAGTATAAAAAATTTGAATAATTTTCCCTCCAACTAATTTTAACGGTTAGTTAACTAAATATATTGAACTAATTGTCTATATGTTACCTATATTATCTTTAGTAAGATGCAAATTTACTCTGAAAATTCTAAATCTTTGAAAAAAGATGAAGTAAATGAACCGACTTCACGACGCTTTAACAGAAATGATAAGGGTGACATGTGAACTACTAACGCGCGCAAATATATATGGTCAACTAATAGTTAAAATCAATTAAGAAAACGACAAGGGTAAAATTGCTTCATTTTCTATACTTTCAATGGCAAAGTTAAAAATCCTAAAAAATTTCGGAACAAAATTATCCCTTTGTGTAAACTTTTGGAGTAAAATTACCCCTTAATCCTTATCAAAATACTCTTTACTAGATGGTACTCCTTTTTTTATAATTATATTTATAATTATACTCAAATTTTTAAAACACAACAAAATATGGAAATTGAAGTGGAGTGTAAAAATTTTGTATTCTATTTTATTCTTGGATAAAAGAACGCCCAATAATATTTTTTAGTTGGTGTTATTCGGCACTCTAATGTTATTTTTTGAGTTCGTCCCACACCCTATCCTTATTTATAATGTATCTAACACTCTAAACTTTAAATAAGATTAGAGTATTGAATGTAATTGAAAAATAATAAATAACATGAAGATAGTGAATTGGAAAATAATATCAAGGGGACAACTTTAGCCTTTATTCTTACCACGTATTTTTAAAAACGTAATATTCAAGAGTGATAGATTATATAGAGAGTATTTGTTAAAATATGCATTTAACTATACATAGAAATGTATATTGAAAAATATATATAGGAATAAAATAAATTTAAAATTTGAGACATGTAATAAATGAGAAATGAAGTAACATGATAGGGTTATCAATGATGGATCAAAGAAAACATGGTAGTGTTATTTGTAAATAAATTTATTGGCAAAAAAATTGTAAATAAAATTATGGGAGAATTATAATAAAGGACCTAAGAAAAATAATATTTATTAAGAAGGACCATAAAAATGGTAATTATTTTGAAGGATCAAAAATTAAAACATTAATATAAAGAGACTAAATTGTCCTTGGTTCTACACTTTTTACATAAAGGTGAGAAATTAAAAAAAAAACATTTTAAAAGAAATAGGGGTACGGCTATTACAATAATAAGAAGGAAAGAACAAAACCGAAAACATCACGAGTACAGAACCAGTACTGAAGTAAAAACAACCGAAATGATTATCACAAGTACGGACCATGCGAATTGGCTTCGGTGATTCAAAACAGAAGTTTGAAAAATATACAATACTAAAGGGGCAAGGATTAATCAGACTTGAATGATTATAACAAGAACCGAAGTAAAGAAAAACTAGATGAAAAATTACCACGAAGAAGAACTTGAAGATCATAGAACAGAGGGGAGGACGCCTAGGAGATCTTTGTGGATGAAAGAACCTACGATTTCTTCTTCACAGAGAGATAAAAAGTTACCAATAGAGACTCTAACTTGCATATTCCAGATTCCGATTTGATCTTTATTTACCATTTTCAATCAATCACTTTAGATTCTGATTTAATTAGAGATAATAAAGGAAATTTGACCAAGGGCAATTTAGTCTTTTTTTATATTAATGTCTTAATTTTTGGTCTTTCAAAATAATTAACATTTTTATGGTCCTTCTTAATAAATATTATTTTTCTTAGGTCCTTTATTATAATTCTCCCTAAAATTATTGTACATGATAAATAACTGCATCTAAGAATTATTATCCCTTTCTTGACATAATTATTTTTATTCACACAGTTTTGATTTATCTAACCAGCTTAAAAAGAAGACTAAATGATACATTTAGTCATTTATATTTACTCTAAAGTTTGATTTGGTCCTTTAAGTTTGCAAAGTGTACTTTTAGTCCCTTAACCCTAACATCGTTCGTCTCATCTAACGAAAAATGCTGACTGTACAATTAAATAAAGAATGCTTACATTTTAAAAATATAAAATGAATTCTTATATATTCCAACTCACCAATTAAAGCTAATCAATCGCTTTATCAAAAAAAAAATCAATTGATCAAATTGAATCGCTATGTTCTTCAATTTTTTCACTCTCATGTAAACTAAACAGAAGAAATAATTTAGCAGGAAGACAACCAAATGCATCTTCCTAAAAATTGCAGCAATTTATTGCAAGTACTTTAGCAGCTTGATTATTCTGCACTTATAAACCTCGGATCACAAAGTTTACAATTTACATGAGATTTTTTACTCTCTTTTTTCCCCAAATAAAAAATAGTAAATAATCAGGAATTTATTTTTAAAAAAATACAACAAAAATAGAGGTGTGAAATGAAATAGCCCAACCAAATAAGAAGCAAATCTCAGGGAAATTATACAACTGGGCAAAACCGAAAAGAAAATGATGCAGAATCCTCCTGGAGAACGACACAGTTTTCTTCAAAACCATACAGTTCAAAAGCCAAAAAGAAAATTGAAATTTAAAGAAAACAACCACTCGAAAATCTAATAACACAAATAAAGAGAAAACTAAACCAATATAAGAAAACAATATTATCATCACCATCATGAAAAAATAAACAAGAGAATAACAAAATCCGTTCAAAAAAATGCAGCAGCAGAATAATCCTCCCCCCTCCCCTAAAAAAAAACTGTGCCTAAAACTTTGTGAGAAGGCGAAACCGATAATTGGTGAGTTGGAATATATAAGAATTCATTTTATATTTTTAAAATTTAAGCATTCTTTATTTAATTGTACAGTCAGCATTTTCCGTTAGATGAGGCTAACAGTGTTAGAGTTAAGGGACTTAAAAGACACTTTACAAACTTAAGAGACCAAATCAAACATCGTAACAAACATAAAATTTAAATGTATACTTTAACCTAAAAAGAATCTAGTGTCCCTCCCGCATTATTCTTCTGTCTTACTCCCTTGTCATTTATATAAAATATATTTAAGAAGTTGATTTTGGTTAAATATAAGACATAAATTTCATATTTATCAATTTTTTCTTCTAATTTACCCATATTGATCATATCTCAACAATAATTAAATCAAAGAGGAAACGAGGAATTAAAGAAGATAACTTGGGTGCGCAGGAAAAAAAAGATGACTTGGGTGTTTTAAAAAATGTATGTCACATTAACCAATTTTACCAACTTCCTTAATTTAATCAAATTAAATAAATATTTCTTATATTAAGAACTAGAGGGAGTGACAATTTATCTTTACTCCTCAACTTAATACAACAATTATATTTGGTAATTTAATTTTATAAAGTCTTTTTTTAGTCATTTTGCCCTAAAAATTTTTAATCTCAAAAGATAGACTTTTGGAAGAATGACAAAAAAAGAACTTTACAATTGGAAAATCCTAAATAAGATATTTCATCTTAAAATGAGTTGTGAATTGCATCGTGCCTCGTCATTACTTTATCAATTATATTTATTGGTAACAAAAACGATTTGAGATTTTACAATTTCAAAATATATTTTCTATAATTTTCCCTAGATTTTTTGTGCCAAATGGCAATAATTATTATTTTTAAAATTAAACTTAACATATCATAATTTATAAATATTTTGCAATATTTAAAATTTAGGGTTAAATGATTTAAAAGACAAATTAGGGGGGGGGAAATTTCATATTCCAAGATGATTTTTTTTTTTATAAAGTTAAAAGTAATAAGTTTTTACCTAAAGTTGATGTAATTTTTTATGAAAAAAATTTTAAAAAAAAAAATACCATTTGAATTTCAAAATTTTAAATAAGTTTTATTGCTTATGAGAGTGTATGTATTAGTTACAAGAGTATATTAATTAACGACTCATTTAACTAAGGAATAACTAATTTGAGATTTTGAAGTTGAAGTGATATTTTTTGTTCTTCTAATTTTTGTAACACAACTATTTATTATTAATACTATTAGGTTATATTAATGCCTTATTAAATTGATTGTTAGTGCCCCTCTCTTACAACATTTTTTTTATTGTTGCCCCTCTCTTACAACCGACATAAAATTCTTTTCACATGTTTATATCATAAATTGTAAAAGCTTTTTTCGAAAACGTAACCCCAACAATGCGCTTTATCTATTTTTTATTTGGCAAATGATATAATTCTTCTCAAGGCTTATCATGTGAAGGATTTAAACTTAAGTTATCCTCTCAACGAAAATGAAGCCATCTAGCATATAAACCAACCGTTTGTTGGTTACTCCCTTCTGTCCTTTTTCATAAGTAACTTTTTTTTTTTTTTTTTTTTTTTGGGTTGGTCTTTTTTATAAGTAACTTTCTCCCAGTGTCTCAAAATTTAAACTACTTTTTTTTCTTTTCTACCCCTATTAAATACACATATTTATACTATTAGTTATCTTTCACTCACCACTATTTATTACACATTCTCTCTTATATTTTATAGTCATACTCTCTCATATTTGTTATTGATTCTCTCTTCTATGCTCTTTTCATAAATACAGGTATATTTGGAAGATTTGGGATAATGATGGTAGAAGTGACTTATTTGCAATCTAAATTTTGCAAACGTAAGATATGATGAAATTCATATTGTAAATTTGATTTGTGTTTAGACGATTATTTGAAAAGTCAGTTGAGATGAAAAATGACTGGAAATGACATGAATCTTATTGAATAGCGCGCACACACACATATATTAGATGTATATATTATGAAAATTGAAGATAAATATTTAAATATAAATTTGATAAAAAAATTAAATTATTATTTTAAAATTTAAAAACTCTAAAGTACTTTATTAAAAATATATTCTAATTGATAAACTAGAATGCATACAAATGTATATTTAATATTACGCTTATTAGATCACCAATCCCTAACATTTTTGTTTCGAAGTTAAAAAAAGTGACTTCTATGAGAAGTAACTTCTTTTTTTAAATAAACTCATCTGAGACCACTGTTATCCCAAATGGTGCATTTTTCTCCACTGAGCTTAAATCACTGTGCATTGGACTATTTCCCCTCGCTGCTATGCCAAATAGGCTGATTACTGACACATTTATTTATTTTTAGCTAATTTTAACTTGCAAATTGTTTTGGTAATAAGGTTAAAAGTTACCCCCTTTGGTCTTTATTATAAGACACCAACTAACAAGTGTATTTAGTCATTTTTAAAACAATTTGTTTATTTCCAAAGAAAGCATTAAATATTTTTTTTCCATGCATTTAATTACCATAATTAATAAAGGTAGTGGTTGAGAGTAATAATTAATATGATATTAGAGTTTAGAACAATTAGTAAGGGTCATATGAAAAATATTAAAATTTTAAGACAAATTTAATGACTTTAATTATTTTATCAGTTTGTAAGAATTATTAGTTAACCATTAATAAAGACAAGAGCAAGAGCAAGTACGGAGTACCTATTAAAAAGACAAGGGGACGTATTTATTTAAATCAAGTCATTTTTAAATTTCGATTTTTTTTAATTAATACTGTTGAAAATCGGAGCCCTTGTAAGATGGATTGCAATTGCAGAGCCTGCACGGCAAAGGAAGAAAGAAAGAGCGTGCGGGAGAGAGTGGGAGAAGGCGCGTGAAGATAAGTGGGCTGGATCCGTGAATATTAAATGTCAGTGTCGTGCTTTTCGTATGTAGCAGTGGGCAGAGCAAAAGGCGCGTGTGGCACAGTGAGGTCTCTCACAGCCCCACGCCTCCGTGTGTGTCCTCGTCATCACGAACGGTTTAAAAAGAATATGGAGAAGAAATAGACTTACTGAGACTGCCAATGGTGGGGGAGCTTTGTGGGTCCCATCACTAGAAAGCCACTCTCAAGCAACCTCCCCTCTGCAGTGCGACGCTCTGATTTTTCACCGCCTTCTTCTGTTTTCTCTCTGAGCTTCACTCTCTCTCTCTCTCCTCATCTCTCTCATCCATCTATGGTGGTGGGTTTTCAGGACGTAACTTTTGCTTCTTCAAAGCATCGAAGCAGGAAAAAGCAAGAGCTCCTTCGATTTAAAGCGCAGATTCGCCTTCATTTCGTCCCTTTCTTTTGGTGCATTGATCTTCCTCTGCTACTTTCTTGTTTTATAGTTAAAAGTAATTTTCCCCAAAGTTATTCTCCGTTTTATTCTTCGAACTTGAAATTTGTACTCTAACCTGAGTTGGTAAATGCTTGATTGTTATCTGGAAGTTGTTTGACTCTTAATTTTTTCAACTCTCAAGCTGATACTATGACCAGTTACTTTTGTTGGGAGTATGTAGAATTTGGAAATTAATGATGACGCGTCTCATGGTTGGTTTGTCTGGTTTTGACTGTGACTGATTGGTTTTTTTGTGGGCTTTACCCGATTTGTTTGAAAGTTATGCTCAGACATCATCCTTTGAATTTATGCTAATTTCATTTGACTTGGCTATCTTGTTTTATTGTTTGTAATTTAGCCATTCAACTAAGAAGGCTTTCAAGGGTTGATTGCGGCTGCTCAAGGACCGTGATACACTCTATGTAAGCCAAGTCTCCTGAATTCCCTTTATATTGTGATTCAACCTGTTCTTGAACATTTTCTGTCAAGTTACGAGAGCTTGGGATGTGAAGTTTTAGAAAGAACTTTAAGTCTCTTCTACTCTCTAGATTATTGCTGGCGTTGAAGAATTTACAAAGTGTAAGTGGTGGAGGCTGATTTGTTGGTAATTGTAAAGAAATGGATCAAAATGAAGGAGAAAACTGGGGGAATTTGGTGACGAAGATGCTTCCTCCTGGTGCTTCTATACCTAATGATGCTTCTGATCTTGACTACTCCATGGCCATGGAATACAAGGGTCCGGCCTTTTCCTATGAAGTGCCACGAGTTAAGCCCCTAAATGCAAATTCTCAAGTAATACGGCTTTCTGACTCACAAAGATCGGTTGATAACCGGCCTCCTGTTATTGAACCAATCCCTTTGCCAGTGTCTCGTATTGTTGGTCTCACAAGTTCTCCTAATCAAAGTCCAAGAATGTCAGCAAGTTCTGAATCCGTAGTGTCTGTCTTGCAGAATGCAGATTTTTGTTCCGCGTCGCCTTCAGCATCCCCTAGTTCAGTACATAACCCACCAAATAATCCTCCCAAACAAATTATTCATGAAGCAAAGAGGGCTCCTGTTGTCACTTTTAATACCATTGAGAGATCTCAGAGGAAAGAAGCTGAGGTTGTGAAGCCAGTTTATCCGGAATATGTTGGGGTTTCTAAAGAAAGGAAGAAAAAGAAAATAAAAGTTTGTTATAGATGTGGAAAAGGGAAATGGGAATATAAGGAGTCATGTCTGGTTTGTGATGCCAAGTATTGTGGCAATTGTGTGCTCAGAGCAATGGGATCAATGCCAGAAGGGCGCAAATGTGTAACATGCATTGGTCAGCCTATTGATGAATCAAAGCGTCTGAAATTGGGTAAATATTCAAGGGTTTTGTCTCGATTACTGAGTCCGTTAGAAGTCAAGCAAATTATGAAAGCAGAGAAAGAATGCTCTGCTAATCAGCTTCGGCCTGAACAGCTAGTTGTCAATGGATTCCCTTTGAAGCCAGAAGAGATGGCAGAATTACTCGGGTGCCCCTTACCTCCACGGAAGCTAAAGCCTGGTAGATATTGGTATGATAAAGAATCTGGTCTATGGGGAAAGGTGATAAAAGTTTACATTTCTGCTTTAAAGCTGATAATGTGTGCTTAAATTTGCTTTATAGAAAGTACTATATCTCAAATTTCTATCAATGAATAATGGATTTGATGTTTGTCGTTCTTGGTTTGAATAGGAAGGAGGAAAACCTGACAAAATAATAAGTTCAAACTTGAACTTCAGTGGGAAACTTAGCTCTAATGCTAGCAATGGGAACACTGAAGTTTACATCAATGGAAGAGAGATTACAAAACTTGAACTGAGGGTTCTGAAGGTAAGCTTTTGCATTATGTCAAACAAGTTTTATTCTTTTCATCATGCACCTTTTCTTTGTATATTCAGTCCTTTCTCTCTTCACTCTATTTCTACTCCTATCTTGTGAACCTTTGATGACAATTGATGCTGGATAAAATCAGTTACCATGTCTAGATTATTGCCTAATTTCGCTCATCATTCCACTGTCAAATCTATTTTTACTCCTACCTTATGATCTTTGATGGCCCCTTGATAAAAAGACTTCCTAATCATTAATACTATTCAAATCTGTACCATTAACCTGTTCTTTGAATGTTCAGCTGGCAAACGTGCAGTGTCCACGTGATACACACTTTTGGGTTTATGATGATGGTCGTTACGAAGAGGAAGGTCAAAACAATATCAGGGGAAACATCTGGGAAAGGGTATTTACTTGAACATTTCTTTCTGAAAACTTCTGAAGTAAGGAGCTGGAATATTAATGAAACCGGTCTTTTGCTTTTTCCTAGACAGGCATCAACAAGATTTGTCTGTACCCTGTTCTCTTTGCCTTTCCCGCATGGTCAACCCTATGGACCAAGATATGAGACTAGTAATTATACTACAGTTCCAACTTATCTTGAACACAAAAAAGTCCATAAGCTTTTTCTTCTTGGACTTCAGGGATCTGGTACCAGCACTATCTTTAAGCAGGTACAGTCTTTCTTGCAACCCTATTCTCATGTCTCATGAGTAAGGACTTAGGAGATCTGATATAAAAGTAGTGATAACTACTAACAAGTATGTTCAATTGCTTTGAGGGCTATTTTGCCCCCCTTTTGTTGCATGCTCTGTGACATTTGCTTTTGCAATTGAAGAGCAGGCCAAATTTTTGTACGGGAACAGATTTACTGCTGAAGAACTGGAAGATGTCAAGCTGATGATCCAAAGTAACATGTATAAATATCTTAGCATATTACTTGATGGAAGAGAGCGCTTTGAGGAGGAGGCTGTAGCTTCTTCTGGCCAAACTATGAAACCAGGTAATATTTCATGCAGTGTTAAATATTCTTCAATTTTTCTTGTTCATGTATTAGCTGCTTATTCAACTTGTGGCAAATCTTTTATTTTATTATTATTATTGTTGTTGTTATTAATTTTCTTTGGTTTTGTGGTCTATGATTCACTTTTTACAAGTTTGAATTTCCACTATTGAGACAAGATCTATGTACAAACTTTGTACTTGATATGGCTATATTTTCTGTTGTTAATCTATCTGATTATAGTCTGTGTTCAATTTTCACAGCAAGGCAAGTTCTTGATGGCATCTGAATGTTTCTGGCAAGTTATTTGATTTCAATCTTTATTCAGGTAGGGACAATGAAGCAGCTGAAACTAGTCAATGCATATATTCCCTCAACCCAAGGCTGAAGCATTTTTCTGACTGGCTCCTGGATATTATAGCCACCGGGGATTTAGATGCATTCTTCCCTGCAGCCACACGGGAGTATGCACCGTTAGTTGATGAAGTGTGGAAGGATCCAGCTATACAAGAAACCTATAAAAGAAAAGATGAACTTCACTTCCTACCAGATGTTGCTGAGTACTTCTTAAGCCGGGTTATTACTTTTGAAACCGTTTCACTTTTTTCAGTTGTACAGAAAGTTGTCTGGTCTAGTTAATTTTATCATTCACCTTCTTCCTTGATTAGTTAGCTTGATGATTTGCTTTGTTTCCTTCAGGCTGTTGAGATATCTAGCAATGAATATGAACCTTCTGAGAGAGACATATTATATGCAGAAGGGGTTACCTGTGGAAATGGATTGGCTTTCATGGAATTTTCACTCGATGATCGCAGCCCAATGTCTGAAACTTATACAGATAATCTAGAATCCCAGGCCCCACCTCTGACCAAGTGAGTTATATTGCTGTTCTATGTATTGTTCAAGCATCTTCTCCAAGTCCAAAGTTTCCACGGCAGTTGAAAATTTTCTTTCCTTACAGTTCCACGAGCTTGATAATGCTGGATGCACAAATCTAGCTCCAACCTGTCTTGTCATTATACTGCATTACTACACCCTAGAAAATCTAAAATATAAACTGAATAAAAAAACGGTATTTCAAACTGATACTCAGCAAAGTATAGAAACATACGGGTCTTTCATTATTGCCTGCCATTGTGTTCATAAAATGCAGATGCATCAAAAATTGATTGCATATGAAATTCTGTATAACTTTCTTTGCTGTCTCAGGTACCAACTTATAAGGGTGAATGGCAAGGGGATGAATGAGGGCTGCAAGTGGGTTGAAATGTTTGAAGATGTTAGAGCTGTGGTCTTATGCGCTGCCCTTAGTGACTATGATCAGGTGTGCATTGCCCCAGACAGCAGTGGCAGTGGAACACTTCTTCAGAACAAGATGATGCAAAGTAGGGAGCTATTTGAGACCATGGTCAAACACCCTTGTTTTAGAGACACCCCATTTGTATTGATTCTGAACAAGTTTGATATTTTTGAGGAAAAACTAAGTAGGGTGAGTCTAAGTGCTTGTGAATGGTTCAGTGATTTCTGTCCTGTGCGTGCTCATGACGGCAATCAGTCACTAGCCCATCAGGCATATTTCTGTGTTGCCATGAAATTCAAGGATCTTTATGCTTCCCTCACAGGCCGAAAACTTTTCGTCTGGCAAACCCGGGCAAGGGACCGGGTTACCGTCGATGAGGCATTCAAGTTTATCAGGGAGGTTCTCAAGTGGGATGAGGAAAAGGAAGAGAATTTATGTGGTCCACCAGAGGATTCATTTTACAGTACAGATATGAGCTCCTCTCCCTATATGAGACAAACCTAGTGCCTTCTATTAGGAAAAGTTTGGGGAGTGTTGAGGAATAGTTAGTTATCTGTATTATTTATTTGATGTATTTTGAAGTGTAATGGTTCTTGGTAGATAAGTGGTGCGTCTTCATGCTGCAGCTTACCATGCCAAAAGACCAGAATAAGGAGTCAGAGTTCGTATTGGCCGGTTGTGACCTTCCCTGTTTCCCTTCAATTGGAACAAATAAAGGGGTAAAATCATAAAGATCGATTTGACCTTTGTGTAGCATCATAATCCCTATTTGTGGACGAGTGTACAAAAGGGGGGGGGGGGGGTCTGCATTTGGTGTTCATAAAGATCGATTTGACCTTTGTGTAGCATCATAATCCCTATTTGTGGACGAGTGTACAAAAGGGGGGGGGGGGGGTCTGCATTTGGTGTTCATCGAAGTACTGAATTTCTTATCATTGGAATGAAATCTCAACCGTTTAAATTTAATCTAAAATGTTTAAATTTGAAGTTTTTAATTTGTGATATTTTTTTTATAATAAATTTATTTTTATGAGAAGTGATGATTATGACATTATTTTTATTTTTAACTTACACATTAAAATAAAAAATCATTTAAATTAGATAAATTAAATTAAATATGGGCCGTCTAAAATCAATCCAACGCTGAATATGGGTTGATGCATATGGGTTGATGCGCACAAAGTAATGAGCTGAATTAACCACTGGAATTGGTGCAGTGTGAAGTTTAATTAACTTAACGTTGGGAGTAGTCTATTTGATAATTATAAGAGGTCAAAGATACATCACGACTAATTTTTGTTTTTGTTCCGCAATACACATTAAAGTTCTAATGACATGAATGTGCAAAAATAAAAAATGATACACAATTTCGTTCTGGTTAATCAACTTCTAAGGTTGAGAGCTTTCCTCCGGAAAACTTAAAATTAATACGACAATAAAATCTTCAGAAAATGACATAAAGACAGGTTGTGACTTGTGAGGATGGTGGGGTTGCTTGAAATTGTGCACGTGATGTACTATGAAACAATCATTGTTTTCTACGTCGAGTTTATTTTTTATTTTTAATATTGAACACCTTGTCACCCAACAGTCCCTTTTGGTCCAATTTTTTTTTTTTTTTTTGGGGGGTTGTTTTCGGTCTTACGGATTTAGTTTTCCTCGTTTACTCATTTCCATCTTTTTCCCTTTTTTACTGTTGGATTAAGATTTTAACGATTCTGATTTACCATTTTTTTTACTATCCTTTTCCCTTATAATAATATTTTTATTATACGATAAATCTAGACCGTTGAGATCTTAATCCAATGGTAGAAAAGATAAAATGATGGAAAAAGATTATAAAGGGTATAGGAGGAAAGCCAAATCTCTTACTTTAAATTGTATATTGAAGGTTATGCATATAACTTTTTTCACAAACATTAATGAAAAAATAGCCCTCAAAATTCACATGCAGTTCCAATAACATGGTAGTATGGTAATATTAGTAATTTAGCGCATATGATTTCAAAAGGGTGACCGTAATTCTGGAAATTCGTGTCATGAAAGTTAACAAAACGTTGTAATTTTGCCCCTCCGTTAATTTTGACCGTTAAGTTTAACTGAGTGCACACGTGGTATGTCATGTCATTACATTTGACATGCCACCTCATCAATCAAATAAGAGTTAAGATCGTTTTTTTGCGAAAGTTTTATTTGAGACTAATTTTGCCCCGGAAGTTTACAAAACGTAGCAATTTTGCACTTCTGTCCCCCAATATTAAATTTGACTATTAAATCAGTCAAAGAATACACCTGTCATGCCTTGAAAAGGTCAAACTTGGAGTCAAAGAGGGAGATCCTTGAGACGTTGAAAAAAAGGCGGTTGGAATCATTTGAACTATCAAAGGATTGAAAGGTCATTGTAAAAACTCAAAGGAAGCATCAATTATGATCTAAGCAAATGAAACGTAAAACGAGAAATGAATTGTCCCAAAAATTAGTTCAGTAAGACAAATCAAATTTTAATTTTAATTTAAAAGATTAGGTTATAAAAGATAATTCAGAATTATCATATATATATATATATATATATATATATTATATTATATGAAGATCCAATAATGATTAGATGAAGTTAGGAGAAATAATAAATGAGGATTGATTTAAAAATGATTTTGAATTTTAGTTTAAGAGATGAATGTGATCCATCATTTTAAATTACTATTCAATCAAGATATGAATTTAATTTATTATGATTTGAATTTTCCAATTCAGGTTTGGATTGGGCCTTTCTTGTAAGCACTTAAATTAGGGTTTAACTTTCATAAAGTGTTGATTTTTAGTGTGCCTTTTTTATGAACGTTTTTTGAGAAAAAGAAGGGGAAATAAATGTGATCCATCATCTTAAATTCAATACAACAATTAAGATATGAATATAATTCATCATCTTAAATTCAATCAATCAATCAAGATGTGAATTTAATGTGACTTGGTTGACAAGTAGTGGACCTATTACCTAAAACCCTTTTCTTAGTGTATAAGCTGAAAATTCCTAAGGCAATAGGGCTAGGAATTTTCAGCTTATAGGTCTACTACTTGTCAACCAAGTCACATTAAATTCACATCTTAGGAATTTTCAGCCCACCAAGGCTATAAAAGGGGGAGGGTTGGACATTTTTTCGAATATCCTTACGTTCTCTAAATTTCAGTTTTTACCAAAGGTTTAGAGAGGAAGATGTGCCATCCATAAAAGGGTAAGGTTTCAACCTTGTTTATCCTATCTTTAACTTAATTCTAAGAAACCACAATCTTCTTGAAAAGAGAAAAACCCAAAGAAACCAAACCTCAACCTTATCTCCGCCTAACAAGCATCCAAGGAGCGGGAGGTTTCAAGAAAATGATTCTCGTTGCAATCGGGGGATAGCCGTGTGGATCAACGTTAGAGAATATCAACAACATTGAGGTCTTCAAGTGATCTAAGGTAATCCTAATTTCAAATAGTCGTGTTATTAAGTTATCATAATCCTCAATAGTTGTTTTAATGAGTAATCCTGAAGCTTGAATATTATAAATTGTTATAAATTCTCATGAGCACCGTAAAAAGTTACGGATTAATAATTAATAACTAATTAACGTAATGAATTAAGGTTAATAATTTATGAGGACCGTAAGGAGTTACGACCTTACGGGTTTTCGCATTGATTAAACAAAATTTTTGTTTTCAATGTATGAAACTTTGCATGAAAGTCATGTAATAGGCAACATTAACCAATAAATAATACCCTACACTAAAGAAGAAGAAGATCAAAAACTCTCTTCCAAAAGTACGCTTAGAAGTACCTTTTGCTTGTGGCGGTGGAGCGTAATAATAAGCATAGTTGGGGTCGTTCATAGTTTGGAACGCTGACGCTGAAATAAAAATACAATGAGTATATTTATGAGTACACTGAAATAATCGGTAATCCTATTTACAAACACAATAGAATGATATAGCAGATAGCAGAGTAGTATATCTTATTGTGAGATTGGTATAAATATAAAGTGAGATTGGTGACCCTGTCCACGTACGTGTGCAATAAAGTGTGTTGCAAGGGACGGAATGAAAATTTCATGGTACAGAAGGAATCAAGCGAAGAAATATTACCCTGCAGAGGAGGAACACCTATCGGGAGCTGATGCTGGTGCTGATCGTAGTAACTCATGTCGATGTGTAACCTGCATTAGCTGCTCTCTTCTCTCATGTGCTTGTTGATGTTAGTAGTGTACTAGTGTGAAAGCACTCTGCGTTCGCTGGTATCTGAAGGGTGAGAATTTAATTTATATTATTATTGTCAATAATGAAATTTTTTTGGGAAACAGCTGGTAACGTTGGTTAAACTTCTGATTCCATCTCTTACCAAAATTGATTAAAATCGTTATACAGCTCCTGTATATGTGACTACATTATTTGTTGGATTGATCTGTGTTATGAAGATGGTTATTTTTCTTTTAGGTTTATACTTGCAATTATAGTATTTTTGTTCAACCTAAATTTAAAACTGAAGCGTTTAAAATTTTCTACTTTTTTCACCAGAAACTCAAAGTTAAGGAATAAAGGCTCTGTGTTTGTAGTCTAACAATCAATTTATATAGCAAAAATTATTTATATAAATTGAATGTTGGACTACAAACGCAGCAGGGGTATTTTAACTATTTAAAGAATGTTAGCATGTCATTGATCAACCCTTTCACATCTAGTTCTCTCTAACAATCAATTTATAAAGCAAAAATTATTTAGATATTTATTATAGTTCTCTCTAATACATCTAGTTCTTGGACCGATATTTTCCCTTTATTTATTTTTTTGGTTAACTATTCTGATTATTATTATTTTTTGTTCTTGGACCGATATTTTCCCTTTAATTTTTTCCAACAGTAGATAACACAGAGCCTTGAGCCTTCTGATCAATTAATATTTTCTTGTCTTTTTTTTTGTCTGTTCGTTGTATCAATTCATTCAACATTTCTTTGACCCACAACCAATCTGTGAAATATGTATATGTGAGCGTATTTTCTCCGGGATGAATCTTATATCCAGGATACTAATAAAAGATATGATCTTTTTAATTGAAATTATCAGAGAAATTCAATCAAGTAAAATGCAATCAAAGTGGTCATGTTTGCTTCATCGATCTACTTTCTAAATATAGAACAAAATACTACAATATATACATTGCCCTACATATTCTCTGTGCTCTGTTTTTTCCTCTACAAAGTAAGATATATATACACAAAAACAGAATTAGAAATTCAATCAAGTAAAATAATATTGTCTATTATTGACAATCGTGGAAATATTCAATCAAGTAAAATAATATTCTCATATAAAATCAAGTAAAATATTCCACTGTTGATTGAATATTTCCACTGTTGTCAATAATAGACAATATTATTTTACTTGATTGAATTTCTAATTTTGTTTTTGTGTATATATATCTTACCATGAAGTACACAAAATATTCAGGAAAAAACAGAGCACAGAGAATATGTAGGGCAATGTATATATTGTAGTATTTTGTTCTATATTTAGAAAGTAGATCGATGAAGCAAACATGACCACTTTGATTGCATTTTACTTGATTGAATTTCTCTGATAATTTCAATTAAAAAGATCATATCTTTTATTAGGATCCTGCATATAAGATTCATCCCGGAGAAAATACGCACACATGTACATATTTCACAGATTGGTTGTGGGTCAAAGAAATGTTGAATGAATTGATACAACGAACAGACAAAAAAAAAAAAGACAAGAAAATATTAATTGATCAGAAGGCTCAAGGCTCTGTGTTTGTTTTCCTTTGTAGGTGCTTTTCTCTGATCCATTATTCCTTAACTTTGAGTTTCTTGTGACAAAAGTAGAAAATTTTAAACGCTTCAGTGTTAAATTTAGGTCGAACAAAAATATTATAATTGCAAGTATAATTTTGTTGTTGTGAATCTGAAAGGGAGAATCCCGATCTTGAATGCTGGAACTAGAATGTATAATTCATCTACTGTTGGAAAAAATTAAAGGGACAATATCGGTCCAAGAACAAAAAAATCAGAATAGTTAACCAAAAAAAAAATTAAAGGGAAAATATCGGTCCAAGATCTAGATGTATTAGAGAGAACTATAATAAGTATCTAAACAATTTTTGCTATATAAATTGATTGTTAGAGAGAAGTATATGTAAAAGGGTTGATCAATGACATGGTAATTAACATTCTTTAAATAGTTAAAATACCCCTACTGCGTTAGGTTTGTAGTCTAACAATATATTTATATAGCAACAATCAATTTATATGGCAAGAATATATTAATTGATCAGAAGGCTACGATCAGCACCAGCATCAGCCCCCAATAGGTGTTCCTCCTCCGCAGGGTAACTGTACCATGAAATTTTCATTCCGTCCCTTGCAACACACGTTATTGCATACGTGGACAGGGTCACCAATCTCCCTAATGGGTTTCTGCCACGTGGAATTTGGTCTCAAAGGAGCCCCAAGACCCTATGAGAAATGGAAACCCTATGAGCCCCAAGACCCTATGAGTAATCTGATCACGTTTCTGGTTCTCTTCAGGGCAGGATTGTCGTTCAAGATGACATTCTGAAGGTCAAACGGTCAAATTTCGCATTTCACATTTCCTCTCTCCTCTCGACTTCTCACACCATAAAAACCCAACCTCACCTCACCACTCTCTCTCACACACAAACGTTCTCCTTCTTCTTCCAGACTTCCTTTCTTCTCATTCTCTAGTTTATAAAATCATCGCTCAGCGACCATGAATCAAGTTCCCCCTGTGATGGCACCTCCTCCTCAGTTTGCTCATGTGATGCCACCACCGCCACCCAGAAAAAAACAAGGTTTCCTTAAGAGATGCCTTGAAGCTTTGCGTTACTGGTTCTTACTTCACGAGTGCTGCGGTGATTCCATCATCACTGACGTTAGCTTGTGTGGTTAGTTGGGGTATGTAATTCTTGATATCCAGATCCTTCAGTTGTATTTGTGTATCCTCGTTATCGTTTGTCTTTCGTTAAATTTGAATAATGTTAAACAACAATGTGATGTCTGGATCTGGTTAAAGAATACTAACTCACATGTAGGAAGCATACAATTTGTGCTTTATATCTTGTGTTATTTTATATAATTGTTTTAATGAACACTTGGCCAGCTAGGAAGAAGACAACTGCAAAAGGAGGAAGGGGAATAGGAAGGGGACGTGTCTAACAGGAGTTGTTGTCGTTTATTTCTTCACTGGCACTTCATGTTGTGGCGTGTTTTGGTTTATATTGTAGCATATTTTTGCAGTTGGATAAATTATTGTCAAACTATTTCTCACTTTAGGATTAACCTCTTTGTATTTAACTCCTTTAATTTGAAGATGTTAAAGTTATCTACATAATTTGTTGTCAAATTCATCATCCCTTGTGCAATTAATTTGAAACAGAGCTAATCCCCTGTTCTATTAATTTAAAACAGAGTTAAACATAGAGAGCTAATCACACTCCACTGTCCCCCTTCAAAACGAGTTGTATACTCAACGAGCATTTTCTTTGCGTTGCACGGGTGATTGTATTTAAAGCATTAATCAAACATAATTTAATTTTTAACGTGGGAACTGGTTGAGTTGAAGATCAATGAAATAGACAATAAAGAATTTGAAATATTGGATTAAACCCATTTATACTAAATTACTAATGAAGAAACTGAGCAACCCTTCACAGTGCGCGCATTTATGAGTCTTGTCTTAGTATCAGTACAACATTAGTCATCAACAATTCCCCTACAAACAGAAAAAGTGAAGCTTTAATCATATTATGATAGTCTTAAATTGAAAACATGAAAAACGATGTAGTAGTGATACAAAGTTCCACAATACAATGACAATGATATTAGTCTGAGTGTAGTTTTGAATCGGAAAGTGCCCGGAGTGTTGCAGCTGCTTTTATAGAATATGGCCAATGTTGTTAAACATGCAAACAGACCAGATGGACAGTATTTAGAAATGCATATTATTATAATTAGTTTGTATACTACAACTGAAACGTGTGATTGGGAAGAGAAGGGATGTAATTTGGTAGAAGCATGCAAGAGAATCCAATAAAGCCAACAAAATAAACCAACATGCAAGAAATTTGGGAATGATAAGCCAAGTAGAACCGTTGAGCATCTTCTCAATCCAGATTTTCTTGCAGTACCAATCGTAGTACCATTGGAGCATCTATACCATGTGAATTAGTCATAGTAACAGACCAAAGTTGCACCAGAATTTGAAAGACACTCAATGACTTGTTAACCATAAAGGTAAAAACAAATTAACCTTTGGCCTTTTCCCTTCCCTCTAAAAGTCGAAACACAATGCTCCCATGCTCTTCATCAGTTTCTTCTTCCTTGGTCTCCTTAATCATCGACGATGAATCATGCTTCTCCCATCTTGATAGTTATTTCTCTGTTCACCATCATCCTGAAAGATAGGCCATAGAAGTATTCCTACAGTAAAAATTAAAATTTCCAGTTGAAAAAAATATATACACACTTGTATTTCAGGAACACTAAACAACCTCCTCCTCAAAGATGAAGTAGAATACTATAAAAGAAAGAGAGTCAAATTAGAAAGTAAAAACATAGGAAACACTAAACACATTTCTCAATAAGCAATCCTAAATATACATATATTATCTTTTTCGCCACGAGATTCTTAGAGGCAAGAGCAATCCAATTGTCCATGCTTCTGCAAATATGTGAGTATTCTGCACTATTCATTTGCCTTCCACCCATACAAATTTGTCCTTCCACTTTATTCACTAATGGATAATGGATGTAAGACATCCATTGATAGTTATTGAGAGTAGCAATACCAGAAGTTATATGATGACCATTTCCGCATGCTTACCTTGTTTAGAAGAAAAGTGAGGCCAAAATTCGCAACTTAACTGCAGATGCAGAGAATTAGTGTTAAGGACTAAATACTTTATTGAAAAAGAACATTATCAGATTTTAATATAGATGAAAAAAAAGGAGTGATAAGGCACAACCAATAAAAATTGAATCTTCATGTGATAAAACATTAACCAAAAAATTCATCTCATCGAAAAGCATAATAACTGGTTCTTGCATGCTTGCAAATTTGTGGACAACTTCATAAGGCCGTTGATCAAAGAATTAAATAAAGTTACACCCCGTGACTTCTTTCAAGTTCACAAAACATGATAAGCTTAACCCAAAACATGCAAAAACCACAGGAAATTCAAATGCAAATACACCTATCTTTTATTATAGACATAGATATCATTTACAGCTTAAAAAGGTCTCCTTGAAATGAACTGAGCAATCCAATATGTATTGGTATACTTAATAAAATTAAATTATGAAGAAACCAACAAATTCTGTCCCATTATAAATACCCAGAATCCAATAAATTATTCATTCAACAAAAATAACAAACTCAAATACCTAGAATCATATATTTGCTACCAACATTGTCACCAAATAACTTAATATGTAGGCATGAGTGTATAATTATCGAAAAGTGATCCTGGAAAACCAACACTTTGTGATTCGTCAACAAAAGAATAGTGCCATGAACTCAAGTAAAAAGGTTAAACCATGGGTGAAATGCTATCATAGATCGCCAATAGACATTTGCTGAAAAAAGGGAGTACCTGTTGGAATCAATACACGCAGTGGAATTATTATTTTTTTTTAAAAAAACTTTACGAATCCCAATGAGAAAATCTATCAATGGCGTTTAAATCGGGTTCGTTAGAAAAACCGTATCTATACAAACTTGTATGCGTCCTTTGCAAACACGTGGGCTAACACCTTCTTGCTCATTAATCTCTAGGAGCCGACTCTACGAATCCACTCCCTCTACCGGTATCCACACCAAACAGCTCTCCAACACGTACGGCAGCGTGCTAGCGCCTTCTTTCTTTGTGTCTCACGTTTTTCTCTAGGATTTCTTTCACGGCTTGTCTCTCTTCCTTTTTCAATACGACTAAAGCTTTATTTATAGAGTTTCTTAAACCCTAATTAGGCCGTATTAAAATTTTCAAGATTAATCTCAATCAATCTTGAAAAACGAATTTGGATTAAGTACATCTGTCCAACAGATCTAATCAAATCTATTTATTTAATTCAAATTAAAAGCCTGCTAATTTAATTTATCTTTATAAATTAAATCTTGATATATAATTTGTCTATTTAATTAAATTGAGATACTATATCTCAATCCCAATTAAATCAGATATATGATATCTTTATTCGAAAATTAAATCTAAGATACAATATCTCTATTTGTTTTAGATATTTAATTTATCAAATAAATTAAATACAAAAACAAATATTATACAATAATATTATAATCTCTATTAAATAATATTATTATATTATTTCGAATTTAATATATATATATATATATCCATCCTAGATTAAATACAATATTCATTAAATCTTAGATACATATAAGATTTAATGAATCTGGACACTTTTGCTCGTGTTGAGCTATTCTTGTGTGCGACACTATAGGCCCACATGAGATTGGCAGCGGGCCAATACTGTATGTAATACCGGATTTTAGTAAAAATTTTTGAGATAAAGGAAATTAACGAATATTTTGATAAAGCAAAATCATGAGTTTAAAACTATTACTGAGAAAATTGTCATAATTATCGAGTAAATTGTTAAAAAAGTTACGGAAATATCGGATGAACGAGAATGACTAAAAATGAAATAATGGTGATAAAAGCGATCTAAAAATATTATGATAAATCTTGAAAGATCATGAAAAATTATGAGAAAAATATGGAATTGTTATCCCTAATTATGAGAATTTAATAAATTATTTAAGAGGAAATAACATGAAGAAAAGTTTAAAAAGCATTTGAATCATAAAGTAAACGATGGGGTAAACATTGTTAATATTTTACATAGGATATAAAATGACAATGTCGTATAAAAGTTTGCAAGATAACAATATATTGTAAAATTGGTAAAGATAAATATATGAAGAAACCTGATCCTAAAAAGATCACTAAACGAAGAAATTAGGTCTCGATTAAGCCTTAACGAAGGCGAGGGTAAAACGAGAATTTTTGGTAAAAAATATTATATTTTTAAAAAATGGAAAAAATTATGGAAAAATAATTAAAACTGAATTTTTAAAAGAGGGGCGAAATTATGGTTATTTTTAATTAAAAATAATTGTTTAAATAATTAAAATGATAATTAGAATAAAATAATAATATAATGCGGTGAGTCAAAGCATATAGGCAGCCGAGGGGAAAAGTTAGAAATAAATTCTACGCTGGTAAACAGAAGTAAAAGTCTTTTCAGACTAATCAAATTAAGAACAAGTGAATTTTTACACGAAAAAGAATTTACCGGGCGTTGTTTCCGCAACCGAAAACCCTAATTTCAAATAAGACGAAAAGTTGATCAGATGGAGTAGAGTCGGATAGGCAAAGTGAGAACCTATAGAAACAATTGCGTCTTTTTAAACACGAGATTAAGTTAGGCAACAACTGGACGTTTTACGATTCAACGAATTATTGTCCAGAAGTTGGTTCTATCGGAAGCGATTTCCGTAACGGACGCGTTTGTCCGAATATCTTCCGACGCACTAGGAGAATACCTGGATATGATCAAAAAGAGGATCAAAATATATAATATGAAATAGGATGAAAAGACCTTCAAAGTTACACGCTCGCATTTTTGAGTTTCTGCAAAATCTCGCGAAACGGACACCGATCAGGTAGCTTTATCGGACCGGAGGCCATAAAGCAAGAGCCATCATGGATGACAACTCATCCATTGACTTTTGGGCTCATAGATTTCGATCTTGACCATGGATGGCCAAGAGTGTTTTGTCCTCAAAAATGCGATCCAACGGCGTAATCCGATCTCGAAGACTTTTGTGGAAATTCCCACCTTGTCCCTATTTTTCCCTATAAATAGCAAGCTCTCTTGCTCTCATTCTTCACACCAAATTCGAAATCTAGAGAGAGGTTCTAGAGAGAGAAGCTCGCAAAAAAAATCCCGCCTTGCTCCGAGTAAGTTCTTCTCGCTCTTAGTTTTTAGTTTCCGTAGTTCTTTCGGTAGTTATAGTAGAACCGTTGTTTTGATCTAGGAAGTTTGAGAATATATTCCTATACTTGTTTTTATGCCTCATTGCATTGAAAGATGCCCGACGAGGTAAAAACATAGTGGGGAAAATTTTGAAATGGAATACGGTCAAAGTAACGAAGTTACGGCGAAATTCGCCAATTAGGGTAGTAAGGGCAAAATGGTCTTTTTCACCTAAAATGCCCGTAATGCTGCCAAATGTTGATAAACGTTGTCCTTATAGGATATCCGAGCTAATCGAGCCATTTTGTTGTGCCGCCGTCATACCGCATTTTTTTCCCGTCGAATTTCACGTTTTTCCGTAAAAGTTCTGTTGTACCGCCAAAAAGGTACGTTCGCGTACTGTAACACTAGCTCTAATGTTTATTGTATGATTATATATGTTTGTTGTGTTCTGTTTTTTTTTGTAGCATACGTGGTTATGTTATATACACGGTTATGTCACATACGTGGTTATGTCACATACGAGGTTATTATTGTTGTATCATACGTGGTTATGTTACATACGTGGTTATGTGTTTTTAATCATACATACGTTATGGACTGTTGTATTGATTGCTACTTTGTCATGTATATGTAGTCGTATTTAAGCATGAGGTTAACCAGATTTTGAGATCCAAATTGTAATTGGATCTCAGCTCTTATCATAGCGTCAGGTTCAGGAGAACCGAGAACCGAGGAGAAAAGCGAGCAGGCCGCACAGAGACCCGGCTAAAGACTTTCTTCGGGTGTTATTCATTTTGAAAACTCTCGGTCATTGTACCGTTTACGTAAATCACCGGACTTACGACATTTATAAATATATGTATCAGTTACTCAATCGCTCCAATGCTCTACTCTGATGAAAAAAAAAATTATACTGCTTTTGAAAATGGGATGTTACACTGTACCAGCCCATAAGTCGCAAGCGGCCTCTAACAAGACATTGCGACTACCCAATTCATATGGGATTCGATAATACGATAAAACCTATCGTACAATCATGTCACGTTCCCTTTGTCACGTGATAATTTGGTCAAGGATGAGGCATGGATAATGTTAACTTCCTGTTCTTGACCATTACTTTCTCGATTCTTGAGTAGTCTAACAATTGAAATGGAAACTCATTTCCATCGTAGTATGGTCATACATTTCTCAGACTCACTCATCGAGGGGCCCGGTATTATCTCTCTACAAATGTGAGGGACAAATTTCATCTTGACCATTCATATTCCTCTGCATGAAAACAACTAATTCCGATCAAAGCCTTTATCATCACCCGGTCAAAGGTGACTTTTGACTAGATCAAAGATCAGCGACTCATCATGTAGGAATCCATGGTGATCTCAGGTCAAAGGGCATTGTGACGCGGTTATACATGAGAAAAACTTATGACGTAATTCATGCAGCTTTCTCATAGTGGGTCGGTCCAACACCTTGTACTCTTACAAGTGCCTATGACTTTGATTCGTATGTCTATACCTCATCAAAGTCATACTGGTCTTATTTTATCTTCGCTCCCGCGTAGATGACCGACCAGGGACATTTAGGATAATCTATAAGATATATCCAGGGATCAGTTATCACTATAAATATGCAAATGAAATGATAACTAAATGGAGAATACTTTAAATGACATTAACGTTTAAAGTACAATGACTTGCCCCTAGGGCATAATTTCCAACAGTACCATAGATCGCCAATAAATCAAAACGAAGCAAATGCAAATGCTTACCAATTTTTCATGATTGATACCCAAGATCTGGTTTTCACGAATAAGCTCAAGATCATCATCATCAAGAGTAATGCAATTGGATGATTTTCTGAAATAGTTTGCAAAAAGCAATCAGTGTTGAGTACTATATCTCAAGCTCTCTCTCAGTTTGATCTCAAACTCCAGTCTGTCAAAGCTCTTCCTCATCCTCCGATCTCCCTCCTTCTCCCGTTCTTTGCTCCACAGGCGTGGCCTTAAACCTTTGGCTCTCTCGAAAATGGCTCTCTTGTTCGCAAGTTGAAGCTCTGGTTCCAACTCCTTTCAGTGGCACATCTGCTTTCTGTCACACCTTCGGTCTCTAAGGTAAAAAAATGAGAAAATAACCATTGTTAGTGGCATAGAGATTTTTCTGAACAAATCACTAAGTACATTAGATCAATAGTGATGAAGGAAAAATGGCATACATGAGTCCTCAGCATGAAGCTCCATAGCTAAAAAAAAGGATTAAGAATCAAAAAGTGCAAACTTGAAAAGACCGAGATCAGAGAACCGATGTCGGAAATTAATCCTCACACTGCACAAAGGACAAAAACCGATATTTGGAGGATGCTTGAGGCGGACGACGGGAAGAAGAGAAAATTCGACAGCAAAAAGGGGAAGAAGGGAGATGGAAAAAATAGGGAGAAAGGACTGGTTGCAGAAGATGAAGACAACAGCAACAGCATCCGAGAGGTGAACGAAAGGCGACTGGCGAGCTTGAGCAATTGTGACTAGTTTCACGGGAATTTTAGGCTGATGTTTTCTGGTGATCATATATTGGAATATTTAAATTTGAATTTGAATTGGAAAAATGGAGGGATGAAGAAAAGCTCTCGAGAAAAGGGGGAAAGAGAGGAAGGGGTTGCTGTCGTCTTCATACTCCCCGCGCGTTGAGCGAGAGAATATTATTAAGGAAAAAATTTATTTTTTTCATTAAAATGAATCCACACACTAACATTAGTTGAACATGTTATATTTAATATAATTATGACATAAAACAATTAATTAAATAAGAAAATAAAAGATGACTCACTCAATTAACTTGGAGAATCAATAAAACATCATAATATAAGCTATATAGGTTATGTAAATAGATTCTAATTGTTTTAGTATAATATTTTTGAAGATAAGCAATTGTTTACAATTGTTTTAGAATGGGTTGATTACAATTGTTTAAGTATAATTTCAACTTTCCTCGATGCATGCATTAATATAATTTGACTTCTATTATCGAAACTCCTTTCCTCTTCTAGAATCTTAACTAATCATTTGTAGTCATTTGGAGTTATTTAAATTTAATTCAAATAAATTAAAAATTACATTTTAGTTCAAAAAATCATTACATCACAATAAAACAGATCTCTTTCAATTACCAACTTTTAATATGCATGGAGATTATCAAAAAAAAAAAAAAAAAACTTAAGATCAACAAAATCCTTTGACTTTGCTATGTTGCCTCTCACATTGATCTATAACCATTGGACAAC
This sequence comes from Acacia melanoxylon, assembly GCA_019022615.1. Lineage (NCBI taxonomy): Eukaryota > Viridiplantae > Streptophyta > Magnoliopsida > Fabales > Fabaceae > Acacia > Acacia melanoxylon. The sequence continues at coordinate 1,414,374 of JAFJYJ010000057.1, forward strand.
AAAGCGTTTTCATATCTAAGCTATTAACGCCAACATTAAGAATCCTTTTATTTTTTGACTAATAAGTTGTTGAAGGTACTTAAATTCAAATTAATACATCAACTTTATGTTGGAAATTATGCCCTTGGGCCAAGTCATTGTACTTTAAACGTTAATGTCATTTAGAGTATTCTCCATTTAGTTATCATTTTCATTTGCATGTTTATAGTGAAAACTATATCCTTGGATATATCTTATAGATTATCCTAAATGTCCCTAGTCGGTCATCTACGCAGGAGCAAAGATGAAATAAGACCAGTATGACTTTGATGAAGTATGAAGATACGAATCAAAGTCATAGACACTTGTAAGAGTACAAGGTGCTGGACCGACCAACTATGAGAAAGCTGCATGGATTAAGTCATAAGCTTATCTCATATATAATTGTGTCACAACTTCCTTTGACCTGAGATCATTATGGATTCCTACATGATGAGTCGCTGATCTTTGACCTAGTCAAAAGTCACCTTTGACCGGGTGATGATAAAGGCTTTGATCGGGATTAGTTGTTTTCATGCAGAGGAATGTGAATGGTCAAGATGGAATTTGTCCCTCACATTTGTAGAGAGATAATACTGGGCCCCTCGATGAGTGAGTCTGAGAAATGTATAACCATACTACGATGGAAAGGAGTTTCCATTTCAATTGTTAGACTACTTAAGAATCGAGAAAGTAATGGTCAAGAACAGGAAGTTGACATTATCCATGCCTCATCCTTGACCAAATTATCGCGTGACAAAAGGGACGTGACATTGGTTATATGATAGGTTGTATTGTATCATCGATCCCCATATGAATTGGGTAGTCGCAATGTTTTGCTAGAGGCCGCTTGCGACTTATGGGCTGGTACAGTATTGGCCTGCTGCCAATCTCATGTGAGCCTGTAGGGTCGCACACAAGAATAGCCCAACACGAGTAATAGTGTCCAAATTCATTGAATCTTAGATATGTCTAAGATTTAATAAATTCAACATTTAATCGAGGATGGATATATATATTATTAAATTCGAAAATAATAATGATATTATTTATAGATAATATTATTATTATATAGTATTTAATTTATTTGATAAATTAAACAACTAAAATAAATTGATAAGATATTCTTTTATTTTTTTTCCTTTGCCCTTTCTTTTAAAATAAATTGATATATATTTCTCTTGCCTTTGCCCTTTCTTTTATTTTTTTTCAAGCTAAGGCTGATAAGATATTCTCTTTTATAGGTATAAGTTTTTGTAATTTTACTTTCACAGTGACCAAGCTTTGCAGCCACCATGCCCTTTATGTTATTATTATATTTATTTGTTTTACTGTGTGGAAGCCTGAAGAATTGCCAAAATGGTATTAGACAACTAGAAAATCAACTTTTGCATTTGGGTGTACATGCTCTGTGCTTGCCTTGTTCTTGTCCCTGCTGGATATGTCTTTCTAAACTTCTTTGTATAACTTTTCATAACATGGAAAATGTAGTCTAACAAACTAAAAAGATAGTGTCCTCAATAGGCCGGCAATGACACAGTGGAGATGCACATCCTCTTTTAAGCCGGGGACTTGAAGAGCAGTGTCTTTGAAACGATCCAAATACTTTTGTAGGGTTTCATTGGACAATTGCTTGACTTGATCCAGCTGGAATTCGGTCTTCGGTTGCTTTCGGCTCGTGGTGAAATTGAGCAAGAACTTGCGCTCCATGGTTTTCATGTCATGGATAGAATGCAACGGCAAAGAGTGAAACCAAGTCTGAGCAGCCCCTTGAAGGGTTCCTGTAAATAGTCGGGGAATCACGTGCCCTACAATCCCTTTTACCCCGATCTCCATTTTGAAGTTGTTGAGATGAACTAGCGGGTCCTGGGTATCGTTGTACTTTGGCAGTTCCCGAGAATCCAAACCCTTAGGGTAAGTAGCCGCCATAATCTCTTTGGAGAACTGGCTCAACATGCTATCCCCGCAGTGCCCTTCCGCAACCGTTTTGGGCATGCCAAATGATGGGGGTGTTGCCTCGTGCTTGTTCAGATCCGAGTTCTCAACGGACTGTTTCCCTTTTGCCCGGGACAGGTCGGCTCCCGCAAGTTGGTGAGTGTCCTCGATTACGCCAGTAGCCGTCATGTCGCTGGCTCGGTTGGGCTTATCGGTACCCCGGGTAGAAGGCTGGGTAGGATTCTCCAATGTCCTTATACGTTCTTTCAACAACAAAATTTTTCGGTGCCCTTCCTCCGTGATATTTCCTCGGTCACGACCGACTAGCATTTCTTGCTCATGGTTCTTGCTAGGTTCTTCTTCGTCAGTGTGTACCGACGTTGAGGTCATGAATCGACTTGTTCCGGCATCATCCCGCCTTGTAGTTTCTACCTGCTTCCTCTTTTTCCCTACACGCTCTTCCCAGACCTGACGCATCCGTTTCTGCTCTTCTTGCCGCCATAGGGCGTTTCAGAGGTCCAGGTTTTCCTGGATAAGTTGGGTATCTTCCTCTCTCTGGAGTCGCTGACGAGTTTCCATTCTCCATTCGTTGGACTAATAAATCCATCGTCTTATGCAGCATCCTAGAGTCGGGGTGCTCCATTTGAAACTCATGCGCAAGGGGGGGAGGTTCAGACGTTGAACCCACTATTGCCCATGTAGAGCAACCAAACTCAGATGAGGAGAATGTGCTGTATCCTCAGTTTCGCCCTCCGCCACCACGGTTGCGTGGTTGGGATCCGGAATAACTGAGTCGGAATACTGAATAATGCGTTCCTGATGTGAACGTTGCTGAGGCTTTTCCGGTAGCTGGCCGGGCCGAAGTGCTTGACTACGGCTTCTGGTGCTCTCGGCCATCCTCAGTGGTTGATAGCGGTTTTGTGTGGTCTGGGAATCAAAGTTTATGGTCCCCACGGTCGGCGCCAATGTTCTGGTGTAGAACACAGATGTCTAGCCCGGATGAGCTAGGAATGGTCAATATCGGATCAATGGGCCCTTCGATAATACTCAAGTGGCGAGTATTAAGGAGAGGGCTTCTGCTCAGTGGTATCTACAGGGAAGATACCAACGAGCGAGTTCAGATCACAATGCTACACAGGTGAGACGTTTCGCCAAAGGGGTGGTGTGTGTGCAATGTGACTGAATAGTAAATAATGGAAAATAGAGAGAGTCCAGAGTGCACCTGGTGGGTAATCTCCTATTTATAGGGATTACCTAGGGTTTCACTCCCATGCAGATACTCCAACCATCAGCCACTATGCGCCTCCCACGTTCCGTAGATACCTGCTCCACTACCTATACGGTTCTGCGTGACAGACAAGGTGGAGTAGTGGTGAACTGTTTACCTGGTTAAAGGAGTGTTTTACTGCAGGCCCTCTTATTGGGCCGAGTGACTGGCTGGCCCAATATATGGGTCCATAACACCTATAAAAGAAAAGATGAACTTCACTTCCTACCAGATGTTGCTGAGTACTTCTTAAGCTGGGTTATTACTTACTTTTGAAACCTTTTCACTTTTTCGGTTATACGAGAAAGTTTGCGGTGCGGTTAATTTTATCATTCACCTTCTTCCTTGATTAGTTAGCTTGATCATTTGCTTTGTTTCCTTCAGGCTGTTGAGATATCTAGCAATGAATATGAACCTTCTGGGAGAGACATATTATATGCAGAACGGGTCCACCAGAGGATTCATTTTACAGTACAGACATGAGCTCCTCTCCCTATATGAGACAAACCTAGTGCCTTCTATTAGGAAAAGTTTGGGGAGTGTTGAGGAATAGTTAGTTCTCTGTATTATTTATTTGATGTATTTTGAAGTGTAATGGTTCTTGGTAGATAAGTGGTGCCGGTGCGTCTTCATGCTGCATCATACCATGCCAAAAGACCAGAATAAGGAATCAGAGTTCGTATTGGCCGGTTGTGACCTTCCCTGTTTCCCTTCAATTGGAACAAATAAAGGGGTAAAATCATAAAGATCGATTTGACCTTTGTGTAGCATCATAAGCCCTATTTGTGGACGAGGGTACAAAAGGGGGGGTCTGCATTTGGTGTTCATCGAAGTACTGAATTTCTTATCATTAGGTTTAAATTTAATCTAAAATGTTTAAATTTGAAGTTTTTAATTTGTGATTTTTTTAAAAAAATAATAAATTCTTTTTTATGAGAAGTGATGCTTATGACATTATTTTTATTTTTAACTTACACATATTAAAATAAAAAATCATTTAAATTAGATCAATTAAATTAAATATGGGCCGTCTAAAATCAATCCAATGTTGTATATGGGTTGATGCGCACAAAGTAATGAGCAGAATTAACCACTGGAATTGGTGCAGTGTGAAGTTTAATTAACTGAACGTTGGGAGTAGTCTGTTTGATAATTATAGGAGGTCAAAGGTACATCACAACTAATTTCTGTTTTTGTTCCGCAATACACATTAAAGTTCTAATGACATGAATGTGCAAAAATTAAGAATGATACGATGGTTAATCAACTTCTAAGGTCGAGAGTTTTCCTCCGGAAAACTTAAAATCAATACGACAATAAAATCTTCAGAAAATGACATAAAGACCGGTTGTGAGGATGGTGGGGTTGCTTGAAATTGTGCATGTGATGTTGTTCTGTAATAGAACACAGATGTCTAGCTTCAATGAGCTAGGAATGATTAATGTTGGATCGATGGATCTTTCAATGATCGAGTGCCAAAGAAAGGGTACTGGCTTGACGATACTTATGGGAAAGATAGCGTCGAGAGAGCTCAGATCACAATGCAACACAGATAAGGCGTTTCACCAAAAGGGGGTGGTGTGTGTGCAGTGTGACTGAATGGTAATCTATATGAGTTGAGAGAGATCAGAGTGCACCTGGTGGGTAATCTCCTATTTATAGGGATTACCTAGGGTTTCACTCCCATGCAAATGTGTTTATCCACCAGTCATTATGCGCCTCCCACGTTTTGCCAATACCTGCTCCACTACCTGTACGGCTCTGCATAACAGACAAGGTGGAGTAGTGGTAAACCATTTACCTGGTTAAACGGGTGGTTTTACTGTAGACCCCCTGGTTGGGCCGGGTATCCGGATGGCCCAATATATGGGGCCATAACAGTTGCCCCCAAGCTCGGTATGGCAGGTTCCTGACGTGCCGAGATTAGCGCGTTGACTAATCTGGTCATCATCTATCCGAGTTTGAGCTTTGTACTGATCCTTTAGGACTTCCTTCCTGCTCGCCCTGTTTCATCGCTCTCCGTCATGGATGACATGCTATTTTTCAGGGGACATAAGTTCGATTTTATCGTGATCGGAATATGTGCCGATAAGTGGTCTTTGGTTGAAACCGTTGTTGTGGCCTCGGTCATGACCGAACTTTTCTCGTGGACTCGGCCATCAGACATTTACACGCCCCGCCATCTCCTAACCTGTCCCCTGAGTCACAGGTTGTCCTTTCTTGGCGGGTTGGCTTATCGTAACCGTCTTTGCGGTTTTTATGATAACCGAGATTGACCTTGTTGCTTTTATGACTCGGTCTAAGTCGGATCGTGAGCTTCTCCCACGTGTGGCCCCCAATATTGGTTATCATAGAGAGTATGTAAATATCAGACGGCGTTACTCATGCGTGATTTGATCCTCCTAGGGATACGGACTCACTGCCTTTTTGGTAACAATCCTTTTTGAATATCGTGCACATTGAATATGTGCGCCTCTTCCCAATGTGGCTATTCCTGCCCCCAATACGTGCGTTTTGAAACATTTATTACCGCCGGCGCTTGCGTTTTTCAATAAAAAGGGTATTTATTGCCTCTGACGGTTGCATTGTTTGAGAAAATACTAGAAGTTTATGGGATGTCAAAAACAAAAGCAATAAGTGTCCTTGATGTCCTTGGCGCCTATATAAGGGCTCGTTCTTTCAACCTACTTGTCTCATTTCGAATGGTTGAAACTTGAGATCCTTTTTTCCTCTGCTAGTCTTGCTAATGAAGGTTTGTTTTAGACAAGCAGAAGTGTGGATGGTCGTTAAATCAGGCTTTGGTCCTTCTTCTTTCCCTTTAAAGATTCTCCCGATGAGTGGTCGGAAAGTTAGGAAGAAAAAACTAACGCTCATCAAGATGCCGCCGGCGGTTCTTTCCATTGGCGATTTTCAGATGTATTTGCCAGTCTTCATCCACATCCTCCGACGAGCACCTGGGATTCCAAATCTATTTGCCAGTCTTCATCTGCCTGGCAAAATATTTCTGCTTGGATCCCAGCTAAGCTCCGTTGGTTACTGGCGGAGATCTTTGAGTGGACCGGCTCGGACTTGGAACCGTCATGCCTTGGGTATGCCACGGTTAGGGTTCTATGGGCCAAAGATGGATGGATAGGTCCACCATATCCAAACGTCCCTTAAGGGTCTTCGCCGATGCGCTTCAGGGGCTTTATCTGCTGCGGAGAGTCCTTCATCCCTATCTTCTACACATGGCGACGAGCCTCTTGTCCTAAGACTTCGTGTCTTTCTTATTATCAGTGCAAAGTTTTGTTTACTTTTCTGTATGAATGTTATGTAAACTATTCACTTATCAATGGAAAGTATTTTCTGTATACTATTGGATTTCCCTTTTTGTCTTTTGCGCATCGCTCGTTCTTTGTTTTTGAATCTTGGGTGCATGACTGCTAAAGCGCTGGAATAAAATTAGCCGCCTACTATTCTCACAAAGCCATATGATTTGGGCTAAGTTAAGATTATCCGCCTTTCAACACGGGTTCATTTTTTAGCAAAACGCCCTCCAATCCGAGCTAAGTTAAAATTAACCGCCCTCCAGAACGGATTGATTTTTTGAGCAAAACGCCCTCCAATCCGGGCTAAATTAAAATTAACCGCCCTCAAGAACGGATTGATTTTTTGAGCAAAACGCCCTCCAATCCGGGCTAAATTAAAATTAACCGCCCTCCAGAACGGATTGATTTTTTTAGCAAAATGCCTTTCAATCCGGGCTAAATTAAAATTAACCGCCCTCCAGAACGGATTGATTTTTTGAGCAAAACGCCCTCCAATCCGGGCTAAATTAAAATTAACCGCCCTCAAGAACGGATTGATTTTTTGACGTTGGAATTTGAAGTGTTCTTGATGAAACTTGAAGTGTCAGCCACGTGTCAGTTGCGTGCCTTAATGTATGATGACACTCTACCGTCGCCTATGTGGAGTAATCATTTCTCGATATGCGTGCGCATTTAATGTTCTTCCGTTTCGCCTGGAACGTCACTTCCCGTAGGGTTTCCCCCTCCGTTAGTGAGATGTAACGGCGTTGTGACTCTTGATCTTTCAAATTCCCAACGTATATATTAATTCTATCATAAGGATAGCTAGTCTTATTTCATACTTTCGACTATCCCCGCTGCTCCAGAGGGACTTGCTTTGTGCTCAAGTTTTTGCCTTTGCTTCTACAGTCCTCGTGCCTTTTGTCCTACGACAGGTAATGTTGTTCGCCCTCTTATCCGTAATTTATGATCACATTTCGTACTTGTTTGCAACTTTTGGTATGCTTTTGTTTTCTTTGGATGTATTTTTGGGATTTTGCTGTTTTTCTGGGTTTAGTGGGAGTTTCTGGGTTTTGCCGGGTGGGTTCTCAGTTTCTTTTTTCTCTTCTAGGTATTCAGAATGGCCCGAGCCTTTCCGTATGTTTGTAAAACCAGAAGTTCTTTGTCCGAAAACCCTCCTCTAGGTCCTGACAATGATCCTCCTCTACCAAAACTTTCCAGAAAACCCAGGAGCCCTCCCAGACTCGAGAGGGTATCGTTCTGGGAATCATCATCCGATGGAGCCGAAACATTGATCCCTAATAATTTATCGACTATTCCTCCATCCACTCCCATCGTAGTTCCAAATCCCTTACTCGGGAAAATGCTTTCCAATCCTAGACCGTTAATCCTGGGTCCCACACCCTGCGTCGAGTATTGTTGCAGGCGTATTGAACTAGCCCAGGTAGGGCATGATCAAGATGCCGACATTTTGCTGGACAAATGCCGGTGTAATCTCGTTCCTTTAAATACCCCGGACTTCCCAAGCGCTAACCACGTTGATCAGCCGTCTTTATCCTGCCTTCAGAATGGTATTTCTATCCCAGGTATATGTCCCTCTTTGATCTTATTTCATTTTTTATATCTAGGTGTTCATGGCTTCACCACATCAACCTAGTCAATCTTCGAACGAAGAATCCAGCACTTCTACCCCCTCCCAAATTCTCCTGAGCTAACCCCTGCTGTGAGCAGCAAAGTCACTCAGATAAAGAATTCCCTGACCCAGAATGATCTTCTCCAACTCGGGATCGGGGACGGGATAGGGTACACCCTCCGACTGCCAGCAAAACAAAAATCAGTGGACTCCGGCCACGCACAAGAGAAGGGTCCTCACTTCTTTTTTATTTATCGGGATATTATCACTCTTCTGGGGGTGAGATTTCCCTTTCCGATTTTCGTGTCGAGCTGCGAATCATCGCACCTCGCCCTCTCAACTTCATCCCAACGGCTGGGCGTTCGCCGTCGCCTTCGAGAGTTTGTGCAGGGATAAAGATTTCGTTTGTAGTGTGCCGACCTTTATGTCTTTCTTTTCTCCATTGGAGACCGGCATCCAAACTATCGCCTCAACAAAATGGTTTGGGTGGACAACTCTTCGAAGCATCCGCGATCGGAAACTCTTCCGGCCTTTCCGTGAGTCATGGAAAAATTTCAAACCCGCCTTCATCAAGGTTGAGGCCCTTCCTGGCTGGGCTCCCTGGTTTGTGTGGAGGACCGACTCTGGGGAAACCGAGGAAAGGTTTCCCCTTTACTGGTCAACGTATCATCACATATTGAGGCCCGAGGATTATATTCCGCAAGCTAAAAGCTTTTCGGATGACGAGGAGAGGACCCTTGTGAGACTTGTAGAGTTTGTGGGCTCTCTGCAGGATCCCCTGGATCCGGCCGAGTTTATTACCACGCCTTTAGTTAGGCGGAAGCCTATCGCGAGTATGACATTATTGATACTTGGTTTATTTGCTTTTTGTTTCCCATTTATTGCTTTGACATCCTTTTTCTTTTGCAGGTCGAGCTATAGGTAGGCCCAAGCAACTAAATGTCTTCAAAAATCGCTCTCGAACTGCGGAAGAAGTTCCTGTTACCCCGGTTAATGACCCATCGAGTCCGGCCCCTAAAAATGTTTCTCAGAAGCGACTAGCTTCGGCAAATGTCGAAGAAAATGCCGCCCGTAAAAAGGTCAAAGGCAAAGACGTTGTGGCGGGGCCAGCCAATCCGAGTTTGGAGCCCTCCGAGACGCCGATCATTAAGGATTCGCCTGCCCCTTCTGGGTCTTCTCTGATGCCAACAAACTCGGCTACGACCTCAGCGTTGGGCCAAGTTACTGTGACCAACCTTCCGGAGGGTGTCTTGTGGGAGAATGGTTTAGTACAAGAGGTATTGGATACCATGCGCCCTCCTACTTGGCTCTGTGACGCGTCTGGCCTGCCAGAGCCTCTTAAGAAAAGACTAACCACTATGGAGCTGGAAGGTTATCGAGCTGTCTCCTTAATTCGCCCATATGCTATCCTAAAGGTGAAATATGGGCTGGCCTATGCTCAGCTAGTTGCGTTGAGTAAGGAGAATGCGGCTCTGAAACAAACTTCTGAGGTGGCGAAGGTCACCGAGGACAGGGATAGAGCCATTGCCAACTTGAATGCCCTTACGGCGGTGCACGCCCAGCTGCGACAAAACTTCAATTCTCTGCAGGCTGCTAAGGCCAAACAGGAAGAAGAAATCAAGTCCTTTATCTCTAAGGAGAAGACTTTGGAAGAGGAACTGGAAGCCTCTAGGTCCGACCTCAAAAAGGAGGAGGAGAAGCTGTCGAAGGCAGAGCTGGATGTCCAACGTTTGGAAGATCTCCATACGAACGGTCAGATGGCCATAGATAAGGCGCAGTCTGACGCTGATCATTATAAAGCTCTGCTCGCGACTAAGGAAGATGAGCTTGCGGCCAAGGTACATGAACTTACAACCAAGGAGGTTGAGCTTGGTCAGGCCAAGGCGGGGCTAACCGAGTGTGCTGATGCAGCGGTTTCCTCGTTCGAGAACGCTGTTGCGCAAATCCGCGCCCTTAATCCCGGCCTCACCTTCAACCTGTCTGGTCTAAATTATGAGTCATATGTCAACAAGAAGGGACAGCTGATTCCTCCTGGTGCAGATGAAGATGAAGATGAAGAGGAGGACAAACAAGCCCTGCCTCCATCTTCCTGAGCTCGTGGCTAATGTTCGGCATATGTCTTGTTTTATGATTTCTGGTTTTTGAGGCCGTCCTTTTGATGCGTGGTTATAACCCGGCTTATTTGTAAATATGACAGTATGATTTTTAATCAATACTAGTGCTCCATTTTACGAACTTCACGTAGCTAAGGTCTGGAGTCTTCATTGTGAATTCGCTCACGCTTGTTCTTAACATAATTTCTTCCCGAACCGGGTGAAAACATCCCTGTTCTTTCTCATTAAACATGTCATTGAAAACTGGTTTCTTGTCCATGAATTCTTTTGCATTTTAATATCAACATGTTCATAGGATCGGGTTTAAATTCCTCTGATTCCTACATGTTTTCGTATAGGCGTGGTCTTTGAAAACTGGATATTTAATCAAGAGTTCATGTCATCCTTTCGCGAATGTGTTTACGGAAATTGGTTCGTCAACCATGAATCCACACAAGTTTTCCAAAACGCGGGTTCATTCACCTCTTTTAGAACATGGTCTCTGGCGCCGGGTTTGAATACCCCACACCCCTACATGTTTTAAGTGGAACATGGTCTCTGGAGCCGGGTTAGAATACCTCTGACTCCTACATGTTTTAATTGGAACATGGTCTCTGGAGCCGGGTTTGAATACCTCTGACTCCTACATGTTTTAATTGGAACATGGTTTCTGGAGCCGGGTTTGAATACCTCTGACTCCTACATGTTTTAATTGGAATATGGTTTCTGGAGCCGGGTTTGAATACCTCACACTCCTACATGTTTTAATTGGAACATGGTCTATGGAGTCGGGTTTGAATACCTCACACTCCTACATGTTTTAATTGGAACATGGTCTCTGGAGCCGGGTTTGAATACCTCTAACTCCTACATGTTTTAATTGGAACATGGTCTCTGGAGCCGGTTAGAATACCTCACACTCCTACATGTTTTAATTGGAACATTGACAGATGACTCGTACGAGTTTCTGAGAACGGGTTCCAAGACCCGAAATTCATTAGAAGATTGGCCTTACAACCATGGCTTACATAACTTTGCCTAGGAAAACATCAGATAAAACATCACCGAAGGCTTATTAACTATAATAGGTCTTAAGCTTGTCTGCGTTCCATGTTCGCTTTACAGCTTTCTTCTTTAAAGTTTCCAGCTTGTAGGCCCCCTTGCCCGGATTTTTTCGTTATACGGTATGGACCTTCCCAATTTGCCTCCGGTTGCCTTGCCGACCGGCATTCTTGTTACCTATATCGGCTCGTCTAAGGACGAGATCACCTTTTATAAAATTGCGGGGTACCGCCACGGTTATATCGATTGGCGAGGAGTTGTTTGGCCGCTAGCTCTTGGCAATGCGCCTTTACCCTGACCTCGTCCACAAGATCCAGTTCTATCTTGATTGATTGGTTGTTGTCATCTTCTTCTTGTAGGGCCTTGGTTCTCCTCCATGATGGCTCACCGATTTCAACCGGTATCATTGCTTCGCATCCATAAGTTAGCTTGAATGGGGTTTCGTGCGTCGCCGATTGGATTGTGGTCCTGTGTCCCCAAAGGACCGGGTATAGCTGCTCAACCCAATTTGACTCCGCATCCTCCATCCTTTTCCTTAATCCGTCCAGGATGACCTTGTTGGCTGCCTCGGCCTGTCCATTGGATTGTGGATGTTCGACCGAGGCGAAATGATGTATAATGTGGAGGGCGGCCACCATCTCTTAAAAACCCTTGTCGGTGAACTGGGTCCCATTGTCCGTTACAATCTCGGTAGGAATTCCAAATCGAGATATAACATTTCGATTGAAAAACCTTTGCACTCGGGCCGAAGTAATTGTCGCTAACGGCTCCGCTTCTATCCACTTAGTGAAGTAGTCCACAGCTACTATGAGCCAGCGTAATTGTCCTGGTGCCCTCTTGAATGGCCCTAGCAGATCCATTCCCCATTTGTAGAATGGCCATGGGGCCGATATGCTTATCAACTCAGAAGGGTGGGTGTGTATAATTTTGGCATGCTTCTGACAACTGTTGCATTTGCGCACATGTTCCTTAGAATCAGCCGCCATAGTAGGCCAAAAGTACCCGGCTCACCGCCTTTCGTGCTAACGCTCTGGCGCCCATGTGCTGTCCGTTTATCCCCTCATGGATTTCGGACAACACATAGTCGGCCTTGGCCGGATTTAGACATTTCATCAGTGGAGAATGGAAACCTTTCTTATACAATTTGTCGTCTATCATGGTGAACGACGCCGATGTTCTCATTATTTTCTTAGCCCTTTCGGTGTCTTCGGGGAGGATTCCTTGTTCGAGGTAATCAGCAATCGACTTCCGCCAGTCATTTTCCTCTGAGATTATCATGACACAGCTTGGTTCCGGTAGGTTATGCTGGACAACGGTGCGGTGGTTTCCGGGGTTCTTTGTACTTGCCAATTTTGCCAGAACGTCGACGTTGACATTTTCCCCCCTCGGAATATGCACTACTATTACGTCACCAAACTCCGCCATTAGCTGTTTTACCTTTCCTAGGTATTTAACCATTAAAGGGCCTTTAGCTTGGTATTTGCCTTCTATCTGAGATGCAACCAGTTGGGAATCAGTGGATACATGAACTTTCTTGGCTCCACTTTCCTTTGCTTGCAATAATCCGGCAATGAGTGCTTCATACTCTTCCTGATTGTTTGAGGTTGTAAACTCGAATCGGAGGGAAAGCTCCCAGGAGACTCCTTCTGGGCTTTCAATGATAATCCCCGCCCCACTGTCTCTTTTATTCGAAGATCCGTCGACGAATAATTTCCATGTCTGGTCGTCGTCTTTCTGCGGATTTTTTGTGGGGTTCAGTTCCATCACAAAATTAGCTAGAGCCTGAGACTTTATGGCGTGTTGTGCTTCATAAACTATGTCAAAATTTGCCGGATTGGTTGGTTGGTACGTACTATTAGTGTGTGACTTTGAAAGTACGGGCGTAGTCGTCTTGCAGCCATAAGTAGAGCGAAGGTCATTTTTTCCAGTTTCTGGTACCTCAACTCGGCTCCCTGTAGGGCTCGGCTTACAAAGTATACCGGAGTTTGGCCCTCTTTCTCCTCATTGATCAATGCAGCACTTACGGCCTCCTCCCCCACAGCCAAATATAGAATCAAACATTCCCCGGGCTTTGGATGGGATAAAACCGGCGGGGTTGACAAGCATTGCTTAATCTTTGCAAAAGCCTCTTGGCATTTTACATCCCATCCTCCTGACGTTTCCTTTTTTAACGGTTTGACGAATGTGAGAGAATTCTCGGCTGACTTTGGCAAAAACCTGGTTAAGGCTGCCAGTAGTCCTGTCAGTTGCTGCACTTCCTTCTTATTTTTGGGTGGCTGCATGTCCACGACGGCTTGGCATTTGTCTGGGTTGGCCTCAATCCCTCTATGGGTAAGCAGAAATCCCAAGAACTTTCCAGCCGGGACCCCGAAGGCGCACTTTGCCGGGTTGAGACGCAACCGATGCTCTCTAAGCTTGTCGAACGTCTGCTGCAGATCCTAGATATGATCTTCTGCCCGGATAGACTTAAAAATCATGTCGTCGATATAGACCTCGACTTTTTTCCCTAGCTGATCTTCGAATACTCGGTTCATCATCCTTTGGTACGTGGCTCCCGCATTTTTTAGCCCAAAGGGCATAACATTGTAGCAGTAATGGGCCTTGTCTGTGATGAACGCTGTCTTTTCTTGATCATCTCTGTGCATGGGGATTTGATTGTATCCCAAATATGCATCCATGAAGGATAGCAATCTGAATCCAGATGAGTTGTCTACTAGCTGGTCTATGCTCGACATGGGGAAAGAATCTTTGGGGCAGACTTTGTTCAGGTTCTTATAGTCGACGCATACCCGCCATTTGCCGTTAGGTTTCTTTACCATTATGACATTTGACAGCCAGGTGGTGTATTGCACTTCGCGTATGAAACCGGCTTCCAGCAATTCATCGGTGTGCTCCTCTAGGGTCTTTTTCTTGTCTACCCCAATCTTCCGCTTCCTCTGAGCCACCGAGGTTGAGTTCGAGCTAATTGCTAGTCTATGGCAGCAGACACTGGGGTCTACCCCCGGAATCTCAAATGGCCGCCAGGCAAAGATGTCTTCGTTGCTCTTCAGGCAAGCTTCAAGCTCCGCTCGAATCATCGGGGGTAGATTCTTACCGATCTTGGTATTCTGCCCGGGGTTAGCCCCTAGGGCGAAATCCTCGAGTTCCCCATCTGGCTCAGTTCTTCTCATCTTCTCCTCCTCACATAGATCTAACTCGACGAGGTTGATTGGCTTTTCATTTTCTTCATCTACGGACGTCTTGATTGTTTCCTTCCGGGCTGCTGGGTCGGCCTTGTTCATTTTGACTGTATCATAGTAACACTGCCGAGAGTCCTTTTGGTCGCCTTTGACCGTTACAATTTGATTTTTCTTGTTTACCAACTTCAATCGTTGGTGTTTTGTGGATACCAGCATATCCCAGTTGTGGATCGTTGGGCGTCCCATAATGATGTTATACGAGGAAGGGAAGTCGGCCACTACGAATCTGACTCGCTCTGATTTGAACGCTTCTTTCGTCCCTAGTGTCAATTTTAGCTCGATGTACCCTTTAGGGCATGTATCTCGGCCATTGAATCCGGTCAGGGTTGTTCTGCACGGTTTCAAATCTTCTAGGTCCAAACGCATTCGCTTGAAAGCGTCCCATAGGATGATGTCTATCGCGCTCCCATTGTCGACCAAGATTTTCTTCACAGAACAACTGACCACAGTTCCCGTGACGATCAGTGCGTCGTGGTGTCCTAGTGGCACGTCTTCTAGTTCTTCTCTAGTGAAACTTAGGACTGGGGGTTCGGGTTTTGCTATATCTTTCTTAAATTCCGGTCGATCTCTGATTGAAAGGACCTCCCTCAAATATTTTTTTCGTTGGCTCACCGAATCTCCCCCGCCTCCGAAACCTCCACGGATTACATTACAGTCGTATTTGGGGTCTGGGAATTCGTCGTCACTGTGTATGGCTTTCTTTTTCTGCTCACGCCTCTTTTTCTCTAGGCGAGGTGGGCTCTTGCTTCTCCCCTCTGTCTTTTGTTATTCTGACGTCCCTGCGTCTGAATGACATATCGGCGGAGCTTTCCTTCTCGGATAAACTTTTCAATGGCATCCCTTAGGTCCCAACAACTTTTCGTCGTATGACCGTGTTGACCGTGGAACTCGCAGTATCAGGATTTGTCCAAGTTGGCTTCCCTTCGCACTGGCCGGGGTCTTTCAACCATTTTCATCTCGGTCGTCGATACCTCTTTCCAGATCTGGGCCTGGGGTATTTTTAAGGGAGTGTTCCTGTCAAATCTTCCTTCCGGCTTTCCCTCTTTCGGTCTCGGCTCTCCACCTCGTCCTCGGGATTTCGGTTTGCGACCGGCGTATGCCTCCCTGGGCTTGCGAGGTGGACTTCTGCCTCTCTCTTTTGCCGCCTGGTTCATCATTTCCATCTGCTCAAGTTCCAAGTACGTCTTTGATCGATCTGTAAATTCGGTTAAAGTCCGAGGTCAATTCTTCATCATTGATTTCTTTAACCGTGATGTAGCATTTAGACCGGCTATGACGTAGTGTAGATGTACATCTTCTTTTAAGACGGGGACCTAGAGAGCAGTGTCCTTGAACCGGTCCAAGTATCTTTGTAGGCTTTCATCAGATGATTGTTTGACCTGGTCCAGCTGAAACTCGGTTTTTGGCTGCTTCCGGCTTGTAGCGAAATTGAGTAGAAACTTATACTCCATGGTTTTCATGTCGGGTATAGAATTTAGCGGCAAAGAATGGAACCAGGTTTGAGCTGCTCCTTGAAGTGTTCCTGCAAACAGTTGAGGTATCATGTGCCCTACGATCCCCTTCACCCCGATTTCCATCTTGAAGTTATTGAGGTGAACCTGCGGGTCCTGGCTACCATTATACTTTGGAAGTTCTCGAGAATCCAGTTTTTTGGGGTATGAAGCCGCCATGATTTCCTTTGAAAACTGGTGCAGGAGGCTATCTTTGCTATGCCCCGCTTCATCCTCCTTAGTCTTGCTGAATAATGGGGGAGTTGGTTCGTGGTTGTTCAAGGCCGAGTTGGCCAATGAACGCTTCCCTTTTGCCCGAGACAAGTCGTTTTCACGAAGGGGGTGCGTGGCCTCATTGATTTCAGCGGTTGTTACTCCGCTATCCCGGATGGGCTTTTCCGCATCTCGAGGCGAAAGCCGAGTGGGATTCTCCAACACCCATATCCGCTCCTTTAGAGACAAAATTTCCTAGTGCTCTTCCTCGGTGATCATACCCCGGTGATGTTCGACCATAATTTCCTCTTCCTGGCCCTCGTCGGGCTCTCTCTCCTCGCCGGTGTGGACCGACGTCGAAATCATCACGTGACTTGTACCCGCACCATCCTTCCTTGCAGCTTCGGCCTGCTTCCCCTTCTGACCGGCACGCTCTTCCCATTCTTGGCGTATCCGCTTTTGCTCATCTTGCCGCCAAATGGCATTTTGGCGGTTCAGGTTCTCTCGGATAATTCGGATATCTTCCTCTCTCTGGAGTCGCTGGCGAGTTTCCATATTCTCTATTCTTTGAATCAGTGAATCCACAGTCTTATGCAACACCCTAGAATCTAGGTGAACCTCTTGGAACTCGTGCGGAGGGGGAGGGATATTCAGATTGTGCATGCGCTGCTGCCCTTGTTGGGTGGCCAGACTCGGGTGAGGAGAGTAGGTCGTGTCCTCGGTTTCGCCCTCTGTTACTACTGTTACGTGGTCGAGGTTCGGGGTTACCGAGTCAGAGTATTGGATTATGTGCTCCTGCTGTGAGCGTTGTTGAGGTTCTTTCGGCGGTTGGTCCGCCGAGTTGCGTGACTACGGCACGGTGCTCGCGGCCATCCTCGGTGATCAGCAGTGGCTTTGTGGTTTTGGGAATCGAAGTTTACGGTTCCCCACGGTCGGCGCCAATGTTCTGTAATAGAACACAGATGTCTAGCTTCAATGAGCGAATGATTAATGTTGGATCGATGGACCTTTCAATGATCGAGTGCTAAAGAAAGGGTACTGGCTCGACGATACTTATGGGAAAGATAGCGTCGAGAGAGCTCAGATCACAATGCAACATAGATAAGGCGTTTCGCCAAAAGGGGGTGGTGTGTGTGCAGTGTGACTGAATGGTAATCTATATGAGTTGAGAGAGATCAGAGTGCACCTGGTGGGTAATCTCCTATTTATAGGGATTACCTAGGGTTTCACTCCCATGCAAATGTGTCTATCCACCAGCCATTATGCACCTCCCACGTTCTGCCAATACCTCCTCCACTACCTGTACGGCTCTGCATAACAGACAAGGTGGAGTAATGGTGAACCATTTACCTGGTTAAACGGGTGGTTTTACTGTAGACCCCTTGGTTGGGCCGGGTATCCGGATGGTCCAATATATGGGGCCATAACAGATGTACTATGAAACAATCAATTGCTTCCCGGGGAAAGTTGAAAATAAATGAACACTGTTTTCTACATCGAGTTTCTTTATTTTCATTTTTAATATTGAACACCTAGTCACCCAACAATCCCTTTTGGTCAATTTTTTTTTTCCTTTTGGGTGGGGTGGGGGTTCGTTCTTACGGATTTAGCTCATTTCCATCCTTTTCCCTTTTCAACTGTTGGATTAAAATTTCAACGGTTCTAATTTATCATTTTTTTTTACCATTCTTTTCCCTTATAATAATATTTTTATCATATGGTAAATCTAGACCGTTGAAACCTTAATCGAATGGTAGAAAAGAGAAAATGAGGGAAAAAGATTATAAAGGGTATAGGAGGAAAGCCAAGTCTCTTACTTTAAACTTTATATTGAAGGTTATGCATAGAACTTTTTTCACAAAACATTAATGAAAAAAATACCCCTCAAAATTCACATGCAGTTCCAATAACATGGTACTCCCTCCGGTCCTAATTATAAGACATATTTAACCGATTTTGGGAGATTAAGGAGATGCGTTAAATTAGTTAATTTTACTTATTTTCCTAAAATGCCCTTATATAAATATAAAATGACATAAGTAAAAGTGAATCAACAACCCC
Organism: Acacia melanoxylon; assembly: GCA_019022615.1. Classification (NCBI taxonomy): domain Eukaryota; kingdom Viridiplantae; phylum Streptophyta; class Magnoliopsida; order Fabales; family Fabaceae; genus Acacia; species Acacia melanoxylon. The sequence continues at coordinate 1,432,672 of JAFJYJ010000057.1, forward strand.
ACCACATATCTCTCCGACTAATTTTCCTTTCAACAGGCTTTCTAATTGAAATAATAGTCTTGTTATATCTACATATATGTGTGTGTGTGTGTATGTATACATATAGATCTATCTATATACATATATATATATATATATATACACACACACCCATATATCTACACACAGAGATAAATATATATATATATATATATATATATATATATGTATATGTATATGTATATATTTATATATCTGTGTGTGTTTGTGTATGTACACACACATATATATTGCCACACACAAACATAGATATACATATATATGTACACATATATATATACAGACACACACATATATATACATACGTATATACACAGACACATATATATAGACACACACACATATACATACATACATACATACATACATACACATACATATATACATACACACATACATACATATATGTTATAGACACATACATGTGTGTGCGTGTGTATTGCAACCCACATACATATATTCATCAAAAACCAAACACACTTAAAAAAATAAAATAATGGTATTTTATGAAGAAATTGACAAAAACTAAAAAGTTCTCTTATAATTAGGAGCAAAACCAACCCCCAAATGTTGTCTTATAATTAGGACCGGAGGGAGTAGTATGGTAATATTAGTAATTTAGCGCATACGATTTCAAAAGGGTGACCGTAATTCTGGAAATTTGTGTTAAAGTTTCAAAGTAGGATTGACATAGAGAAGCATAGATCAACAACTAGAACCAACAATTCTTGGCACAAAGAAAAATGCACTTCGTCAAGAGGTACACAGTTCAAAATCAATAAAGCATGGAAAGAGCCTATATCCTAGGCATGCAACCATAGAACCAACAATTCTTGAGCCTACAAGAGGCTGCCTTTCCAGTTAGTGTGATTCAAGAACAGCAGAGAACACCAAACAGGTAACATTTAAGTTGGCTGTATTGCACACCTGACTCAGCAAGTTTTTTCATTTTCAAGGTCCCTTCAAAAATTGTTACAATGATCAGAGAAGATCTTTTAGACAAGGATTTTGGTCCAAGATGGATCCCAATGTAACGCTCACTGTAAACTTCCAACCTTCTATCCGCGCGTGTAAAGATTCCAGCTGTGAGGTCTCCAGAACTCTTGGCCGCAGCCAAGAAACATGCACCGTACCCTCAACTTGATCAATTAAACCCTCAATCAAATGAGCCTGCAAAAAAAATAAAAAAGTGTTATATTGGATAAACAAGCTTTACACATAAACATGCCTTTTTTTTTTTTCCAAAGAAAACAATGAATGATAGACCAACCACCTAATGCGAATGGATGCCCTCTTAAATAAAGCATGTTGCAGAAATCAAAAGTATAGCACACCCAGTTGCAGAAATTAAATCAGCATTAAAAAGATGTCCAATTGCTTTCTTTGAGGAATGCACGGACCAACTGAAAAATCTATGAAACAACAAATAGACAATACAGGGAAGAAAATGGAAATTGCCTATTGCTTGCATCCGCAAAGTTATGTACAGTTAATTAAATGCAGAAGTTGAAAATGTATTAATATGGATGAATTACTAATGGGAGACAACTCACTGTAAAACATGAATATGGTCAAAATAAAATAAAATAAAAAAATGCTTCCACTTGTATATGGTGCTTTCTACAAAGTTCTGAATAAGACTGACTGAAAAGCTCTTCATCAGGATATTCTCCACATCTTCTAAAGGAAGTTCTGTACGCTGTGCAATAACACTCAAAGGAATCGTCCGAGCTTCAGGAGGTTGACTGCAAGTAATCACAAATGCACAATTAGTTTGCTTCAGGAATAAAATAAAGGTGCTATCTGCTATGAATCAAATTCATTCCACAAGTGACAAACCATCTTGTCGTAACTTATATACCTGAATATAATCTCCATCAAGCAGAGAATCTTGATTTTTTCCAACAACCTCTCCTTATTCTGAACAAGTGCTGGTTGGGCCTGTATAGCAGTTCTATACACCCGGCGAAGTTTTTTATAGTGAAACAAATCCCCGGAATTGAATGCCATAAGGATATGGAAAAGCCATTCCCCGTTTGTCCCCAAGAGATTCTTAATCTATAAAGATATATAAGATGCCATTAACCAATTTAGTAATCATATGAATATCCCAAACGTAATTCCAAAAACCAAGGGGGGGGATTTTAGACCGTACTTACTATAGGATGTGCAAGTAGCTCTCCAATGTGGTAAATGTTATCTCCCAGCAGAACAGCAAGGCCCAAATCATATGCCAAACCCTAACCCAAAAAAAAAAAAAAAAACAAACAAGGGACGAGTTAACGTCCCATGAACTATGCCTCAAACTTTTCTTAAATACGAAAAATAAAAATACCAGAACGCCTAGAAAAATTATAAAAACACGGACTAAATTCAGTTTAAAAATCATCAACTCTAGGAAAAGAAGCATCATTCATGACCTCTACTTTCACCTCCTTTTATAGATGAAAATAGTGCCAGTACACTCAATCAAATTGTACAACACAGAATAAATTCAGCTTAAAATTTATGAAATGCGAAAAATATTAGCTTTTCTATATAGTATAGACTAATCCAAATTATTTTACCTGGAGAATGAACATAAAGAGTGTCGTCAAAAATTATATTCATAATGTTGCGAGCTTACTAAATGATTATGAGGAAGACGAGTTAGAAAGCGGTAAAGTCATAAGAAGTAGAATGCACAGTGACAACATCAAAACTACTGTACAACTCAAGTCAAGAAGCAAATATACTGTACTGAGGTGAGTATACACGAGTTGGGAAATTGAACAGGTAAAAACAGTGCAGGCATGTCAGATGACGTACCTGCTTGAATGACTCAGGGAGGAGAGCGTTTCTGCGCGTGCCAGATAGAGCATAGAACTTTTGTGGAACTCATCATATTCCTGGCAAGCTCTATGATACTGAGATAATACCGAGTAATAGATTGCATAAACAGATGAATCAACGTCTGTCACACTGTCAAGTATGCCCTTTCCATGTTCTAGAAGATTTTTGCATTCCTTTGGGTCAACTTCAAGCTCAAGAAAGGCTTTTTCCATCATAATGAAGACAATAGGTTCTTCTACCCGTTGCTCTTTAATAGCTTGAAGCTTCTCAATGGTTCCTTCAAGAAAATCAATGGAAGCTTCTTTCGTAGGGTACTGACGAGAAACTCTTACAACCAAATGAGCAAGCTTTAGAAGATTGATGTTAGTCTCAAAGTCTGCGATGAAATTATGATATAACTGTAGCATAGCATCACCATCCTGAAATTCGATAACACTAGTTTTTCAAACAAATGCATCATAAGTTATTATAATATGCAAAACAAACCAAAGATTTTATAATATCAATAGTTGATAAAAATGCTGTTAGAAGAGGGGGAAATAAATTGCTCAGAACATACAATATAATACATGCATTCTTAAGTAAAAGAACAAGAATTAGTCGGTCAAAAAGTGACGCTGAATAAATTATAATAAGTTAGTGCTATTATCCCCACAAGTTTTGTCATGAGTGGGTTCTTGTTACTTCAGTCAACCTACCTTAAGGATGGAGTGTTTTGTTTTCATGATTCTTCCACAATCAAATGTATTCAAATATGGCATATGTTCAGCAAACACGAACGATATGATTTTCCAGAGGCAACTTCCCGTTACTTTATTTAAATGCTCTATACATACCATAACATTATCCTTGCCAGACAAATCTGGACAATTCTTGTAGCTTCCAGTCAATAGCCATTCGAGAATGTGATGAAAAGAACTGCGTAATAGTTTGCAGTAAATATCCCTTACTCATAATAAGCCTATCTCGCAAAGGAAAAAACCCACACCCTCATCTCAAGCAGTGCATGATACAAAAGAATTATGCTCAAATTACAGCTTTTACCAGTTTCGTTAATATAGTAAATATAATTGGTCTTCCCCTCTAATAAAAGGCAATCAGAAGAACAAGGAGTGACAATCGAATTTATAATGATACCTCAATCATCTTAAACAATAATATTGGTTTGATAAGAGCTTCCGTTTTATGCATTGAGTTCTGACATTGATGGTATTTGACATATCAAAATCACATGCACCAAACCCATACTGCAGAAGATAATCAGGGAGGGGCAATTTTTATTGAAGCTATTTTGCAAAGAGTTGGATTCAATTTCTAAGAAACATTCTATTCGCCTTTTCTGAAGATAAGAAAAACAAGGCTGGCCTCTATAGAGCTTGATTAATCGAAGGTAGAATCAAATAAAATTAAAATAACGTTCAAATTCCAAGTCCACATATGTGTTTTAAGAGCCTAATTTTCACATAAGCAAGAGAGATTTCAATTTCAAAGCAAGTTTATGATTCACCTCTTTTCCAAGATTCATGGATCTTAGATGCTGGCTATGGTTGGTGCTCATAAACAAACAATAATAATATAATGCTACCAACCAAACGAATAAAAGAAAACCGTAGTCCTCATTCAAAAAACACGATAGACTTACTCAGAAATTGCGTCGGGGTATAGAAACAAGTAACAGCATCGGGAACAAACCTGGAAAACAGAAAGTGTAATGAAGCCTTCGAGCCCCTGAGTGAGCTGGTACCAGAGCTTCCTCTGATACAGATCTGCGAGCGTATTACACCAATTAGAGAGCTGTGGGTGCGTATTGCCCAGAGATTCCAAGTATTGCAGAGGATCCATGACGATTCAAAGAGAAATGGGAAGAAATCTGAAGTGAGGCCTTTGGTTTGTTGTTAACCGAACAATTCTGTTGTATTCTGTCTTTCTTTGGTTTGTACTTTTCTTGAGCTCCAAGAAACGCTTATTATGTTTCCGACTCTTTTCCCAGCTTTGTTTGAACTGTTACTTGGGCTTCAACCGGCTGATGTATTTGGGCCATTTAAGCCCATGATGGCCCAATACCCGCGACTTGTCTTCTGCTTCTTTTAGATCGCGATGTTGTAGAAATTCAAGGAATAGACTGAGTCGGGGCGATTCTGGTGAATGGGTGGCTAGGTTCTCACATTCGCTGGGGTTGTGTTCTGTGATCGAGGCGGAAGAAGGGGCTATATGGAAGGGGTTGATTATTGCGTGGGATCTGGGCGTGAGAAGTCTATCAGTAGAATCTGATGCAAAGGAGTTAATTGAGTTGTTGAATTATAAACCCCAGGCTCGGAGTACTTTGACGTCATGGAAAATTCAAGAACTTCGAAGGAGAGATTGGGATGTGAAATTTAGTTTCTCTCACAGATCTACGAATCGGGTGTGCTCATGACGGCAATCAGTCACTAGCCCATCAGGCATATTTCTGTGTTGCCATGAAACTCAAGGATCTTTATGCTTCCCTCACCGGCCGAAAACTTTTCGTCTGGCAAACCCGGGCAAGGGACCGGGTTACCGTCGATGAGGCATTCAAGTTTATCAGGGAGGTTCTCAAGTGGGATGAGGAAAAGGAAGAGAATTTCTGTGGTCCACCAGAGGATTCATTTTACAGTACAGACATGAGCTCCTAGTCCTCTCCCTAACAAACCTAGGGAACCACTTAACCATCTAGCTGATTTGGACTGTCCAAATCCAGATCTAATATTTTTTAAAAGATATTTTCTAAATGAAAAAATAATTTTTTAAAAAATTATTAGTTAAGAAATTATCTCTATTTTAGATCTTCTACTTAAAAAAATAATTTATTAAAAAAAATAAAAATATTAAATCTAGGACGTCTAGATCAACTAGGTAAAGGATAGGGCACCATAAGTAGTTCCTTAGTGGCTTCTATTAGGAAAAGTTTGGCGAGTGTTGAGGAATAGTTAGTTCTCTGTATTATTTATTTGATGTATTTTGAAGTGTAATGGTTGTTGGTAGATAAGTGGTGCGTCTTCACTTCATGCTGCAGCCTTCCAACCAGAATAAGGAATCAAAGTTCGTATTGACCGGTTGTGACCTTCCCTGTTTCCCTTCAATTGGAACAAATAAAGGGGTAAAATCATGAAGATCGATTTGACCTTTGTGTAGCATCATAATCCCTATTTGTGGACGAGTGTACAAAAGGGGGGTCTGCATTTGGTGTGCATCGAAGTACTGAATTTCTTATCATTAGGTTTAAATTTAATCTAAAATGTTAAAATTTTAAGTTTTTAATTTGTGATTTTTTTTAAATAATAATAAATTCATTTTTATGAGAAGTGATGGTTATAACATTATTTTTATTTTTAACTTACATATATTAAAAAAAAATCATTTAAATTAGATAAATTAAATTAAATATGGGCCGTCTAAAATCAATCCAACGCTGCATATGGGTTGATGCGCACAAAGTAATGAGCTGAATTAACCATTGGAATTGGTGCAGTGTGAAGTTTAATTAACTGAACGTTGGGAGTAGTCTGTTTGATAATTATAGGAGATCAAAGGTACATCACGACTAATTTTTGTTTTTGTTCCGCAATACACATTAAAGTTCTAATGACATGAATGTGCAAAAATTAAGAATGATATGCAATTTCGTTCTGGTTAATCAACTTCTAAGGTCGAGAGCTTTCCTCCGGAAAACTTAAAATCAATACGACAATAAAATCTTCAAAAAATGACATAAAGACAAGTTGTGAGGATTGTGGGGTTACTTGAAATTGTGCATGTAATGTACTATGAAACAATCAATTGCTTCCCGGGAAAGTTGAAAATAAATGAACATTGTTTTCTAAGTCGAGTTTCTCTATTTTTTTTTTAATCTTGAACACCTTATCACCCAATAGTCTTTTTGGTCCAATTATTATTATTATTATTATTATTTTTGTTGGGGGGAGGGGGGGTAGGGCGTTCTTACTTTAGATTGTATATTGAAGGTTATGCATAGAACTTTTTTCACAAAACATTAATAAAAAAATAGCCCTCAAAATTCACATGCAGTTCCAATAACATGGTAGTATGGTAATATTAGTAATTTAGCGCATACAATTTCAAAAGGGTGACCGTAATTCTGGAAATTCATGTTAAAGTTTCAAAGTAGGATTGACATAGAGAAGCATAGATCAACAACTAGAACCAACAATTCTTGGCACAAAGAAAAATGCACTTCGTCAAGAGGTACACAATTCAAAATCAATAAAGCATGTAAAGAGCCTATATTCTAGGCATGCAACCATAGAACCAACAATTCTTGAGCCTACAAGAGGCTGCCTTTCCAGTTAGTGATTCAAGAACAGCAGACAACACCCAACAGGTAACATTTAAGTTGGCTCTATTGCACACCTGACTCAGCAAGTTTTTTCATTTTCAAGTTCCCTTGAGAAATTGTTACAATGATCAGAGAAGATCTTTTAGACAAGGATTTTGGTCCAAGATGGATCCCAATGTAACGCCCACTGTAAACTTCCAACCTTCTATCCGCGCGTGTAAAGATTCCAGCTGTGAGGTCTCCAGAACTCTTGGCCGCAGCCAAGAAACATGCACCGTACCCTCAACTTGATCAATTACACCCTCAATCAAATGAGCCTGCAAAAAAAAAAAAAAAAAGTGTTATATTGCATTAAAAAGCTTTACACATACACATGCCTTTTTTTTTTTCAAAGAAAACAATGAATGATAGACCAACCACCTAATGCAAATGGATGCCCTCTTAAATAAGCATGTTGCAGAAATCAAAAGTATAGCACACCCAGTTGCAGAAATTAAATCAGCGTTAAAAAGATGTCCAATTGCTTTCTTTGAGGAATGCACGGACCAACTGAAGAATCTATGAAACAAATAGACAATACAGGGAAGAAAATGGAAATTGCCTATTGCTCGCACCCGCTAAGTTATGTACAGTTATTTAAATGCAGAAATTGAAAATGTATTAATATGGATGAATTACTTTTTTTTTTGGTCAAAGATATGGATGAATTACTAATGGGAGACATCTCCCTTTAAAACATGAATATGGTCAAAAAAAAATATATAAAAAGCAAAAAAAAAAATGAAAATGCTTCCACTTGTATATGGTGCTTTCTACAAAGTTCTGAATAAGACTGACTGAAAAGCTCTTCATCAGGATATTCTCCACATCTTCTAAAGGAAGTTTTGTACGCTGTGCAATAATACTCAAAGGAATCGTCCGAGCTTCAGGAGGTTGACTGCAAGTAATCACAAATGCACAATTAGTTTGCTTCAGGAATAAAACAAAGGTGCTATCTGCTATGAATCAAATTCATTCCACAAGTGACAAACCATCTTGTCGCAACTTATGTACCTGAATATAATCTTCATCAAGCAGAGAATCCTGCTTTTTTCCAACAACCTCTCCTTATTTTGAACAAGTGCTGGTTGGGCCTGTAGAGCATTTTTATACACTTGGCGAAGTTTTTTATAGTGAAACAAATCCCCGGAATTGAATCCCACAAGGACATGGAAAAGCCATTCCCCATTTGTCCCCAAGAGATTCTTAATCTATAAAAGATATATAAGATGTCATTAACCAATTTAGTAATCATATGAATATCCCAAACGTAATTCCAAAAAGGGGGGGGGGGGAATAGACCGTACTTACTATAGGATGTGCAAGTAGCTCTCCAATGTGGTAAATGTTATCTCCCAGCAGAACAGCAAGGCCCAAATCATATGCCAAACCCTAACCAAAAAAGAAAGAAAGAAAGAATACAAAACAAAACAAACAAAGGACGAGTTAACGTATCATGAACTTTGCCTCAAACTTTTCTTGAATACGAAAAATAAAAAAACCAGAGCGCCCAGTAAAATTATAAAAACACGGACTAAATTCAGTTTAAAAATCATCAAAGGCAAAAGCATTAACCTTTTTTAAGCTTCTCGACTCTAGGAAAAGAAGCATCATGACCTCTACTTTCACCTCCTTTTATAGATGAAAATAGTGCCAGTACACTCAATCAAATTGTACAACACAGAATAAATTCAGCTTAAAATTTATGAAATGCGAAAAATATTAGCTTTTCTATATAGTATAGACTAATCCAAATTATTTTACCTGGAGAATGAACATAAAGAGTGTCGTCAAAAATTATATTCATAATGTTGAGAGCTTACTAGATGATTATGAGGAAGACGAATTAGAAAGCGGTAAAGTCATAAGTAGTAGAATGCACAGTGACAACATCAAAACTACTGGACAACTCAATTCAAGAAGCAATATACTGTACTGAGGTGAGTATACACGAGTTGGGAAATTGAACAGGTAAAAACAGTGCAGGCATGTCAGATGACGTACCTGCTTGAATGACTCAGGGAGAGAGAGCGTTTCTGCGCGTGCCAGATAGAGCATAGAACTTTTGTGGAACTCATCATATTCCTGGCAAGCTCTATGATACTGAGATAATACCGAGTAATAGATTGCATAAACAGATGAATCAACGTCTGTCACACTGTCAAGTATGCCCTTTCCATGTTCTAGAAGTTTTTTGCATTCCTTTGGGTCACCTTCAAGCTCAAGAAAGGCTTTTTCCATCATAATGAAGACAATAGGTTCTTCTATCCGTTGCTCTTTGATAGCTTGAAGCTTCTCAATGGTTCCTTCAAGAAAATCAATGGAAGCTTCTTTCGTAGGGTACTGACGAGAAACTCTTACAACCAAATGAGCAAGCTTTAGAAGATTGATGTTAGTCTCAAAGTCTGCGATGAAATTATGATATAACTGTAGCATAGCATCACCATCCTGAAATTCGATAACACTAGTTTTTCAAACAAATGCATCATAAGTTATTATAATATGCAAAACAAACCAAAGATTTTATAATATCAATAGTTGATAAAAATGCTGTTAGAAGAGGGGGAAATAAATTGCTCAGAACATACAATATAATACATGCATTCTTAAGTAAAAGAACAAGAATTAGTCGGTCAAAAAGTGACGCTGAATAAATTATAATAAGTTAGTGCTATTATCCCCACAAGTTTTGTCATGAGTTGGTTCTTGTTACTTCAGTCAACCTACCTTAAGGATGGAATGTTTTGTTCTCATGATTCTTCCACAATCAAATGTATTCAAATATGGCATATGTTCAGCAAACACGAACGATATGATTTTCCAGAGGCAGCTTCCCGTTACTTTATTTAAATACTCTACAAACCATAACATTATCCTTGCCAGACAAATCTGGACAATTCTTGTAGCTTCCAGTCAATAGCCATTCAAGAATGTGATGAAAAGAACTGCGTAATAGTTTGCAGTAAATATCCCTTACTCATAATAAGCCTATCTCGCAAAGGAAAAAAAACCACACCCTTATCTCAAGCAGTGCATGATATAGAAAGAATTATGCTTAAATTACAGCTTTTACCAGTTTCGTTAATATAGTAAATATAATTGGTCTTCCTCTCTGATAAAAGGCAATCAGAAGAACAAGGAGTAACAATCGAATTTATAATGATACCTCAATCATCTTAAACAATTATATTGGTTTGATAAGAGCTGCCGTTTTATGCATTGAGTTCTGACATTGATGGTATTTGACATGCTCCAAATCCATACTGCAGAAGATAATCAGGGAGGGGAAATTTTTATTGAAGCTATTTTGCAAAGAGTTGGATTCAATTTCTAAGAAACATTCTATTCGCCTTTTCTGAAGATAAGAAAAACAAGGCTGGCCTCTATAGAGCTTTGATTAATCGAAGGTAGATTTAAGAGCCTAATTTTCACATAAGCAAGAGAGATTTCAATTTCAGAGCATGTTTATGATTCACCTCTTTTCCAAGATCCATGGATCCTAGATGCTGGCTATAGTTCGTACTCATAAACAAACAATAATAATATAATACTACCAACCAACCGAATAGAAAAAAAAAAAAAAATCTACGATCGACTTGCTCAGAAATTGCGTCAAAGTATAGAAACAAGTAACAGGATTGGGAACAGACCTGGAAAACAGAAAGTGTAATGAAGCCTCCGAGCGCCTGAGTGAGCTGGTGCCAGAGCTTCCTCTGGTACAGATCTGTGAGCGTATTACACCAATTAGAGAGGTGTGGGTGCGTATTGCCCAGAGATTCCAAGTATTGCAGAGGATCCATGACGATTCATAGAGAAATGGGAAGCAATCTGAAGTGAGGCCTTTGCCGAACAATTCTGTTGTATTCTGTCTTTCTTTGGTTTCTACTTTTCTTGAGTTCCAAGAAACGCTTATTATGTTTCCGACTCTTTTCGCAGCTTTGTTTGAACTGTTACTTGGGCTTCAGCCGGCTGATGTATTTGGGCCGTTTAAGTCCATGATGGCCCAATACCTGCGACTTGTCTTCTGCTTCTTTTAGATTGCGAAGGAATAGACTGAGGGGGAAAAAAGTACTTACAGGTTTATTAAATTTTTTTATTTAACTTCTTGAACAAAAATGGGTCTTACCTTTCTGCATTAGACTCTTGCAACTTGAATAGTAGTGTGTCTTTTTCCGTTGGTTTTGAAATTATTTGCATTTTAACTAGTTTTGATTTGTATCCTTTTAAAGAACTGATATATTATTCTTTGCTTTTTGAATGGAGTGGGATGCAAAATTGTCTGATATGGTAACAAATAATAATGAGGGTACGAAACCTCAACTGGATAATAATATCAAAAAAATAAGGAGAGTCAAAATAAAAATTAAAAAAACAAAAGAAGACAAAAGTACTCATTTAATCATTTAACTTTATACAAAGTCTCATTTTAATCTGCTAACTTTATAAAGTGTCTTTTTAATTTTTTAACCCTAACCCCGTTAACAAAAAAAAATAATTGATGATATCAAAATTTTAAATGTTGAGAAAAAAAAAATCAAATGCTAACACGTTACATTTAATTTTCAAATAATAATAATAAGAGAAAGAATGAACATTTCTTCATTGACACAAAACGGTCTTATTACTCAGTGACAAGTACAAGTGATGTGTAATAATAATTAACATGCATGATATCTCAAAACAATTGATAAATTTCACTCTTGATTAGAGTCACTAGACTTTTCTATTATGCATCAAGATAATAGATACTGCTAAAAGCGCAAATAGAAGTTTGGACCAATCCTATTTACAATACTTGAAAGTTGAAAAAAAAATGTTCTGATCATGCCCCTCTCAAAGGAACCATGTTTACTAAAATACAGTAGGAGGCTAGATCCCAGAAGCATTACACTCTTCAAGAAGTTTTAAAATGTCATGTTCAGGGGCACTCATGGATGGTAAAATCGTTCTTTTAGGTTGAGAAGTCCTTAACTTTGTCCCTGCAATATCAGATTCTAGGGTTACCCCTTCCTTCATAACTGGCAAGTCAGCTCTCATCCTCATGGATGTTGCTGATGCTCTCTCTTTCCATATTCTTCCATCCTAATAATCAATGAGAATCCAACTTATTTCAGAACTTTAAAATGGTAAAATCAAAGAACTCTGCCTCAAAAATAGATACATTCTTGAATGGATTATAAATAGATATGTAAACATTTCAAGATCTGAGTTCATTCAACAATGTGTTTTTGTTAAATGGAGGGATCCTGAGCACAGAGAACAACACAAAACTATAGGAGTTACCAAATTAGATCAATCATGAAGTTGAATTGAAAAGCTACACTCAAGCTATCCCAATAAAATCAGAGTCAAACATGTGATTGGAAAATCCATAATCAATTTATAAAAACAAGCTCTTTTATGCTAATCCAAACACCCACTAACATATTTATCTTGTACAGTACAAAATCACTTAAAATAAGCTAATCCAAACACTTGACAACTTGAGGAACATCCCAGAGATGCAACTCATGGTCCAGCTTCAGATTCAGATTAGTCATTTTATCTTTGCTGGCCTAACTATCTTTGATTGATCAAGTCCATGTCACAGAGTAACAGTATTTCAATAACTTAGTTGTGGGATTTAACTTAACAAATTTAGGTAACACACAACAAGGTGGGTGGAATCTGTGCTTGTGTGAAGAAAAGAACATGAAGAACATAACAAATAATAAGGATATTATTCATCTTACATGAAGAATTGAAGGTTCTGGCAATGGGCACTGAATTGGGCTATCATTGTCAAGAGGTTCAATTGGGTGTTCAACAGGCTTGAACTCAACCGCTACTCCAATCCCATGAGAAACTGCAGTGACTGAATCTGTTGAAATGGCTACCTCTGAAATTGGAGGTAACATTTCCCTCTGATCCTGCACAGTACAAACCTTAAAGCTAAAGCTATATAAATTCAAATGTCCAAAATAACATAGAGGTATGGATGATAATACCAATAATCACTACTTTCATAGAACTTTGGACCCAGTTTTATACAAGCAAGTCAACCGATCAGAACGAGCTACTTTAGCTAAAACTATTATACTACTATCGTATTATACTAATATCGTATTCTTTGGCATAAAACAATCACCAAACGCTGTAAATTCTACTGGCAAAAAGTCAAACAGTGACCTCTTGAGAATTTGTTCAACGAATTAGAATAGTCAAAAGAAGGCTTATTACGATACTGAATGAAACATAAACTATTTATGGAATTGGGGAAATATGAAGAGGGAAAGAAATTCTTACGAGGGCGCTTTGCGTGCGACGGTGAATACTTTTTCCAATAGAAAACCTTGAGAATATACCCACCATTGTTGCGAACTCAAAATCCAATACCCACAAAAAAAGGCGTCGTCTTTTTGATCCTTTTGCTGTTACCCTGAAGATTAGTTGTGGTTTCTCTGAAACCCAGAGAGAGAAGGTGAGGTGGGGAAGAAGAGCGAGAAGGTTAATTTGTTTACTGGAATTGGCGTGAGGAGTTTGGTTTGCTGAGTGAGATATGTGTGTCTTTTGTATGTGTGTTGAGAAGATAGTGGCTTTTAACGAATATTAAAACACTGTAGATGACAAAGGAAATGGTAATGCATGGAAAACTTTTGTTTAAAAAAAATCAACGACAGCAGCCTCCAATTAATGAAACCATGCACCACTAAACATATACACACAATCAATAATTGATCTTAAAAAATAATAATAATAAATTTAATTTATATAAAACTCCTCTAATTTTAATTTAAATATATAAACACAAAATATGTATAAAAAAATCACATCAATAAAACAGCTTACTCCTCTAATTTTATTTAAAGTTATTTCCAATATATTTCATCAAAATTAAAAAACAACCTTAAATATCATTAAATTTGTCTTAAAATTTAATAATTTTATTTATTTAGTATATCTAAAAAAAAATCTATACAATAATAAATGAAAGGTAAAATAGCATGTTTAAATAAAAAACTAATGATTTAACTTATAATTATAAAAAATTAATTAATTTTCTTATACTTTTATAAGTAGGATTTGTGGAGTTTTCTGTTATCAGTATATTATTTTTTGTGATAAATTATTTAATATTCGGCGTTATTTGGCATCCACTAATGTGAAAGCAAGTGGGAATAATTATTCAGTATAAAAAAAGAACATTGATAGTTTTAATCAAAGTTGGTATGTTTCAGTTTCATATTGTGCATGTCAACTTGTGTGAGGAGAAGTGAGATGGAGGAGATAGGATCGGAGAGGTAAAGGACAAGGGAGAGAGAGCCTCTCTGATTGGAGCAATCCCACCGTCCATGACACAAGCACTCACTCACGCGCCTTACGAGAGCGTGGCACTCACACTGCATTTGATACAGTATTCATGGGAAGTTCTCTCACTGTCTAATAAATCTGTGTGCATTTGCATGTTTATATGTTTGTTGTTGTCTTATGAAGTGTGTTTCCATATCAGTGAGAACATATGTCTGGTCATTCTTAGCATGATTGAGAAAACTTGATCAACTTGAAGACTTGGGCAATATCTTCCTACCTTCTAGCTAATGCTAATTGGTTGCATGCTTCATGATCTTGTTGGGCCCCAGCTTGGCCATCTTCTTACATAATAACAACTAGAGTGGCCCACACAAATGTAGTTCTCGTTTCCAACTTTCAATTTCAATAATGGATACCAATAAAAGCTAGGCCAGAACTTTGAACTTACCAGACTCAAAAACTGGAGAGAGAGAGAGAGAGAAAAAAAAAAAGCCTTCAACAAGCCACAAGCCAAGATTAGGCAGTACAAGCCTGACCTTATTTGACTTGTTTAACCTCTAATCACAATATGATGAATCAATGTTTGAATCTCTATTGAACGAGGTGAACATATTTAGTACACAACAGTGTCTCAAACACATGATTACTTCCAAACTCTAAGTGAAATAATACTGGAAATTAGAAAGTGAAATTAAATTAGAAGAATTGGAGAGGGGGTTTTTGGGAAGCGACGTGGTGCCATCTCAACCATTGGAACTAAAAGGATGCTGATAGAGTGATAATAATAGGCAGTCCACTTTGGTCAAATAGTTAAGCATGACAACTAAAGTATTTGTATCCAGAATTAATTACATTATCATGAACACAAGTGCTTCCAATTTTGTTATATCAATATCAATATGTTGTAACTTGGAATGTGAGAACATGTGCAGATGCTACTCACGGAACTAATAATTTTGTATGATAGTTTTTATGCATGTGGTGGTTTACATGAATCTTTAGATTTTAAAATCAGATTGGAATAAGGGATTTAGGCCGTGTGTTTAGATAGAAAGAAAAGTATGGAGGAAATATAAAAAAGGAAAATTTAAAAAAATGGTGAACAAATTTACTATTTTTGAAAAATATTCCTTTTAATATTATTTCCTCCTCATATTGACATGGGATTGACTAATATCCTCTGCTTTTATCGTTATCTTCTCATTTTCTTTCCCTCCACTATTTATCTCAACCTTTGGATTAAAATATAAACGATTGATTTAATGTTTTATAAAAATATTCTTTTAACATATTTTGTATTGCAATTTTAAATTATCATAACTAAAATTTATCAGATTATTTTTTAATAATCTGAAATTTTATTAATATTTTTATAAATAATCAAATTTGAATCACTCAAGATTCAATCTAAAAACTAAGATGAGTAATAGAGGAAAAGATGATGAAAAGAGAACGGTAAAAATAAAGGATACAACCAATCCCATATTGACATGTATTTGGTATGCCTTACCTATGTGACATTTTCATAACTTTTTAAGGTGAGGACATTTTGGTCATTTTAATTATATTTATTCCTATTCTTTTTCTATGTCCATCATAACAAAATTACATTGAAAAATGATAGCATTGCCAGCATTTTTACTTTAAAAAAACACCCAAAATTTCCAAGAAAAATTATAATTGGTAGGCAAGTGGTATGTATATTCTTGAATTTAAACCCATTTAGAGCCCAATCACACTCAATCTGAATTGATAGATATGCATTGAATATTACAGGGTTGCTACAAAGTAAACACAACCATGTTTTACAACAAGGAATTCTACAGTCAAAATTTGAAGCTTACACAGTGATAGCTTAACGCCTTCACTAAGGGACGAAATGAAACTGAAGAATTAGATAAATAAAACCTCAGTTTTTTCTTTTAAAAAATATGAACTGAAAATAAAAACATACAAATGCTATGAATATTAGGCATCAAGACAAAACTATCATCGATCAATACCTGTTTTCTTCTTTGCATTTTCAACAATAGATAATTGAATTTACCTAACCAAACAAGAAAAGCCATCACATTTAATCTTCGTCAGAATCGTCAAAAGTTATCTTCTTCGACTTCGGAGCATCAACAGAAATCTCCTTAAAGTGAGCTCCGTACAGCTTGGACTCCTAATAAACAAAGCAGAGAATGGTATATTTATAATCAACACAACAACCCAAAAAGAACCAACGGGAATTATGAGAATGCATAGACATGAGTAAAAAAAATGGGAGGAAAATGATAATTAACTGATTTTTAAAGAGTAACTTCAAGAAACATCAGTCATAACTTATTTCTATAATCCTTGAAAAGAATTTGAAGTTTCAAAAACCCTCAGCTATCATCAATATAAAGTTATTGATCGTTAACTATAATTTTCCTAAGAAAATTCACCTTTTTCTTTATATGCGTGCCAAACTTCAGGAGATCATCAGGCACAATTTGATTTGCTTCTCTTAAAACATTCACTAGCTCCCCAGCAAGTCCCTGAAATATTACCACCAAAAGCTTAACTTCAGAAACGGAAAAATGCAAATTATATAATTGAAAATTTGAAATGAAGGGGAGAATAAGAAAATTCAGATATCAAGAAGAAACACTACCTTGTTATGCTGTGTGAAAAACGTATGGGAAACACCTTTCTTCCCAGCTCGTCCTGTCCTACCAATTCTATGAACATAATCTTCTGTAGTTAAAGGAAAACTGTAGTTGATCACAACTTCAACATCAGGAATATCCAATCCCCGTGCAGCCACATCAGTGGCAATCTGCCAAATTATGACATCAAATAAATGTCCATATAACCCAATGGATCAATTGAAGGAAAGTACCAAAAAGATATATATAACAATGTTGTTTGAGTTCATAAACTACATCTGTCTAAACTTTTTGGGTAAATAAAGTGGTAAAATAAAAAATGATGTGAAGCAGCGTACCATCAAAGGACAACTTCCGTTCTTGAATAATGATAGCGCCTTTGTACGTTCATATTGCGACTTGTCCCCATGTATCGAGACAACCTTCCAACCCCTGAGACGTTGTTTAAAAGAATATGAGCACCTTTTATAGTTGCCATCCAAAACAGCTTAACTTCTAATTTAATTTTTTTTCTTTGGAGGAAAAAAGGGAGGGGGAAGAAATGGTAGAGGTTCACCCTTGATGAAGCGTCTTTTCAACTCGCGAGGCTTCCAATTTGTACAAAACAAAAACCAATACTCTATTCCTGATAAAAGGTACAAACTGTAAGGAACATAAGGCAGAGCCAACATTGAAAAGAATTTGTTGTGAATATCAAGTTTAGAAATATTAATTAATTCTTATTATTAGGGATATGTTTTGTATTTATTAGGATTAGATATGAATATTATATTTTAGGAATATATCGTTAAGATATTACGATTTGATTAGATTATATTGAATTATGATAGACTTTAAGGTTAGAGTTAATCTATACTAGCCTATATAAAGACCTCCTTGTACTCTCTTTTATTCTCAAGGATCAATAATATTCAAAGTATTTCTCATGTGTTTCAATGTGATCCTTCAATCTCAATAAAATTAATATTAATAATGTTTAAAAATGGCATTATCCTTTCATGCTGCAGCATAACAATCATACAGCAAGTGATTCTAAACCCATGACCTAAGCGAGCCAATTATTCCCTAACAAGCTAGCTCTTGGTGGACTTGTTGTATGAAGGAGGGAAGGCTTGTAATCAGTCGCTAAAGATTTAATCTTATATTCTGAATTTATTTTCGGTGGAAACATCGAAGGTCCCTGCTTTGAAGCAAAACCTTTACAATATCTTGTTCTATCTTCAAGTTATAACCCAATCCTCTTCTGAAGTCCCGCACTTCACTGCATTATTATACTGCATTATATTGTTTGCTATTTTCTGTTTGCGATAGATTAAATGTTAGCTATTCCTATTTGTCTGTCTACGTTGCTTTCTCAGCTGATCATAGTTCTATTACACTTCAGTTTTGTAAGAAGTTATTGGAGATGTTTGGTATCTCATTACAGCCCATAAGTTCGATTTGAAGGTCCAATTGGACTTATGAGACTGTTTGAAAATTTTGATATGTTTGGCAGAGGCTTGTACCCAATTGAACTTTTAAGTGAAAAGGGACTTATTTCATAAGCTCCTTTTCGGAGCTGTTGGAAAAGCACCTTCTCAAAAGTAGTTGCAGTAACGGATCTCTCTCTCTTGTCAGCGTTTCTATCTCTCTTTTTCAAAAATAATTCTAGGGTAGTGAATGATACTAAAAATAATTTTTTCAAGATCATACCTCAAAAATATTTTAGGGTCCTGATTGGTACTAAAAATAATTTTTGTCAAGATCATGAAATATTTTTTTAGTACATTTCAATATCCTGAAATATATTTTTAATACCAGTCAGTATCCTCAAAAATATTCCACAATATGACTTTTATCCAATCTGACTTTTCCATAAGTCAAATGTCATTTTTCCTACCGGTATCCCAAACACGCACAATTGTCATTCTAAATCCAAAAATGCTTTAGTTTTCGCCATATCAACTCGGTTTGAAGTATGTTTATAGTGCTCATAATCTCATTAATTCCCTGCTTGCTCATTTGAAATTTATTACCTTCAATATAAGTGAAATAAATGGCAATATTCGTTTTTTTCACCATACAAAAATAGATGAAGTAAATACCTCTGCGATTTGTGGTACTTTTCTAGCAAAGCAACCAGGCGTTTATCTCGTGAACGATCATCCAAGACCTATTTGAGTAAAAAAAATTAAATAGATAATTAATTATATACTACATGGACACATAGAAAACCTAGGAAGTTAGAGATTCAAAGTAATTTTCACCTCAACTATCTGCATAACATCATGATTGGCAGCTAAGTCCTCTGATCCTATAACAACCTATCACAAGTTTCACTAACTTCAAAGTTCTACAAAGATGAAAGGTTGAACGCCATTGAAAAAGAAGGTAATAGAAAGGCCAGTGAAAATAAAGATACATACTTTCACAGGGTTAGGATCCATAAACTCTTGAGCTAAGTTATGGACTGCTAGAGGCCATGTAGCACTGAACATAACCATCTGACGAACTGCAGCAGATCATAATCTTTTTGTTAGAGAAGTTAAAATATTGTAAGATTATTGTAAAAGAAAACCAAAAATTAATAATTGAATAAATTCACTGGAGAATCAAAACCAAAGAATTCAGAGAAATTTCATCAAAATCATTTGAAATTATCATTAGAAATAGTATATATAATTTAAAATGTAGTCACCCAGGGCTTTATGGATTTAATTTTGTATAAAAACATTAGTACACCTCAGATCCTTAATATAAGACATATTTGGAGAGTTGATCTTGGTCCTAAACATAAGACATAGTTTTCATATTTGTCAATTTTTTCCTAATTTACCCCTATTGATGCTCCTTCAACCATAACTAAGGAGCAGAGAGAAGGAGAGAATCAAAGAAGATGACTAGAATGTTTTAGAAAATACAAGTCAAATTAACTAACTTAACCAACTTCCTTAATCTAATCAAACTAGGTAAATATGTTTTATATTAAGGACTTGAGGGAGTAATATAGTTTTGGATTCGTTAAGCTTGAGCAGAAAGTTGGAGCCAATCTAAAATAGTCACACTTTCCAGAACACAAGCTTAACACAATACAGGATAAAAACCAGAGATGTAAGAAAAATACAAGAGATGAACCAGAAAAGGAAATTATGACGTAAGTTATGGGTGGAAAAAGAAGCTGTAATTGATAAAATATCTCATACCAGAGCAAGTCTGACCCAGTATGGAGCGAACTATTTGTTCAAATCCCATATCAAGCATTCGATCAGCTTCATCAAGCACCTAGGAAAAATAAATTCCCACTGTAACGATGAGACAGTACAAATCCAAATTCCAACACTTGCCTCAAGAAAATGAGACATATAGAACAAATTTTTTATTTATCAACAAAATCATTAAGAAAGGATAAACTGATCACCAACATTTTTCAGAAGTACATACCACAAATGAAACCTCTTTCAAAGAAAGAAAACCCATTTCAATCAGATCCTTTATACGACCAGGAGTTCCAATGACAATGTCCTGTAAGAGGTATCAATAATTAATAAAAAAGAATTTGTATAAAAAAGGAGGGAAAAGGCTTCCAAAAACAGACTATGACAAGTTCAATGTAGGACCACATGGTACCCAGTCTTCTTCAAGGTAGTATCTCAGATATCTCTTGGTATCCAAGAGGCCTATGTTTGAAAATTTGGTATCCCAAATGACTGGTGGCCTCCAAGATGCCTAAAAGCATAGATGCCATCATTTTTGCATAACAACCAACAGTTATGGAGATTTCATATCCATGGATTGCTTACTAAATGCAAAATTAAAAAACAATTGTATTCTTTTAATAAAATTCTCTAGGCTCATTATCCATCTCTCCTTGCCCTTTTTCTCCTCCCCCATCTATTTCTCTCTACATCTCCCCAGCCCCTTTTTTCTTCTATATCCCTATCCTTTTCCTTCTCTCCCCCCTTCTTTCTATTCCTTGCATTTGGTTCGACATCAGCATGTCAATCAAAAACACATAAAGGGTCACCATACCATAAATAGAAACATAATTTATGGAGAAGGCAAAAGGTCGTGTGACTACAACTCTACAAGTGGCATCAGCATGCAATCTATTCATAGAAAGGGGAAGATCTGAACAACTTACAATTCCAGATTTTAACGAAGATATTTGTGGCCCTTTGGAGGTTCCACCATACAAACAAATAGATTCCACACCACAAGACGTCCCAGCATCACACATAACATCTGAAATCTGTAAACAGTCGAACGAAACTGTCAGCTAAATATGTTCCCAGTCTTTTGATCAATCAAATCCACAGACGTGGAACATATAGGTCTTGTGGAATGGCAAGATTAAGGGAAAATTGCAGAGTATGGAGTTTAAAAGAGAACATAAACTGTAGGTCCATCTAATTGCAACATTCTAAGATAGTGTTTGGGAGTTTTTTTAAGGTGAAGTGGGATGGTTAAATAGGTTGTGCCATTGTTTGGGAGATTCTTTCAAAAAGGGACTGGGATGGCTTGGGATGGCGTCCTAAGCCATCATTAACCAACCTAACCCCACTTCTTAATGCTCAAATTGGGGTGTCAAGGATGAAATGGCTTGTAACAAATAATACTATTATTTATAATAGCTACTATCTCTGCCTTCATATTTGGCTACTTGTAGAAAGAACCCTCCCTACATGTGTCAAGGTCAATAATACCCTGTAGATTAACATATACATACTTGTTGAGCCAACTCCCTAGTGGGAGAGAGCACAAGGCAGAGAGGATTCCGACCCTTCGACGCTTTACCCTTGCGCTTGCCCAAAACATGCATCATTGCTGGTATTCCAAAAGCTAATGTTTTTCCTGATTGCGGAAATCAAAGTCAGAAGCAAAACTAAGTCACGCGTTCATCTTCCAAACCAAAAGGCTAAGACTGATACCTGACCCAGTAGCCGCAATGCCAATTAAATCACGACCATTCAATAAGAAAGGCCACGCTCGGGACTGAATAGGGGATGGCTTTTCAAAACTTTTGCAGCACTCCAAGACTTCCTTTGGAAGCCCCGATGCGGAAAATGTCGTTGTGGGCGCATACTTCTCATCCTCAATATTCTTTCCAGTAACCACCACATGCTCATCTCTCACCGACTCATCTTCTCCGCCGTTCTCGGCGCCATTTGTCTCGACGGCTACGGCTTCCTCCGCTATTTTTTTCGATTTCTTATCCTTCTTACTCTTCTTCGTTTTTGGTTCTGTGCTATCCAGGACCCCAACTTCCTCGAGCTTTCTTTTGGGACCATCTTCGTTTTGCTTATGTTTCTTCTTCTTCATTTTCTTCTTCTCTGCTTTGATTGCCGAGCAGTCGGGGGATTCCTCGGCTACTGGCTCGATGACTCTGGCGGCATCATGCTGTTTCTTACCCATGGTTGAAGCTGAAGCTGAAGCTGAAACTGAAACTGAAGGCAACTCTAGCAGATCCCAGAGCCGCGCGAACCAGCGCCAAATAGAACAGCGTTGATGGTTGGGTTTTAGTACTTTTCCAGGTTAGGGTTTTACGTTGACCAGATTTTTCTTAAAAAAAACAAGATAGTACGATACGAGTAACATTATTTATTTGCTTGGAGCATTTGGGCGTGCTCCAATTTTTTAAGGAAAAAATTTGTTACTTGTTATAAATCTCAAGGAAATAGAGAAGAAGAACAGAGAAGTTCTAGAGAAAGGAGAGAGAAATTCTCATTTAAGTATCATCTAAATGTTCGCGCCTATATATATAGGCTTGATAGTTCTTATATGACCGACATCCATATAATAATATATTTATAACACTCCCCTTGGATGTCATTTATGAATGTCTCATTAAAAACTTTAACTATTAAAAACCCAAAGGTGGGATAAAAACCTACCGAAAGAAAAAAAGAAAGACATCATCCATCATACACTTTCTAACGTCGCCTCATTAAAAACCTTTCTAGGAAAAAAGGTGGGACAAAACCAGATAAGGGAAAAAAAGACAACGATGTATCGATTCCCCCTCTTCATTACATCGATTTTTCTCCCCGATGACAACATTACATACAATAACTTTGTAAAGATGAAGAACTATATTTTTCGATAATCAAGATACATTCGTGCTTTATGGTATTTTACGGACCATGTAGTTCTTTTTCATCTTCTTTTCAATGTCTTTCTTTCATGATCGAATATTGTATTGTTCCCTATGGAACAATAAAAACATCCATTCTTATCATTCATTTGTCTATTGTGTACCTGCAAATTCTAAGTTTGCCAATAAAAGCATAACGAATATTAACATAATTACTAAATAATCACATAAATATCAGATACTTCGAGATCCTTTCATAAAGATGCATGGACATATAGAATTATTTTGTGCATCATTCTTTCAATAAATATTTAAGCTTCAGGCCATATATAGACTTATTTAATAATGTTTCGAGAACTTGAATTAAGCGCTTTTAACATCTTGAATCCTTGGGACTTGTCTTTGACCTTACGTATTTCTACAGGACATGTCTTACGGCACCTTCTTATTAATTTTGTCTTATGATCCACATTATCATTCATTATATCATATGCTATATCATAAGCCAATATATCGTCAATGTTGACTTTCTTTTGGTCTCATCGAATAACATTCATAGTTTATTGAGATCTCATTATTTTTACATTTGTCATGTATCTTGGTCTCTTCGGACTACAACATTCTCTTACGGAGATATCTCTACCGGAGATAATAATTTTTTTTTCAGAAATAGCTCTTCTGGAGCAACTAACATTTCTTAATTATCCTCATTTGATCACGTGATATCTTCATCAATATTGTTGTCGACAACTTTATATTTTCGGTTCCATTTTTTTTTTTTTCAATTTGACATAACTTATCAATATCAATATTATTCGTGCATTCGAACCTCATGAGGTTTTTGGTATAAGTTATGTCTCAATACTCTTCTGGAGTATTTATTTCCTTTCAAGACGTCCATCTATACTCATGTATTCAAGCTACACCCAAGAAGTACACTGTTATCCCCATATTGCAGGCGGATAAAGTTGTACAATCAAAGTATAACTCTAAGACATAGTGTTAGATGACATCCTACTTTAATATGATCATCTAAATTATTGCTCCAATTTATCCATAACATTTTTGGAACCGAATAATTTCTCATGCTTCGGGCATGTCGCATTCATATTTATACTTGATTAGAGCATTTTTTTATTTGGAGTATGAGATTTAATATTTAGGTCAATAATATTATCTGGCAAATAATTCATGAATGCATAATCGATGAACTTCAGTTCATACTACTTTATTCGAGGATATATATTTTGTTATAATGCATTTCATATATTCTCTTTTCCAATTTATCCAATATCTCCCCCCTTATGTTGAGATAACAATGTCAATTATCAATTGACTAATTATACAATATAAGTCTCCTAAATACATTTGTTTCCTTTAGAAACAAACAATTAAAAGGAGATCTTCATACAACTTGTATCTCAACTTTCTTTTAAATCCATCTATGTGCATTGTGGTGGATTAATAATCATTGCACATTCAACCCTTTTAAGGTGGAATTTGTTTGGCTCGATAGAAAACCAATTAAATCGGGAGAATTTTATAAATCTGCAATATATAATATCAAATATACCAACATAGAAACTTTGTTCTCATAAGCATTGATCTAACTATTTAATGGATGTTTTAATACATGATTTCTGGATCGCATAATCGGAAATAGTGTGCTTAATATATACAAACATCATTGCAAACTTCAAAGGTTGCATTCTTACAAACTTCTGGTTGTAAGCTTAGAATATCACATGTAATCATTTTGTAGATGCATCTTTCAGATTTACATGCTATTTTGATGGGCCCATATAAATATGTTTGATATATTTCCGAGATACTGAGATCCATTACTAATCATGATCAATGAGAACAAGCATCATATAACACATAGACAATATGTTGGTTATTCATGAAGAATCTTCTAGTTCTTCAATGGATGTCAATACATAATCGTATTTGCATTATGTATATATGACTTGGATGATCAAAACAAGTCATACTAACAATTAATTTAAATTAGTAAACTTCTTGTTTACTGTAACATATATTTCAATCAATCATAAATTTTTTCAATACTATGATATCCATTTTGGGAGATCTATAAGATAATGTGATAAGTATATAACTTTTCAAACATTATCTCACACTTGTATTCTAACTCACACTTGTTTTCTAACAATCTCCCCCTCAAGTGTGAGTCATATAAACATTTTCAAAATCATTTTCGAAAAATTTATGTTTAGTCTTTAGGAGTAAACATGTAATGTTGCATCACTAAATACGTAGTCCATCATATATGAAGATATTCATAATTAAAATAATGTAGAATCACACAAATTTAAAACCGTTACATTACCTTCTGGATTACAAAAACATATATTTTCTATATGATATCTATTTAACGAGATATCTTAATACATAATTTTGTTCATTCGGGTAACAAAATATTAGCTCTTTCGAAGCCTTCAATCAAATGTATTCTAATGTGATTAGAATACAAACTTAAAACTTATGACTTCAGGTCATTTAATATTCATGTTAAAGGATCTCATTTTATCGATATGATTAGAATATAATGCATTTTAATGCAAATCAACTTTAGTCATATTTTGATCTATTATTTCAAACTTAGATCGATTCAAACCAATCCTCAATCACACCATATTAATTCTAATATTCTGCATACCTCAATGTAATCAGATCTTAAATCAAGAAGTTTCAAATTTTCAAATATTTCCCAAAAACTCACATTTCTCGAGATTACTATCATCTTAGCACGCTTTAAGATCGAATTCCATTTTCAAAAACCAAATTTGACATCTCAAATCACCACATCCAAGATAGATTTCCTGAGATACGATCATAAAATAATTACTACGTATGCGTACAAAAATCCAAACGGTACAGAACTAGCAACTACTAGGTTGCATTAGGTTTCATTTAGGGTGCGGTCTTTGTGAATTTCTGCGTGATCAAAAGTTTACACGGTTCGAGCTAACGACAGATTAGAAAACGGCGTTGCTTAATTAAAATAAATCCAAACGTTACAGTGCTCGGCTATAAATCGAGGAAGACGAAGGGTAAATGCCTTACTCACTATCAAGTATTTCAAAACTTCAAAGATACCCATTTCCTCCGCCGCATTCATACTTTTCTCTATATCTTTCATATTATCTTTAAACATGCTTACCCAAGTAACTTCATTCCAGCTTTCGGGTCATACAACCCTTTCTTTCTTGAAGCTTTACTAAATGATAACCAGTCTAATATATTGGCTGATTTATCTAACAATGTACGTCATTCCTTACCTTCTTATAATTCCTTAGAGGTATACGTTCCTCCTTTTACTTCAATGTCTTATGTTCCGAGGCTAATGAACCTCATCCATCCCCTAGGATTCAAGATCCGACTCCTTTAATTACAAACCAAGAAGTATCGAAGCAGTCCATCAAGGCGACCGGTCAAAAGATGTCGTAACATGGCCGAACTTATGGAATCTACCAAGCCCGCTCAACCAAGGAATTCTGCTCGGTTTGGCCTGAGACTTCTAATCCATTCTCATGTAGTTGCTGCCATGTTCGGGGAGATCATTCATACCAATGGTTTCAATACCATAAACTTGAAGTTCATGGGAGGATTGGTATGATAAGCCATGCTATCTTTCACTTGGGACGCAAGGAGGTTCCTCCAGACCTCAAATGTTCGATTTTGGTAAGAAAAATATAGAAGAAATCAAACATTTTCTGAATAGTTATTGTTTGAATCAAAACTCTTTAGGGTATGTCCTGGTGTCAGATCCTCTATATCCATTTTTACTATGAGGCTCTTTGTGTTGGTTTGGAATGGACCAAAACTCAAAATGAACCCATCGGTAGTTCATTTCCAACCACTACTAAAAACATAACCAATAAAGGTAAAGAACCCATGGTTGTAAATAATAATCCTCCTATCCCTATACATAATAATCCTTTAGTCCTCATACCTAGAGTTTCATATAGGTCAAGGGCTGAACAAAACATTAGGGGTGAGTTAATGTCAATAGATGATCTAAAAGACTTCTTCCATTTACCTCAACAAGAAAGCGGCTAAACGAGTCCGTCTATGCAAAAATGTTATACGTAAAATATGTCGTAGGGAAAAATACATTGGCCTTACGTAAAGGTGCGAACTACCATGAGTCGAATCAGTTTGGATTGAGAAGAACACTTTCTTTCGTGATCCCGTCTCAAGAGCAACTGCGAAAGAGAAATTAGTCGACTTAAACATGAAATGGTCAAAACTTGTGGTGGGATTGTACCAATGTTGCTCTTGATATTTGAAATAGCATTCTTTATTTTATTTTGGTAAATATGTCACATTCTAATTTTCTTTTCAAATTCAACATTCATGATCTATTACTATCCGAATATGGGGTGCTCTATAATTTATTTCTCATATCCCATTATTCTAATTCTAATACATATAAATGGAATTATGAATTGACATCATATGGCATTAATTACATAATAATAACTATAGTAAGGGTAGAATAATATTTACTATAGTAAATTAATGCACTAATGGTAATTTCCATATAAATAGTAATTACTATGTAAATGGTAAAATAATAATTACCATTATATTTCATCTGCATCAATAGTAATTATCGTATGAATAGTAATTACCCAATGGTAATGACTATACAAATAATAATAAAATAATCAAATAGTAATAATTTTAATAAAATATGTAAATAATAA
The DNA here is from genome assembly GCA_019022615.1 of Acacia melanoxylon. Classification (NCBI taxonomy): domain Eukaryota; kingdom Viridiplantae; phylum Streptophyta; class Magnoliopsida; order Fabales; family Fabaceae; genus Acacia; species Acacia melanoxylon. The sequence goes on from JAFJYJ010000057.1 coordinate 1,460,626, forward strand.
AAATAAGTAAATAGTAATAATATTAATAAAATATATAAATAGTAATAATAATAATATAATAAGTAAGAATAAATAATGTAAGGCAAATTGAAAAACTCTTTTTGTCAGTAAAAAACATTCCATACTTTTTTTCTGAATAAAAAAGGTGCCACATATATATCTAAATTTTGTTAGTTATTTAATGACACGACAATTAGTAAAATGGTTGATTAATTTTGCCTATTAAAAGTATTTTTAATATTACCATTTGATATCTCATTCGAGGTTCATAACTATCTCTTTCACTATAAATATCTTTTCTGAAATTCGAATTTGAGATTCAAATGATCTGACCGGGCCTTACATAGATAAACATGTTAGTCTATTAAAGTTGTAAAATGGTGATTAGATTAGTACTTCCCTCTTGGTCCTTATTTATTTGTCACAACCAATCATTAAAGTCATTAAATTTGTCTTAAAATTTAAGTAATATTATCTATAGCAGTCTTTGAGTTGGGAGGCTCCAAAGCCCCTAGACCAGATGGTTTCCAGGTAAATTTTACCAATTCTCATGGGATGAGGTGGGGGACTCTACTGTTAAGATGGTAAAAGAATTTTTCGATATGAGCCTCCCTTTGAATGAAATAAATGGAACAAATATTGCTCTCATCCCAAAGATTGACAAGCCTGAATCAGTCACTCATTTCCGCCCCATTGGCCTATGCAATTTTTCGTATAAAATCATTTCAAAAGTTTTGGCCAATAGGATGAAGTGGTGTCTTGATAAGTGCATCTCCCCTAACCAAGGGGCCTTTGTACCAGGCCGGTTAATCCAAGATAATATTATCATAGCCCATGAAGTGTTTCATTATCTCAGACGAAGGAAAACAGGTAACAAGTTGGAATTCGCACTAAAATTGGATATGAATAAGGCCTATGATAGAGTTGAATGAGACTTTTTGAGGGGTGTATTACTTAAATTTGGCTTCTCCTAGAAGTGGGTTAATCTTGTCATGAATTGTGTGGAATCTATTCACCTCAATTTGTGTATTGCAGGGGAGAAAGTTGCTTCAATTAGTCCGGGTAGAGGATTGCGACAGGGTGACCCTCTATCCCCTTACCTCTTTATATTCTCTCTAGAGGTGTTGTCATGCATGATTCACAAAGCTATGTCACAGGGACGCCTAGCTGGGATTAAACTGAGTAATAATTGTCCAACTCTTTCACATAGTTTTTTTGCGGATGATGCCCTTTTTTTTATGAATGCAGATATCCAGAATTGCCATGTTCTGGCGGATACTCTACTCCAGTATTGCTTAGCTTCCGGCCAAACAGCAAATCTAGAAAAATCAAGCATTGTATTTTCTGAGAACACACCTCAACCTATCAGAAAAGATATCTGTGATATTCTTGGCATCGGTGAAAGCTTGGATCAGGGTAAATATCTGGGTATCCCAAGTGTCTGGGGGAAGACCAAACATCAGGCGCTTGCTTATGTCCGTGAGAAAATTGGAAAAAAGACTCTTGGTTGGAGTAGCAAACAGCTATCTTTTGCGGGAAGAGAGGTCATGATCAAGGCTGTCATAAATGCTATTCCTATATTTCCTATGACATGTTTTAAATTCCCAGCTAAAACATGTAAAGCTCTCAACAGTTTGGTGGCAGATTTCTGGTGGGAGGGACAACATAAGACACACTGGGTATCATGGCATAAACTTACACGGCCTAAAGCTGAAGGGGGTATGGGCTTCCGTGATTTCACTAAATTCAATAATGCTCTTCTAGCAAAGACAACTTGGCGACTAGCTCAGAATCCGCAAGACCTATGGGTGCAAGTCCTTAAAGGCCTATACTTTCCAAATGGCAATCTCCTAGATGCTAAGAAAGGCCATAGAGCCTCGTGGTGCTGGTCAAGTATTCTAGAAGGGAGAAATTTCATCAAGAAAGACTTATGTTGGCAAATTGGCAATGGGGAGAATGCCCGTATCTGGAAGGACAACTAGATCCCCGCCCTCCCAAATCTGAAACCGGCTACTGAGGATGCTAGGCTTAAAAAATCCAACCATCTGGTTGCAGCCCTTATAAATGCCAATAGTCGAAGCTGGGATCTTACAGCTATCAGGAACAATATCGACAATCAAACTATCAATGCTATTGTTAGGATCTCGTTATCAAGGACGCCTCAGGAAGATCGGTTACGGTGGACGTTGGTAACTAATGGGATCTATAGTGTCAAACTTGGGTACTATCTGACACTATCCTCCCCCCACGGTGAATCCTCATCCAGCTGGTACATCTATTCCGATCCCATGTAAAGTATGGAAGAAAACCTGGAAGATCAAAGCTATACCCAGAGTTGTGAATTTCATCTGGCGGTGCCTAACCAATTCCCTTGCTACAAATGTTGCCCTGGTTAAAAGAAGAAGGGGACCCACGGAGTTGTGTCCGGTATGCCATGTATCGTGTGAAACTTTGGAGCATCTACTCTTCCATTGTCAATGGGTAAGATGTGTATGGTTTGGAAGTCAACTAACCATCAAAAGTGATCTCAACAATATCCATAGTTTCAAGCAGTGGTGGAATTCCATTATGCACTCAACTAGCCCTCTTTCTGAATATGTTATTACTTCTATAAGCTGGCTGCTATGGTTCATTTGGAAGGAAAGAAATAATCAGGTGTTTAATGGTGTGGGTCCGGACCCTATAGCGGTGATTGATAAGGCAAACCAGGCATTGGTTGGTTATTGGAATGTAAATTTCCCGAAGAAACCGGAAGATAAAGCTTGTAAGCTGCCAAAGAAAGCAGTCCGGTGGGAGCCTCCAGATGAGCTATCTCTAAAAGTTAATTTGGATGGTTCCTTCCGAGACTCCTCTGCTGCAATTGGCCTAGTGTGTCGTGATCATTGGGGTCATGTTCAGTGGATGTTTGCTGACAAGGTCAAGTCAATATCATCTTTCATGACTGAAGCCCTAGCTTTGAAAAGAGCCTTGATGATTGCTCATGATTTGGGAAACAAAAATGTCATATTTGAGACTGACAATCAGACTCTTGATCGACTTGTGAAAAAGAATCAACAGGATCTAGGTGAATGGCAATCTTACGGTATCACTCAGGATATCCTAAGTGCTCTCAAATCTGAACCCAGCTTTTCGATTCGATTTTCTCCCGTCGGGGGAACCAAGCAAAGCCAGATTGGCTTGTCAGATCCACCAATAAGGAGGTGTGCCCAATAGGGTGGGTAGGAATACCCTTACCTTCTTTGTCTCAGTTGCTGGAAGAAGATAGAAAGAGCATTAGATGTTACAGGGATTATGCCTCAGAGCTGCCCAGAATCTCTGGTCCTGATTGAACTAATAAAGTCGCTGCACCATCGCGGCGATGGGTATCCAGTAGTTCATTTGTAGTTGGTTTATGCCTTTCTTGTTATTTTACCTTCGTTGTTTTCCTTCTTATATAGCTTAATTTCTGAACGCTTTAGTTTGCTTGTAATAGCCCCGTTTCTAGTAATGAAAATAGCCAGAATTGTTCAAAAAAAAACTTTAATATCATATTAATAACCTTCACACACTACCTTTATTAATTATGGGCATACATAGAAAAATATTTAACGCTCTTTAGAAACAAGTAAGTACCTTGTAAAAATGATCAAATACACTTATTAGTAGGTGCTTATAATAAGGACTAGAGGAAATACCTTTTTATTACGCATTTAATCATACTGTTATTAGTAAGGTGGTTATTTAATTACTCTAAAGTGATCAATATCAAAAGCGACATGTGACACCAATGCCTCTTCTTATGTTATATAAGTTGAATTGCTGCTTCCATCGTTTAAGCCATGGAGGGATCTAAAATTAAGCGATAATTAATAATACGATCAAAAAACAAATTATGTGCACATTTCATCATCATCATCATCCCTTTCACTGTAGTTAGGTTCGAAGAAGTGATATTTGCCAGTGACCTAATCTGATCATCAGCCTCCTCCTTCCACTAACTTATGTGCTGGCCATTAGATGCATTTCACTTACTGAACATCAACTTTTTTCTCATAAATATAATGCTCAGTTGCTTTTTTTAGAGATTAAAAAAACTAGATAAGCTTACTTAATCATACTATCTCTAATTATATATGAATTTATAAGTTAGATAAATTAGTTTGGAGAAAAAAATAAATATTTAAAAATAACTTAGTTAGTTTCTTAATCTTTTTAAAAACATTAACTAAAACTTATATTTAAGATTGAAGATAGTATAATTTTTCTTTGTCATTAATTATGTTATTCACTTGATATGTTCGTGAAATCAGAACCCTATTTCTTCCTTGTGGTGGAAAAATGACAAATTTGATCGCAATTCACTATTCTTTAACTGCATTTTTTTTTTTTTATACGCAACCATTCTTTAGCTGCATTCTTATAATTTTACCATCATGTTTTATTGGTTGTTGGGGAAATTTACCCTATTATATTTGGCTAATTTTACTATGTTGTTTCATTCGTTGTTAGGTATTCTTCCTTGTCTTCCAGCTTTCAAAAATAACCTTTTAATCATGATTTACGATATGTGAAATGAGTTTTATCCCGATTTACGTAAATAAATACTTTTAGAAATACTAAACTTATTATGCTTGATACGGTGATATACTTTTAGAAATACTAAACGTATTCTCCCGACCTTAATCATTTGGATAAATTTACCTGCCAGGCTTGAAAGTTCCTAGTCAAGTTTATTCTTTTATTGAAATCTTTCATTGAAAAATATTATGCTTGATACGGTGATATATTCACTTCAGATGCATATATGCAGTACACAGTGTCTACATTGGCACTTTAACGTGTTTTATTTACCCTCGTCCAATTAGTGCTAAGATCAATTAGCTTTTTTGTTGTTGGAGAGATTAATGAAACTTTTTTTTGCCAATTGCTCCTAAGATATTCCAAACAGGCACAAGATCAATTAGCCAATTAAATTAGTTCAAATTATTTATATTTATCGTTTTTTCTCCAAACTAACTTCTTTGACTTATAAACTGATGTATAATTTAATCATGTACAACATCAACATATAATATAATTAAGTGACTTATTTAGTTTTCTTAATCTCTAAAAGAAAATCAACTAGGTCAAACCAAAGATAACACTTAAGATCAATTCTAGTATGTTTTCTTAATTTAATTCAGGGTGTCATCACACTCTTCTCCATAAAAAAAGTCACTTTTTTTTTTCAATAGCCATGCTCGTAAAATCATTTGGTGATGTAATTGTATTTAAGAGTAAACTATGCAACTAGTATTTGTAATTCTGCTGTTTAGTTTCAACGATATGCTAAAGAATTCTCCACTTTGGCTCTCCATACGCGTTAAGGTGAGAGTTGTAACCTTGTTGCCTCTTCCACATGGTGAAAGAAACATAACTAATTTCTTTAATGGAAATTAACTATTTATGTTATTGGAAGTCTTTGAAAGGTACGAACCTTTTTATGTATTGAAACTGTTCATACGTTAAAGTGAGAGTTGTAACCTTGTTGCCTCTTCCACATGGTGAAAGAAACATAACTAATTTCTTTAATGGTATATGGGAATAAATACCATTTCTGCCATAAAAGTTTAGCCTAAAGAGTACTGATCACCTGAAAGTTTTTTTGGTTTCATTTTTGATTCGGAAGTTTAAAAATATAGCAATTTTATCAAACCGTTGATTTTGATTGTTGAATTATTGTCATTCTTTATAAACTTCTGAGGTAAATTTACTCATAAAAAAAATTAGGCTATATTTGCTCATAAAAAAGTTTCCAGGGCATATTTGCCTCTTTTTGTTAATGCTCAGGACAAAAATGAGACAAAAAAACTTCCAACTAATCAGTACTCCTTAAACTAAACTTTTATGACAAAATGATATTTAACCCATGGAATATGTGTGTATATGCATAAAATATTGCTCTATACTGGTTCCATATGTGTTATTGGAAATCTTTGAAGACTATGAACCTTCTTATGTACCGAAACTGTTTATTACTTTGTTTTCTAATTTTCTCAGTGTGTTTGTTTTCCATAGCAGTTTGTTTGGCTTGTGCTGCAATTTGTTAACGCAACCCAAGTGTGTTGTTTATTGTGTCATAGAATATTTACCATATTGTGTCGCAATTCAATAATTTAGGTGTTTTGTACTTAATTTCTTGGAGACTAAGATGTGAAGAACACACGTTTTATAAATATTTCCGATATTTCAATAAATATTTTTTTGCCAGATTGATATACAATAAATTAAAATCCGTATCGTTATTTATAGTTCCTCTCATTCTTAATATATGACATATTTAGAGGGTTGGAAGTCTTAAATATAAGATATTTTTTTTTTATTACTATTTTCCTAATTAATTTCTATTGATGCTCTAAAAATAGATGAAAGGAAGGTATTAAAGAAGATAAGTAAGGTATTTTAAAAAACACATGCCTTTTTAACTAACTTCGTTAATTAAATAAATATGTTTTATATTATGTATTATCAACCATGAGTATAAAAGGTGGGGAAGATTACAGCTAGGTCCCAAGGACTATAAAAAATTATAAAAAAATCCTAACAGAAATTCACATATTTGATATTATTTGTATTGAAACAAAATCCAAGTTTTTAAATTTTGTTGTAAATGTAACACTTCCTGTTGTTAATATGGTTTTTTATATTGTAAATGGGGTTTTTTTTAACCAAAATAATGCAATTTTAAAAAATAATTATCAGATTAATGATGTTTGGAAAATATTTTCCAAAATAATGCTTACGCCAGCAGTGGCGCAGGGGGGTCCACGTGACTGGGCTGTGGCGCAAGATGAATTCACGCCTCTGATGTTGTCTGCGGGGTCCACGTGATTGATGACGTGGAGGGGTCTCACGCCAGCCATGTGGCGTGAGTCAGATTCACGCCAGACGTGGTGCAAACCTCTTCCACGTCGACGGTGGCGTGAATCCATTTCACGCCACATGGGTGTCAGACGTACACTTGTGGCGTGAAATGGTTTCACGCCATTAGTAGTCCAACCCGCAGCCCCTACCCCCTACGCCCGCGACGCCCGTGTCCTACCCCCCACCCCACCCCACCCGACCCGACCCGACCCGCCGACACTCCCACCCCTCCCCTCATTTTCTCTATCACTCTCCCATTTCTCCATTTCTCTATCACTCTCCCATCTCTCCATCACTCTCCTCCATTTTTCTATCACTCTCTTCACTCTCCTCCCTTCATTCGTTTACTCTCATTTTTCCTTCCTCTTCCATATTTTTTACCCCGTCGAGCCAGCCAGCCTCTTTATTTATTTTTTTCACTCACCCACACATTTCACTCCTTCCCTCTCTCCCTCATCATCCAAAAAACTCATCTTCTTCGTTCTTCTTAACTTCTTCACTCTCTTCTCGAGAAATTTTAAGACCTACACAAGAGGAAGAAAGGCTCAGATTTTTTGGACTTCTCGTTTGTACAGGTAACATTTTTTTTTTGGTTATGTTTATTGTTTGATAATATTAGGATTTAACTTTAAATTAGATAACAGTAGGCTAGATGGTTAACATTTAATTTTTTTGTAATGTTTATTGTTTAATAATAGTATTTAACTTGTAATTATGTCTATTAAATTATTATAGATAAATGTATAACGGTAGGATGGATGTTTTTATTTAATTTTTTTGTTATGTTTAATGTTTAATAATATGATTGAACTTGTAATTATACACATTAATTTATCACAAATGCTTAATAAATGTAAAACGGTAGGATAAATGCTTAATTAGTTACAAATTATTAATAATCATAAATAATAAAAAGAGTAAATAATAATGAAATTAATAAATTTATGGAATTAAAATATTTAAAATTTATTAGTAACCTTAGGATAGATGACGAATAATTAGTAAATTAAGTAATTAGTAAATGAATTATTAATTTTTTATGTTAATTATAAACAGTAGGATAAATGACCAATTATTTCATATTTAGTACAATAAATAGTATTCGAAGATACGATTAAATAGAGAATAATAATTATTCAAATAATTAATTCAGTAATTAATTATTAGTCAAATGGACAACCAACGCGCTCGCAATATTGATCCCGGCCCCAAAGAGTTGGGAGTTCTTAATGAGGAGGTGCAACGGTCACACCGATCACAAGTTGTGTGGAACACATAAAATTGCAATTTGTTGAGGGTCAAGCGAGCCTCACAGGGGTCTGGTGCAGATATCCATGACCCAGATCTCATCCCACAAGATTTGCAGCAGCACCTTATGCGTGCAGGTTTCTGGCATGTGTCTCGCATGAAGAGACTCCCGGTATGTTATAATTTTTTTTATCTAATTAATTATATGCATTTAGTGGATTTTACATGATACGGATAATATAAGACCTTTACATACCTGTCCTATACTTTTTTGTTGGTGCATATTGACAAATACCTTATTACTGCTTTGGTTGAGAGGTGGAGGCCGGAGACTCACACCTTCCATATGCCGGTTGGTGAGATGACTATTACTCTACAGGATGTAGAGGGCATTTTAGGTTTATCAACTGAGGGTCGAGTTGTTTCCGGTCGAACGCATGGCAATTGGGCAGCAATTATGCATCAACATATGGGTGTAAATCCACCTGAATCTGACATTATTGGCAGAAACATCAAGATGGGCTGGTTTGACCGTCATTGGGGCCACTGGGAGGAGCACTCACTTACAGTTAATAGTCAGCTTTTGTACACACGTGCTTACCTCATGCGCCTTTTCGGTGGATTTTTGTTGTGTGATAAGTCGAGCCACGAGGTCCCGTGCCGATATATACAATTACTGGGTGGTGACCTTACGGAAACTGCTACATACAGTTGGGGGTTAGCGGTACTTGCCGTACTATATCGCGAGCTATGTCAGGCCACGTCAGCTTTAGCTAAAGACATGGGGGGATGTTTGTTGTTATTGCAGATATGGGCATGGTCCAGATTTCCTGCCATATCACCTCCCATACCACCGCCCATTGACGCAGGCGATCATTACGGACGCAGGTATGGAAGCAGTATGAAATGATAAATTATTTGAACTGGTTGGCGTAGTTGAAGGATTATGTTCTTATTTGCAGGCCGTTTCACTAATGTTATTGAGTTACATATTGCAAGTTCAACAATGTCGAACTGAAGTTATTGCGACGTCAGCTAAAGACATATCGGATAGAGCTTGATCAGATTGGTCGAGACGAGGTATGTATAATAAATTTCACATTTTGAAACAAAAGGATTAAACTAATTCGCATTTGCTGACATGTACAGGTGAAGTGGGAGCCATATAGGGACGCCGGATATGAGTTTATGGGTGCAGATGTTCACGCGCAGGACATGTGGAGGGCGGTGACACCCGTACTTTGTTTCCATATTGTCGAGATGCACCAGCCCGATCGCTGCATGCGACAATTTGGCATGCAGCAACAGCAACACATGATCTTACCTTACTCGGTAAGATCGCTGAAGATTGGGAGGCCAAGATGGATCAATTTATTCAGTTCTGGAACTCGCGACATTTGAACATCGAGACTACAGAGCCATCTGAGGGGCCAATTTCTCCAAACTCAGAGTACATGACTTGGTTCTTCACGCACACCAGACGGTTTATGACGAGGCAGATCGCCAGGATCGGGCACGTGGTACATATTGATCATGATTCCACTTTGCATTTTACATATTTCCGCAATTATCATCCATAACGGTGATATTATGCTTTTGTGACGATCAGAAATAAGACATAGACCAATCTTATTTGTAACATACAGTCGTATGGAAGACAAAAAATACTCACATGCTTCCTTAGTCTCACCTTCAACAATTGCAAACGCAATCGGCAGGAGCTCATTATTTCCATCTTGGGCGGTGGCAATCAATAATGTCCCCTTATACTTACTTAGTATAAACTCGTATGTATGGGTTTGCACCAGTGGAACGCCTCACAACATTGACGGAAGGTCCAAAATGTACGTTGAAAAACCCGAATCCCATTAACACCCGCCGATCAACAATACACGGTCCATGTTGAATATTATAAATAGACCCCGGGGAAAATTGCAACATGTGCTCGAACCATCTTGGCAGGAACGCATATGACTCGTCCCAATCTCCGTAAATCTTAGCTATTGCTTTTTGTTTTGCCTTCCATACTTTCCTATAAGAAATATGGTAATGAAACATTCCTCACCCTTTCTTGTATCGGAATCACAACCGAAGGTGTTTTTCCGCACGCAAAACCAATCATCTAGGAATGTTATTTATGTTAACTGATAAACGCAAATAAATTCAAAAGCGATCAAACGGTATTGTGCATCGTACCTATTATGGCCTCAGAAATAATTCCAGAATCAAGTTGTCTCGTGATCTTGAGAGAGATTTTGGTTCACACAACTATGATTTCCAACTCATTTAGTTACCACCCAAGTGTTGTTCATGTAATTCTCAACATCTCCAATCGCAACCTTGTTCATGATTCCAACATCTCATTACATACTTGGCTGTAGTACTCTCAACCACTTGAGCTTCATGATGTTCCTTCATGCAAAAATGTTTTATTGCGACTTGCAAATCGTTCTTGGACCTGAACTCTTGTTTCACATATAATCCATCTCCTCTTGCCCATGGACCCCGTATACATGCATGTAATCTTCATTTCCACATCATAATGTGGAATATATCCCCTCATGCATGTAATCTTCATTTAATTTTTGCAAAAATATGGTAACAAATAAAAAATGTGGCAAATATCATATCCTAAAACGGACGTGCTTTTTTTGGTTGCAAACATCATGTGGTTACCATTTTGGAGCAAAAGTCACACTTGTTGTTAAATAATACAATTTTTGCAAAAATATGGTAACAAAGAAAAAATAAATATAATAGTTACCTCGATGTGATCCGTCATCGGTGGTGGTGTTTCCGGAGAGTTTATGACGAAGTTGATGGTGGTGCCACCATCACTATCATTCGATCTTCGTCTATAAGATATCCAATAAAGTTTGTTGTCTTCATTTTCCATTTCCTTCATTCGTTCAGAGAACCACGCATCTTCCTCATTGAGAATGAGGAGAAAAGGAGATTTGTGTGTGTTCATCCAAACCTTATAGTTATACTTAAACAAATCGCTTACTACCTTTTGGATTTATTCACATCTTTAAACAATTACCTTATTATCTTTTGGGATGGAGCAAGAAACAAATTTCAACGTGAAGCACGCATTATAGAATTATATCTTTGAACGATATAACAAAAACTAATCTCAATCAGACGGACGTTTTCTCTTTTAACGGCAAGTGATGACTTTTGCTCCAAAATGGTAACCACACGGGTACTTTTGCACCCAAAAAAAGCACGTGGTGCCGAGAGGTACTCACCGAGGGCAAAAAGCATATAATGTGCATTTTTGCACCTTTACCCAAAAATAAATATAATAGTTACCTCGATGGAGGCCATCACTATCATTCGATCTTCGTCATTATCCAATAAAGTGTCTTCATCTTCTTCCTCTCGCTCTTCCTCATTGTCGGGTTCATCCACCATATTCCTCTGACGTCTCAATATCCACATATAACTCAGCGAATTGAGATGTAGAGTTTTGGTCGAATGTTTGGACAAAAAGATCCACATCCTCATTATCGGATATCTCAAAACCCGCATATTTGCGGTTTCCACAAGGCACTCTACCCGTCACTAGAGATATTACCTCATTTTGTTGCAGCTTTAACTTTTGACGGATCTTTTCATGTAACTCTTAAGCGGACATGCCTTGAACAATATACATTCCTCTTTTTTCACCTTCAAAGCTCAATCCGTTTGGACCTATATTTTTTGAACCATTATAATATAGAAATGAACGAATTTGACTCATTTTTTTTTCTTATTTTATATTATGAAAAATAAGATTAAATTATAGATAAATCAAAATTACCACGCACACAAATTGTAATTAGGCAGAATAAGAAACACAATGTAGGAGTGGAATTAAAGAGAGAAAAAAAATTCAACAAACTAAATAAAGCAGATGGAGGAAAGATGGAGGGATTTTTCGGATAAGAGGGAAAGAAGGGATGAATAATGTTAAGAGAGAAAGAAGGAATGAATAAAGAGAAGAGAAGGAGTCACAGAGTGGAGTGGAGTGAATTACGCAGTGGGAGTGAATTATATAGACACAGAGTGGGGGGGCGTTCACGGGTGAATAGGGGTACTAGTGGCGTGGGTGTAACCCACAGTGCGTACTCGGGGTCGAAAAGCCGACCCGCCGACACCCAGAGGCGTGGGTGTGACCCACGCTGCGGGGTGGCGTGAGGTTATCCCACGCCACAAGGTGTCACGGGGTCAGCTTTTCTGACACGCTGCCACCTTGTGGCGTGGACCAATGCCACGCCACCAGTAGCGTGGGTCCCAGGCACGCCACTAGGACTGCTAGCGCACCCTGGGTCCATGCCTGCATCAGTGTCGTGAAGCAACTCTGCGTCACTGAATTCGCAAGTCTGACAAACGCCTCCAACCGCATTACTTCGGTAATTTGTTTCAACAGTGCATCAATGTGGTAAATATTTTTTTAAAGTGCAATATTCTGGTGCTTTTGCCATTGTAAATGTCCAGGTTTAAATTTTTGTTGGAATTTTATGTTGTAAATGACCTCTATACGCTTAGGGAGTTGAGTTTGAAACAAAATCCAGATGTTTAAATTTAGTTGTGAATATGACACTTCTTATTGTAAATATAGTTTTTTTCTGTTGTAAATGACCGGGTTTTTAAATTTTGTTGTAAATATAGTACTTCCTGTTGTTAATAGAAATAATATCAAAAAAGTCCTAAGGGACTTTAGTGTAATTTGGTGATTTCAAGGGACCTAATTGTATTTATTTGCCTTGTTTGGGTCCTGCACGTGATTTTCCCTAAAATGTGAGATCTAGGCTAGGGCTTCTGTTTTTTTTTTTTTTTTTTTTGTTCGCCCATGGGTTTCAAATTTATCTGTCCCAGCAAGGGAACGTGAACCCGGACGATTGCAAGTGTCGACCGTTAATTGATTGCTACATGCGAAAGCAACAAAGCATCTGCAAGCGGTTGAAGGACCAAACACGTAAATATGAGCAAAATCGAAGGGCAAATTATATAGTTCAATTTCAGTGTTCCCTTATAAAACAGTATACAGTGAGTTATGCTAAAAAGTGCCGCAAAACATAGTTTACTCTCCCTCACCCATAAATATCTTCCTGAGTCGGTGAATTTGGCCATCTTTTCGCACATTTTCTTTGCAAAATCTAGGGACAACCATGAATCGCCACCACGATCCCAATCCTTTTGAAGAAGAAGAGGTTAATCCATTTTCGGTAAATTTTCTCTCCCCTCTTCCAGTTGTGAATTTAACGTTTTTTTTTTTGGGTATTCCTCAGATCTAGTATTATATCGACTCTAATCTCTGAGGTTGGATTTGATGGTGTATGCGAATCATTAAGGAAGTGCATAAGTGGCTTTTTGGTCTTTATGAAACTTTCAGCTAGAAATTATGGCGGGCTCTGTTTTTTCTAATTATAGAGATCATTGGGTAACCAGTTCTCTGATTTCGATCGGTGAAACACAATATTACTTTATGTACTCAGAACATCACTTGCTTTGGCTTTGATAAAATTTCATTCTCTTGTTTGCCCGCGGACATGGTTGAGAAAGAGCGTGCACCGATTCTGCGGAAATTCATGAAGGAAAACTCTATATAGTTGTTTCTAGAGGCATCGGATCAGTAAATATAGTGTGTATGATTTTAAAACTATGGCGTTTTCGGAGCCACTCGATTGGGTGTATGAACATACTGGACTAGGGGGTGCGTGAACTGATACCTCGCTGATTAGCTGAGCAATGGAGGGGCAGATGGCGGTGATTCTGCCCCCATTTCATCATTGATAATATTATTAAGACGTCAACACGATGTTGATAGTTTCTTCTACCCTTTCAATCTGGCTGCTTTTTCAAGAGAAGAAAGAGAAAACATGTGAGATGGATGAGGGTGTGCAGATAATATTTGCTTAGAAATTTGGAATTAACCTCAATGATGAAAAACAGAAAATATTTCTGTCAGTCTTGTATGTTCCTAAAATAAATAATGCTATGATAATAAATAGAAGGATTGAATAATACTGTTTGCCTGAGTAGCGTGAGTGATGAAGATTGGGTACAGCACAGTTTGGTTGCTTACTGATCAAATTAGGCTATCCAGAAACATTTGGTTCAATTGAATATGATGTAACTCTATTATGATTTTCATCTGATAGGGAGTTGCTGTCCATTTTTGATATTTTGATAACAAAAGTTTGGTTATGGTATGGTATTAACTATTAAGCACCTACCCTGTGTTCTGGAAGCCTTGGCAGTTGGCATTGAATAATTTAGTCTATTTATTGTCATGGTATGTGGTTTACATTCTATTTTGTTGGCAAAATATTGCAGAATGGTGCGGCCGGTCCTGGGTCAAAATCACGCATTCCACCACTGACATCTGAACCACTGGGTTTTGGTCAAAGACATGATGCTACAGTTGATATTCCATTAGATAACAATGTAATGATGTTTGCTAATTTGAAGAATTTTTGTTGTTCTTTTTTTTTTTTTTTCTGCGAGGCTGATCTATTCTCCCCCCCTTTTTTATGGTGCATTCATAGGGCACCAAGAAGAAAGAGCAAGAACTAGCATCTTGGGAAGCAGATCTAAAAAGGAAAGAAAAGGTGGGTCCTTTTTTGTATTGATAGTTGACATTTTCTGGATTATAATTATATCATTTTTATTTTTGAATTTATTGTCTAATGTTTCCATTGTCTTACTGCCTGCATTTGTAAGTCCTTGCTTAGGTTCAGCTGTTCCCTTTGTGTATATATTGGTATCATTTCAATACGACTACTTCTTGACTATTTTGAAATGTTTCTGCAGGATATAAAAAGGAGGGAAGAGGCTCTTTCTCAAGGTTACTGATAAGACTATGACACAAGACCTTTTCAATTAACTGTCTTATTGCTTTTCTGAAATTGTGTTGATGGCTGGGTTGATAGCTTATTTTATTTTATTTTTTCAACTTTTCTTCCAAAATATACTTATCAGCTGGCGTTACCGTTGATGAGAAGAATTGGCCTCCATTTTTCCCAATCATTCATCATGATATTGCCAATGAGATACCAGCTCATGCTCAAAGGATGCAGTATTTGGCCTTTGCTAGTTGGTTAGGTATGGGGACTTAATTAATTTGTTTTGTCATTGCCAATGAGATGCCAGTTCATGAAACGATTAGTTGCAATTATGTTTGAATTGTGTCCCTGAATTTTTCAACTTGGTTGAAGCTCGACAGCCTTTACATAGTATAAGTTTTGATTTGAGTTGCAGCATTAGAGTTCTTGTTCTTTTTCTATGAAATCTTTGACTAGTTGTCTGTGTAACATTATCATTTGCAATGTGCTTCTCTATTTCTGATCAATTGTTCAAGGCTCTCCTTTTCCATTAAATGATCATTTTTGGGGTGCAATGTTACAATTTTTGCCACTTTGAAATTTCCCTTGTCATTTTATTTTGTTCTTTGTGGTCCTTTTGTTTGTTTATACTTTTATATCTTACTCAATAATACTCCACTATACATTTTTTCTCTCATTTTGATTTTTTTAGTGACTATTTAATGATTTCTTTCAGGAATTCTTCTCTGCCTGGTTTTTAATATAGTTGCTGTGACTGTGTGTTGGATTAGAGGCGGTGGTGAGATTACTTTCTATCTCTCATTGCTTTTACCATATTTGGGTACTTGTTAGATCTCTGGTTTGTGCTGTGATTTGGATCCTCAGGTGAGTGTTTTACAATGTGCAGGGGTTAAAATTTTTTTCCTTGCTGTGATCTACACTTTACTTGGAGTTCCCTTGTCATATGTGCTTTGGTACAGACCCCTCTACAATGCTGTGAGGTAAACTCCACTACAGTGTTGCTGCCTTTTCCTTACTATTATTTTAGCTTAGTAAATTTAGGACTATTATTTGTCTATTGATACCTCTTTCCCCTTTAGTAACAGGTGGAGAAAATAGTAATAAATTTATAGCCACCCATTATAATTATGAAATTTGTAAAGCTGGAAAGAAAAATATCAAAAGGCCTTAGGTAGTAGTTTTTGTATGCTCAAATAAAGAAGCTCATATAGCATTGGCTTTAACTTAGAGAACAAGAATACTTCATGTTGATGGCATGATTCTTTCTGTTATGCAGGACAGATAGTGCATTCAAGTTTGGGTGGTTTTTCCTGATTTACTTGGTATGTCAATCTATTACTTAATGCTGGCACACTGAGGAGTGAGTAATGTTTTAATCCTTCTATTGATTACCTTGACATGATGCAGCTGCATATTGCGTTTTGTGTCTTTGCTGCTATTGCTCCTCCAGTTGTTTTTCATGGAAAGTCTTTAACGTAAGTTCTATTCTACCAATTACAAATCTTATTTTCAAGTTTCCTCAATTGAAGTTCCTAGTTGTTAATAACAAAGTATGGCGCAAGAGGCCCAAGAAAATAAAAGAAGGTTTGGGGGGGGGGGGGGGGGGACATGAAATGCTAAATCATGTTGGTGGGCGTTTGTGATTAAAAGGGTTCAGCTTGATTGTTTACTTGAGGAATGTTGCCTTATGAGACTGCATAAGCTGTTACTGCCATATTGGATTAATTTTTGTTAGGCTGTAAGGGAACTGCTGCAGCTTTGACATATAATATTGATTTAAAATATATTTCATAGTACTTGCTGCTATTTTGTGGTATTAGCCTAGGGTTGTCCTTTTACTTATTTATATGTAACGTATTATAGCAGCATATATTCCTTTTCTGTTTAAATTGAATTAATGCTTTTAAATTGAAATGCTAAATCATGTTGGTGGGCGTTTGTGATTAAAAGGGTTCAGCTTAATTGTTTACTTGAGGAATGTTGCCTTATGGGACTGCATAAGCTGTTACTGCTATATCGGATTAATTTTTGTTAGAGTGCAAGGGAACTGCTGCAGCTTTGACATATAATATTGATTTAAAAATTATTTCAAAGTACTTTCTGCTAAAATTTAATTGAATTTGAATGCCATTTTGTGGTATTATCTTATGGTCATCCTTTTGCTTATTTTATATGTAAAGCATTATTGCAGGATATATTCCTTTTCTGTTTAAATTGAATTAATGCTTTTAAAATTTTCAGGGGTATTCTTGCAGCAGTTGATGTCTTCTCAGACCATGTATTAGTTGGGGTAAGTTTTAGCTGATGCATCATTTGAATTATGTGCATCTCAATATTTTGAGCTCTTAACTTTTGCAACTGATCTATCTACATGTTTATTGTTGTTCAAAGATGTTGCATAAAATAAAGGGAAGATTGTGTCTAACTGATGCATTAATCTAGAAAATTGTACTGAGACAAATCTGGTGCACTTGCTAATGGGGGTATTGGTCAAAATAAGAATAAGTTATTACTTTTATATTTTAAAATTGAAGACTGTTATCCTTTTGATAGAACCAACAAGATAATTTTTGTTTTATATATACTGAGACATAGCAAAGCAGTGAAAAGTCCCCTACTTTATCTAATGCTGAAGTTCTGATGGGAAAATCAAGTTCAACTACTTTTGTTTATGCCAATTTGACTGATATTCTTGCAGATATCTATGCATCATGGATAAATCAAATGCCTAGGTTACAAGTCCTATACTCTTGAATCACTAAATCTGTTTCCAAAAAGATCACAGCACTAAACCACATGAAATCAACCGAAATAAGAATCCTAGAATCTTCCTTCACAAAGTTAGGGGTTAGGACAAATGTTGGCCTTGTTCTAGCGTGGCCCTTTGGCACAGTCATTCTATTCTAGTGACTTGGCCCATCCCCACCACAGCTTTCAGTCGGAATTAGAGTGTAAGGCAATTTGTAATTTAGGATTGTGAAACACCAGTAATTGATCCAGTTAATGGGTTATGCAGTGAAAAAGGTTTTCGAATTCCCCCTGATTTTTGGTATACCAGTATAGTTAATCTATTGCTTGGTTAAGTCAGTAATAAAAGTATAAAACCATAAGTATAGTTTAAAGAATTGAGGTTTTACATTTGTTTGTGCCAATTTTGATTGATATTCTTGCAGATATTCTATTTGGTTGGATTCGGCTTGTTTTGCTTGGAGACTCTCCTAAGTTTGTGGGTGCTTCAGGTGAGGAACTCGACGTTTGCATTGGTTTTGCATTGCCTGTTTTATTTTCCTTGTTTTTGGACAAATGATAATTGTCCTATACCCCAACAACTTTAGTTGCTTATATATTGTTAAGAAATCATTTTTTAACAATGTTCATAATGATCTATTTTCTGTATGCAGAAAGTGTACTTGTATTTCAGGGGGAATAAGTGAGATTTTCTTCAAGGCTCGCAGTGACTGCTCGATCATCATCGTCATATACTTAGTAAGTGGCTAGTATATTCTTGTTCCTTCTACTCCAACAATGTTTCCCACTTTTAATATCTTCCTATCTATGGCTTTGTTGATCACAGTGTTTAGTGTGTCTCTGTAACTCCAATCTTCCCTCCCTTTTGACTGATTCTTTTTTCCTTTTGGTTAGCATAGTGGCATCTTTTTTTTTTTTTTTTTTTTTTTCTCCCCCAATTAGTGAAATATATATTGTGAGTGAATTGAACATCCTGTTATTTTGCTGTATTTCTTGATCTTTAAATCTAATCTTCATGCGACACTTGATCACCCTCGTGGAGCACACTATGCGCTCATTTTTGTAATGAGACCAGGATCATTCAAATTTGATGTGGATAGTGTCCACTTACAAATTATTTTCTCTATAATTTTTGTTTTTTGAAAAGTTAGAGTTATAGAATTATACTATTTAAAGTTTCGCTTATTATATATTAGTTGTTAGTCATTTTTAGTATATAAAATATCCCCATAATTAATAAAGGTGGTGTCTTATTTATCATTGGATTTGAACTTTGGTAATAGTAAAATCACTTTATTGGTTTTTTGTTTGTTTATAGAGCAACTGAGCGAGAAATTGTTTTAGTATATAAAATAAATTCACATTGGATTTGAACGTTGGCGTAGTAAAATTTTAGAGCTCACATAAAAAGGGATAAATAAAGTAACGTTAAATTCTTTAAAATAAATAATGTAAATAATGGGAAAAAAGCATGTCTTATAGCTTTCTCCTTGTCACAAAACGTTGGCGACAACTTAATTAAATATTTGTGTGTGATTGTGGCCCAAAAAAACAAATGAAAAATAAAACTGCGTCTTGAGGTAATTTTCATATACTGCTTCACATGCTCATATGATTGAGAAATAGAAATGAATTTCAAAGGGATCTTTCTCAATAAATTAATTTGTTACTTGGTAATTTTCCGTTGGCCAGTGGAGTCAATACACTTAGAACCGTACACCATTATAAAATTCAGGAAATGTCATTTAAATACCATATGAAATTTTAAAATCCCAAAATGTCTATCAACATTTGTAAAGGACCTTATAGAGATTAAATTGAGATTTTAAATGATGATGAATTTATTATTATATTCTTTCTTCCTCTTCTTCTCCCCATCTTCCTCCTCCTCTTCCGCGACGCGTCCCTCCCCTCTCCCGATGGGGTGTTGGTTGTTAATTGTAGGAGAATACAACACTACAAATAATTTAGGAATATTTTCCGTCTTTAATATGTCTTTAATATAATATAAGATATAATTTTAATATTTGTCAATATTTTCTTAATTTACTCTTATTAATGCTCTATCAAGTATAATCAAGAAAGAAAATGAATGAAGAAATTAAAAAAGATGATTAGGGTATTTTAAAAAACACATGTTATATTTTAATTGACTTTAATATAATTTAATTAAATAAATATATCTTATATTAAATATTTGAAGATTACAACACTATTAGAAATATTGATGATGACCAAAAAAAGGTATGTAGGGCAGTAAACCGAGCAAATTTTTATTGTGTCGATAATGATTGGTAAAAGACGGAACTAACTCCTTTACTGAAAAGCTGACTATCGAGAATGATTTTTTTTGCCGTGTCGTTATCAATTGCGCAAGGAGTTCGGAATTCAATGAAGATATTATTATTTTTGCGGGTTATGTACCAATTTCTCGTAAGATATTCATTGAAAGCAATTTTACCCAGAAAAAAGCGGGTTCAATTTTACCCCTCAAGTATCAAAATGTAGCAATTTTGCCCTCCCTATTAGGTAGAGACTGACGGTGTTGAGACACACTCGAGTGTGAGTGTACAGACCCCCCCTTTTTTTCTTCCTCTGAGTGTGCACTTTTGGTGCGCACTATGAGTGTGCGAGGGAGGAAAAAAAAAGGTCCGTGCACTCACACTCGAATGTGAGGGTCACACTCGAGTGTGTCTTAACGCCGTTAGGCATTACTTAACGGGAAATATCGTTTACATTTTGATACTTTTGCAGAAATTGAACCCAAAAAACTTTTGCGCTAAAATTTCCTGAAAGATACTCCGGCATAAAATTAAGACTTAACCCTTTTTTTTGCTCGAAGATATTCAATGAAGATATTGCTACTTAACTAATTATCAACACGTGTCAGAAATACTAAAACATACTTTGGTCCTACTTATAAGACCAGTTTGATTTTTTTGAAAGATTAAAAAAATTAAATAAGTTACTTAATTATATTATATGCTATGTATCTTTAGATTATATATTAGTTTATAGGTCAAACTAATTAGTTTGAAGGAAAAAATAAAAATACTCTAAAATAATTTAACTAACTTCTTTAATCTCTCAAAAAAACTAACTTGGTCTTATAATTAAGATCGGAGGGAGTAACATATAAATAAGGAAGCTAGAAAAATACATGATGGCTGGGGTGGACGATAAAAATAGCGTTTACGAAGTTTATCAAAATAATATAACAAAGCGTATCACATTGTCTCTAGATTGGGCATACATCCGTCACGTCCGTGATGATGGAAGGGTCACTGTAGCACTCGTGAAGAAGAAACAGCAACGCAATGCTTGAAGGTTGATCAACAAGTACAAAGAAGAAAAGAAAAACAAAATTAACATTTCACAGAAGAAGAAAAAATTACAAATCAATGTGTACTGTAATATGGGGCTTGAAAACGTACCATCTCTCAAGGAAACTAGGTTCTCTTCTGGGTGGTGGTGGTGGGTGAGGAACATACTGCTGAGGAGATGTCATCACAAGGGGACCTTGATAATGTTAGTATTTAAGTGTTTTAGAGACAATTTGTAAAGGTAGATCAACATTTTTTTCTATGTGTATTATTTCATTATTAATAAATGAGCATATTTTATCTTTATCATATTTATGTCTTGCCTTAATGTTAAAGTAAATATGTGTTTGAAGATAAAAGCTCTAGGAATAGAATATGTGTTAATATTAAGGATCAATGATAGAGATCATGATTATGAGGACTCAAGAATACTGTAAATCTATTACCTAAAACTTGTTCTTAGTCTTGAATCACCAAGAAAAGGCATTGATGATCTCACTAAGACTAGTAAGATATCATCTACTTGTATAGAGATACAAGGTAGGGACCTCATAGAATACATGCATGGAGATGCCTTAACTGATGTCGTGGGTAGATCTGTTAGAGAATAGATAGTACCGAACAGATCCGCCAAGAGACTCCACAAAGATTCATTGTAGAGAATATCATTGGATATGTGAAGCCTCTCATCGTTTGGTAGTGCGGATCGTCGTGGACTTAAGGATGTCATCGAACACTATGTCCTAGGGTTATACTTTGATTGTACAACTCTATTCAGCTGAAAATTGGGAGAACAATGTACTCTTGGATGTAACTCGAATACATGAGTATAGATGGACATGCTGAGAGAACTCATAGTCCCCTACAAGAGATTAGTTATTCACAAGACCGGTAGAGCTTGGATAACTTCTAATTAACTCGGGAGTTTGTGCGCACAGCAAGTGATCATGATCAATTATATAGTTAATCTAAGAAGATTCCTAGTTATGTGAATTAGCTACATTTAGTCAATTAAGAGAGATGATACTCTATCTTTGCTCTCGACTAAATATGAACGACGATGTGAGGGATGATGCCTCCACGATATCCAAACATGAAAGATAGATCATTTGATCAACTCAATTAGTTCTAGGGCTGCAGAGCATTGCTAGTGTCTTATGTGGTCATTAAATAAATTGGGTGCATTAAAGGAGTTTTAATTGGTTCAAGTTTATTTATGTCAAGTGACAAATTGGGCCTAATGGGTCACACACAAAGTTATTCCTGATTGTTTAAAATTAACAAACTTGGACCAATAATTGTTATTGGGCTTTATCAAGAGTAAATGTGTAATTGGGTTGGAATGAGACTCCAAGCCCAATAAGAAGCAAAATGACGTCACATATATGGGGCATGTTTGGCTTTCCTATCTAATGGACTTATTATCCCATTAGATGGGATAATAAGTCCATTAAGAGGAAAAATATAATTATTGGGTGTTTGACTTACCTTCATTTTTAATGGATTTTAAAGCTTGATGGGTTTTTTTTCTTTGAAGCCACTTCCCTTAGCTTCTAATCCCATTACTTCTCATCCCATCAATTGCACATGTGGGGCCCCTTTGCAAAATGACACTGTGCCCCTACTCCAAACCGTTTCAGGTTCTAGGCTTATTCTCATGAGATTTTATTTTAAGTACTTTTTATTTACATATATTTGAAATTAAATATTAATATTGTACCAATTAAAATTTATAGGGACTTTTTTTTTAAGAAAATCAATTTAATTTTTTAATTATTTTTTCTTACTCTTTTATCTTTTTTTGGGCAATCTTAAAATTTTATATATCTTACATCTTTTATTACAAGGTTATAACCCCATTTTTTTAATTTTTAAATGCAACTTATAAAAATTTTCCCCTCCCCTCCCCTCTAAATCATTAAACCAAACAAATTGATGAATCCGAGAAGTTAGATTGATTCATTCATTTCAATTACACTTTTACACTTCAAAAATGTATACAACAGGCATAAATATCTTGAAGTTATTATAGAATCATAGTAATCGTATTTATAAAATACTTGCAATATGATTTATTAAAAAAAAAAATTATACTCCTATTTCATTAACCATGTCATAAAACTTAATAATATTTGAATTTTATCCCAAATTATCACATTTTATACAACACATATGTGTGTGTGTGAATTTGATTCACGCTTTTTGGTCATTTTCCATCTCATCTATCTTTTTTAAAAGTTTACGCCAAACAAATTTCCATTACAAACAAAAGTCACTTCTACTATTGCTATCCCAAACACAAATCACATCAAAAGAAGTCTATAAAAAATAAAAGTCACTTCTCCCACCGCTATCCCAAACGGGCCCTTTGTGTCCTTTTATGCTTACAGTGAACTTGCCTAAAAGCATAAAAGGACAGAAAAAACATTTGATTACAGAAAAAAAAAACGATAAACATAAAGGGAAATGCTAGGAACGGGGAGGGGAACTCTTCACGATTCCGTTGAATGTGTCCACCATTTCAAAACTCTTTTTCACTTGCGCCTTAAACATCAATTTATATTTTAGGGAGTAAAACTTATCTCATATTTTATACTCGTACATTACAAAATTACTTAAAACAAATATAACGAAAATCATTTTAATAAGTTCTGAATTTGTTAATCGTAGCTAGTGCTTCGAGATTTTGTGGAAAAAAGTGTAGCGATGATATATGAAAATTCGTGATGGTGAGTGAATGAATAAAGAGGAATACTTTTAATTTTTACTACTATATAACTTAACATCAATGTATGTGCTTGATCCTAAACATATATTAGTCAAAGTTTGGATATTTAGTGTTAACAAATGTGATTGAAGAAGTATCAAGATGGAGAAGATGAAGATTCTTATTATTCATATAAGAACAACATGCTCATATAATATAACCCACTTGGGTTTAACAATGATCATCTCTCACTTGAGGGTGATTAACCACAAACCTTAACTCTAGGGATCTAGGAGGGACTTTCCTCTCTAGAGAGAGACTCAAATTAACCTTTCTCTAATATGGTGAGAGCTCCACACTCTACACACATGGTGAAGGCTCCACACCCAACACACTCTTTACAATATTTAAGACCCTCTATATATAGACTAGGTCTAACTAATCAACTAAATCTCACCTTATATTTCTAACAGTTAGTATTCACGTGAAGAGTTGGAAACTTCTGGGCTCCTACTGCAATTTCATTTATTGTTGTGTGGCACTTCTCAATCAAACTAGCTATTTATGTGTGCGCGAACACGCAGAGCAATGAGCTTGAAATTCCTTAATTTCCTGCCTTATCAAAATAATCACATCACATGCATTGCCATCTCAGCCATTTCCTCCTATGTTACGTCTGACTATGACATTTTTTTTCTTCACCAATTAATTTATCATACCATTAGTAATAACAAGTGTGTTATCTTCAAAATAAGCTTAAAATTTTGTCCATATATAGCAAAAATGTAAAACAAAATCAATCTTCTTATCTTATTTATAAGTAGGAAATAGTTTTTTTTTTTTGTCTTATTTGTAGTTACATTATTAAATTTTTTATATGAATGTAGATTTTTAATCTTAATTTATTTTCTATTTTGTGGACTGTTATTTTTTTAAAAAGTGTGTGTATATGTAATAAGGGTAAAGTTGGGAAGTTATTACATATAAAAAATTATTTTGTTTTTTTTTAATTATTTTATATAATTGCTGCTTCTGTTTTTATCTTCCTTTCTACTTTATATATTATTCCAGCGATTTTTTTCTTAACTTAAAATTCCATTTAAATCAATATTTCGTTGAATAAAAAAGTTTATATTAACTTCCATATAATTATTTCTTACAATCAAGAATAGAGTATACCATTTGATTCTTTCAACCTAAATTTTTGCTTCGTGGTCAAGTGCCCGGCTTGCCATTTGCCAATCAAATTTTACCAAGTTTAGTACGTTTCCCATACTTAAATATTTCCATACTAAATCCTAATATTTGCCAATTAAATCTAACCACTAAATCTTTAGCCTTCAGGTAAGACTTTAAAATTTTGTCGTATAATCTAGACAAGAGAGTACTCATTAAATAAATATATTTCTATAATGTATGCCTCACAAACTATATAGTCTAAAAAACGAGAAAAATGATTTGGAGGCAACCACCTCTTAGAATTCTCCAGAAACAAAAGTGAGATCAATACTTGGCTGCTCTTCGATCCAACTTGTACTCTCAAATTCTGGTTCGTCTAATGTACACATATTTCTGTTCATTCCTAAACAATACAAATCTATACGAATTAGGGGCAGTATGGTGACATAAAGGAGAGAATCTTTATCTCACCTTTTGTTTGGTTATTCTTCCAATTTATTTTTCTAAGTTGAAATGCGTTTGACTTTGATTGTTCACTGCTCGTCCAATTATTTTCCTTTTTGTCCTCTTTCCCTTCAAAGGCATTCATTTTGGCTATAAAAAAAGGAAGATAATGTCTTTCATGCATCGCTTTATGTGAAGCTATTTTAAACATACTTTTCAACAATATTAAAACTACTAAATCAGTGGCAAATAAACCACGTATTTATTTTTATTTTTTTTTCAAAATAAAAGTTATCATATAGTTTGGATCTTTCAACCATTGTTTTTTCACACATCATGTGCTTATTGAGGAATACTATTAACAATTATCCAACTCTAAATATGATCAAAGGAGATAGAAAGAAAAGAGGTTGGGAAAACAATTATTCATTCAACTTTAATTTGTTCAACACAAAAGCTGGGGATGGATTATATTTATATAGGACCGAGAGGGTGTATAAATGCAAAAACGTAGTACAGTCATATAGCTAAATGAATGATGTAATATATATATATTTATAAGGATGAATGATGTAATATTAGCTCTAACGTGACCCACAAACATACTTGACTACTCATTGAGCCAAAAAAAAAAAGGAGTGATTTTTTTTTTTTTTTTTTTTTTTTTTTTTGCTTTTGATAAAAGACAAAATGATACTATAATTAGGAAAAATGTCTACAAAGAGAGCATGCCTGGCTAGTCCTGCCACTACCATTTTTTCTAGTTAGATATATTAAGGGCTACATTTTCATAGTCTAGTTCCTGATTTCTTTTATCAATTAAGTTTCGGCTTACCTGGATTATAAAAACAAAAAACAAAAAATGTCTACAAAGTACTAAAGCAAATGCAGCAGATAAAAGAATGAAACCATTAACAATACATGAAGTAAGGAACACAGGAACACCATGAACCGGTGGTGACCGGTACAACAAAATTATAAGTGCCGGGAAATCAATCGATGCAGTTGATCTGGGGATGCTGTTATGGAAATATTATAAAAGCTTAGCTCAATTCACATATAATTAATGCGCTCATCATATATTGAAAGAGAAATATATTCAATCAAGGTCTAGAGAAATATGTATGAACCATACAGAAACACACAGTAAACAAAAACCATTGAAGACATACTCCAGTTACTAAGCGTAATGACCATGTTTTTAACACGAACACCCAAGTTACAAGTTTAAGGCATGATGTGTTCATCTCCACTAGAAGAAAGTTGGTTGAGGTCAAATGTAAACCTCATACGTTTGTCTGGAGCATCAGAAGACTTGGCAGTTTCATGTTTCTTGTCTCCAGAAGCAACACCAGAAGTAGTTTCAAAAGCCTCCTTGCCTTTTCCACCATTAACAGCTTCATGATTCTGGATGCAGGGGATCTGTGCCTGATACACAACGAGCTGCTTTTGAAGCTCTGAAACTTGACTCTGCAGAAGCGATATGTCCCCAACACAACCACTCACTAGATCTCGCACCCTAGCATTCGCTTCGTACACTAAGCTGCTCACTAAGTCTCCTCTCTGATGAACTGGAAGCCCCTGTTTGTAAAAAACAATTATTTTTTTATAGTTTCTCTGTTATTATTACATAAAAGCAAGTAAGAAACAGGGGAGGTAGGTTGAGGTAATATGGAAAATGATTAGAAGACCTCTATTGAGCCTAAAAATCCCAAATCAATTATGTCCTCCTGAAATGAGTTTTCTCGGCAACAAGACAAGCGGTAATACTATTAAGGATCGGAACCCTAGAGCTCTGATACCATGTTGATATTAAAGGATCAC
The DNA here is from genome assembly GCA_019022615.1 of Acacia melanoxylon. Lineage (NCBI taxonomy): Eukaryota > Viridiplantae > Streptophyta > Magnoliopsida > Fabales > Fabaceae > Acacia > Acacia melanoxylon. Next base: position 1,487,814 of record JAFJYJ010000057.1, read on the forward strand.
ATTGAATCGGAACCCTAGAGCTCTGATACCATGTTGATATTGAAGGATCACATTGAAGCACAAGAGAAGCAATAATACTATTAAGGATCTGAACCCTAGAGCTCTGATACCATGTTGATATTGAAAGATAACATTGAAGCACAAGAGAAGCATTAATACTATTAAGGATCGGAACCCTAGAGCTCTGATACCATGTTGATATTGAAGGATCATATTGAAGCACAAGAGAAGCACTAATACTATTAAGGATCTAAACCCTAGAGCTCTGATACCATGTTGATATTGAAGGATCACATTGAAGCACAAGAGAAACACTAATACTATTAAAATTGTCCCACGGATTTACGGTAAATTGGAGATTTCAAATAACCTTTAAGTCGCATTTTCTCTAATTTGGAACTTAAATTCAATTTTTCCTTTATATTTGCGTGGGCTTATATATTCTTGAGCTTATGCATTTATGAGTATTTCAAGTGTTTTAATTTTTACATGATTCAATCCTCCTATGCTTATAGGAAGTCCTGAGAAATATAACTGCAGAAAAGGAGGTTTGATAGGCCTCGAAAATTCAAGTGGCATATAAAGATTGGAAAACTGAAACATAACCCATAAAATAATCCTTTGGCATAAGAAAAAATGTCTGGAGAACAAAGAGATCCACCCAGAGTTAAAACTGTCTCCCACATTCCAAAATGTAAATCAAATTACCAAAGAAAGTCTGAGAGAATCAGAACCACACCCATATCACAAAGATCTAGATCAATAATTCCAAAGTTGGCTTATTAAAAAACTGTAAACTAACCCCACCTGTTAAAACAGTTCAGCTTCACATTGCGCATGAAACTACACAATTATCAGCCGACGACGTTCGTGACAATGGAAGGGTCACTGCAGCACTTGTCAAGTAAGCAGATGCCGCAGCACAAGAGAAGTAGTAATACTATTAAGTATCGGAACCCTAGAGCTCTGATACCATGTTGATATTAAAGGATCACATTGAAGCACAAGAGAAACAATAATACTATTAAGGATTGAAACCCTAAAGCTCTGATACCATGTTAATATTGAATGATCACATTGAAGCACAAGAGAAGCACTAATACTATTAAGGATTTGAACCCTAAAGCTATGATACCATGTTGATATTAAAGGATAACATTGAAGCACAAGAGAAGCACTAATACTATTAAGGATCGGAACCCTAGAGCTCTGATACCATGTTGATATTGAAGGATAACATTGAAGCACAAGAGAAGCACTAATACTATTAAGGATCGGAACCCTAGAGCTCTGATACCATGTTGATATTGAAGGATTACATTAAAGCACATGAGAAGCACTACTACTATTAAGGATCTGAACCCTAGAGCTCTGATACCATGTTGAGATTGAAGGATCACATTGAAGCACAAGAGAAGCACTAATACTATTAAGGATCGGAACCCTAGAGCTCTGATACCATGTTGATATTGAAGGATCACATTGAAGCAGAAGAGAAGCACTAATACTATTAAGGATCGGAATCCTAGAGCTCTGATACCATGTTGATATTGAAGGATCACATTACAGCACAAGAGAAACACTAATACTATTAAAATTGTACCACGAATTTATTGTAAATTGGAGATTTCAAATAACCTTTAAGTCGCATTTTCTCTAATTTGGAACTTAAATTCAATTTTCCCTTTATATTTGTGTGGGCTTATATATTCTTGAGCTTATGCATTTATGAGTATTTCAAGTGTTTTAATTTTTACATGATTCAGTCCTCTTATGCTTATAGGAAGTCCTGAGGTAAAAGGAGGTTTGATAGGCCTCGGAAATTCAAGTGGCATCTAAAGATTTGCAAACTGAAACATAACCCATAAAATAATCCTTTGGCACAAGAAAATATGTCTGGAGAACAAAGAGATCCACTCAGAGTTAAAACCGTCTCCCACATTCCAAAATGTAAATCAAATTACTGAAGAAAGTTTGAGAGAATCAAAACCACACCCACATCACCAAGATAAAATTGCAAACTAACCACACCAGTTAAAACAATTCAGCTTCACATTGTGCATGAAACTACACAATTATCAGCTGACGACGTCCGTGACGATAGAAGTGTCACTGCAGCACTCGTCAAGTAAGCAATGCAGTAGCAACACAAAGCTGCAAGAAGGCTGATCAACAAGTATAGAGAAAAAAAGAAAAACAACATTAACATTTCACAGAAGAAGAAAAAATTACAAATCAATGTTTACTGTAATATGGGGCTTGAAAACGTACCATCCCTCAAGGAAATCAGGTTCTCTTCTGGGCGGTGGAGGAACATGCTGAGGAGGAGGTGCCATCACAGCTGGGGGACCTTGAAAAGACCTTACACATACATACAGTCACAGTCGCTGTATCAATCTAAAAAAGAAGATCGAAAACTCTCTTCCAAAAGTACGCTTAGAAGCTAAGAAGCACCGACACGGCAAATTATTTGGGCAGAATCACGAATCGGACACGCGGTTTCCTCCGACACGCGAATTCCAGTGCAATTCGCGAATTAAGGTGGTCAACAAAGTCAAATAGCAGTTTTGCAATTTTTTGTAGCTCAGATTTTTGGCCTTAAATCAACTATAACGAGCAGCGACTCTGTGAATTGCAAATCAGGTGCCCTAATCGACTATACCCATTCTCCCAAATTGAAATCGTCTTTGACTCTGTGAATTGCAAATCATTCTCCCATTTTCTGTGAACAGCGACTCTGTGAATTGCAAATCATTCTCCCATTTTCCTTAGATGAGCCAAAGTTGAAGGCAAATATTATTGGTGGAGATGTAGTTGAATTATGTATATGATTTTTCTTTTATTATATTTTGTTAATATGAAATACACTCTTTATATTAAAACTATTATTTAATACTTAAGACGTGTCGAAACGTGTCAAAATATTAGTATTTTTGAAGTAACGTGTCGAAAAAGCATAGTTGGGGTCATTCATAGTTTTTAACACAGAAATAAAAAATACAATGAGTATATTTATGAGTACACTGAAATAATTGTTAATCCTATTTACAAACACAATAGAATGATATAGCAGGGTAGTATATCTTATTGTGAGAGAGAAAACCAGGAGGATGATGTTGTTGATTGTAATGATCATTCATGGTCACTGAATATATAATAATGAAGTGGACACTGATCTTATGATTAATGAGACGATGCATATATACATAGACATATATAAAGAGAGACGACAGAGGGAGAAAGAAGAGGTAGTAAAGTTGCAAAAATGTTTTGGATTATATTCCATCCTTTTCATAGAATTGCACAACACACCAATCAACGTCTCACATATTTTGGATTATACTCCATCCTTTTCATAGTATCCGTGGCAAAAATGTTTTTTAAATATTATTTATAAGATATAATATTAATTTTTTTATATAAATATATAATTGTACTATTTATTTATTATTGTGTTGAATTTTTTCTTACAGGTATAAAGAGAAAAAGAATGTTTGTGATAATTTGAGTTTTAGTTGCAAACAATAAAATTTAAAAAATATTTAAAATTTAATAGACCATTTTTCACAAAAATAAAAAGACTTGAAAAAAGAGAGAATCTCATATAAAGATAGTTGAAATAGGAAAATTTTGATTTGGGTTGGTAAACTTAACAAGTTATTAATTAGGTTATGTGATACAATTAGGGATTTAGAATTTGGGCCAAATTATCTCGATATCCCTTAGTTATTAAAAAAAAATGGAGACAGAATAATATTGTTTATGCGCTATGTAAAAACCCTATTGACAAGAAATTCATTAGAGGCTCGAATTTAATCTTCATTCCTTAATTTTTTTTTTGATAAAAAAAAGTTTAGGAGGGGTTCAACATCGGTCACCAAAGTGAGGCGTGGCCCGTTTTATGAAGACTGCGGGAACTTACGAGATCGCCTACCAAAGGAGTCCCAGCGACGGTAGAGGGGATCGAACCCACGACCCAAGGGCCTAATCCTGAATCCCTTACCATCTATGCCAACTCACATTGGTCTTCATTCCTTAATTGATTTGAGTAATTTCTCTATTTATTTTTGTAGGGGTTGTTTATGGCTGTCCAGGACTGTAAGAGCAGAGTCATGCCTCTGGGCTAGTTAAACACAAGATCTCTCATTTGACATGATAGAAAGCAGGCTTCTTATGTGAAAAACTCCAGACTCGGTAGCTCATCTTTATGTCTTGGCCCCCATTTTTGGATTTCGCTCTTTTCAATTCTGAAATCAGAAGCAGAAAGAGATGCACAGACCAAATCTTTGTTCCTTCAAAACCGATTTCACTCTTTTCAATTTTGAAATCAGAAGCAGAAGAGATGCACATCTTTATGCCTCCATCGCTGTAACAATCTATTTGGATAGGATTACTCAAATCGATTAAGGAATGAAGATTAAATTTGTGCCTCCAATAAATTTCCTGTCGTTATGGTTTTTATATAGTGCGTAAACAATATTATTCTGTCTTCAATTTTGCTCCTTTTTTTTAATAACTAAGGGATATAGAGGTAATTTGGTCCAAATTCTAAATCTCTAATTGTGTCACATAATTTAATTAATAATATGTTAAGTTTACCAAACCAAATCAGAATTTTCATATTTCAACCGTCTTTATATGAGATTTTCCCTTACAAAAATGACAAATATTTTATAATAAGTGCTACTACCTCCGGTTCTATTTATAAAAACACTTTTATAGTGTAATTTTCACTACAAAAATATTCCTATAATTAAGACGGAGGAAGAATATTGAATAAAGACTGAACATTTGTAATGAATTAATGCCTTAATGGGATGCTACAGTTAGTTGTCATCACCATCATCTTTCTATACAAACAAAATTTATTTTATTTTTTCCTTTTTTAATATCACAATACATTATTCGAATATTGTAGTATATATACAACGAACAAAATAGAATGAGATATATTTATTTTGGCTTTATTTTTATGGTACTCATCATTATTGTTATATATATATATATATATATATATATATATATATATTATTCGTTAACGTTAATCCTAAGTACCGTAGCTTTTGCTTGCAACGTAAGGGCCCATATAATTATATTGTCAATCGCGTGTTGCAGAACATGCCTGTTCGTTTAAAAAAGAACATGCTGCCAAAAGAGAGTTAGCGTAGATGGTAAGAGATTTGTTCAAATGACCGAAAGGGATGTGTTCGATTCGCTGTCAGGTTTGGATTCTTTGGGTGATCTGGTAAAGCGATCATTAAGTACTAAAGTCTTCCGAAAATGGGGCATCTGCAGGCTTTAGTGAGGGATCACGATGTAACCCCTCCAAAACCCTTTATGTATCAAAAAAAAAAAAAAAAAAAAAAAAAGAACATTCCTGTTCGTGGCTGCTTCCTCCAAGTTGCTTTCATTTTCTTCATTGTTTGGTCTTCAAAATGTGTATATGTAGAACCCAGAAATCATTTTAGGAAAATATGGATAAATATTAAAAATATATATTATATTTAGGACCGAGATCAACTTTCTAAATATGTTTTATATTAAGGACTAGAGAAGTATTCCTAAATTAGTTGTTGTGTTGTATTCCCCTACAATTAATTCATTCATCTTTATTAATATATTGACATATTTTTTATATTTGCCAATTCTTCCTCAACAATAATAAAGGAAGAGAGCAAATGAGAGAATTAAACAAAATAATTAGATTTTTTAGAAAATATATATTATATTAACCAATTTAACTAAATTTCTCAATATAATTAAATTAAGTAATTTATCTTATGTTAAAGACCGGAGGAGTATTATTATTGTTATTATTTTTGGTGAAAGGAAGTGTTATTTATTTTATCATTCATGACACTGCTAATGCTAATTGAGCTCATAGAATCATAATTTGCAACTTTGATTCATGATATACCCTGGTCTATATAGCCACTGTCATTAAAATCGAGATTTAAATCGTGGGATCGCACGATACTACGATATTTTGAGACCAAACGATTAAGCCCTTAACAGAAATCGCAACTTGCTTTGGAACGATAGGATCGATGGGCAACTCCTAGTATCTCTGGTATCGCAGGATTGTGTTGCGCTTTTCTAATCAGAAAAAAAAAACCCGAATAACTGAGAAATGAGTGAGTGTTTTGCAGTGCAAGGAGAGAGAAAAGCAAGAAGAAGAGAGATCAGATTCTTGAGAAGATGATGAAAGGAGATGTAGAGAGAAAGAGAAGGGAGAAAGAGAAGGCTGGACAACATACCGTGTTTTCTCCATCTTCATCAAGAGCAAAAACGTGAGTTGCAAAGGGGAGGAGATGTTTTTGAAAAGCAAAGAGAAAAGGAACATGTACGGAGTGAGAAACCGAGAAACGAAGAAAGTGATGAACTCATGAAAGGTGAAAAGCTATTAAAATAGATCGTGGATGAACCCATATCATTTTGATAAGGATATATTTTATGATTAAATAAGTATAGATTCTGAGATATATTAGATTGAATTTATTAATATTATACCTATTTAATTATCTTTTATATATTTATCTATCTTTTAATTAAATATAGGATAAAAGAATATTATAACGTGAAAAATCTATTGATATCCTATTTAATTGTGTAGGGGATATTATGTGAAGAAAGAGATAAAAAGGAATTAAATAATATATATATATATATATATATAAAAGAGAAAAACCAACGTGACCCCACACGAATTGCAATTACCAGGGGATATATATTTAATTGTTGAAAGGATGTGGTTGAGATATATGATATATATCTAATGGGAAAGAGATCTGATTCGGATTACCAACACGCAAGAGATCCAAGCAATATATATTAGATGGGAGACACAATTCGGACGGGACATTCGGACGCAAAGATAGCGCAGTCACAGAAAGCAATTCAAGAAAGGACGAGGAGCGAACAAAGAATTCCGACGAAGCAAAAAGGACAAGACGCACGGAACGAGAAGGAGAATTGGAGAATCGGGAGGAGCATATGAGACCGAGGGATTCTTTAAGAGTCTTGATTTCTCCTTTCTTTTCCTTTCCTGTCTAAATCTGAATATTATTTTACTTTTATGAATTTTATTATAGCCATGCTAGGCTAGTTTTCTTTAGTAGTTAGGGCGAAGATGAACCCGATGTTAATTTGAGTATTTGTTTGAATTCTCTATTGAATGTTACTTACCATGATTGAATGAATTATATTTACTTAAAGCCTTCTTAAAAGACTGATCACCTTTTATATTGTCCATAGGTTAGTGCATGACAATAGAGATGTTGGTGCACTTAACTAGAACCTTTAATTCATCATAAAATTGCATGACCTAGACATAGGCTTACAAATTTATGTGATCTTATAATTCCGGTTTATATAATCTTTCTAAATAATACTAAGACATTAGGTTATTTTCAAAGATAAAGACTAAGGTAGCATCAAGACATTGGGACTTAGTATAATTTTAGAGAATTGATCGTCGTTATGGGAATAACAGTCAATTAGGGATTTAATTCGAATACTTAGAGGAACATAGGGGGAATTCTATGCCCTAGCTGCGTTTTTCTCTATTAATCATCTTTTCTAAAACGTTCTTGAAATTCTTGATTCTTATTTTTTATTTAATTATTTAAAACCTTTTTAGTTACAATTCACCCCTATTACTCTATTTCACCCAACTAAAGCTGAAATAACTAATTAGTGGTCGTAATACTATTCCTCGTGGGACGATCTCTTTTCACATACTTTATTACTTGTAACGATCGCGCACTTGCCGAAGTCGCTATCAAGTTTTTGGCGCGTTCTTGGGGAATAGAAATGTTTCAACACTAAGTAGTTATTGAAACTCTAGATTGGATTTCTTTTTCTTTTGTTATTTAACTCGTTTATGCGAGGTACCATAGACAAAATTGCATGATTTGATCCGAAATTGAAAAAACAAGGAGAAACCGGAAACTTGCTCAACAGAGTAAAGGAAAGGCTAGTAACTCTAGTACGGGACCGAACCAGTTATAATGGCGAGAAAATGGTGCGAGATCCTCCTCCTCCTCCAAAAAGACCATGGGCGATTATATGACGCTTAATCTGCCGGCAAAGAACTAGCATTGTCAATCCATTTGTGAATGCAAATAATTTTGAAATCAAGCCATCCCTCATAGGCTTGGTTCAACAACGCTCTTTTAGTGGGAGTGATTTAGAGGATCCTAATCAGCATATTGAGACTTTTCTGCAGATTTGTGATACCATCAAGATGAATGGGGTTTCGAAGGGGGCTATTCGTGTGAGACTGTTTCCTTTCTCTTTGACGGGAAAGCGGGAGCTTGGCTTCGTTCTTGTCCTAATGGAAGTCTCTCCACTTGGGACATTATTACCACAAAGTTCCTAGAGAAATTTTTCCCTTCTTCTAAGTATACAAAGTCTGTCGGACATCCGTTGCTTTACTCAAGGCAATGGGAATCATATTGCCAAGCTTGGGAAAGATTCAAGGAGTTGCTTAGGAAGTGCCCACAACATGAGCTGCAAGACTATGATCAGGTGAGAATATTCCTCAATGGGATGCTTCCGTCCTCTAGGATGATGATTAATCTTTGCGCGGGTGGTACGCTAAAAATAAAACTCCGGAGGAATCATTGGAGTTGTTTGAAGATATGGGGTCCTTAGAGAATGAAACTGTTACTCCACAACCAAAGAGGGAGTTCTTGGCTAGACTCTTACAATACAATGTTGGCCCACAATGAGAACATTGCCCAACAAAACAAGGTGATCCAACAGCAGTTAGCTTCCATCACTAAACAGCTTGCCTCTTCTCAGGTGTCATCTATCACTTCTCAGCCTCCTTTGCTTTGTGATTTTTGCAAAGGGGAACACGCTAATGGAGATTGTGCAAAGCATTCATTACTAGCGAAACACTGAAGTTAACTACATGGGTAACCCTCCTAGAAATCGTATAATCCGTATAGCAACACATACAATCCGGCTGGAAATCTCACCCAAACTTTTCCTATAAACCCAAGCAAAGCACCTCGGCAGTTCCACCAAACCACCACTACCGATCTGGAAAAGGCTTTGACACAGTTGACTCTTACCACTACTGAATACATATAGGGATCAGAAGCTTTCCAGAATGAAACAAAGTTTGCTCTCAAGAATCAGGGGGCTTCGATCCGGAATTTGGAGAATCAGATTGGTCAGTTATCAAAGCAAATAGCAGAGAGAAGCCAAGGGTCCTTCCCTAGTGATAGAGGTCAATCCAAAGGAGCATTGTAAGGCCATAACTACAAGGAGTGGTATAGTGGTTCAGCCGGTTGAGAAATCTGTTCGATGAAGGACAAGTCCGAGAAAGGGGAGGAAGAGGTCGAGCAATGTAATGTGCAAAGCGGGTTCCAAAGGAGATAGCTACAAAGAAGTCTCTCACTCCTTCTTATGCAAAACCTCCTTACCCCCAAAGGTTGAAGCGTGATTCGGAAGCAACAAGTATGCCAAGTTCTTGGATATTTTTAAGAAACTATGATTAACATTCCTTTTGCGAAGCTCTTGAAAATATGCCTAATTATGCAAAGTTCATGAAAGATTTGCTTTCCAAGAAGCATAATTTGCAAGAGGCCGAAACAGTGTGTAACATCCCATTTGAAAACGGCGGAATTTTTTTTTAAAACGTTTCCAAATATTTCAAGCGGAAGTAGTCGAGTAGAGCATTGGAGCGAGTGAGTAACTCGATTCATAACAAACATCAACCATAGTGTAACTTTGTAATGATTACAAGTAATCCTAGAGTTTGAAATTGGATAACCGAAAACGATAAAGATAGATAAGTCTTTGGTTGTACGTCTCTATCTTTCGCTTGCCTCGATCTTCGATCCGTATTCCTCCGGATCACGATGCTATAGCTGAGATTCAATTCACCGCATTGAATCTCGGTGTAATGATTAATCTCAAACCCAAACAATACAAAGTATACGATAACGAGATATTCTAGACAATACAACAAGTATATCACTACATAAGCATACAGATGCATGATCATTATGCCGACAAAACATAAGCATTACGCAGTATGTAAAGCCCCACAATGTAAAACAACAATAACAGCTTGCACTATTCACTAATGCCATGATACCACTCGTGTTCTTAGCGCTAGAAAAACATACGGCGTTATCGACTATAACCGTGTAAAGCTAATGCGTATATCGGTCTACGAACATATCTATCACATATATGCATTTAAGAAGTACAAGATTAGTGTTAAGACGCGACCGTACCTTCGTTGACGACGTTAGGTACTTCGCGGAAAACGTACTTTTACGGAAAAACGTGAAATGTTCGACGGCGGCACGTCGGGCGCGTAACGGCAAGCAAATCGAGTTTCGATGCCCTATCGAGTAATATCACTTTCATTAGTGATTTGACATCATAACCGGCATTTTAGGTAAAAATTACCATTTTGCCCTTCTACCCCTAATTTGGCGGAATTTCGCGTAACCGTTACTTTGACCGTATTCCATTTCAAAATTATCCCCACTATGTTTTTACCTCGTCGGGCATCTTTCAATGCAATGAGGCATAAAAACAAACATAGGAACAAATTCGAAACTTCCTAGATCAAAACAACGGTTCTACTATAACTACCGAAAGAACTACGGAAACTAAAAACTAAGGACAGAAGAACTCACTCGGAGCTAAAGCGGAATTTTTCCGAGCTTCTCTCTCTAGAACCTCTCTCTAGGATTCGAATTTGGTGTGAAGAATGAGAGCAAGAGGGCTTGCTATTTATAGGGAAAAATAGGGACAAGGTGGGAATTTCCACAAAAGTCTTCGAGATCGCATTCCGGCCGTTGGATCGCATTTTTGAGGACAAAACACTCTTGGCCATCCATGGTCAAGATCGAAATCTAAGAGCCCTAAAGTCAATGGATGAGTTGTCATCCATGATGGCTCTTGCTTTATGGCCTCCGCCCGATAAAAGCTACCCGATCGGTGTCCGTTTCGCGCGATTTCGCAGAAACTCAAAAATGCGGGCATGTAACTTTGAAGGTCTTTTCATCCTCTTTCATATTATCTATTTGGATCCTCTTTTTGATCATATCCAGGTATTCTCCGGTGCGTCGGAAGATATTCGGACAAACGCGTCCGGTTACGGAAATCGCTCCGATAGAACCAACTTCTCGGACAATAATTGCCGAATCGTAAACGTCCGAAAGTGGTTGCCTAACTTAATCCCGTGTTTGAAAACACGCAATTGTTTCTATAGGTTCTCACTTTGCCTATCTCGGCTCTACTCTATCCGATCAAGCTTTCCGTCTTATTAGGAATTAGGGTTTTCGGTTGCGGAATCGACGTCTGGTAAATTCTTTCTTCGGGTAAAAATTCACTTGTTCTTAATTTGATCAGTCTAAAAAGACTTTTACCTCTGGTTTACCTGTAGAATTTATTTCTAACTTTTCCTTGGTCTCGCCTTTATAATGTTCGACTCACCGCATTATATTATTATTTTATTCTAATTACCATTTTAATTATTTAAAAAATTCTTTTTAATTACAAATAACCATAATTTCGACCCCCTCTTTTAAAAATTCAGATTTATTTATTTTTCTATAATTTTTTTTCCATTTTTTAAAAATATAATATTTTTTACCAAAAATTCCCGTTTTACCCCGCCGTTAGGGCTTAATCGACCTAATTTCTTCGTTTAGTGATCTTTTTAGGATTAGGTTTCTTCATATATTTATCTTTACTAATTTACAGTATATTGTTATCTTACAAACTTCTATCGATATTGTCATTTTATATCCTGTGTAAAATATTAAAAATGTTTACCCCATCAAAGGTTACTTTATGATTCTCAAATGCTTTTTAAACTTTTCTTCAAGTTATTTCCTCGAAATAATTTATTAAATTCTCATAATTTAGGGATATCACTTCCATATTTTTCATGATCTTTCAGTATTTATCATAATACTTTTAGACTGTTTTTATCACCATTATATCATTTTTAGTCATTCTGTTCATCATATTTTCCTGTAAATTTTTCAACAATTTACTCTATAATTATAACAATTTTCTATAACAGTTTTATCTCATGAATTTACTTCATTAAAATATTCAATAATTTTCCCTTATCTCGTAAATTCCATTTGCTAAAATCCCAAGGGTATTACAGTGGCATTGACTCAGCAGTGTAGTGCCATTATTCAAACAAAGTTGCCACCAAAGCTTAAAGATCCGGGCAGCTTTAGCATTCCTTGTGCAATAGGGAACGTCAATATGGGCAGAGCACTTTGTGATCTGGGAGCTAGTATAAATTTAATGCCCTTGTCTATTTCGAAAGCTCTCGGCATTAAAGAGATGAAGCCTACTATGATGTCGTTACGGTTGCGAGATAGGTCCATTAAGAAGCCGAAGGTGTCATTGAGGATGTGCTTGTGAAAGTGGACAAATTTATCTTCCCTAGGTGGATTTTGTGGTTCTTAACATGGAGGAAGATCTTTGAACTTCCATTGCTTTTGGGAAGACCCTTCTTGGCTCGCTAGAGCGGTAATTGATGTAGTCAAGGAAAAATGGAGTTCCAAATGAATGATGAGAAAGTCACTTACAATGTGTTTCAATCCATGAAATACCCGGTGATAATAGTGATCGCGGAATTGATGTAGTTGATGAGGCCATTCATGAAGAGCTTTCTCAAGAAGGTTCGGATGAGTCTATGGAGGATGATCTTGCTCAATTGTTACAAGTGGAAGAAGAGGTTTTTACGCAAATGAGAATTCGATTTACAAAGTTGAGGAGCTAAAGAAGAAGGATTATGATGTGCCATTTTTGTTACTCCTAAGGTGGAACTAAAAGAGCTCCCTTCTAATCTAAAGTATGCTTTTCTAGGGAAGGATGACACTTATCCCATTATTATTAGTCTTTGAGTTGTCACCTACCGATGAAGAGAAGTTCTTGAAAGTTTTGACTACCCACAAGCGCAATAGGGTGGTCTATATCTGATTTAAATGGGATTAGTCCTTCATTTTGCACTCATAAAATTCTTATGGAGGACGAAGTGAAACCGTAAAGGCGACCCGGAGGAGACTTAACCCGACTATGAAGGAAGTGGTGAGAAAGGAGGTGGTGAAACTGTTAGATGCAGGTATGATTTATCCTATCTCTGATTCAAAGTGGGTTAGTCCAGTACATGTAGTACCGAAGAAGGGTGGAATCACAGTAGTGCAGAATGAGAATAATGAATTGATACCCACTAGAACGGTTACGGGTTTGGAGAATGTGTGTGGATTATAGGAGGTTGAATGATGCCACTCGCAAGGACCACTTTCCTTTGCCATTCATGGATCGATGCTTGAGAGGCTTGCGTGTCACTCTTATTATCTTGTTTCTTAGATGGCTATTCCGGTTACAACCAAATAGCAGTGGCTCCAGAGGATCAAGAGAAGACATCTTTCACTTGTCCCTTTGGGATTTTTGCTTATCGACGGATGCCCTTCGGTCTTTGCAATGCCCCAGCTACTTTTCAGAGGTGTATGTTGTCTATATTCTCTGACATGACTGAGAGATTTATTGAGGTATTTATGGATGATTTCTCTGTTTTTGGCACTTCTTATGATACTTGCTTGGCTAATCTATCTTGTGTGCTCCAAAGATGTCAAGAGAGTAACTTGGTGCTTAATTGGGAAAAGTGCCACTTTATGGTGAAAGATGGGATAGTCTTGGGTCATAAAATATCTGATAAGGGGATAGAAGTGGATAGAGCCAAAATTATGATCATCAAAGACTTACCTCCTCCCACCAATGTGCGTAGCGTTCGCGATTTTCTTGGTCACGCAGGTTTTTATCGGAGGTTTATCAAGGATTTTTCCAAGATAGCGAAACCACTTAGTCGGTTGTTGGTCAAAGATGAAGACTTTAACTTTTAACAATAATTGTCTAGTGGCATTTAACTTGTTGAAGGAGAGATTGACCACTGCACCTATTCTGACGGCGCCTGATTGGGAGTTACCATTTGAGCTGATGTGTGATGCCAGTGACTATGCTATAGGGGCTGTGTTGGGGCAAAGGAAGAATAAGTTGTTGCATGTTATTTACTATGCGAGTAAAGTTTTGAATGAGGCACAACTAAACTATGCAACAACTGAGAAGGAGATGCTTGCAATTATTTATGCATTAGATAAGTTTAGACGTATTTGATTGGTTCCAAGGTGATTATTTTTACGGATCATTTGCTCTAAAATACCTCTTGACTAAGCGGGACGCTAAGCCAAGGCTTCTCCGTTGGATCTTTGCTACTCCAAGAATTTGATATTAAAATCGAGACATTGTGAGAGGAAGAACCTCCGTGGCATTGGAAGTTGAGAATTAAGGTGACATAGTCGGCCGAAGACTATAAATCAAGCGCTTCTTGGGAGGCAACCCAAGGGTTCTCGCTTTCATTATTTATTATTATTGTGTTTTTCTTTTCTTTCAGTTTTATTCGGGTTTGAAGATGATCACTCCTCTCGTAGCGCAAAGTCCGGCTTGTGCACTCTTTTTTTTAAAAAAATTTGAAACATCATGGATGGTACGGAAGAAGCACTCCACATCAAAATTAGAAGCCTAAACCGGGGAGTACTAGTTTCTTTCCCTCTTTATATTTTAGCAACATTGAGGATAATGTTTGATTTAAGTGTGGGGAGGGATATAATTTCTTTGGTGATGCTTGTCCTTATTTTATTTATTTTTTAAGAATTTAATATTTGAGATTTTTGCATTGTTTAGGATTGACCTTAACTTTGAGCTTTCCCATCTTAGAGAATATTATCAAGTCAAACATTAAAATAGAAAAGAATGTTTCAATTAAGCCTCTAAAGCCTTGAATTTTTGTAGAGTCTTGAAATTAACTATGAGAATAGAGATTAGTTTGGAGTATGATCAACAGATTATTAGTTTATGAATATTTTGCTACATGATTTCTTTAGAAAATTAGATGATGATCTTTGCTAGCTAAGTAAAACTTTTGTATTGGGAAATGACTCGGCAAAAAAAAAAAAAAAAAAAAAAAAAGAAGAAGAAGAAAGAAAAAGAAACACAACTCCAATGACTTCTCTAGACCGTACTTAGTAACCGGTCGCATCACCCATGCGGGCGGTCGCGTCAAACGGTAAAGTCAAAGAGGGTTATGAGTTGGGCTAAAAGCCTCTTGAGGTTTGTGAGAAGCGAAAGAATAGGTCCGCATCACCCATGTGTAGGGTCGCGTCAAAAAGGGACCTACAACGGCTCAAAAAAAAGAAAAAAAAGAAATGAAATGAAAAAAAGAGCTATGTTTTACCTGAGGATCCCTATTAAATTAAATAAAAAGCTTGGTTTAATGGGGGAATTTGATTTTTTTTTTTGAGAAATTGAATAGCGTAATATTCTTTTACTAATCTTATTGTTGAATTTATTGCGTGCCGATCCTTTGATCATGGGATGTTAAGAGATTATTACAATTGTTTAAGGCTATTGGCTTAGTAATCTATTCTTATAAAACATTAACTGAAATAAGATTTGATGATATGATCTAAGTGTGGTGGTAAACTCTCTTTGTTTAGGAATTTCATGAGTGATATTCTTTTCAAATAATGAATTCTATTTCTTTTGCTTGAGAACAAGCAAATGTTTAAGTTTGGGGAGTTTGATAAGGATATATTTTATGATTAAATAAGTATAGATTTCGAGATATATTAGATTGAATTTATTAATATTATACCTATTTAATTATCTTTTATATATTTATCTATCTTTTAATTAAATATAGGATAAAAGAATATTATAATGAGAAAATCTATTGATATCCTATTTAATTGTGTAGGGGATATTATGTGAAGAAAGAGATAAAAAGGAATTAAATAATATATATATATATATATATATAAAAGAGAAAAACCAACGTGACCCCACACGAATTGCAATTACCAGGGGATATATATTTAATTGTTGAAAGGATGTGGTTGAGATATATGATATATATCTAATGGGAAAGAGATCTGATTCGGATTACCAACACGCAAGAGATCCAAGCAATATATATTAGATGCAAGAGACACAATTCGGACGGGACATTCAGACGCAAAAAGATAGATGCGCTTAAATACAGAGCAATTCAAGAAAGGACGAGGAGTGAACAGCAATTCCGACGAAGCAAAAAGGACAAGACGCACGGAACGAGAAGGAGAATTGGAGAATCAGGGAGGAGCATATGAGACTGAGGGATTCTTTAAGAGTCTTGATTTCTCCTTTCTTTTCCTTTCCCTGTCTAAAATCTGAATATTATTTTACTTTTATGGATTTTATTATAGCCATGTTAGGCTAGTTTTCTTTAGTAGTTAAGGCGAAGATGAACCCGATGTTAATTTGAGTATTTGTTTGAATTCTCTATTGAATGTTATTTACCATGATTGAATGAATTATATTTACTTAAAGCCTTCTTAAAAGACTGATCACCTTTTATATTGTCCATAGGTTAGTGCATGACAATAGAGATGTTGGTGCACTTAACTAGAACCTTTAATTCATCATAAAATTGCATGACCTAGACATAGGCTTACAAATTTATGTGATCTTATAATTCCGGTTTATATAATCTTTCTAAATAATACTAAGACATTAGGTTATTTTCAAAGATAAAGACTAGGTAAAGATCAAGACATTGGACTTCAAGATAATTTTAGAGAATTGATCGTCGATTATGGGAATAATAAATCAATTAGGGATTTAATTCGAATACTTAGAGGATCATAGGGGAATTCTATGCCCTATTGCGTTTTTTTATTAATCATCTTTTCTAAAACGTTCTTGAAATTCTTGAAATTCTTGATTCTTATTTTTTATTTAATTATTTAAAACCTTTTTAGTTACAATTTACCCTATTACTCTATTTCACCCAACTAAAGTGAAATAACTAATTAGTGGTCGTAATACTATTCCTCAGGTAGGATGATCTCTTTCTCACATACTTTATTACTTTGTAACGATCCGCGACTTTTGCCGCATTATCACATTTCTTAAAATTTGTTTATAAAAAAAAATACTAAAAAACTTAAAAATGAAAGAGCTAGTCACTAGATTAGTAGATTGCATTAATTTGCTTTCAGCTTTATCATGCTTTGTGACAGAGATTTCTTGCGACTGTGTGAGATTTTTAGCAATATTCTATGCGGGCTCTGTTACAAGAAATCAATTCAAATTAAAAAAAATCGTGCTTTGTGTTTAATATTAAAATTAATTTTCTTGCAATATTTTCTTATATATTTTCCTCCGATTGGCCCGTTTATATTATATTTATTTTTTTGGTTAAAGTTTATATTATGTTTATGAGTTTTGCAATTGATATTAGTTATTTTACATGGATATATATAGTCGAATATAACTTATATCTTAGGCAATATGATCTTACGATCCGTGTCGATTTCATGATTTACGATCTTCACACCTCCTCCCAATCTTGTATAGGATCTCGATGTTAATAACATTGTATATAGCTCATCATGTCGTAACATTGATATATATACGTATCTTTTTTTTCTTTTTTTGGATACAAGTGAAAAACTAGGACATAAAAAGCAAACTACAATTGGGGAATAAATCCCATAGACTCATTCGATACTAAGGTAGTTTGGATGAGGCTTTTTTGATTAAAAAAAACACTTTTTTAATGCAAAAAAAAAAAAAACTTTTTTATTAATTTATGTGTTTAGCTGATTTTTTTTTTTAAAAAAGGCAAAAGTCACAAAAATAGAAGCCAAAATGCTGCTTTTTCTAAAAGCTCTAATTTAAAGCTTAAAAAAAACATTTTTTTTAAAAGCTCATCTAAACAGTCCCTAATTCCTGTAAAGAATCAGACATAAATCAGGAAAAGCAGAGGAAGAGAGACCTTGTTTTCCTAACGCGTCAGCCACTGCACTCCATTCCCTCGGAATAAATTGGAGCTTCAGATCCCAACTTCTAGCCATAATAATATCTTTAATAGACCGGTAAAGCAAATTTCCTCTAGCACCCATCTGATCATCCAACAACATACCAAAAACTTCCTTAGAATCAGATTCAAGGATAAGTTTCCGAAAACCTAGGTCCCACACCAGACTAAGACCCTTTAAAATAGCCCACTCCTCTGCTTCAAAAACACTACAAGAGCCCAGAAAATGTGTAAAACCAGCCACCCATCTCCCAGAAAAATCCCTTATGACACCACCGCAGCCAGCTCTACTAGCATATCCAGTAACCGCCCCGTCAACATTAATTTTAACCCAATCTTCATCCGAAGGAACCCACTTGGTTTGACAACTAAAAGGCAGAACCACTGATTCCTGGAGTTGAGTGAATCTACCCCAGAAATTTAAAATAACCCCAGCAGGGAAATTTGGCTTGGAGAAATCCTCTTGGAAAATAGCATTATTTCGCCATTTCCAAAGTTGCCAAAGAGCCACGCCCCAAATCAGATGCCAGTGCCCATTTTTCTGTTTCCCCACATCTTTTTTGAAATTCATTTTCCCCCAATCCTTCAAGGAGGCCGAGAAGAACTGAGTGATAAAATTAGGATGAATCAATTGGAGCCACATTTCTCTAGCATACTTACAGTCTCTAAGGATATGAATCACATTATTTTCAATATCATTGTCACACGAGGGACACATTGAGGAGTAATAAATAACGTAATTCATAATGGGAAAGAAAGCATATCTTACCAGCTTTCTCCTTGTCACAAAAGGTTGGCCACGACTTAATTAAATATTTCGTGTGGTTGTGGCTCAAAAAAACAACAATGAAAAATAATACTGTCTTGAGGTAATTTTCATATACTGCTCCTCATGCTCATATGATGAGAAATAGAAATGAATTTCAAAGGGATCTTTCTCAATAAATTAATTCGTCACTTGGTAATTTTCCGTTGGCCAGTGGGTTCAACATGCCTAGAACCGTACACCATTATAAAATTGGAAAAATGTCATTTAAATACCATATAAAATTTCAAAACTCCAAAACGTTTATCAAAATTTGTAAAAGACCTTATTGAAATTTTAAAATGATGATGAATTTATCATTACGCTTCTCTTCCTCTTTTTCTCTCATCTCCCTCTCTTCCTCCTCCTCCCTCCCCACGGTGGTGTTGGTCGTTAATTGTAGGGGAATATAACACTACAACTAATTTAGGAATATTCTTCCGGTCTTTAATATAAAATATATTTAGAGAGTTGACTTTTTTTGTCTAAATATAAGATATATTTTTAATATTTGTCAATATTTTCCTAATTTACCTTTATTGATGATTCATCAACCATAATCAAGAAGGAAAATGAATGAAGAAATTAAGAAAGATAACTATGGTATTTTAAAAAACACATGTCATATTTTAATTAACTTAACTAATTTATTTAATCTAATTAAATTAGATAAATATATCTTATATTAAATATTTAAAAAGTACAACACTTTTTAGAAAGATAAATGAAACCTTGTGGTGCAGGTAGGCAGTAAAAACCAAGCAAATTTTGTGTGTGTCGATAATGATTGGTAAAAGACGGAACTAACTCCTTTACTGAAAAGCTGACTATCGATATTTTATTTTTTTTACTGTGTCGTTATCAATCGCGCAAGGAGTTCGGAATTCAATGAAGATATTGCTACTTAACTAGTTATCGTTTTTTTTTTTGGCTCCAAGCTACTTAACTAATTACCAACACATGTCAGAAATACTAAAATATACTTTGGTCCTACTTATAAAATCGGTTTGCTTTTTTAAAAAATGATAAATAAATACTATATGAATTTACAAAACCTTCAAGTCCCCTAAATTTATAAAAGATTTAGAGGTACTAAGGACCTATAAAGTATATACAAATTCTATTAAATTACTCTTTTACCCTTAGTTTTAAATAAATAAAAAAATAAAAATACCCTCGGCCGGAGGACCGCCGCCACCGACCACCAATGAGGGGGGTGGGTTTTTTTTTTTATTATATATATATATATATATATATTCATTGAAAGTGTGGGAGGTAAGGTTCAAACCCCCAACCCCCACACATTCATCGCCATGCCACTAACCGGCGGTTTTTTAATATATATATACATTAATAAATATATATATATTTTTCTTAACATTTTTTCAACGGTAATTACAAATCTTTCAACGCTATTTACAAAATTTTCATTGGTATTTACAACTTTTTTTATGTTTCTTTTCTTTTTTTCACTCAAAGGCATTAAAGCAAAAAAGGTAAAATTTAAAAAAACCTTATACATGGCGTTGCTAAATTTATAAATGACATTGCGAGATTTGTAAATACCATTGTACGTTTTGTGATAGTGCATATTTTTTTGTTTATTAGTCAAATTAATTAGTTTAGAGGAAAAAATAAAAATAATCTAAAATAATTTAATTAGCTTCCTTAATTTCTTAAAAAAATTAATTTGATCTTATAATTAGGATCAGAGAGAAGGGAGTAACATATAAATAAGGCGGCTAGAAAAATACATGATGGCAGCTGGGGTGGATGATAAAAAGAGCGTTTATGAAGTTAATCAAAATAATAATATAACAGAGCGTATTCAGTTCCTTCAATTTTACAGTAGAATTCTTTCGCTCTGTTTTCCTTGCACAATCAGTTTACCTTTTGGCTTCTTCACTCAACTGCATGATTTTTAAGAGTTCGGTTGAGTTCCTTCAAGTGTTTTTTACATGATTTAAAAATTTACGTAGGTTATTCTGATTAAGACTAGAATAGTAAACAATATTTAACACAGTCATAACTCAAATTACTATTTCTGAGTGAGTTATTCCTCTCATCTCAATGATTATTCCCCTTTGCAAACCAATAATCATTCACTGCAAATTGAAAAAGCGCGTTTAACAGGCTCTCTCGGATGAAAAAAATGAGAAGCGGCCACGAAGCAGCAGGACGCAGTTTTTTGTTTGTTTTTGTTCTTAGTTGCTTTCTGCCAGCCAGTTATAAATATGAACTAGTCAGGATACAAAACAAGGCATTTCCATATACGGTGGGAGTTGGCGGCTGTAACAATGTAGAGACCTCTTCCCCTTCTAGGCCATCCTTCTCCTGATTATTTTTCAAATGAAATATGTCTCTGTCATGGGGCTGGGGGTAACTTCTCTCTCTTTTTAAACACGATTAATCATGAAATTCGAAGGGAAATAAATCAGCAACTTCAAACCAATATCCAGGGAGAAACGAGTTTGGTATTTTCTCATTGGTTGTCTCACCGGTTACCATTCCATTCCATAGTATTGAATCATAGTATTTTCCGGTCGACAAAAAATTGTTTGAATTTTGAGTTCAACGAGCGCTTTCATGCGAAAAGTTCCAATACCCATCCATATCCGCGTTAGTCGCTACTACTATTTGTTGCTGATGGATTTTTCAGTTTTCTTCAAGAAAATGAACTTTAGTGAGTATTTTTAAACAATTGCTTACGAAGAATGCTAATGGAAGTGGATGGAACTTCCGAACTCGTGAATGAAATTGAATTTAAAATACGCACAATTGATTTTATATGACAGGGGAAGCATGGGCTAGTGCGAGGCATGCGCTCAGCTTACTTATTTTAAAAATGACTTACTATTAGTAAACTATACTAAAATTCTGAGTCTCTGACTAATAGTTATGTGAAAGTGAAAGTGGCTCACCAGTAGATAGATTATTGGTTTTCACTTCTGAAAGTGATTGACATGCCATTATATGAAGCAAATTAGACAATATTGTGAACTTCTAGAGACAAACACAGAGCATTAAACAATAAACTTGACGCCTTCCCCAGATTTGAGAGAATTCGAAAGTTGGCTTATCAAAAAACACTGCAAACTAACCACACAAGTTAAAACAGTTCAGCTTCACATTGGGCATATGTCTGTGATGATGGAAGGGTCACTGCAGCACTCGTGAAGTAAGAAACAGCAACACAAAGCTTGAAGGCTGATCAACAAGTACAGGGAAGAAAAGAAAAACAAAATTAACATTTCACAGAAGAAGAAAAAATTACAAATCAATGTGTACTGTAATATGGGGCTTGAAAACGTACCATCTCTCAAGGAAACTAGGTTCTCTTCTGGGTGGTGGTGGTGGGTGAGGAACATACTGCTGAGGGGTGCCATCACAGGGGACCTTGATAATACCCTACACATACATACAGTCACAGTCGCTGTATCAACCTAAAGAAGAAGATCGAAAACTCTCTTCCAAAAGTATGCTTACAAGTACGTGGCGGTGGAGCGTAAGCATAGTTGGGGTCATTCATAGTTTGGAACACTGAAATAAAAAATACAATGAGTATATTAATGAGTACACTGAAATAATTGTTAATCCTATTTACAAACACAATAGAATGATATAGCAGAGTAGTATATCTTATTGTGAGAGAGAAAACCTACCAGAAGGATGTTGTTGATTGTAATGATGATTCATGGTCGCTGAATATATAATAATGAAGTGGACAGTGATCTTATGAACTATATGAATGAGATTGAGACGATGCATATATACATATACATATATAGAGAGAGGGAGGGATTATAAAGACATGAAGGAGGGAGTATAATAATATAATATAAAATAATCACGTGAGAATTTTAGTAAAGTGAGAGGGAGACTCACTTTATTGCACACGTGGACAGGGTCACCAATGTTATTGCACACAAATAAAATGAGAATTTTATATTATATTGGTGACATTGGTTAAAAAAGAGTTGGTATAGTATAAATATAAAGTGAGATTGGTGACCCTGTCCACGTGTGCAATAAAGTGTGATGCAAGGGACGGAATGAAAATTTCATGGCACAGAAGGAATCAAGCAAAGAAATATTACCCTGCGGAGGAGGAACACCTATCGGGGGCTGATGCTGGTGCTGATCGTAGTAACTTAACGTTGAGATTCCAGACAAATAATTTCAGGCACCAAAATTTACAGATAAAGATTGTGCATAGAAAGAGTTAGGAAATTTAACAATGGAATCATAATGAGCTTCTCTAACATGTTTTCAAAATAGACCAAATTGACTTACAATTCTATTGCTGGTCTGAGGAAAGGAGCAACTCTTTCAAGACCCTCCAAATTTGCAAGTGATTGCACAAAAGCAATGGGAATCATGTAGAAGAATACCGAGGCAAACACTGGCATTGAAATTATGAATTTTCGAACAGTCAGAGAAAAATGGTATGGCCAAGTTTCGCCAATACACATCACGAGGTTCTGGAGCCCAATTTGTCAACCACAATGTGGGATTCTTATTTTGTTGTGTCTGTGCACACACTGCTGCTCCCCAACGAGAATCAAGTGAGAGAAAAGCGACAGGTAAAATAGATTTTGGATCTTTCATAATTTTCTGGCGCTCCAATGTCATCTGCTCTCAAATCAAGAGTGAGGAATGTAGATACATGAGGGTAGCTCAACAGAAGAAGGGGATAAATTCAAGCATCAAAAGGAATGGCACAAGACACTACTTGGAAAAAAGAAAGAAAGAATAGTAAGTAGGAGGAGAAATTACGAAGAATTAACAAATTACTACAGAAAGAAACAAGCATCACTTACTTTTTTATCAAGATCCTTCATCAGCCTTTCGTAGTACTCAATAGCATCAACTTTTCCACCACAAAGCCCTAAGAATCCCGTGTACAAAATCAGAAGCATTAAGATTATCAAACGCTGGTCTTCATGAACAATTGATTTTGAGTGACTTGAAGAAAAGCTTCAAGTTCACAATAAGGACTTACCTTCACAGTTGGCCTCTTAATCAGGATGCCTTTCAAACTTAAGCTGGTAATAGTCCAGCCAATTTTGAAGCCTATCTCTTCTCCTCGCAAGTCTAGCGAATTTGTTGCCATTTTAGATAGCCTGAACAACAAATGGGCAAATTACAATCTAGAAATAGGCTATATCATATAATGCAATAAAAAATGCTGGATTGAAATACATGAATTTTATCAACTCATCATTCATCGTTGCCTGTAGAAATTATTCCCCCAAGCCAACTTTTAGGATATTAATTACCTGGTGACCAATATAATGATTTGGGTGATTTTTCTGAAAGAAGTTATCTACAGCATCTAATACTAAACGACCAGATACATGAGGGATATTCCTGACAACAACCTGCAACAAGCACATGAATCTTAAGACTTGAAAAAATATGCCTCGCTGTAATTGAGAAAGTCATAGGAACTCCAATATATGCATGTTAAAGTTGCAACTAGTAACATTCTTAATTTAAGTCCACTCTGTTATAAGTTGAGTTAAAACTTTCTACTCACTGTGAATTGCTCTATACTCCTGCGTTGTGATGCCAAGAACCGCAATCTCATTGATGCTACGGTATCATATTCTTTATATAGAAGCAAATCCAAATTGTAAACAGATACTCCAAAGCTATGTGAACAAAAAATCTGAAATTAACTGAAACTGTTAGACGATTGATGTATCATTAGAGTGTATAACAATTCAGAGGTGATATTAGACACTGAAAGCCCGTCTTATGAGAAAATTTGGTGGATTATCCGCCACTCGATATTGAATGTTTTATTCATGTGCAAAATTCAGAGTAGGATTTCCATAAACTTCACAAGAGGACGAGTACACGATTCTTATGAGCTAGGTTTATTTGATTCAGATAACATCTTACCAGGTTTATTTACATATGTTGGTTGAAAAGTTCATGGTAATAGATGAACTCCTGAAGATTAAGGAGGGAAAAAAATTCACATTTCTTGTTCATAGGGATATATGCAGAGCACATCCTTAGATATGTACTAGGCAAGGCAAGGCAAGGCAGTCAAAGGACTACTATGACATCATAGATATTGAGAATTATCTTCACATTTGATTGAGTAGGATGTTGAGACTTCATTTTCAAAAATAATTATACTTAGCCCTTCAGCTCTATGCCACTCCCTTTTATTCCGAGACATTTCAGGATAATGCTTCAATCAGATTTTTCCTAAAATAATTTTATCTTCCAACAGTGACTTGCAAAGTCCATATCAAGAGAAGTAAGCACCAACTTGAACCTCAAAGCAGAATATTTTGAATTTTTGTTTTCATTCTTTGTTAAGAGGAAACAAAATAAAAGTACCTTATAGATTTAGCGGGAACATTTGATATTGAGAGTTTGTCAATATCGCTCACAACCAGTTCTTTCTTCAAGAAAGGTAACGTCCCACTTGATACATTGACTGGGATAAGAATGAGGAGAGCCACGATTGCTGTTGGAATAAAAATCTTTAAGCTGCAAGACAAAGAAAGAAAAATTAGTGAAAATTCTCGCAGCAACACAGTAGAATAGTTCTGATACCAATAGAAAATAGAGCAACAAGACAGTATAGCACTTTCAATACTAACAGAAATTAGAGCAACAAGAAGTTCTAAGGATCATCATGAATCATCGTCTCTAATGTATTTACAGTCACAAAGGCTGAATAATCGGCCAGTGCGATCCTCGGCAAGTTCGACGGTACTACTTATACTGATGATAGTAATCCTTGAATTATTTTGGAAAAATGGTCCAAACCACTGAAACTGTTCAGAAGAAGGATAGTTTATAGATTGAAGGAACAAGGACTCAACACACAAAACCAGAGTCGTGTATGTAAAAAACTCAAAAGGAGCTACATTCAGCAAAAGAGTGAAAATGAATAAAAACAATACAATGACCAAGTGGCTTAGCGTTAAATGGGAAAATTTTGTTTCTGAAAATTTCCTAACGTTGTGGCTGCACAACAGCGCATCATTTCAAATTCCCAGTGAAAAGGAAAATACCATAGACACGTTAGAGAGATTAAGCCAATGCAGACAAAGCGAGCTTCATCGGCATAAAAAGCATCACAAAGTTTCACAGTTCAGCACAACCTCAGCATATTTTACCATAGAGGCAGCAGAGGAACATAGCAAGTAAACAACAATTCACCTCAACCAAAACGAAACTCATATTTAACAGCGTGTGTAATATCAAAGAACTCTAAAATTATACACAAGAGCTAAAAGAGAGCAACCCCAAAGTATAAATTCTGAGAAAAACAGCAGAGTCAAGGCCAGCATGGGAGATAATCTCGGATTCGCTCATTGTCATAGCCTGAGGCATCCAGTTCAAGAAAATGAAATAAGTCCAGACATTGAGATTCACAAATTTCCCCCACAAAATTACGAGAGCTCCGGGGGCTGCTCCTTTCTCCCCTGATATACCATTTGGGGAAGTTTGGTTTAGGTAATGATGCGTTTCATGTGATGAATTGTTACGTTTTTTTACTTTTTTTTTAAAAGAAAGAAAGAAAGAAGAAGATATTATATTGTTACCACTAATTAGTATTGCTATCAACGTTATTACCAGTTTGTTTCACTATTAGATTAGGATTTCTATAGGAGAGAAAAATCATAAAGGTGGATGAGATCCTGATCTAACGGTAAAACAAACTAGTAGTAATGTTGACAATAACATTAATTAGTAATAACAATATCTTATCCCTAGAAAAAAATTATGTGATTTATTAAAAGTGAGTAAAAAAATTATTTTTGTCCTTTAACTTTAAATAGTGTTTTTAGTCCTTTTTAATTTCACTAATAAAAAATGATGAAGTTTGGCTGTGTTAAAAAAAGATTCTGATTTGGAGAGCAATAGGAGGCGAGGTTTGCATGTGCCAGTGCCCAGTGAAGAAGAGTGAAGACGACTTTTAGAGCCAGGGAGAGAGAGGTGGGTTAGGTAATGATGCGTTTCTTGTGATGAGACACGTGGCAGAAACCCGTTAGGGAGATTAACCAAATTACGCGGGCTAGAAGGGACCAAAGTGTCAAAGTGGTTTTTGGTTTTCAGCGCCTCAGGAGGTAAAAGTCAAGTCGTAACCGGTGGGATGGCAAGATGCACAGAAATAATCATTTCAGTAAATAAATACCATGTAAGGTATTTATTGACAATTTTGTAAATAAGTTAAAGTAAATAAGTTACTAGTATATTGACAATTTTGCCATGTAAGGTAAAGCCAAATACCCAAATCAGAATTTCAACGGAGGGAAAAAAAAAAACTAATAAAAAGTGAGAGAAAAAAAATCTTTAAATATTAATTAATCAATCCATCATCCCTAACAATGGTGAGGGGGCCGAACAGCGAGACCACAGCAAAACACGCTAGTCAAGCAGGTTTCTGTATGTGTTGAACACTGGGCGCGTTTGGGTTGGCGGTAGGAAATGCGGTGGGCATTAAAAACTATCGATTTTAAAAAAGCTCGATAGGAAAAAAGTGGATTATAGATAATGATTTGTGTTTGAATTGTCAATTTAGCTTTTTGTAGAAGTGGTTTTTTCCTTAATTGGTGAGTGTTTGGATTATTATTTCAAAAGTCAGTTAAGATAAAAAATGACTGAAAAGGCGTGAATTATATTGAATACTACTATACATATTAGTTGTATATATTAGGATAATAAAATTTTAATTTTAATTTGGAAAAAAGCTAAATGATAATTAAAAAATTTAATAAACAATAAAGTCCTTAATGGATAAAATTGTTTATAAAATAAAATGCATAGAAATAATACATTAATTTCCCCTATTCTATGGCGGACAAGTTTTTTTCGATTCTATCACGAAGATGATTCATTTGTGGCGAAGATATTGTATTGAGATTTGATGAAGGGCCTTCATCAAGTGGATAATCATCATCTTCATCGTCATCACCCAAATCTCCTTGAGTCGGCTCGTTCAAATTCCACATCAGAATTTGAAAATCTTCGGATGAGATTGTGTATAGCCATTGTTGCACAAACTATGTGGATTTGAGTTTGAAAGTCATAAGGGAGCATATTTCGCAATATATTAAACCTATTCTTCCAGACTCGAAACGTCCTTTCTATAGTGCACCTCAAACTTGAATGATAATAATTGAAGTTTTCGTTAGGATTTCGAAATCCCGGTTGTCGCCTGAATTGTGGAAGGTGATAACGTTCACGTCTATACGGACCAATATATCCAACTGGTGTTGGATAGCCAGCATCGACCGAGTAATATTTCCCTGATAAATGAAGAAATTTTGTGACACTTAGAAATTATAGGAAAAGTGAAATAAACACAGGAAAAATATGTAATCATAATGATGGTGTTGAAGATATACCTTGAGGTGGATGGGGAAAATTCAAACGTGGATCGATGTTGTTGAACAAACGTGCGTCATGTGCCGTACCTTCCCAGCCTGCCAACACAAAAGTAAAGCACATATCCCAATCACACACCGCCATGATATTCTGCGTTGGATATCCCTTTCTCCCAACATAGTTGTCGTGCTCAGATTCGCTCACCACACAACTGATGTGAGTTCCATCAATTGCTCCTATTGCTTTTTTGAAAAATGGGAAGTAGCGGCGATCCTTTGATATATTACGGTGAACACCGGGAAACTCAGGATCAAGTGGTTTGACATATTCAGTTGATAGACTAAGACATGTCTTTAAAACCTTGTGGAATAACCTACTAACAGTTTCTCCTGAATGTTGAAATCGTTCCTGTACGATTCTATTTGTTACACCATGGCCAACTATATATAAGAACATTGCTACCATATCTTCTACTCTTGTGTACTTCGTGTACTGTAACCCATGGTCTACCAATTTAGAGCATAAATGATAGAAGACATGTTTTTCAACTCAAAAATTTTCATGACATACTATGTCATGGCCTTGTAAAACCTCCCGCACCCACATTGCTCTGTTTGGTCGCTAGTTCTACGTGGCTCTTTGCAAATATATGATGTCATATGTTGAGCCACCAAGGCAGCAATCTGTACGTTATTTCTTAGCTCTTCCTCCATAATAGAAACTTTTAAGGTCTTTTTTTGGGCACGAGACAAATGTCGTCCTTCCATGGAGAATAAGACCTGGGTCAAGGCAAAGACTTAACTGAATGAAAAACATACATAGATAGGTGTAATAATAGGTGCATCATATAATAGTTGCATCAAACATACAAACATAAAGTTGAACATAAAATAACAAGCGTCAAACAACAATAATAAGCGTCACATAAATAGGTACGTCAGATTTAATAGTAATACAAATGTTGTAGCATAATCAATTCAGGTTCAGTTCATCGGGGGTTCCTGCCAGGATGGGGTGTTGTACGCATGATGCTGCAACCACTCTACCAATTCATCTTTGTCCCCTTGTAGTGCAGCAAACACATCGCGACATCTGTCATGCATCATCATGTTATAACATCGTCGGCGAAAGTCACGGTCAGCTGCAACTTCTGGAATTTTCCGTAACTCAGCTACAACGTAACTCATTGAAACATCGTGGTTGACGTTTTCAAGTTGTTGTGTTCTATCCTTAGTTGCGGTAGCTATCATACTAAGAGAATCTGCTATTTGTTTCGAGGCAAACATTTTTTTCCTTCTTCCTGCATTTGACCCTTAACCCCTCTTTCTCTTCCCGGATCCTGAACCACTAGGTGCACTAGGTTGTGTACTTGTTGTCAGATTTAAGCCTTCTAAAGGGGCACTAACTCCAGTAGTTGCACCTGGAAGCTCTTCCTCACTATCACCTGAGCCTTCTTCTAGGTCCATTGTGGGCCGGTACACATCATCTTCGTCATCACGCGGTGACATTTGCTGTGTTGAAGATGGTGAGAATTGTAAAGAACCCGATGCCCTACCATCCTTGACAACTATCTCTAATTCATTGGCGAACTTTATGCCATTGTACCTATACTTTGCATACTCCGAATTCTCCTGCATTAAAATAATAATAACTATAAGTGAAAAAAATAAAAGAAAAGAAAAATACAAAATTAACAGTCTTATAAAATACAAAATTAACAGTCTTATACCTGAATTTTCCTATCCCACCACTCATCTTCTGCAATCACTTTATGGTTAACACTGTCATATGATATACCGGTCTCTTTTGCAAATAGCTTGTCCCATACCCTCCATTCTTTCTTCAAATTGTCATACCCCTATTTTTCAGTTGTTTTTTGTCCCAGGATTTTCCTGATTTTTTATTAAATCCGCACAAAATATTTTTCCATCCAGTAGGTGAGAATGAACCGCCTTGTCGTTCTTTCGGTCAATACATTGTTCGAGAAAAATTCTTGTGCATCTTGGTTCCCAAATTGTTCTTCTTTTGTCCGTGCTCATATTGCTATGTCAATAATCGGTAAGTTAACAAAAATATATACTTACTTCATAATAAAAATAGTGGAAAATGTATCCGAATTTAAATGTAATAATAAAAAATAGCAATATAATAAACAAATATAATATCTTGGATTTAATTTCGAGGCAATATAATAAACAAATGTAATTTTGGTTAAACAAAATGTTCTTCGCATGTTTTTTTTTACTGGTGGAAGTAAAATATTCTAATAAAAGATCAACTTCAGCCTTTTTGAATAAATCGGGATTCCATTAAAATATGTCCATTAAAATACAACTAAAGAGTCCTGAGAAATTACAAAGAGACTTGAAACACATCGAATTGTTTCGAAATTATAGTTTTAAAATACAAATACAATTTGAAATCAAGAAATACATAATACATTGTTTGTCATTCAACAATAGTAACACGAATTATCGGATCCCTGGCAAGAATTAGATAATGATTGATAATTTCAAAGCATCATCCCTGTTCAAGATGCGAGAATTGACAAACGAGCATTTTTCAAAGCTACATACCGATGTCAAGAGAATATAAAGAAGAGGAAAAAAATATTTGCTACTAAGATGTCCGGAAACTCAAGAATCAAATAAGATATATGGAGGAACCACATATCGTAACAAGCGAGAAAAAGAACAGAACGAGCTAAAACATTGACAAGATGGTTTCTTTGAGCTTGTGCAAAAATCAGACAATCCAGAAAAACACGAAGTTAAAACATCAACTAAGATGTCTAAATACTCAAATCAGACAATCCAGGTAGAGCTAAAATATCAAAATTATCCAACCATTCGACTAAGTACAGGGGAAGAACATGAAGATGCTTTCTTTGAGCTTGTGCAAAAATCAGAAGAAAAAAAAAATCATTGACAAGAACAGGAACAGAGCAACGACAGGAAGCAACAATCCAGAAAAAATCAAATCTAGCTTTAGCTACCACTTATCCCAACTTTGACTCATATTCAAAATCAAAATGAAAACCAAAAAGAGATGAATCAAACTCACAATTTCAACTTGGACTAAGGGTGGGGACTGACGGTGGCGACGAAGTGAGGCTGACGAACACACGGTGGCGGCTGGCGCTCAGGCAATGGCCGATGGGTACGGCGTCTTCTACTTGTGATAGAGCCGAGAGGATGGATTTTTGCACATATAGCTTCGACTGGTTCACTAGACAAGCTATTTGAAGACGCCGACGGGAGGAATCTCTGAGCTTGAGAGGACGAGACGAGGGACGGGGAGGAATCTCCGGCCTTGAGAGGACAAGACGAGGCTCGGCGCTAAAGCCTGCTTTGGGAGAATCTCTGAGCTTCAGATCTGCAGGAGGATGAGAACGACGACCTCTGACCTTCTGCTTTGGGAGGAATCTCTGAGTCCTCTGCGCGAAAGGGAAAAGAGACAGGACGAGGGAGAAGACGGGGATGGCTTCGGATCCGAAAACGCAAGGAAGAAAATGGGCCGAACGTTCCGATTCGGTGAGTTGAGGAGAATGGGCGTTTTGGGCGTTTTGAAGTAAGCCCATTAAGCCTGTCTTTGAACCAAACTAATTGCGTTGGGTTTTTCCTCAATGCAACTTCTAATGGAACAGAACACCCCTAATGGACCTAAACGCCCCAAACCAAACAGGCACACTAATAATATCCCTAACGGGTTTCTGCCACGTGGCACTGTCCACAGGAATTATCCACGATCACTTTTAGAGTACGGAATTATCCACCTAACTCTATTGTTTCAAGTTTCAACACAACAATTATTGGATCTTATTCAAACATTCTAGCACAATTGAAAATCTCAAGTCGCCTAGCCTCGACCTTTATTAATTTCTTCTTCTCCCATTCACATTTGATTTTTTTCGCCTCCATTTATCCCCGTGACGGTTTGCTTCCCATATAGAAGGCCTTTTTCTCATTTCGATTTATAATAAATTATTAATGCACTTCTATAGTATGTTGGTATTTTTCATCATATTAAACCTGCCACAAAAAATCACGAAAGAAATAGCACTTCTATAGTTATTTCACTTTGGTTAAAAACATAAGTCACTTTCAACTTTATAAGCCAAGGAAGAGTGATTAATTTGTTAAATTTGTCTTAAATTAAAAAAATTCCCAACTTAGCCCCTGTTCAAATCTATTTCACATATCTCCTCTTTCTTGATGTCCAATGTGTACCACCAATAAATAGAGGTAAAATTAAAAAAAATATACTTTTTTTGATATAATAAAAAAAGATAATTAATAATTCTTTAGATAACTTATATTATAGACATCCTATTTTTATTTTATTTTTCAGTGTGCATCTTGTATCCCAGGTCAGCCCCTATATCATGTGGAACTCAACGAACCTAAACTAATTCAGATTCAGGCATTGTAGAGGCCCGTAATAGGGGCGACTCTCCCAAGTCAGTAGTTCTATACACAACCCAAGAATTGAACCTTGGACGTTGCTTAAGGGACCTACCGCCTCATCTCCCTAGAGCAACTAGACATTAATAAATTACTAAATTATCCTATATTTTGAACAACGGGGTGTACTAAAAAAATATAATTTAATAATTATTAACAAAATAAGCCAAGCTGAGTAGTAGTTGTGTAAGTGTTGTGAGTCGTCAGGTGTGATTGAAAAAGAAACGAAGAAAGAACATTAATGCCCACAAGAAACTCAATTTCCTCACGGCGCCGAAATGAAAAATTCCTCCTACTCTCATATACCCTACTCTCTATACTTTGTACTTACTTGTGTAGTTATGTGCCTCCATGTGTGTGTATATATATATCCCTCTCTCTCAACCAATCCCACACAAAACTCATAAACACAAGCTAGTTATATAAATATTTTTGAAAAGATGGGATTATTTTAGCAAATAAAAAATATGGGATCATCAATCAATCAATTAACTGTTTTGAAGCGTATATGAATTAAATTAAAAGGCGAGTCAAAAATAATAAAATAGGAAAGTGCATGAGATTTAATTGACGATGGATGATTTAGAAGTGACAATATTATTTTAAAGTTTAAACAAGATATGATTTTTTTTTGGGAAAATCTCAATCTGAAAAAGTATAGAAAAAGTTTGATTGCGAGTCAAAATTTCAGTGTTTGTTTTCCTCTTGTCCAACATCACTCTCTTTGTTAACGTACTCCCCCCCCCCCCTCTTTTCTTTTTTTGTGGTCTTTCCCCTCTTTTTAAATCTCTCTTATCACTTTCTTCATTTCTGCATACACCACTACGAAATTTTTTAGTTCATAAGATCATCGTCAACTTCATTATTATTATTCTATTTGTAGAACATAAGTGTCTTGCTCAAGATAGACTAGTACATTGATATAGGATCAAGTAGCTTTATTCTAGGTATCCATGGATGAGATACCTAAGACGATAGAGGATCACCGTGCACAACTATGGCTTTCACCCAATGGAGTGGGGTGTGTGCAGTGTGTGCACTGTGTAAAGAGGAGAGTGTAGAAGTTGTGTACCTTAGGGTTCGGGTTTGGTTCTTTCTTGTGGGCTCACTTGAATTTTTAATATTTGAGTCCATAACAATTATATATTCAAAAGGAGAATTGTTACGACTTTTAGAGCCACGGAGAGAGGGGTGGGTTAGGTAAGAAGTTCTACGGAAAAATGTGGTTTTAAGAATTATGTTTTAAATTGATTATATTAAATTAAAGGTTTTAGTGAGTATTTGAATTTATTGATTAATGATATTTTATATAAAGTTCTGTTTTAATTATGTTTGTATGGTTTAGAAATTGAAACTTATTGGCATATTGTTATTATCAAAAAGTTAAAAGGTTTAAATATTTACTTTTGTATTTTATTAAATTATAAGAATGAGACGTTATTCACTGGAAAATTTGTTTTGGATCAGATAGTATTGCCGACGTGTACCTCCTGCAGATCAATAAAGAGTCTCCTTAAGGGTATAAAGTTCGTTGATCCATACGGTGTGCTATTAGTTGACGTGTCGTAGCCCTAGACTTTTGTATTAATATTTAAAGTTAGATGCTCCATGTAATTTATAGGTAAGATCCATGTATTTTAAATCGCATGTTCACAAGTTTAAGGCTTAAGGAATGTGAGTCCTCTCATATTCTCGCGGTCCTCCTTTATAGGTTTAGGGCGTTTTTTGATCGTTGTGATGTTTTTAAGTCTATTAAAATGAAATAAAACTATTACTTTTTTTGCCAAAAAAATAAAACTTGGCATTTTGAAGATGTAAGCTCGTGTCTCCAACCTCTTCTATCTTGAATGCTTCTCCTTTTATAGTTAGTTGCAATTTATGACCGTTGAGAAATTCCTCCAGTTTAGAATATGACTGTTGAAATAAATATAGTCGTTGAAGCTTCTGACGTAATCATCTGTTTTTTGTAAACTGGTGTTAATCCTTCACATAATCATATGAAACTCATTAATAAATTGATTAAATATAGTTAGGAACAATAATGATAGATGATATGAAGAATCTAAAACCAATCATAGATAGTTAGAGAATTGGAAGATTCAAACACAATCCATTTTCAGAAACAGAGACATATTGACTCGAGGCAAACTTATTACTGGCTCGAGTCAATCCATCGTTCAAGACAAAGGGAAGATTTGAGAAATACCATTTGACTCGAGGTAGACAAAAACATTGACTCGAGTCTAGGCTTAGGCTCGAGTAAGAGAAAAAAACATGGCTCAAGTCAAATTCAATTTATCATTCGAAAATATAGAAGAGATTTAACTCGAAGCAAAATCATGAGGCTCGAGTCAACCACTAGACTCGAGGTATGAAATTAGGCTTGAGTCAATTGCGAGAGAAAACATCTGAAAGCCCGATAGACAAGTCTCTGGCTCGAGTCATTTAGTGGAGGCTCAATTCAAATATCCTTCTTGAAAGTCTTTTGCTCTCTGACTTGCAATTGGTCGAGTTAACAAATTCTGGTTCGAGTCAAGAACACTTTGAAAAAGCAGAAATGAAGTTTGTGAGGAATATTAACTCGAGGCATCAATCCTTGGCTCGAGGTAAGAAGTTCATTTCAAATTTGTTAAACCACTTATGCCACTTTAAGTCTTCTTTCTAATGCAAGAAGAATCAGCTCCAAACTCATTCTATGTAGTCCGTTATCATCAAATGAATAAAGGTTGTTCTTGACTAGCATTTTGGTAATATTCAAAACTAACTGTCAACTTCAAAACATCACATCTCCTTCAATTGATCTTTGTTTTCTGTTATCTTGATGTTTTTGAAAGGGTATTTGAGTCTAGTTTCAAATGACACTGGTTTCAGCTCAATTGGATGTGTAGAGTGTGAGATACACCCAAAATACTGAAGCTTGATCTGCTGTGTGGCGTGAATTTCAGTTCCAACTTCTACAATTCATAACTTCTTGATCTAAACTCCTTTGGGCTTGAATTTTACATAAAAATGATACATTGGGAGTCTAGTTTCATATGCTACTAGTTTCATCTCAATCGGATCTCTGGTTTGGGAAATATCATCGAATTACCAGACTTCGCCCAAGCTAAACGTGAAACAAAGGTGAACAGACTGCTGAAAATCACTATTGGCTCGAGTCAGAAAAATGACTGACTCGAGTTAAGACCCTAACTCGAGTCAATGATTTTTGGCTTGAGTCAAACCCTATCGAGATACGCAAAACACTGTAGAAAAAGTTCTAACTCGAGTTTAGACTTCCGCTCGAATAAGTTCATCTCGAAGCATGATTTTGCTTATTTTAACTCTGATTTGAGCCATTCCAACTTCTATATCATCTTAAAGACTTCTAGAATCAATCTAAGAACTTGTATAATGATTTTATCATTCCATTGAGCAAGTTCTTCTTTCTTTCTTCTCTTATCTTGATCATTCTTCATAATTCAACTCTTTCTTTCTTTATTTGGACTCATCATTCTCTGCAAATTCTACCTTCTTCAATATCTTCTCTTCTTCTTGATTATTCCCAAAATATTTTCATAATTTCTTGCTTCCTTGACATTCTCTGCAATTTCTTCTTTTTATAATCTCTTAATCTCCTTCTTGATTAATCTCTATAATTCAACTTGGACTAATCTACATTAAATATATAATAGTTAGTCAATGTAGGAGATAAATATAGTATACAAGCTTTTTGCTCTTAATAATGACATCTATATAAGACATCATCAAAACTAATCATATCCAACAACTATTACATAAGTAAAATCATCATGTGCATATCAGGACACCTTGCTAATTAGTTTTGTTCTAAGAATTTCAATAATATATTATGCACAAGGTATTTTTTTCCCTTTTTTCTTTGTCAAAAAAGTCCTTTTATTTATTTAATTAAAAAAATTTCATTGCTGTTGGAAGTTGAGGATTGATAATTGAATTTAATTTAACTGCAGTATTCTTGGTTTCATTCTTTTGTACTTTGTAAAACAACACAAAGGATGAGTTGGCACAAGAAGTGAATTGCTCCAACCAATTAGAAATAGAAATGTTGATGCATCAGTGGGTATAGTATTGGGCCTAAACTATTCGTGTCCTTTTCCTAAGATATAGCTTGGGATCTACATACT
Source organism: Acacia melanoxylon (assembly GCA_019022615.1). Classification (NCBI taxonomy): domain Eukaryota; kingdom Viridiplantae; phylum Streptophyta; class Magnoliopsida; order Fabales; family Fabaceae; genus Acacia; species Acacia melanoxylon. The sequence goes on from JAFJYJ010000057.1 coordinate 1,524,501, forward strand.
GTGGTTACTTTATTTTTCCCCCTATGATAAAGATCAAAAATCATGGAGTGCATAATCTTTTTTTTCCTCCTTTATGCGTTTAGTTTTGGTGGAAAGCTGTGTTGCAGAAATAGTGACCGAAGAAATGTAGCTTTTGGCAAGTGCAGCTATACGAATTTGAGCATTCACAAATAATTAGAATTGGACAATAAAAATAAGAAAGTAATGAAGTACGTATGGTCATTTACTTCTTTTTGGGTTTCTTAGAGCAAGTCAAGTTTCTCAAAGTTTTCTACTCGACTATCTTGGATGAGTAAATTAAATAATGACGGGGCATATTTAAGTACCTTTTTTTAAGTTGGAGTTGAACTAATGCGTTGTCAGCTTTTCATTATCCATTTCAAGTTATCAAAATTTCTACAAAAGTTTATAACTTTATCCTTTAATTAATTAGTCTTTTCCTTTTTATATTGGAATGATAATGATTTTATCTTTCATTAATATTTAATTTATTTAATTAAAATCAAGAAAACTTTCCCCACATCATCCTACTAACCATCCTAGGCTGCATATTTAGCCTAATTCAAAAAAATTGTTGTAAAAAAGTAAACCAAAGAGAAGGCGGCATTTCAAGCCTAATCCAGAGAATTAAATTTTAGGGCAAAGAACCGTGAACACAATATAACAGCACATAGTTCCAATGACTTCGTCGGATTCTCCAAATGCTCTCCCTTGGGTAGATTCTGGGCAACGCAAACTCCCACCAGATCGACCACCTGCTGAAGGCCAGGATGATCGAAAGAAGAAGAAAAAGATGGAAACCACAAAGACATACCATTATGGACGACGAATGTCGGATAATGAAACAGCAATGTATTGAATTTAACGAGAAGTCGAGCAAAGAGGAAATCAAGACAAGGCGAGAAAATAATGCCGAAATTCCCTTCATATCGAGCGTCCCTAATGGGCTTTAACGGAGTTGCTCATAGTGATTGTGTAATGGGAAGAAGATCTTTTCACGATGATAAGGAAATATGTTGGAAATTACCGGAGGAGTCCGAGGAGATGAAGAAGCTTAAGGAAATGTACCCGGTAGCGGTGCACGAAGAGGAGTATAACGAATGGTGTGAGCCATGGAATTACGCCTTAATCCCTTTTGTCTTTGGGCATGAGGTTTAATCAGTATGTGCTAAAGGAGATCTGATCAAGCTACGGGGATTTTCGAGCTTTGAGTTAATTGATATCCCGAACAACTATTTTGTGGTTAGATTTCAGGATCAGGAACTATGGAGATCACACTACAGAAAAGTGTTATATGAAGGCCCTTGGGTGATTAAACAACATTGTGTTCTTATACAGCGATGGTCACCCTATTTTAATCCCTACCAAAATCCTCTGGGCAAAGTGGCCACTTGGGTTAGGATTCCAGATGTGCTAATGCATCTATACAACAAGCACCGTATTTCACGCAGGAGATCGCATAGGCGCGACACTAAAGGTTGACATGAACACGCTTCAAGAATGCCAAGCTTCAACCCCAAAAATCCAAAGAGGCAAATTTGTGAGGATTTGTGTGGAGTTGAATTCTACGAAGAAGCTCGTTCCAAAGGTAATTGCGGTCGGTCAAGTATTTAATGTGGAGTATGAGGACTTACTCTCATATGTTTTGCTTGCGGAAGAGTCGGCCATAGAAGAGAGGAATGCCCATACAAGGGCTCTGCTTCGAACTCGAATGGAGACACAGACCAAGCAAGGCAATCCCGGCACACCAATCTACGAAGCACATCGTCAATCGGTCCCGGTCGTGAAGCCGCCGACGAGTCCCTGTGGAAGACGGTTTCGGTCCATGGATGATGGTTAACCGGCGAGCCTCTCGGAATCGATCATGGCAACGGGCAGATTACAGGGACACGCGCCGTGAGGCATCGGGGTCTGGACCCAAGATCATGAAATCTACTCCTGTCAGACAGAGTACACGGTTTGCAGTAATAGAAGATATGGAGGAAGATGAAAATCTGATGCAAGGTGATCTTGTGGTACGGTCGGCTGACGCTGTGGGGGCTGAGCAGAGAACGGATAAGTTGAGAGTGGAGAAACCTAATGGACAGTCGAACAGGAGCTCGTTAGTTGGCAGGGGAATTGGTCAACGTGATGAGTTGGCCTACAAATCTAAAATACTATATAGGCCAAAAGGGAATAAAACTCCAACTGGTGAACAAATTGCAAGGGGCTATTGGGCCCAATTCGCCTAACCCTATGGATCAAGATGATCAAAGCAAGGCCTTGCAAATAATAGCCAAAGGAAGCAATAATTTAAATAATGAAGGGACTAATGGGCCAACAAAATTAAAGGACACTGCTGGGCCTACAATTGCACACAATATCACAAGTCATGATGAACAAAGCAAGTCAACTGGTCAGACGCCACATGGGTTACCCAATGACAATAATGTTGTGATCGTGCATCTGAATCAGAGAAAAAAACACTGAGAAGAAGAGTAAGAATAAAGGGCAACGCATTCATGCTATTATCCAAGGCAATATGTCCAATTTTGCCCATCAAAACCACATTAAGGATGCGGAGGAGCATATTCAAGATGGCCCGCTTATAGAACAAAATCAACATTTGCGGGACCAATGGGATCCAAACGAGGATATTGCCCTCGAGTTTTGGAGGACAATGGAACAGTTGTTCCAGAAACCCAACTGCAGCAACAACACGGAGGTAAAGCCGGATAGCACGGGTAAGTATTTCTTTTCCTTATCTTTTATTTAATTAGTTTAATGATTGTTGCATCCTGGAATTGCGGGGGCGTGTAGGGCCTTCCCTTTAACTATTAAGGATATTGTTAATAAATACCGTGTTAACATTCTTTGCCTTTTGGAGCCTCGTATTAGTGGCGATAGAGGCGATAAAGTTTGCCGTAGCTCGGCTTAGTCATTGGATCCAGGTTGAATCTACCGGTTTTCGGGGCATTTGGCTTTTGTGGGATAACGGTGCATTTGACATTACCTACCTTACCTCCACAACCCAATTGCTTCATTGCCAGGTCCGAGATCTTCACAGTAATACTTTAAGCCTGGTGACGGCTGTTTATGGTGAAACTACCGCAAATGGCAGAGCTACCTTATGGAACTCTCTCCGTGCTCTCGCCAATTCCAATCTTCCTTGGTTAGTCTTGGGGATTTTAATGCTTATTTGTCCCAATATGATAAACTTGGAGGAGCTCGATCCACTCGGGCTCTCATGCAACAATTCAAAGAGTGTATTGATGACACTTATCTCATTGAGGCGATGATCCGGGCGACAAGTTCACTTGGGAAAACACGGGTTGAAAGAAAATTTGGACTGGGTTTTTACTAACTTTAAGCTGGATTAATTCATTTCCAAACTTCTCGGTCCGACACGAGCTTAAATTTAAATCTGATCATAGGGTGGTGGTGGTGAGTATTAACCCTTCAGCTCGGAGGAAGAGTTTTCAAAAAACATTTGCTTATCAGATGGCGTGGACCCTGGAGAGCGACTTCAAGGATATCACCAAGGAAGCTTGGTATGAGAAAATTGGCTTCAGGGTCTGGAAAAATTCCAAACGTCGGCTTACACGAGTGGAACGACAACGGGATTGGTAACTTTACTAAAAGAGAAAAGAATTAATCGTCGTCAAATGGAGGAATTGATAGAAGAAGGAGGATGAATTTACATGCGGTTTATTCGGGCTTGAGAAAAAGTTATGGGAGGAGTATCATAAAATAGCTACTCAAGAGGAAATCACCTGGTTCGAAATCCGTAGTAAATGGTTGCAAGGAGGTGATAGAAATACAAGATTCTTCCATGCCTCTACCATGATCAAAAGGAAGAAGCGAGAGAATTGGGGCCATTCTTAATGAGGTGGGGACTGGGTTGAAGAACATGATACTGACAAAAAGGATGGCCCACGATTTCTTTCTTAATCTTTACACCGGGATGCTTCATTTAAAAACCCTCGGTGAGTTGTGCTCGTGACTTTCCTCCATTGATGATCATGATCTGCGTATGCTAACAAGTAAAGTCACCGAGTGGAAATAAAAATGCTACTTTTGCTATGGGAGCGTTTAAAGCTCCAGTCCGGATGGTCTTAATGCTCACTTTTTTCAAACTCGGTGGGATGTCGTGGGGGGATAAAATCGTAATTTTGTTGAAGAATGCTTTGATAACCCCTCCAACATGGCCACAATCAATAAGTCCAAGATTGTCCTCATACCTAAGGTTGATAACCCCTCTTCGTTGCGTGAGTTTCGTCCCATATCCTTGTGCAATGTGAGCTTTAAAATCATCACAAAGGTCTTGGCGAACAGACTTAGAGGCATTATGGGGCATCTTATAGGTTCGGAGCAATGTAGTTTTATTGCTAACAGATCCACGTGTGATAACGTCCTTATTGCCCAGGAAATCATTCATTCTATGCGAATGAAGGGTAGGAAGAAAGGATTTGTTGCCATCAAGGTTGATATGGAGAAAGCGTACGATAGGCTCGATTGGGGATTTATTGAAAATACCCTTGTATGTTTGAATTTGGAAAGAAACTTTATCAATCTCATTATGGCCTGCATATCTACGAATTCTATGTCTATTCTGTGGAACGGGGATGAAAGCCCGAGCTTCACCCCCACTAGAGGTATTAGACAAGGAGATCCTTTAAGTCCGTATATCTTTGTTCTGTGTATGGAGCGTCTTGGCCACCTTATTAAAGCTTAATGTCAGGCTCAGCGATGGAAGCCTTTTACCTTCAAAAGGGGAGGCCCCCGGATATCCCACCTTTTCTTCGCCGATGATCTTATTCTCTTTGCAGAAGCCTCATCTTGCCAAATGACAGAGATCCGTAAAGTGATGCGAACCTTTTGTGAAGTCTCTGGTCACAGAATCAACGTGGAAAAATCAAGAATGTTTTGTTCTACAAATGTTAATTTTAATAGAGCGCTTGATCTTAGTCGAATGCTTGGAATTGGAATGGCTTCAGACCTGGGGAAATATTTAGGGGTGCCGATCATTCACAAAAGAGTCACAAAAGCCACATATCATCCAATTGTGCAAAAAGCTCGAACAAAGTTTGTCTATGTGGAAAAGTAAATTCTATCATTTATCGGTCGATCGGTTTTGATTAAGTCTGTGCTATCCACTTTACCCAGTTACTATATGCAATCAACTCTCCTCCCCATTTGTACTTTAAACGAAATTGATAAGCTCTCGAGGAAGTTCTTTTGGTCGCAGGATGAGGATGCCAGGAAAATGCATCTTATTGCTTGGGGTAAAATTACCCAAGCAAAGAAACAAGGGGGACTTGGATTCAAAGATCTTAGACGTCAGAATAAGGCGTTCATTATGAAACTCTGTTGGAACCTCCTGACTAAAAGACATGCTCTGTGGGTCCAGTGCCTCTGGGCTAAGTATAATTGTGGAAGTTCATCGTGCCTAAAGTGTCAAAAAGAGGAACTCATCTTCGGCTTGGAAAGCCATTGTTCAAGTGTGGGACAAGTTCATAAGTGGAGTTGGAAGAAAGGTTAATAATGGGGCGGACACCAAGTTTTGGTGTGACCTTTGGCTTCCCCGGATCGCCCCCCTTCTAACCTTTGCCCACAAATCCATCCTTAATAAATGAAGACGAATCTGTAAGAGATCACATCTTGATGAATGGAAGGTGGGACACAAGCAGGTGGCAGGGAATCCTTCCCTTTGACGTTATTAGCATTATATCTAGAATGCGCCCACCTGGTAGTAACTTCCCTGACTGTTTCACTTGGAGAGCAGCGAAAGATGGAGGCTTTCTCATTAATTCGGCTTATCGATATCTTTACGGCGGGGAGGAGATAGTAGAAATCATTTCGGTCCTGTTGTGGAAGTGGCAACTTCCGGAAAAAGTTAAATATTTCATGTGGCGGAGTTGGCCATGAAAGACTTGTAACTAACTCGCTCGGAGCCGATTTGGTCTTACAAGTGACAATCTTTGTCCATTTCATTGTGGTGAGGAGAGTGTTCTTCATATAATCGGGACCGTGGAAGAGCAAGAAATTTGTGGAAAGAAATTATAAAGCCTAACTACTTTTCCCAGTTTTTTGCAGGAAATTTGCAGGGTTGGCTTAACTGGAACACCAAGCACAAGCCAGGAAAGGGAAGGTTTCAGAATTTCCCTTGGTCGAGAGTCTTTTGCTTGGGATGTTGGATCCTCTGGACATCTAGATGCAAATCCTTATTCCAAGGCGAAAACATAGATATCAGGGAGATGCTTCACTTGTGTAATTATCTTCTGTTGGAAAGTACCGCCAATCATAATTTATCTCACCAAATTTTTCAACTTGACAGGAACGAGGAAAAGTCTTGGACCCCCCCTCCTGGAAATGTGGTCCGCATCGACGTTGACGGGTCGGTTCGACAACAATATCAAGCAGCGTGCGGAGGGGTGATCAGGGACTCTCGAGGACACTGGTTGATGGGATTTTGCAAGTCCCTTGGTCTTCATACGGTTATCGAGGCGGAACTATATGCCATCATGCTTGGCCTGAGAATGGCTCAACAGTTGGGCCACCAGCAAATTCTGCTCTATTCAGATTCGCTGGATGCAGTCAACATTCTCATGAGAGACTCCTGTCATGCTGACCACCCGCTGAGAGACATCATCGGCGAGATCGAGATCTTCTTTTCGTGGATTGGAGTGTGAAGCTCTACTATACCCCAAGAGACAACATTGCATGCGACTACTTGGCCAAGGAAGGACATGATGCTCTCCGATGCGGACGCGATCCTTATCCCAATAGTTCTGTGGGGTGCCTTGATATGGTGTTGAAGGACCAGTTGGCCTGCCGATATTAATTCTGTACTTTGTGTGGTATTTTTAGGGCTAGATTTCCATATTCTAGTTCTTTTTACCTTCTCAAGCTACGGCTTGCCTGTACTACGCAAAAAAAAAAAAATTGTTGTAAAGTGTCAATCAAGGAGAATAACATGGAATATGAAAATAAGTAGATGCCTCTCGCGCAACATGCAGCTTTTTTGTTGTTGTTGGGGGGTGGGGGGGTTCGTGCTTGACATATTCGAAGGAATTTTAGTTGGACGATCGTATGTAAGAACAAACTATTTGACTGGTAAAATATATTGATGTTCTTGCATTGATAGACATTATTTTCAATTAAAGGCTAATAATGTGTATCAACTACTTGGCACCGATGAATTAAGTCATGATTCTTTTGATATAACCAATGATATATCAAATTACGTTAGGTCACGAAGTACTAAAGAGTATGGCTTTGTTCTACGAAGCCATACAAAAATATGATTTGAAAGCCCGAAACTGTATATTTATATTTAGGGTCATTCAAAACATTTGTCTAGTGAAGTTGAAGAGAACCGCAAGGAATGAAATATGAAATGAAGTAAATGAATCCCACGCAATGCACGGGGGAGTGCATGGTTGAATGCTTTTGAAGGAGGCCATGCTTTTGAATGTGTCGGGGGTGTCAAGGAAGTACCCAATTGATAAGATCTTTAGAAACGTTTTTTATTACATGATTCCATCCTCCTATGCTTATAAGAAGTCCTGAGTAATATAACTGGATAAAAGGAGGTTTGATAGGCCTCGGAAATTCAAGTGGCATCTTTTTTTTTTTTTTTTATATATATAAAAATTTTAGGAAATGGGTTGGGTTCACCCACGATCAAGCGGTATGGCGGAATCTCCTTTCCTCCCAGGTGATCCGATGTTGTCAGGCGGGCGAGGCGTACTACCCTCGACGTTAACCTAGGCACTTAGGAGCTGGGATCTTCCCGCGGCCTTGACCTAACTTCCAAGATTGAAACCCCTCCTTTTAGTGAGAGTGTTCGACTTTCTTGAAATGCCCATCCGAAAATTGGCAAACTGAAGCATAACCCATAAAATAATCCTTTGGCCCACTCAATGATAGCACAAGATCAAATATGTCAGGAGAACAAAGAGATCCACTCTTTATACCAAAATAAAAAAAAACAAAGAGATCCACTCTTTATACCAAAATAAAAAAAAACAAAGAGATCCACTCAGAGTTAAAACTGTCTTCTTTTTTTGGTCAAGAAGGAAATTCTATCAATAAACTCAAAAGAGAAACAGTTACACAGAAAACAGAGGATAACATACCGAAAGACAAACGACCAACATATTGGAATAAAACAGATACAACAAGGGTAAATAAATACAACTGAAACAACAAATAAACTAAAACAAACAAACTAGCCACCAATGAAGAACTCTGAGTTAAAACTGTCTCACACATTCCAAAATGTAAATCAAATTACTGAAGAAAGATTCAGAGAATCAGAACCACACCCACATCTGCAAGGTCTGCATATCAAGAATTCCATACTCGGCAACTAACCACACAAGTTAAAACAGTTCAGCTTCACATACGTCAGTGATGATGGACGGGTCATCGCAACACTCGTGAAGTAAGAAACAGCAACGCAAAGCTTCAAGGCTGATCAACAAGTACAGAGAAGAAAAGAAAAACAACATTAACATTTCATAGAAGAACTAAGGGTAAAGGAATGCACATATGCTTTGTAAGGAGCGCCTAGTGCTTTTTTTGTTGTTGCACATATGGTTACAAAATATAAAATAGGTAAAAAAATCACATCGTTAAAAGAAGAAGATAACATCCGTTTAATTTTTATTTGAAAGTAAACAGAATATCCTAACTCAAAAAAAAGAAAAAAACTCTCCCCACCACCCCATGCGTTAAGCAAGATTTAATACTGTTACGCAAAATTAACAGTTAAGCAAGATTTAATACTGTTATGCAAGATTTTAACGGTGTTGTTACTTTTGCACCTATTTTATAACCATATGTATATTTTTTACCTTAAAAAAAGCATTCAACGTTCTTTAGGGTAAAACATGTGGATTTTTGCAATTTACCCAAGAAAAAATTACAAATCAATGTGTACTGTAACATGGGGCTTGAAAACGTACCATCTCTCAAAGAAACCTTCTCTTCTGGGTGGTGGTGGCGGCGGATGAGCATTCTGACCATTCTGAGCATACTGAGGAGGAGGAGGTGCGATCACAGGGGGAACTTGATAATACCCTACACATACATACAGTCTAAGTCATCGCTGTATCAACCTAAAGAAGAAGATTAAAAACTCTCTTCCAAAAGTAGGCTTAGAAACAAGAAGCTTTATGGGCGGAAGAGAGAGGAGAAGTATAGTAAACAATATTTAAAACAGAGTCATAACTCAAATTATTTGGGAGTGAGTTATTCCTCTCATCTCAATGATTATTCCCCTTTGTAAACCATTAATATACAGATCTATTGGTCAGCCACTGCACTTTCAGTTTCAATAATATAATATAATCTCATTAATTATATTACAAACACATATTTACAATAATTATTGTGAGTATGCCATCACCGGTGAAGGATATGACACAGCTAATTCATCATATAATCTCATTAATTAATCAATAATTGTTAATCCTATTTACAAACACAATAGAATGATATAACAGAGTAGTATTTGAGCCAAAAAAAATAAAAAATAACAGAGTAGTATATATCTCATGCATTGTGAGAGAGAAAACTTACCAGGAGGATATTGTGGATTGTAATGATGATTCATGGTCGCTGAATGTATAATAATGAAGTTGAAGATGATGTTATGAACTATATGAATGAGAATGAGACGATGCTCTAGGTAGAATAATGCATATATATATATGTTGAGGCAGTATATAGAGCCAAATGGAGGAGTGTGGAGGTGGGTCCCCTTTGCCCTCACTTTCCTCTTCCTTGCTTTCTCCTAACAGTAAATTATCATCATGATGGCTTTTCTCTCAACCACCACTCGCCGTGGAATGCAAGTATATGGATGGAATCAACAGTTCATTTAGGTTATCAACAAGTAATTTCATGGAAACGTAAATGAACTGTTGATTCCATCCATATACTTGCATTCCATGGCGAGTGGTGATTGAGAGAAAAGCCATCATGATGATAATTTACTGTTAGGAGAAAGCAAGGAAGAGGAAAGTGAGGGCGGTATAAGAAAAGCCATAATAATTTTGTGAAGTTGGATCCAAACCAACATATTGATTATTGTAAATATGTGTTTGTAATATAATTAATGAGATTATATTATATTAGTGAAAGTGGCTGACCAATAGAGCAGTATATTATTGGTTTACAAAGGGGAATAATCATTGAGATGAGAGGAATAACTCAGTCCTAAATAATTTGAGTTATGACTCTGTTTTAAATATTGTTTACTATTCTGGTCAAAATAACCTACGTAAATTTTTAAATCATGTAAAAAACACTTGAAATACTCATTTGGGCAAAAGTATTTCATTTAAAGAATTACTGGCAGGTTGTTCCATCAGAGGAGCAGATCCTCAAGTTACTCACCTTCTGGAAATAGTACAAATTCCTTTTTAAATCTGTAAGCTTTTGCACTATTAAAAAAAAACAAAAATTGGACACAACTTTAGTCCACTGCCCTCCTATACATAAAATAGCGCTATTTTGACGCAAAAACAACGAACAAGTTCCTTTTTGGCACTATTAAAATTGTATGAACTATGACTTAAGAACTTAAATGTTGAATTTAATCAATTAGTTGCATCCAAAGTGAATACTCGCAAGTGTGAAACGCTCGACTAAGAAATACTGCAAGCTTCGGAAGATTTATTTTTGACTTATTTGTTCCATGGGTCCATCACTTGCTTTCACCCACGAGCTGTTTTTATCAAGTGACTTATTTAGGTTTGATTGTGGGAATTATTATCCACCTAATGGAGATAAGTTAGTCATTAGATATGTTAAAAGGCTAATTAAATATGTATATTCTATACATAAAAAGTTTTCCCAAAGCAAATAATAATGCAAGTGACTGACCCTTTGTCATTCATTATTATTACAAGTAAGATATAAATTAGAGAACTACTGCAGCTCAACTGGGTTGTACAATTGACCCATATTTCCAGAGATTATAACGCTGTGGCGGATAAGCTTGCAAAGAAATGGCTTATCTCTTTCTTGTGTCCTCCTTTTCTTAGGACCTTGGTAATTTAAGATTGTATGGGATCTAATCCCCTTACTTCTAGTTTTTAATACAAAGGCTTAGCCTCCTCTTTTGCCCCAAAAAAAAAGATTAAAAAATATATTAAACAAAATAAAAGGATTACATGAAGAATTCGACACGGTGGCGAAGTAGAGTCGCTAAAAGAAAACTTCGAAAATTTACAATGCTGCATTTCTGGGTACGTAGTTGTGATCTCTTACACTAGTAGCCATAAGTCAGAAGATGCAAACCTGGGATTTGAATATTTTGTAATATCCTGGAACTTTGTCATACCATCTCTTCATATTTGTTAAATAATGTATTATTTTGAGGTATTGTTGTTGTTCTATTATATAGAATACTGATGTATGCAGCGCCGATGAAAATGAATGATTTATATTGGATCAAGTGTATTTTCTAAGATGCCTATCGGTTAAGCATCAAGGAGAAAAGGATTACTCAATGATAACTATGAGGAAGATATCACAGAGCGTTCAATGATTACTGTGCTATACGAATATAACAGTGGTCAAAATGGGTGGGGTGTGTGCATAGTAAAACTAAATATTAAAATAGATTAATAGAGATCGTACACCTCCTATTTATATGGTGGGTGAATATGGTGATTTTGATGGCACAAAAGCAAAGGAACACTTAATACTGACACCAAGCCGAGGTAAAAATGTATCTCTAAAATCACTTCAAAGAAGGAATAGCTCGATAAAATTGAAGAATACCCAAAATTCTCACATCACGTTGGTAACACGAGGTTGTAACTTGTAACCCATGTGGGGGCAATAAGGTGATTGCACACAGCTGTGATGGTCATGAAGTATTGGGCCAGAATAAAGCCCAAATAGCAACTCAAAACCAGAGCAAGGAGCTAAAGAGGATAATTATTGGAAGATGATGCAGCAATATAAAAAGGGCAAAAGTTGTTAGAAAGGAGTGTGGAATATATTTGGGAAATACCAGCGCCTTTTAGCTCCAAATGGTATTTGGAGCTAGTCTCCTCCCCCCTTGTCTTGGGTTTGAACCCTGCCCTCTCCCCTATCATCTAATATCAAAAAAAAAAAAAATGTATTTGGGAAATCTTCTCTCTCTTCTCTATGCGACCCTCCCTCTTTTCTCTGATTCCCTTTTTATTACATTTTCTATCTTTTCTATATACAGTGTTCTTCCATATACTGTAACCTCTGGAATTATTATGACTATGATATATTCACGTTGAATCTGAGTATTAATAGAAGTTTTACCTTCTTATTTCCATTGTTAATTGAGTGATCATAACAAATGGTACTTTCATTGAGAGTTGAACCTTCCGCTATGGCCGATGAAGTTGATGAAGCCGAATTGGAACAACTTGAGGTATATATGAAGAAGGCGAATGAATTCGTTGAAGATGCCAAGGGTCGCTTTGATCGCATCAAAAGAATGTTGAAAGCTATTCTCCAATTGATCGACAAGCGAGATTAGATGGTGGAATCATCGGGCCAGGGTTCATGGTTGGGTCATCCTCCTATGCGATTCTAACGGTACACAATCGACAATCGGGATTAGGCATGAACCCCCATTGTCTCAGAGTCCAAGTACGAGGGATCACCCACGACCACGATTCCGAGCAGTGTGCAATGATGTCGTCCAATCGTGACGCCCAGTTCACCGTCATGATCTGTAGCCTCTGCTCTTCCCTGCCTAACAAGGAATCTGATTGTGGCTCCATTGCTAATTCATTTTCAACCCTTGCAGTCGAGGGTGACTACAGTGAGATCACTGACTTGATCGTTGAGTTCCAGAACACTGCCCTGTTCCAAAGTCAGATGCCCTTACCTTTAGTGCTTTCAATTGTTTGGTTGTGTTGGTTTTGCTTGAAAATGATTCTGATTTAGACTATTCTGCTTGAAAAAAGTTTGATTGCGAGTCAAAATTTCAGTGTTTGTTTTCCTCTTGACCAACATCACTCTCTTTGTTATCGTACTCCCCCCCCCCCCCCTTTTTTTTTGTGGTCTTTCCCCTCTCTTTAAATCTCTCTTATCACTTTCTTCATTTCTGCATACCAAAGCTTACATCTAGCTCACACCACATACGAAATTTTGTAGTTCATAAGATCATCGTCAACTTCATTATTATATATTCAAAAGGAGAATTTTTACGACTTTTAGAGCCAGGGAGAGAGGGGTGGGTTACGTAATGATGCGTTTAATGTGATGAATTGTTACGTTTGTTACTATAAAAAGAAAAGAAAAGAAAGAATATTGTTACTACCAACAATTAGTATTACTATCAGTTTGTTTCACCGTTAATTAAATTAGAATTTCAATAAGACAAAAAAATGATAGAGGTGAATTACCTTAGGGTTTGGACCTATGGGCCCTGTGCACCGTACAACCCAAGTATTGTGCCGCCACACCTAGGTTGAAATCATTAATTAGGATATTTCTTGATTATAGCCTTGATTATAGGTCAGTTAGAATATCCTCTCATTATAGCAGATTCTGATATGAATTGCCCCTTGTTGGGTCATACTGTAAATGAGCCTAATGTAGGTTCGTAACAATTGCCCCCAACTCGGTAGTTCGAAGATTCAAGCCGGGTTCTTGGGTGCATTAATTATTTAACCTGGATCTCATTTCCGAATTGTTCAACATCTATTCGAGTTTCAACAAACTTCAGATTTATTTATTTTGTGACTTCTGCCCAGGTTGAACGAACTCTAGGTTCACTCGTGTTTGTAGTGCATAATAGATACTACCTCAAGTCATAAATATATGACATAGTTTGTAGTACAATTTACACTAAAAATAATATGTTGTATTTAGAACCGGAGGGAGTATATAGAACTTGACGTAAGCATTTTCTTATTAGGAATATACAAATACTTTATAAAATTAATAAATCAAATTCAAATTTTGTATAAAATTAGAGGACCAAATATAGAATTTTGTCAATAGAAAAAATAAAAAGAAAATGACGGATATAATGCGGAGGACAAGTTGAGAGATGTGTGGACTTCTGTGACTTCACGATGAAACAAAGAAATTAATTAAAGGTTCTTGCATCAGCACTAAAAATAGTACTAATTAATAATTGTATTAATTTTTAACTTTATGATTAAAAAGAAATAAACCTGTCAACGTAGGCAGTATATAAAGGAAGGATACTTAAGTTACTAACAACCCCGCAGCTAGCAATATTGGATTTTTGATTTGTGACCACAATTAATTATTTATACGTAACTATGATAATGACCTGAGTGGGATTCAATTAGAGTGAATAATAATAATTAATTAAACATCACAAATCAAATTTTCTCTTTTATAAATACACTCGTGACTATTTTCAAACAGTTAGTGTAACATTAATATTAGGGAAAATTAGAATGAAGGACATAGAAGAAAAGATATTTATGGAGAAAGACCATAAAAATTGTTATTATTTAGAAGGACCAAATATAAAAATATAAAATTAAAAGTACTTAAGTGCCCCTAACAAAATCTTCTGCATTCAATCCTACATTCTCTTCCACATTTTATTGTTAAAACTAATACAGAATTCTAAGTTTCATTAAATTATACAATAGTTTTCTCAATTTTCATTTTTCACAACTTGAATATATATCTATGAAAAAAATTATGCTTCTTCAATTTGTAATAATTATAAGTTTTTTAAAATCAACAAAAATTTTAATTAAAAATGAAATTATATAATTTTAGTAAAAGTCAAGGTCTTTTAAAAATTATCATATATGTTAAACCAAGAAAATTTGTGTGATTTTCTTTTCTTAGAAGCAATTTATGTGGGTTAAAAAATTTATATAATTTTAATAAAATTAAAAAAAAAATCTAATTAACCTATTATATCCTAAAAAATATATGAAATAAGTTAATTTTTTATTTTTATAAAAAAAGCTTAATTGAAATCAATGTTGATAATATAAATCGGGCAACTTGATGATATAAATTGGTGAAAAATAAAAATAAAGAAAAATATGAGTTTAACCGTTGTTAATTAAATAATATATTAAGAGAAAAAATGATCATACAGGAGATATAGATAGTTTTAGTTTTAATTTTAGTTATTTTTTTAATTATGAATAAAAGAGATAATATAGGAGGCTTGATTAGAGCAATTTAGTAATTTTAAATTTATATTATGATATTCGGTCCTTCTAAGTAATTCCAATTTTATGGTCCTTCATAATAAATATTATATTTATATTCTAGACTGTTATGATAAAATTATAAAAATGACATTGCCATAAATAGATAAGATAGTATTTCCATTTTTTCATCAAAAAGGGTGTATTCTTTGAAGCTAGAATGGATTTTCCTTGATATCTAACATAATGAATGAAAGGGTCCTTGAAGAACCATAGGGCGGACGAAAAATCCTTATCAAAGACTTCTACAAAATGTTCTATTTTTGCATAGAAATAGATTCGTTCAAAAAAACTCCGAAGATGTTAATCGTAAATAAGAAGATTTGTTACGGAGAAAAAGAAAGATGGATTTGTATTCACCTACATAAAAATTATATAGGAACAGGAAAAACCTTGGATTACTTTTTGAAAAAGTAGAAATCTTTTTTTTTTGGGAGTAATAAGACTATTCCAATTACAATACTCATAAAGAAAGAGCCTTAATAAGTGAAAGGAGGAGGCATCTTTCACCCAATATTGAAGGTTTTGAATCAAGATTTCCATATGTTTAGGGTAGGGTATTTGTACATCTAGCACATAATTTAAATATGGAAATTTTTTCTCAAAAAAAAGGAAATATTGAATGAATTGATTGTAAATTATAGGATTTTATAATTTCTGTCTTCTCCAAGAAAGAGATTAGTTGTAGGGAAGATGAAATTTCCACACTGACGGCAAGCCTCTCTGATATTATTTGAGAATGAAAATTCTTGTTGTACCCCCAAAATGAAATTTTGTTAGAATTATTACCAGAAATAATCAAATGATTCTGGTGATACATTCAAATAATGAAATGTTTTATAATTAGTAAACTACATTTATTGTCAAAATCTAGATTTTGCACCAAAATGAAAATATTTAAACCAATTTTGTGGCAATATTTCTAGATTTAATGAAGGCAAGCATTTCACTGTAAGCATAAAAGGACACGATAAACATAAAGTGAAATGCTTGCCTAATCAAAAAAGGGGGCCGGGAAAAGAAACTGTATTATATCATGAACATGGCATCAAATAATATATAAATATTGCCACAAAATTGAAACATTGGAGCACACGACAGGAAAAGTGGGTCCAACTGTAAGCATAAAAGGACAAACGAAGGGAGAAAATTAAATACAAGACGTGGACACAATAAAATAGATTTTTTATTATTTTCAAATTGTAGGTGTATGCTTGTAAATAAAAGTCAATTACATTATTAGTATGGGAAGGGTCTTATATCAAACACTAAAGTCTTTAGAAAGTATATATTGTTTGAGGGGATTAGTTCTGCTATCGGCAGTAAATATCCTGACCCTACCAAAAAGAAAAGTCAATTGCATTGTAATATTAAAAATATAATAAAGTTTCACCCACTATTCCATTCTATAATTTTATTCCTCAAAGGGAGTTTGATTAAAACATTATTGAGCTTACATCACTATTGGAAAATTGGTTCTTAATTATAGTCTGATTAAATTTTAGTTTTAGTCTTTATAGCTCCAAATCTTTAGTTTGGATCCTTACATTTTCATTAAGACTTGAGTTGAGTTTGAGTATTGAGGCTAGTCATTAAATTCAGATCAATTCTTTATGAAAAATATAAATACTAAATAAAATTATTTGAAATTATGGGAATAAAAACGAAAATTTGATTGAATTGTGAGTAATAATAATATTAATCCAACATTATAAGTAGGAGATCGTGGGAAATATACGGGACTTCTAAAGTTAAATTCATTGTCATTATATTTATATATTTATCCGAGAATTTAAAAAAAAAAGTCTAACTAAGAATTTGCCTACGATATAGGATCAATTTCCTTGGTTATAAAAAAAATATACTTGTGAATCCATCATATTCTTTTTACAAATCTTTATAAACCATTTTTTAAAATAAAAATATTAGCTAATTATTAATTATGAGCTAGGAGGGCTAGCTCATGATAAAAGCCTTGATTTTTGTAATTCTTGTGAATCCATCTTGTTATGAGCTAGCCCTCCATTTTGTAATTGAGGAATATAGAAAATACACAAACCAAACAAGATGTTGGATTAGACAACAATAATTCGGATCGTCCACTACTAAACACCAGGTGGTCCCACGCCCACACACGATTTATTATATTGCGTGTTTTCTCTCATCATGAAAATCATCTACTGCTATATTTTATCTAATTAAGCATATGCTCAATTAATATTTCATATTTAACTAGTCTCCTGCTCCACTAACTAGTCTAACAAGTACTGCTTCTCATGATGCTGATATGGTGAGAAATAAAAATGAATTTCAAAGGGATCAAGTTCTTTCACAACAAATTAATTCGTCAATTGGTAATTTTACACGCCTAAAACCCTACACCATTATAAAATTTGTCAACAATTTGCAAACAAAAGTTTAACCAGCATTCCACTCTAGATTTGACGCCATTTTTTTTTTTGGGGGGGTTAAAAATGTGAAGTTTTACTAAATATTTGTGGGGTTTAAGTAATAAGTCAACGAGATTGTACTCGTTTTCCCGAGGACCTTCAAAGGTAAGAGACTCCAAATTGCCCGAGGTGGTAGAAGCAAAAAGGTTTGAGGGTGCATTACATTGTATCGTATACTACTAGAAGGTCACATTCAAATAGACTTGTTTTGTTGGGACCTTTGTAACACCCCAATTTTAATCAACAAAGTACTTAACGAAGATATTTTAACCGTTGTCGGATGTTCAAGTTTCAAATCATCAAAATAAATTTAGTTCAATTAAAATCCACATCATAGTATCAAATTAAATCCAAAAAATTTATCAATAATAAAATGAAAAATGAAAGCCCTAGGGTCATGGCAAATAAAACAGTATAACAAAAGCTCTAAGAGCACAAACGAGCATTCAAGACTCACTTCATCTTCTCTTTCTCCCTACTAGAACAATCACTTGAAAAAAAAATATTTATATAAAGGGTGAGACTTTTATGTCTCAGTAACTACTGAATGGTTTTACCCTACACAAGCAAACTACATATGATATAAAAAGAAAGAACTGATTATATGCATATTTGCATATATTACAATCATCATATAAAACATTTCAAATTAATCATCACTATATCAATCTCTATTTTCATCACAACATGTAATATACAATTATGCAATATGCAACCACCCTTATATCACCGTCCATCCTTATGCCACTGACTGCGGCCATAAACTAACACATAGTCCAACCAAAAACCAATCCATTGACTAGATTGTCCCAAGTTTACCAGTTCTTAAGATACACCGGTACTACTACAAAATATGGATTTTACTACCCTAAAAGACATCTTTTTTAAAAAAAGGGAAGTAAAAAGTGAAACTTTAGACAACCTAAATATTAATTTAGGACGCCTAAAATGTAATATTTAGCGCCATTTAGGATTTTTTGACGCAGGAAAATACTTTAGACAACCTAAATAACAATTTAGGACGTCTAAAAGTTTTTTTGACGCCCTAAATATATTTTAGGACGCCTAAAATGTAATATTTGACGCCATTTAGGATTTTTTGGCAGGAAAATACTTTAGACAACCTAAATAATAATTTAGGTCGTCTAAAAGTTTTTTGGAAAATACTTTAGACAACCTAAATAATACTTTAGGTCGTTTAAAAGTTTTTTTTTAATACTTTAGACAACCTAAATAATAATTTAGGTCGTCTAAAAGTTTTTTGGAAAATACTATAGACAACCTAATTAATAATTTAGGTCGTCTAAAAGTTTTCGTTGATACTTTAGACAACCTAAATAATAATTTAGGTCGTCTAAAAGTTTTTTCAGGTTATTTTCATATTCAATTTTCAGGTCCCCGCCAAACTCGCACAACTCCCTCCCACCTTTTTATTTAATAATAATCTTCCCCCTCTGCACAGCTCTCTGCTTTCTTCGTCTGCGGACTGAGTTGTGCGAGTTGTGTTAGTTGAAGCCCGACCATGGAGAACAATCAGCAATCCTTCCGGCAATTCAAAGAATTAGCTTCGTCTTCGTCTTCAAATCGCGAATACGCCATTTCAATGATTCAATAAGGGTATTTATTCCAAGCCTTCTTATCTTGATCGTCGCTCAACTCCATCAACCTTAAGGCCCCCAAATTCGGCGCTAAGGGTGAAGAACCCAAAGCCGCCAAGAAGAACAATACCAAATGGGAAAAATTGTGGTGTGATTTCGGCGGTGACCGTGATTGGATCGGAAGTCTCTTGTGTAGATCGATATTGTAATTTCTGCATTTTGTGTGTGAATCTTAGATGTAAGTGTAGAAATTATCCTTGTTCCGTTGTTGTGATTTGTCGGTGTAGAAATATTTTTTCTTTCATTTTTGTGATTTGTTGTTCTAGATCGATTTGTTTTTCCGGATCTACTCCAAATCTTTTTTTCATTCATTGTTGTGATTTGTTGTTCTCACCGTGCCTTCACTCTGATCTACTCGTCTCCATCTCCCTGTTTTTCCTTCCAGTTTTGTGAGGTCCTTTGCGGTTTTTGGCCATCGGGTTGTGTTTTTTTTTTTCAAAAAAAAAAAGCAGTAAGGCGACCTGAATTTAATTCAGGTCGCCAAAAAGTAATTTTTTTTACTACCCCTCACGAGACGTCCTTAGAAAAAAGGACGTTAAATGGGTTAAATTTAGGACATTTTTGACGTTTTTTGTAGTAGTGCAGGTCAAAAGTGTAGAGTTTAAGTCTGGACTATGGCTCCCCTCCTTAAAGAACAAAACTAAGGAGGTGTCAACCTTGTCCCATAGCTCCAATGCAATCCTGGCCAAAGAAAGACATGGAAGAAGGGTCCTGACAACTACTATACACTGTGCACTGAGTGATGTATAACACATAGTAAGAGATATCTCATCTGACAATGTTTCTTCTTACTCCAACTCATCACAAATCCAACCGCCATGACATATTTCAAATATAATTACAACAAGGTACAATAAAATCATGCTTTCATTCGTATTAAATATAAATTGCAATACATACACATATACAAATAATTCAATCTATAAATTTTCAATAAAAAGGTAGTTATTCACAATCATACCCAATTCACATGCATATCGAAGAAAATTCAGAATTACCTTTTACTCCCTAGCTTACAGGTAATTACATAAGAGTTATTTCAAAACTCTTAATTAAAGAGAGTCTACAAAGTCACAAACGTAATTATCTATTAATATATTTCTCAAAGCTACTTGCTACTACTCTAAAGCTACTATAGGGTCTTAAAGCTATCCTATACATGCACGTATTAGTTACAGTAAATTGAGATATTATTTTATTTATTTATTTCTTTTTTGAAATTCTAGATTGATTCAGTCTAGAAATTACCTGACGCTGGATGACTCAATAAAACTAAGTTACTATGATAACCTAATAAAATTTGAGAAAAATGATTGGAGAGGTGCTTTGTGACTGGGCGATATGTATGAAGGATTAAAGAAAAAGAAAGAAATTGAGACATGAGAGAGAGGTAGATAAATTTGACCAAAAAAAAAGAGAGAGGTAGATAAATGAATCAAGAAAGATTGTATGCTTGAGTGAAATGTTGAGTCTGTGTGTGTAGGTATAGGTACGGACCCCACTGATTGACCACCAACAAAAATCGATTGAAAAATAAATGGAGAGAAAGAAATTAAAAAGAAGAAGAAAACAGTGGCGGCAATGACAATGAAGAAGGGAGGAAAAGACGAATGACAATATAATATATTACTCCCCCATCTGCGCAATAGTGATGAAGAAGATAGCTAGGAGTGGTTAAGTGAATTAAAGACAAGACGCACTAAGTAGTAAAAGGAAAGAGGAAATTAAATCTGTAAAATCTCCCATGATAAGACCACAAGACAGAAAAAGAAGGGAGCAAAACTGCTCTCAAATACCTTACGTGGTTGAGCACTGCTGCATCAGAGAATGGGAGGTGTGAGAAGAAAAGGGATGTAGTTGAATACTGTGGAGCCAGAGTATCCGAGAGGTACTATCACTTTGTTTCATCATTAGATCGAATCTCAGTAAGAGAAAGAAATGATAGAGGTTGATGAGATTTTAATTTAATGATGAAACAAACTAAGTAGTAACATTAATTGGAAGTAACAATATCTTATCCATAATAATTAAAAGATATAATAATATATAATTATTTTCTCACTTATCTCTTTATTTTTTATTTAGATATAGATAGATCAGATTATTTTATGAAGATACTTCTCCTACATATGTTTTTTCCTTATTATTCTTATCAATATCATGTATCATTGTTAATTAATCAACTTTAAAAAATTGATAATATTTTTTTTATTATTATTATTATTATTATTTTCAACTCTTAATTGTATACTTCTAGATCTTCTCTAAACTCATATTACTTAATAAATCATATCCTAATAGCACTTAATTACTATTACTTGACTCACAGTTTTGTAGTGTTGGTTTTAATTTGGTTGAATGAAAAGATTAAAAAATATATTAAACAAAATAAAAGGATTACAAGAAGAATTCCGACACGGTGGCCGGGAAGTAGAGTCGCTAAAAGAAAACTTTAATTGGAAAATTTACAATGCTGCATTTCTGGGTGGTTGTGATCTCTTATACTACTAGGCCATAAGTCAGGAGATGCAAATCTGGGATTTAAATATTTTGTAATATCGTCCTGTCACTAATTTACCATCCCATCTCTTCATATTTGTTAAATAATATTACTTCCAGTCTTAATAATAAGAACACTTTTATAAGATAAATTGTATTATAAAAGTGTTCCTATTATTAAGACTGAAAATAATATATTATTTTGAGATATTGTTGAACTTGGTTAGTATTATATTATGCATGCCATCGATCACTTTGTGGGAGAGGCAGATTTCAAACTTTGTTATTTTTAAAAAATCAATAGTAAAGTAATAATTGGCTCTAGATTTGTGTTTTTGTGGTAGGTGAATAGGATGATTTTAATAGCATATATAATAACGTCAAGCCGTTGATTGATAGCACAAAAGAAAAGGAGCATGTTATTATTCTGTCTATTTTTTTATGTACCTTTATCGAGGAGACCCAGAAGTGATGAGAGTTCCATAGTCCTCGGAGCCAATCTTTGCAACAGAATATTCTCCATTTTAATTCCAAATTGGAGTGATTGATACGATCAGGCTTGGCTCAAATGGGCACAAGTTCCAAGTGGTGGGATGTTACACAAAGCACGTCGTCATGTCACTTTTGACTTCATCACTTTTTTTTTTTTTTTTTCCCAAAGACTTCATCACTTTTGATTCAAGCATATTCTTTTGTTGGTTCAATGCGTTGTTGCAATTTTTTATTTTGCCTGTCATGAGAATAGGAAAGGAATTGGAAAGTATAACATTATTCTTCGCGAAAATATTTGTTTTTAAAGCTTAGGCCTAGGAAAGTCTCTTTTATAATTTTGATGGGGCACCTTTGTAGCACGATCCTTCTAATTATATTTTACCTTTGAGGACACTTATTTTGCAAAGTATGAGTTGTTGTAATTTTGTAATTTATTTTTAGATTCATATGAAAAGTGTAGGGTTGAAAATTGATAAGTATGAGTTGTTGTAATTTTTTATTTATTTTTAGATTCATATGAAAAGTGTAGGGTTGAAAATTGATATGCGTGAGTTCAGTAAGATATGAAGTTTTTTTCCCCTTATTTAACAAATAAAGGGTTTAAAACCTAAATTTCTATCCACATTTCATCCTTATTAGCTAATAAATTAGTCTCAAATCACAGGATTTGAAATTTTTATTAGAATTAGTATGTTTCGTTTAATTTTAGTAGAAATGCCTCTATAAGTTCCCATGTTTTTAATTGTATTTTGATTTTTTCGTTCCTATAGTTTATTTTTGCATCGCTTCTTTCTTTACTCTGTCACAAAAATTTATTTTAAAAAATACTTAGAAGGACCACGATCTGACTTAGACTATACTAATTTTGTTGAGGTCCAATGCCCTAATGCTTCTCTGATATGCCCTTCTTCTTCATACTTTTGCGTTTTCATTTTAAAGAGTGAGACTTCTTTTTTAGTTTTTGAATCAGATCATATTTTTAATAAAACAATTTTATTACTATCTCTAGTCCTTAATATTAGAGCTAATAAAGGGTTGGATTTGGTCTTAAATATAAGATCTCAATACATTTTGTCTCTCAAATTTATAATTTTTTTCTAAAATATCCCTATTGATTGCACACACTAGCTAAGAAGTTTCCATCCAATGGTAGTTATGAAGTTAAGAAAGACGACATTTTAGGAATCAACATATATTTGTTACAAATAATTAAAAACTAATTTACGTAATTTACTCAAATTAATCAACTGATTTTTTTATTTAAGGACCGGAGGTAGTGTTTTTTTAAATGTCATTATATTTTTTCCTAGGTTAATTAATAGTGTTAACTTCGGTCACGTTAGCAAAAGCATCACTATTTAAGCCTTACAGTGATTTTCTCCCCTTATTTTTACAAGAAAAACCGGTGACGTAGTCAAGTTACTACTCAAGCCTTAAAATCAAAGGCGCCCTTATTTAACATTATCATATGATTCTCTTTCTCTCCACGCACTATCATATATGAGTAGATCTGATCATCAATTAGTGCTCCTTTGCTGTTGACGCACTAAATGTCTATATATAAACCAAAAATGACAAAAGAACTAGACAACGAACAAACTATAAAAGAAATCGTCAAAAAGCGCACAGATATTTTTGATAATTAAATCTAAGGACCTCGACATTGTAAATTTTTACTTTCTGAGTGGTTGTAAATTCGGAACGTCAATTATAAACAGTACCCTTCGCATAAATTCAAAAGTGTTTGATTTTAATTTTCCTTATTTAAAAACGTACTTTATGCCCCACATAGGTTTGATAGATGAAAAGGGAAAGCCGTATCTTTATAGCATCATGGCTAAGAAAGGAAAAGGATTTTGAAGATTGAACAGAAACCATTCATCACTTATATATAACATTAATAGTACACCATAATTTTGGGTCTTTTAACATTTTAATGGTGCACGAGTCGACCTGCTTATTCTTTTTTAGATATTATATTATCTCAGAGTTTCTCAAATGGCTTCTCCCCACCATGAAAGGCCATTATGAGCTCCAGCTAACCTTAAAGCTTCCACTCGCAGTACTAATTATTTTGACTTTGTGACTATCTATAATTAATAGTCACACGTTGTGAAGATTTCCCATATAGTTATACTTTAGCTTTAGAAAACAGGCTCTGCTCAATACCTGTAAAGTAAAGGCCCTTCGAGGCCTGCCCCCTACCCTTTTCCCTTTAAAGACAATCCTAGGGAAAGAACAGACTAGTTGTCGCATTATCCGCTGCTCTCGTTTTCGGTGCTTGGCTCTTTCCTCTTGCTTTTTCATTTAGGGAATTACCCCGGGGGGAGAAGCAACAACTTGAATCAGCTGTTTGGTGTTAATGGCATAAGCTCTTGGTGAAATAGAAGCTCTTCTAACCGCTGCTGGTGATCTCTTTGCAATATCTGCCCTTATCAATCAAGGTATCTTTGTCCAATCATTCCCTTTCTCGTCATTTCCTCAAGAGCTTCTTCAAAAGTAGTTGCTTGCCATGAAGTTGATATGACTCAGGGGAGGGAGATAAAGGCATTGAACCAACCACATTTCTGGATCAAGAAAGACACTACTTTTGATAGTAAAGTTCCTATATCAGCAGAGATGGCCGTCAGTGCAATCTCTAATAAAGATACAAATGGAGACGTAAGTGCTTATCGACCAA
Organism: Acacia melanoxylon; assembly: GCA_019022615.1. Lineage (NCBI taxonomy): Eukaryota > Viridiplantae > Streptophyta > Magnoliopsida > Fabales > Fabaceae > Acacia > Acacia melanoxylon. The sequence goes on from JAFJYJ010000057.1 coordinate 1,549,480, forward strand.
CAAATCCAGGAAACAGTCCCGGGGTCGGTCGTAGACTGACACCAAGATTATCAAATCACGTTGGTGTTTGGGGAGGGGGGCAATCAAATGATTACACACAGCTCAAGTGTCGACTAGTTGAGTCATGGGGCCCATCCTATTTTGTTTGAACTTACGGGATTACCGTCCGATTTGATTCGAGAGCTACTTCTTCCAACATGAACCTGGACACCGTCTCCTGCTCTATATATACCAGGCTTGCACTTGTAACTTTTTCAATTGCAGAAATGAATAACCCCAACCATGCTAATCCTTGCGCTCCACCGCCACCACGACAAGGTACTTCTCTCTCTTCTCTTCCGCATATAAAGCTTCTTGTTTCTAAGCCTAGTGTTGAAGGAGAGTTTTCAATCTTCTTCTTTAGGTTGATCAGAGACTTTGACTGTGTGTATGTGTAGGATATTATCAAGGCCCCCCTGTAATGGCACCTCCTCAGTATGCTCCGCCGCCGCCGCCGCCACAAGGTACTTCTGCTCTCTCTTCCCCCTATAAAGCTTCTTGTTTCTCAGCCTAGTTTTGGAATAGAGTTTTTCGATCTTCTTCTTTAGGTTGATACAGAGGCTTTGACTGTTTGTATGTGTAGGATATTATCAAGGCCCCCCTGTAATGGCACCTCCTCAGCAGTATGCTCCTCCACCACCACCACCCAGTTTCTTTGAGGGATGGTATGTTGTCAAGCCCCATATTACAGTACACATTTATTTGTAATTTTTTTTCCTTCTGTGAAATTTAATGTTGTTTTTCTTTTCTTCTCTGTACTTGTTGATCAGCCTTTTAGGTTGCCGTTGCTGTTCCGTACTTCACGAGTGGTGCGGTGACCCCCAGTGCTGCTGTGACCCTTCCATCATTAATTGTGTATGCTCAATGTGCAACTGAACTGTTTTAATTTGTGTGGTTAGTTTGCAGTTTTTTGATGAGCCAACTTTGGAATTCTTAATCCAAATCTGGGTGATGTGGGTGTGGTTTAGGTTCTGATTGTCTCAAACTTTCTTCAATAATTAGATTTACATTTGGGTAATGTATTCTAAATGTGAAAAGATCAGAAAGCCCTTAATGAAATTGGGAGAAACTGAAATCCTTAATTCTAGATTCATGAATCTCGATTAAGGAACTGATTGTCATGTTGCCCTAATTAACTATTTTTTTATTGTCGTTCTCGAGATTCGACAAGAAAGATGAACAAGCCAGTATATTATTATGTAATTGGTTTCCAAGGAAAGAGAGGGGGGCACTTATATATTATATATTTATAGAATAATTGATTTCCCTTTTGATTTTGTCAACAAGAAAAGCGAAAACAAAGAAATTCCAAGTGGAAGGACTTCATCAGTGAATATTGCGTGTGATGTTAGTCTCAATCAATCAGTAGTCTCTTATTATCAGTTTTTTATTTTTTGGCCGACAATTAGTTCAAGAATTAATCTTAAGTCTCTCACTCCCACATGCTTATTCTTTATTACATGGTAAGTGGAGAAACCATATATATAATCGTCTGATTCTTGTTTAGTTAAATGGTTTTGTCATCATAGTTTATTTTGAGAAAAGCTTACTGATTTCCTTTTTGATTGGCCATGAGATAGATGTTTACTGATTTCGTTTTTGAAGGATATTTATGAATATTCTTAATTAAGAACTTAAATGTTGAATTTAATCAATTAGGTGCATCCAAAGTGAGTACTCGCAAGTGAGAAACGCTCGAGTAAGAAATAAGGCAAAATTTGGAAGATTTCTTTTTGACTATATGGAATTCAAACAAACATTCTCTGAGGTAGTTGATAAGAGGAAACAACTACGACCAGGCGGCCAGACGTATGGTTTGACTAATATCCATGAATCTCGATTGTGGAACTGATTTTCATGTTGCCCTAACTAACCATTGTTTTATTGTCGTCGAGGTTCGACAAGAAAGATGAACAAGCCAGTATATTATAATGAGATAGAATATTATCACTATTAATTTTGGTTAGTATCAATTATCAATGTCACTACCATTTTTTTCACCCTTAAATCAGAATCTCAATGGAGAAATGATAAAGGTAGATAAAATTCTGATCTAACGGTGAAAAAAATTGTAGTAATATTGGTATTTGGTAGTGACAATATGTAATTTGTCAAATGGAGGTGCCTTTTTATTTTCTGGAGAGGTGAAGTTTTGCCACGAGCTGTTTTGTCAAATAATAATATTCTATACATTATTATAATAATAATATAAAATGTCTTATATTAGTGCATGTGGTGGTGATTGACAAACGAACTTTTTTTTAATTTACTATTTATTATTTAATAAGTATGGATTAATTAACATTAACAATACAGAGAGAACACGTATATCCATCAACAAAGAATTTGAGCAAATATTTTTCTTTTGAGCAAATAGTTTATAAAAGCTTTCACCACGAGCTGTTTTTTGACCTAAAATTTGTAAGACTATTCAACATGCATGAATCCGATGGGAAAAACATGAACTGTAACTTTTTCTTTTAAATTGTTTTCCTTAATCAGTAGACCTTAATAAGGAAAAACAGTGGTAACAATTAAATTAATATAAATAAAATATTAGCAATACACGAATATCAATATTCATATATGTAAAATTTATAAATCTCACAAAAATGTTCATTCATATATCCTCTGCAAAGGCACAAATGTATGTCAAGCGTCACCAAAACAAAAATATTTGCTCAAATTATTTGTTGATGTTGATTTGATAATTGAATATTATTACACTTACTTATATCTTTTGATTAATAATTTTAGGATTATTTAATTTGTAGATAATGGGCTTTTGAGCTTAATTAGAACTTTGGGCTTTTCATTGGATTTAGTTCTTTTTTATGTTAAAATTCTAAATTTACAGTGTTTGAGTATTTTCACCATAACTTTTACTTTAGTTATCCTATTAATCTCATTCTTGTCTCATTTTTTAGATAATTCAGAGTGCTACAAATGATTTGAAGACTTGAAAGCACAAATTCAGACAAAAAGATTGTCAAAATTGGATCTAATTTATTTTTATATTAAAATCCAGATTTACAGTGTTTTCAACCGCATCCCAAATCGCAAATCATGATCGCACATTCACCTTTTTGACCACCTTTTTTTAACGTACTCCTTACTGAAAATCTATCCAATCCTTCAATGATCAATACAACAACTAGTTACTCTAAATAAAACAACACGGTTAATTACAGTAACCAAATATGCGTTTGGTGGGTGGAAAAAGAATAACCAAAATTTTGAAATACCAGCACTATAAAAAAAATGACAACTTATATATGGTTATTTTTGTTCTTGATGACTAGCATGAAGTGGCATGTAATATTCTGATGAATTGCGTTGTTATTTATTTATGATGCTGTACAAGCGTCCTGTTGCAGCCATACATGGAGTTCAGGGTTATCTAATAAACAATTAACGTTGGCTCTGAACAGGTAATTAAAGAACAACATTGTGTAGCGTAAAGACAAAGTATCTTTAATTTCTAATTAAGTTGAATTTTTGCACACACTCACAAATATACAGAGGGCTGAGTGTGAACGCATATTGACCAATTAAGTTGACCGGTAAACCTAATACTGGTACTAATAAAAGAGTGAGAGAAGGTTGAGTGTGAACGCATAATGACCAATAAAGTGACACAGGGAACACACGGGTTGACTTTTTTTTTTTTTGGGGGGGGGGGGGATATCTTTCAATCTAAAGCAAGCAGGCTATCAAACATAATCTACTACAAATTCCCAATTCTGTTTACCCTCACTCTTTTAGAGAGTTTTTCACAGCATTCAACAAGTACTGTAGCCTCCTTAGACCCTAAAAAGGTCAATCAAAGCAGGTTGGGTGACTTGAAATATTTTTAATATCCGTTAATACCTTGAAATATAAAAGATCGAAGCATATATGAAAAGCATGAAAGATAACAAAGTACTATCTTCAGTCCTAATTATGAGACATATTTAACAAATTTTGGAGAGATTAAGGAGATAAGTTAAATTAATTAATTTTACTTAATTTTTTTCCTAAAATTTCCTTATATAAATTTTAAATGACATCAATATCTAAAACACCTGAACTTTGTTCCTCAAGGGGTATTTTAGATATTAGCAGCGTCAATAAAACTACCTAGGTTTGTCCAAAACAAAAAACCTACCTGGGCTTTGTTCCTCAACCGATGCCGCCATTGCCAATGCCAGAGAAATTGATGTTCCTTTAATTTGTTTTATTATTATGCTTAATTATTACTGAAAAAGTTATTAATAGGGATATTTTAGAAAGAAATTAACAAAAATTAGAATGTTATCTTATAATTGGACCAAAACCAATACCTAAATATTGTTCTAGAATTAGGACTGGAGGGAGTATTATGCATGTATTTTTTCTTTTTTAACAATGCGTATATTATTAATTTGTTACTCCTACTAAAGATGCGACATTAATTTGCTTCACCATTAAGAAATCAAAATTAGCTGCAATGCCTATTATATTCTATACTCCCTCCTGTCTTAAAATCCTTTTTTCTGTCCTTAATATAAGACATATTTTAAGAGTTATCTTTAGTTTTAAATATTAGACATATTTTTTAATATTTTTCTAATTTACTCATATTGATACTTCTCCAACAGTAATTAAGGAGAGGAGGAGAAGAAAATTAAGGAATATGACTAGGGTGTATTAGAAAATATATATTATGTTAACTAACTTAACAAATTTTCTTAATATAATCAAATTTGGCGTACTGGGTATACACCAAATCCTTCTAGAGCCCAAACCTCTATTTCTCCTACCCGTTGTCCCCCTTGCTTTGTCGTTCCTCTAAGGGTTGCGTAACAAGTGCATAACGTCCACTGGAACATTCATGTATTTTATCATTAACTTGATGAATTAATTTCAAGATATAAAGTTCTCCTATTACAATAGGTTGTTCCAAAGGATCCTCTGTTCTTCCATCAAATATATTTTGCTTTTGGTTCAAATATCCATGGATTCACTGTTTGCTTACTGACTTCATATAATTCAGAAAACATTAGAATTCCGCCCCAACTCAGTCAGTGAATGGGCTTCCAGAAGGACACATAGATATCAAATGAATAAATTAATACATGACAGAATCTGTGGGATTCCACGACAAATATGATCACAGGAATATGTTATCACACATAGAGATATACAAATGAAAAAAAAAAAAAAAAAAAACAACAACAACAACAACCTATTTTGTCATCGCACATGTAACACATGGAGATATCACACATGGAATATATCATCACGAGCTGTTTTGTCAAATAATAATATTCCATACATTATTATTATTATAATATAAAATATCATATATATTAGTGCATGTGGTGGTGATAGACCCACGAACTTGTTTTTAATTTACTATTTATCATTTAATAAGTATGGATTTATCAACATTAACAATACAGAGAGAACACGTATATCCATCGCAGGCTAATATTTTTCTTTTGAGCATATAGTTTATAAAAGCTTTCACCCACGAGCTGTTTTTTGACCTAAAATTTGTAAGACTATTCAACGTGCATGAATCCGATGGGAAAAACATGAACATTTAAATTAATATAAATAAAATATTATCAATACACGAATATCAATATTCATATATGTAAAATTTATAAATCTCACAAAAATGTTCATTCATCCTCTGCAAAGGCACAAATGTATGTCAAGCGTCACCAAAACAAAAATATTTGCTCAGATTCTTTGTTGATGTTGATTTGATAATTAAATATTATTACACTTATTTGTATATCTTAGTTAATAATTTTAGGATCATTTACTTCATAAATAATGAGATTTTGAGCTTAATTGAACTTTGGGCTTTTGTTGACCCAAAAAAAAAAAACTTTGGCCTTTTCATTGGATTTACATCGGTTTTATGTTAAAATTCTAGATTTACAGTGTTTGAGTATTTTTACCATAACTTTTGCTTTAGGTATCCAATTAACCTCATTTCTCTCTCATTTTTTAGATGATCCAAAGATCTACAAATGATTTGAAGAGTTGAAAGACAAATTCAGACAAGAATATTGTCAAAATTGGACCCGAAGTCAGATGCGAAATTATCTAGACATGCATATAAAAAGAAGACCCATACACATTAAAATCATCTATGAATACTTCCAGGAAATCCTCTAAAAATTCAGAAAAGATGCTTACCATGCAACGCTGAAAGATGCTAGATGCATTGCAGTCCAAAGGGCACCATTTTGTAGGCAAAAGTTTCAAAGGGGCATGTGAAAGTCGTCTTCTCTTGATCCTCAGGCGCAATGTGGATCTGGAAGTAGCCTGAGTAGACATCCAAGAAATAATAGTGGGAATTACCAACCAACCACCGCAACATCTGATCAATAAAAGGTAAATTAGGAAAATGTTGACAAATATAAAAACTATATCTTATATTTAAAACCAAAATCAACTATCTAAATATGTCTTCAATTAAGGACCCAATGAGTATTCCTAAATTAGTTGTAGTGATGTATTCCTCTACAATCAATTCATTCATCCTTATTATTATATTGACATATTTTTAATATTTGTCAATTTTCCTTTAACAATAATCAAGGAAGTGAGAAAGTGAGGTAATTAAATAAAATAACTAGGTTTTTTAGAAAATACATGTTATATTAATTAATTTAAGTAACTTCTTCAATTTGATTAAATTAAGTAAATGTCTCTTATATTAAGGAGTGAAGGGAATATTATTATTATTATTATTTGGTTGAAGGAAGTGTTATTTATTTTATCATTCATGACACTGCTCATGCTAATTAAGCTCATAGAATCAGAATTTGCAACTTTGATTCATGACATACCATCAATATAAACTTAATAGGAGAATCAAACTAAGCCGTGCACTGTTCATTGTCTCTTTATTTACTGTTCCTTGGAACAGTGCCGGCTTGATTTTCAAGCCGTTCCAATCTTTCTGGCTTCGTGCTTGAAGAACAAAAGAAAGAATTTCCAGAATGAGATGTGGTCAGTGTAGTGTTCGCAAGAAATAGGCGTAGACTCTGACACTGTGCAATAGATGTTTTTCAAATTTCAAATTTTAAAATTTTAAATGTCATTGTTGGTGTGTCTAATCGAATGAAATCACCATTCTCCTCTTCCATACTTCCCCATCGTCTCTCCCTCATCCGTTATCGCTGCCATCGTTTCCATCATGATCACCGCTGCTTCTGGTAAGAGCATTTTAAATGCTTCCGGTAAGAGCATTTCTTCTCAATCGCTGGCATTCATGTTCTCAGTCAAGGAGGTTCGAAAATGCCACAGACGGAAGCCGACGACATCATTTGGGTACTTCTCATTGAAGATCTTTTTGTTTTTGTGTGTATTCTGACTGCTCTTCTTCACCGTTTAGACTAAGCCGAAAATGGATGTATGAGGTGCTTAACCCCTGTTCTTCAGTGATACACTCTGTAATACCCTAAAAATCGTATTTATGATAAGTAGCATATTTCGGTAAATAATACCTATTGAAAATAGGTGAATATGTGGTTTCAAATAATAAGTTATAATTATCTTAATTTTTAAGGTAATTTCTATGGAAATTAGAAGAGATAAAGAGCTAAAATCCCTAAAATACATTTATGAAATGAGAAAATGGCACTGAAAATATTATGATAAATTTCATATGGCAACAAATATTGACAAAAACTTAGGAAGTATGTTGTCTCTAATTTTAGGAATTTTTGGGATTATTTCCTTGAAAAATAGAGAAGCATAAATATAATATTATTAAAAGCACTTTTTGGCCCCATGATTTTTAATATTTTACATGGGATATAAAATACCAATGTCAGTAAAATAGTTGTGAGATAATAATTAATCATAATTAAGAAAATTATCAACAATTAGTAAGTGGCTAATTAAGTAATTAGTGGCTAATTGTTTAGATTAAGATATAAGTAAATTAATTAGTAAATAATTAAATTAAGGGGAGAAATTCGAAATTATTAATTAAATAAATAATAAATGAAAAAGTAGTGTGAAAAGGGTTATGGCTATTTCAAATAATATCTAGATATTTGGAATTTAATAATAATATATCTTGTAAAAAGAGCAGAGGACATTTGAGAATGGATAGAAATTAAATCCTACACCAAAATATAGGGATTTAGCCTATGTCATCCTGGACTTTTTATAAACCAAGTGAATTTCTACCTCGGAGTGGACTATCTTAAGTCATTTCTGAAACCAAATGAGTCGAAGAGACGGGATAAATAAGAAAAAGGGAAGATAGTGCAAATGAGAACCTATAGAAAATGAATTAGTTGTGACAAACCAGGGATTAGGTTTCTTAGGTCGGGACATATTACGAACCGTAATTTTTGTCCGGGCGGTTCTATCAAGTCATTTCCGTAATCGATAGCGGCGTTTATCCGAAAATCTTCAAATAGACTACGGAATACCCGTAATGGGATCAAAAATTAAGTTAAACCAAGTACTTTGAAAGAGAAATACTGAAACCTCAAGGCCTTGCTATCGAATTTTTGAGTTTCGTCAAGATTACGCGATTCGGACACCGAACTGTGAACTTTATCGACAGTCACATAAAGCAAGCTTGTGACATCATCTTCTTCCAGAAGGATGATGTCATCCAACACATGGATGGCAAGGATGAAGCCACGTGTCGAAGTGCGATCCGACGGCTCAAAATCAATATGATAAAGTTTGAATTAATTAAGAAATGTCATTCCTTTCTTCTATAAATAGAAGGCACTCTCTTCTCATTTCCCACACCAAATTTCGAATCCTAGAGAGAGGTTAGAGAGAAGGAGGAGCCCGGAGGAAGTGTAGCGAAGCCCTGGGTAAGTTTTTCGGTCCCTAGTCTTTAGTTTCTGTAGTTCTTTCGGTAGATGTAGTAGAAATGCTTTAGATTTATCTTTAATTTTTCAAGATAGTCTAGATATCATATTTAGGGGTAAATATGGTATTATTTTCGAAAATATTATTGGGGAAGAGATATGTCAAAATTCTAGAGAGATAGAGTTAAAATAGCGAAGCTCTGGCGAAATTCCGCCGATTAGGGGTTCAGGGGCAAAATGGTAATTTGTACTTAAAATGCCTGTTATAATGCTAAAATTTGATAAATGTGATATTATCCTTATAGGATATCTGTAATCACGAACCGCTGTCAAACTGTTGTTTTCTGTCAGAAGTACCGTTTTCTGTCAAACGTGCCGTTTTTCGTCAACGAAGGTACGTTCGCGTACTGTAACACTAACTCTGATATTTATGGTATGCGTATATGTGATATGTGTGTTGTATGCTTATGTGAGGTAGTTGATAGCTCTGTGGTATGTTCATTGTACTGTTATTATGCTTGCTGGGTGTTGGGATACGTTTGCTAGGTGCGAAATGCTAGGTGCGAAATGATTGCTATGTGTGAAACGTATGCTAGGTGTGACATATCTGCCAGGGGGCTTATGTGTTGTTGGGATATGCTTGTTTGTATGCTCATATACTGTCTATGTGTACGTTCGCGTACTATAACACTAACTCTGATATTTATGTTATGCATGTATGTGCTATGTGTATGGTGTGTGTATAGTTGTTATGTTGCCTGAGTGCAAATAGATGTTAGAGTATAACTGTATGTACGCTGGGAGCGATATGTTTGTACGCTGGGAGCGATATATCTGCATTGGTTCTGTACACTGGGAGCGATATGTCTGTACGCTGGGAGCGATATATCTGCATTGGTTGTGTGTGTAGTATATCTGTTATTGGGCTCATGTGCTGTTAATGTTATGATTGTCCGTAGTCCATATATTGTGTACGTAAATATGAGGTTAATTACACGAGGTTCAATGGGCATTGGACCTCAGCTCTTAACATAGCGTCAGGTTCAGGAGGACCGAGGATCGAGAAGAAAGGCAAGCAGCACGCGTAGGGACTCGGCTGAAGACTTTCCTCTGTTGTCATTACTTTTGTAAACACTCGGTACAATGTACCGTTACTATAATCAGCCAGACTTACGACATTTTAAATATAAGTATCAGTTACTCAATCGCTTTGATGCTCTACTCTGATCAGAGAAAAAAAATTATACTGCTTTTGAAAATGGGATGTTACACACTCACTTCTTAGTCCATACGATACACATGATGCAAAAGGTCATTCTTCTGTGGTGCTTCCTTTTCTGAGAAAGAGGTAAAAAAAATATTGAGATTGTGGTAGCACAGGATATAGTTTTTGCTCTTGCACAGTCTGGTGTTTGTGCAAGCATTCTGGCGGAGCCTTTGCAAGAAGAATCCGCCATGGAAGCTGCAAAGAAAGCTAAAGTAGAGGAATTCGAGGTCGTTGTCATGGATCATTCCGGTGAAACAGAGCAACAAGCGTTGTCATCTTCTTCTCAGGCGGAAGGTGCAGTTAATGGGTCAAATCCGAGGAAGTTCTACTTGCTTAGGTGATGATGCTATTCTATTGAAATCAATTGAATTTCCTTATAGTTGATTCAGATTAGGCTACTTTGTTTCATTTCCATATGGTTTATCTGCAATCAGCATTTAGTTCTATATGTATGTGGAATACTGGGATTCATGACTCCAAATCGATACTTATTGTTATCTATTAAAATGACAAATTCCAGTTGATGGTTTTATTTTTGAGTTTTCTGTGGAACAGCTCCTTTGTACAGTAATTGTTGGAGCACCTTCAGATGCTCAACGCTTGGTAAAGGAGTTACATTTCAATTTTTGTTACAAATTCAATTAATGGATACGTGTGCCACATAGAGCTCCACTTTGGACATTTAGTTATGCTTTTATAATTTGCATGCCTATTTAACAGTAACAATGAAAATGCCTATTTAGTTATGCTTTCGATTGAGTTCTACTTATTCTAATTGTTGTGGATCCTATATTCTGTACAAGGGCTGTCTACCCAATGGAGAAAGTTATGTCGCCTTACCTCACATTTTCATTACATCTTCTTTTCACATGTTTATAACTTGAATTATTGAAGTGCAAAACATATGATTTCTCTTACATTATATAATTCTTTAACGCTCAATGTTAATCTCATGCCATTATTTCAGATACTGAATCTGTCAAAGCATCATGCCATTATGTCGTTTTTGAATTATAGAAAAAAAATTATTTTTTCTATCTCTCCTTCTAAGTTGACTAATGAATACCCCATGGTAAATAAAGATGGATGGAAGGCCTCTTTTATTAATTCATATACTAGGTAAACATGGTCAAGATTTCTTTGAACTAATTCCAAAATAATGGTAGAGACCTTCGATCCAAAGAGAAACAGATTATCCGATGCAACGAAGGAATAAATTGTGTCACTAGAATAAGGAACGTATATTTGCATTGAATTCTCTCGGGCTAAAAACCGACATTCTTATTGTTGCATTAATTATTCATGAGGAAACCTAAATTTGTCTTTGTTTTTTCATGAGGCCTACTACTTTTATTTTCACCAATTATATGGGGATCTAGTATATGGATGGCTATAAGAGTTTCTCCCTTTTGTTCTTGTAGGCCATATCATCATCATTGTTGGCATTGGCTGCACTTTTTGATGTTTTAATTTTCCTACAGCAAGAACGATATGGTCTTGAGAACATATCTGTTGTACCTAAACATGCTTCAAAGGCTAGGGAAGCTGCGGTTGCCTTTGCTGAAAAGTTGTTAACAGATCATAAATATGTTTTGGACTTTTTGAAGTCCACTAGCCCCCTATATCCGGTCACTACTTATAGTGTATTGAAGAGCATGATAAGAAATATGCCCCAGGCTTTTAGTGATGGAAACCTGAAAACTCTTGCTGGTGCGATTCTTGGTGCTTTCAATGAGAAGGAACCAACTTCTCATTCTTCAATGTGGGATGATGTATTACTTTTCTCCAAAAGATTCCCAGACGGCTGGACTTGCCTGAACATTCAGAAAAACGTGCTTAATCCTTTTTGGCATTTTCTTAGGAATGGATGCTTTGGTTCTCACCAGATCTCATATTCAGCCTTGGTTTTATTCTTAGACACACTGCCTCTTAAATCCATAGGATGGGAAAAATTCTTTTTTGATTTTTTCAAGAACCTGTGCAAGGAAGAAGAACTTCCCAGGGGCCGGGCGATAGACATGCATTTTTCCGGTGCGTTCAAAGAATGTTTTGTCTGGTCATTGAAAAATGCTTCAAGGTGCACATTCTTTTTATTAAATGTGGTTGCCTTTACTTGCAAAATTGAATAACCAAAATTTGTCTCTATCCCCTTCCCCCGAACAGATAATATTAATAGAACCTCTGTGCTTTCTATAACAACAGAACTAATTAGTTTCCATTTGTATCAGATATTGTGATGGAGCAGATTCTATGAGCAGATTCTGCAGAAGCACACTAGGATTACGATTCCATCTGTAATTAGTTTCCATTTGTATCAGATATTGTGATGGAGCAGATTCTGCAGAAGCACACTTGGATTACGATTCCATCTAAGACAAGAAAATAGAAGAATTAGGTCAGCTCAGAATAATGATCTTGAGCCTGCACATTTTCTATTTATAGTAACCTTAACCAATTACATGTTGACATGTGTCCCTACTAGATTATTCTAGAATACATGCTCTATTCTAATAATCACAATATACAATACACAGGAAATACATGATACACATAATTAATAATTCTTCTAACTCCCTCATTTACTTAGGACCCTCTTCTTTGCCTTCCTCTGCTGTGTAGTTCTAGTGAGGATTTGATTATGCTGAAATCGTTTTGTTGGAGAGACAGTAATACCAGGTTTATCTCTAAGAAACCAGAACCGTGCATGGCTCAAAGGTTTGGTTAAGCAATCAGCAACCTGAGTTTCAGTTGGGACATATTGGATTTGTAGAGTCTTAGATAGAACCTGATCTCGTACGAAGTGTATGTCTATCTCGATGTGTTTGGTTCTTGCATGATGAACTGGGTTTGAAGCAAGGGCTGCTGTACTTGTATTATCACACCATATGGTTGGTATTCTTCTGATAGGGCAAAACTTTAAGCCTAAAACTCCGCAAGTATACGGGCCGTATCAAGTAATAAAGTAAGTAAGAAAGTTATCGTTCACCTATGACTCAATCAAACTAAGTGATTAGATATAAGTTCCCTTGTTCGTTTAAGTTAAGCGAGTCGAATTGTTTTCAATAATAAAATAAATTAATAAAAAACTAGTAGTAGCAAAAGAGCTTAATTTCAAATATAGAAGACAACCTGTAGAGTCGCTTAATCCCTGTTGGTTTCTTAATTAATCCCCACTAAATTAATTTTGAATTAACCTAATCAACTAACCTAGATTAAGTATTAATGTCTATAAACGCTTCCCAGGTCCATTTATAAACCTATCTTAATCAACTATGTAATGCCTCACACAATTAACTAAAATGCGTTTTAGATTGAACTCACCCTAATTTGATTATGTAGCACAGGTATATTCATATGATATTCCTATCCTGCATTTAAATTGCATTAAAACCTAATTCCTTATTAAATTTAAACCTAATTCCACATTATTTAATCCCAATTCCTTATTAAATTTAAACCTAATTCCACATTATTTAATCCCAAGGTCAATTTAGGATTCCCTCTTCCAAGCTTCAACCCTAAATCCCCAAAACACGCCTTTAATGGTGGCCACTCACTAAACAATAAAGAATAAACACAGTGATTAAATAAACTAAATAAAATTAATCAAAATTAATAATGGGAATTATCTCTGTGACAAAAATGTTCATATGGTTCTAAAAGGTTAAAAGAAAACTTAACATAGCGTACTATAATAAAATTCATGAAATAAAGATAACAATTCAGATTTGAGAACAGAATAAAAGAAAGAGCAAAGAGATTTGAACTTTCAGCCGAAGCTGATGAACAGCGTCAGTCCTATTCTGCTTGCGCCTGTGCGTGTGTTGCTGATCTGCGTCCGGAATCTCGCTGCGTCTCTTCTTGAATTGTATTCGGCTCCTTCGTGCGTGCTTCCTTCTCTGCGTTGTGATTCTTGTTTTGCGTCCTTCTGTGTCTCCGTCTTTCTTCCTTTCTTTCAATATATAAACTTGGGTTTTTGTCTTTTCTTGCCATGGGTCCCACACTTAAACATCCCAACTACCTAAAGATATGATAGATATGTTCCTCAATTGATTTCTCTCTTTTTATCTACATGGGCCCACGCATCAATCCATTCCAATTGATTCAAATATGATCAAATTGAATTTCATTGAATGTCCTTAGATTATTTTTTTTATCCATTTAGTACGTGGGTTTCGCATATCCTTATCTTTTAATTAGCTCATGGATATAATATCTCCTACACAATAAAATAATATATGAATAGATTTTTTTCATAATATTCTTTTATCCTATATTTAATTAAAAGGTAGAAAAATATATATCTTATAATTAAATAGGTAAAACATTAATAAATTCAGTCAATTATATCATAAAATATATACCTGTTTAATTATAAAATATATCATTATCATCTTCGCAACCTGAGACTCAATTCTGAGAGAAGTGACCTGATCCAAGAGAGCTCCGAAGCTGTATTAGCTAGTGATCTATATTCAGACTCACAACTGGAGCGAATGGATGAAATTGGTATGGAAGAAACTGTACAATTGAAAATGTTGCATGGTGTTGAAGTTGTATAGGAAGCTGGATTGGCTTTTGTAAGTTTTAGATTTAACGTTTGTAGTCTGTAGGCTTTTAACTTTTTTCATTGCATTAGAAAGAGGTGTAGTCCATACACTATGAGCAAATTTTACATTTTAGTAAGAGATACATTTTGATTCTTCATATGTTCTTTAAGCTGGAGCTCTTGCTTGATCACATTAGGGGTTAGAAACATTAGCATGTTCGTTACATACACACATTAATAATTATATCACAATGCAACATCTTTTGCTAACACTTCACTTTCCATTGTTATGAAAGTGTTGCCTAAGATGTGAATAAGCAAGAACTGTTTATGTGCTGCTATTGATTTCCACTTTACAGAAGATCTGATTGAAAAAAGAGAGGAATTCATGAAGTGGTATGTACACATGTACGAGCAGGTGGCAAAAAATATTTTCTGCAATCAAATCCTTCCATTATGTGCTATTTTTTGTGGGTAATTGTATACAGTGTGATGTGCGTCCTATGACAAGTTTAGTAAGTTGAAGTGTGCATTAGTATTCACTCTATTTCATAATCTAATGGCTAGCATATTGATATTATTTTGTTGTTGCTTACGTTGCTAAACATGAAATAATACAACTACGGATGTTCTTTGTGGTGCATGTTGTGTTTTCGGATAAAGAAATAACCTATATTTTTTGTTGGCCGATTTGAAATGCAGTTCTTTTATTTTACTATGCTTTGTTTTTTATTCAATTCCTTAATAATTTGGATGAGTTTAAAGATTGGATAACCTGTATTTTTTCTGAATTGTTGCACCGTGCAACGTGCGGGGATTTCGTGCTTGTTGTCTATATAGCTCATCATATGTAACCATCATTAATTGGTTTGTGGAATATATATGTACGTATCTTCTTTTTGTTTCGCCGTCATGACATACATTCATGAATAATATTTTTAACTAATTTAAATGAGCCCTAACTCTATCGTCTTTAATTAACCAGGCCTGCATAGATTTAAAACAATAACAACAACAATAATTCCCAGTTGCAAAATAATGCATTAATGAAGACGAAAAGTGAACATATTGTGTCAAAACTATTTGATAATGGCTTTGTAACGTTGTAAAAGGACCATGGAAACTAAATAAATGTGAGCGATTGTGTCATGCACAAAAAAAAGTCATTATATGTGTGTGTATATATGTATATATCTAGACACACACATACATTTATATATATGTATATGTATATGTATAGATATATGTGTGTACTGTGTAGATGAATACTCCTAGAGATGGCAAAAAAAAAAAAAAAAAACTCCTACAAAAAGACATAGAAGTGGAGCAAATATTCTTTCAACTCAATAAATTAAACAACTGATTTTTTTAAGAAAATAAAAATATATGCATTCCTGATTCCTCCAGCTCTGAAGGAACACTAAATGGTTCGTTTTTAAATTAGAATTAACAAGGTTTTGTATAATTATATGGTGTTTGAGTTGAACTGCTTTCTAAATTCAAATAATTGTTTAATGGTGTGATTGATTGTTTTTCTACAAACCGTTGGCTTAGAACCAAAGCAAAGCAACCTGGTTCAGTTGGTTCAGAAATGTTAGGTTAAGATTTAGTCGGGGTTCGATCCTGGCGGTGTGTATGGAGAAGGTTATTTGGCCAAGACCAACGCCCTTCAAGACGACTACTACGGTGCGAAGGAGGATTAATCTCGCCATCGGTGGAGGACCCCCCCTGATTTCCATAAAAAAAAAGAAACTAGAATAGTGGAAGCAGATTTAATGGTTCGTTCTTATTATGTTGTTTTGCTACAAACCGTTGGCTTAGAAACTAGAACAGTAGAAGAAGAAAGAATTGAAGCATATTCTTTCAGAACCTTATTAACATCATCCTTTTTTGCTGATGTCAATTTTCAAACTTTTGTGACTACTTTGCTGGAACGTGGTCCTTCATCAAATCCCCTCATCTTCAAGCAGGCAACATGTTCATGACACGTGGCATGACTAAAATCCAAGCTCCACTTTCTAAACCACTCTGCCTTCAGTTCCTGTTATGATCATAAAAATATCTGGTATATTTCTATGTCCTCATTTTTATTAATCAGCTGAACAAAGAAATTTTTTGTCAAAAGACATGTTTAACCTTGGCTTGATGATTCATTACATCCACATAGGCTCCTTTCTAGAATTACAGTAAAGCTCCACTTTGTACAAAACAAGGGGAGTCACAAAAAACACAAAGAAGAAGATCACAACTCATCTTTTTTTTCCATCACCATTTCCCCACCCCCTTTTTTCTTTTATTTTCTGCCAAACACCCTTGGTTTCAATCCCGCCTCTCGTTTTATTTGTGCTCCAAACTTGTTCTTCAAATATTTCCCATCCCATCATCAAAATTTTCAGAACCAACCACGAACTTCTCTCAGCTTCTTTCTGTGAAGAGAGAGAGAGAGAGAGAGAGAAACAACAAACAACAACAATGGCAGCTTGCACAGTGTACACAACAACACAATCTCTCAACACAAAATGCTACATCTCATCTTCTTCAAAATCACATTTGGGTTATTTTCCTCAGAAACAGCAGCTAGTTATCTTCAGGAGAAGAAGAAGCAGCCAATGTGTGATAGCATGTCGTGCAGTAGGAGGTGATCATGATCAGACGGTGGTGATTGGTCTAGCTGCAGATTCAGGCTGTGGAAAGAGCACATTCATGAGGAGACTAACAAGTGTGTTTGGAGGAACGGCAGAACCACCAAAAGTAGGGAATCCAGATTCCAAAACTCTAATTAGTGACACCACAACAGTTATTTGCTTAGATGATTATCATTCATTGGACAGAAATGGAAGGAAAGAGAAAGGGGTCACAGCACTTGATCAAAGAGCCAATGATTTTGATCTCATGTATGAACAAGTTAAGGCACTTAAGGATGGAGTTTCTGTGGAGAAACCTATTTACAGAGAGACATGGCAGAGCGAGGGCACAGCCTTGAAAGCATCAAAGCTAGCATTGAAGCTCGGAAACCTGATTTTGAAGCTTACATTGGTAATAGATTCTATCAAACCTTCAACATCTGGCAGTCCAAATTTATTATTAAGGTTTACTCTTGAACAGCAAAAAAGAAGGACCTATAAGCATATCAAAAGTATAAATTTTACGACTAATTAATTTTTGGTTTGGTCTACCAATTTGATTAAATATTTTCAAATCAGATCAGTCATTGAATAAGTAAAAACACATATTTAAAGTTCATTATTTTGATTATGGTCGAATCAAGGGATAGTTTCGTTACAAATGACTTGAGAGGGTATTCTAAGGAAACCAACACACATTCTTAACAAATAACTAATTTAACTAAGTTTCTTAATCTACCCAAATTAATTAAGGAGATCTTATATTAAGGACTGGTGGTAGTAATATGTTTGTATACTTATGTGTGTAAGTAATAGGGCATTATGCATGTTATAACTTGTGCACTACTTACTTTGCATGCATCCTCAGAAGCAAAATGCAGATGGAGTGATAGAAGTGTTGCCAACACAGCTCATTCCAGATGATAAATGAAGGAAAGATTTTAAGAGTGAGGTTAATACAGAAAGAAGGAGTTAAGCATTTTAGCCCTTCTACTTGTTTGATGAAGGATCTACCATTTCCTGGATACCATGTGGCAGGAAGCTAACTTGCTCTTATCCTGGCATTAAATTCTCCTATAGACCAGAGACTTTCTATGGCCATGAGGTGCTGCCAACAACTTTACATCTTCTATTTTCATGTCTGTCATATTATGACAAGTTCAAATTAAAGAAGAATTAACTAGTCTCAAGATCATATATATATATGTATGTATTTATAGGATTATTCGGTTAGAATTTTATCAGCATGCTGAAGTGTTTTACTCCCTCCTGTGAGTTAAGTCCTTAACATAAGACATATTTACCTAATTTAATTAGATTAAGAAAGTTAGTTAATGTGACATGTATTTTCTAGAACACTTTAGTCATTTTCTTTAATTCCCTTATTCCCTCTCCTCTTTGATTATTGTTGAGTAAGCATCAGTAGGGGTAAATTAGGAAAAGATTGACAAATATGAAAACTATGTTTTATACTTAAGAATAAGATAAACTTTTTAAATATGTCTTATATTAAGGATTTGAGGGAGTATTATACAAGATCTTCAGTCCCAGAAGTTGACCTAGTAATTTTAACTTTGGTTTTTCACATGGGACAGGTATCAGTTGTGGAGATGGATGGGCAATTTGACAAACTAGAAGAACTGATTTACGTTGAGAGCCATCTCCAGTAGGAGCAGCACAAACCTAGAAAGAACCCGCCATTATACATAATGAAAAAGGCAGACTCCGAAACACCCACCACAATCATTTATTCTATTGTATTTCTTGTTGATTTGTCCAGTTTTTGGCTGTTATTCATGAAATTGATAATACTCTTGGTGAAATATATTCCTGAAGATTGGAAAGATTTAGCTTTATAGCAGCAAAAAGAAAAAAAAATGGGGAAGGGGTTGAAATGATAGAAGGGTGATGTTTAAATAATAGAGTAATTCTAGCCTATTCATCATAAAGAATATTCTTATTCTGTTCTCACAGCCAAACTGATGACAATCTTATTCTATGCCTCACAATTAATAGCCTTTGAGGCTTAAACCATGTCCAAAAGAATCACAATCCCATCAGGTTGTGAACCATACAACAACTTTAACCTCATTGAGAGAAGTATTTTGCAAAACATGGGGAATTATGGTAAGACCTGGGTGCATTGGTTTTGATTCAAAGATTACATGCACCTGTTGTGACGGGACTTTCTTTGGAAAAGAACATCGCAATTTTTCTGAAAAATTTCTTCTTCTTCCTCTATTTGCTCTCTGTTTCTAGGGCTGGTCCAGTTACAATATTATTTGAAGGCACATTAGTTTGGTCAGATTTATCAGCATTCCTTTTCTGCTCTTGGTCAGCCCTCCACTTTCGTAACTCCTGTTCTACCCCCAATTTTCCTTCTTGAGCCTTCTCAGCTTTCTCAGTTGCCATCTTCAAGGATTCTTTTCTTGCAGCCAACTCTTGATTCGCTTCCTCCAACTTATTTAAGCTATTCAACTCAGAGTCCTTAGCCATCTCTACTTGAGAATCAGCAGCTACTACCCTCGAATCGGCTGACTTCTCTGCCTCACGAGCACGCTTTCTGAGTACATAATATTCTTTCAGTCCTACTAGTGTTACCTCAGAGGGAGAATCCATGTCATTGTTGTTTTCAGCTGATTCGCTATCTTGCAATGCTTTAACTGCTTCTATTGCCACCTTCTCATAGTACTTGGCATCCTCTAACTTCGTCTGTGCTGCTGGCGCAGTTGCCGGGGACTGTTGATACCCTCAGTGACGACGCCCCTTTTGCTTAATAGTTGTAATCTACGTAATAAAAAGCTCATATTTTTTCTGTTTTTGATTTTCAGGTACACTCTGTAGTGCATGCGCACCCGCCTTCAACCAACCTAGAGCCTTACGATCCCGAGATAGAACGCACCTACAAGCAAAGGCTCGGGAAGCGTAAGCGAAGAAGTCAACTTTTTGACTCAAAGCAAGCATGGCGGATATGCCCGTCAACCCGCAGCGTAATCAACGAGAGCCGATATCGATGAACGGGGATAACCAGGCCCCTCCACCTCCAAACCCAGATGTAAACAAGGCCATAATGGAATTTGGAATTCCAGATCTAAACAAGCTGAATTCGGCCATCACACCGCCAACATTCAATGTGCCACTTTGAAATCAAAGGTGTCATGATTCGATGTCGAATGCGGCCGGCAATTTGGAGGACTTCTATCCGAAGATCCGCACCTGCACCTAAAGACCTCCATGGAGGTGTGTGACTCCTTTGTCATCCCAGGAATCCCATCCGACGCTGTCCGGATTAAATTGTTCCCATTCTCACTAAGGGACAAGGCTCGAACGTGGCTCAATAACCTACCTGCTAATTCCATCACCACATGGAATGATCTGGGGAGTAAGTTCTTGCTCAAATTTTTTCCACCTACTAAGAACGCTCAACGCAGGGGATATCACCAACTTCCAACAAAAGGCCGGTGAATCTACCTATGAAGCCTGGGACAGATTTAAAGACCTCCTCAAAAGATGCCCACGGCACGGTCTGTGCGAATGGGTCCAGTTAGAAACATTTTATAGGGGCCTCGATGGACAAACACGATCCATCAGAGACGCTCCTCTGGAGGATCCATCCTAATGAAGTCTTATGAAGAGGCTCATAACCTCTTGGAGCGCATGGCAATGAATAGTCATCAGTGGCAAGCAGACAGAGCTACATCCTCCCGAACCTTTGCAGGAATACATGAACTGGATGCTATGACCGCTCTCACGGCTCAAGTGTCATCTTTGACTAATATGGTGCGGCGGACCGACCCTTCCTTCTAGCAACACTTTGCCGCAACCATCGCAGTAGCTTGCCCGTACTATGGTGGGAGAGCACTCACTCTCAATGTGCCACCAACCCCGAATCGTAAACTTCATCAACAACTTCAACAGGGTAGTAACACCAACAATCCATACTCAAATACATACAACCCCGGATGGAGGCAAAAGATCCCAATTTCTCATGGAGCTCTCAAGGTCCACAAGCAATGGGACAAGCACGGCCCACAATACTCAAACCGAGCATCAAACCCACTGTGGTTTACCCAAAGAAGACGGCAAATAGGCGGCGAATCGAACCGCAAAGACTCTATGTTGACCCTTCAAGGAATATATGGCAAAAAAACGATGCTTATTCGAATCAAAGCGGTGTTACCCCGAGAAATCTTGAAAATCAAGTGGGACAACTAGCTACCGCTCTTACAACGAGACCTCAGATCCCCGCCCAGGACACCGAAGTCCCTGTGGATCCAAGGAAGGAAGAAGTCAAGCCGATAGAACTCCGGTGGTAAAAGCCTAGAACCCGTAAAGGCAATCAAACAGCCTATGGTTGCTACTAATCCCACTATGAGAAGTTTAAAGAAGGGCAGGAGAGTACTGAACAAACCCCTGAAGATGGGCAGAGTCAACCAAGACTGGCACAACCGGAACAGAATCTCAGCACAGCCACATTACCTCCGGGTGCAGCATTGGATGATCACGTGCAATACCCAACAATGAATGCTACCGCATCATCATCAAGGCATAATCGTGACCCTGGACCTTCAAAGATGCCAAGGCAACCCCCTCCTTTCCCACAAAGGCTACAGCAGCACGGCCAAGAGAAACAATTCAAGAAATTCCTCGACATATTACGGCAATTGCACATTAATATTCCTCTGGTGGAAGCCCTAGAGCAAATGCCCAGCTATGTAAGATTTATGAAGGAAATTCTGTCTAAAAAGAGACGACTGGAAGAGTTCGAAACCGTAGCATTAACCCAAGACTGTAGTGCCATGCTCACAAATCGGCTACCTCCTAAATTAAAAGATCCTGGCAGCTTCACAATCCCCTGTGCCATTGGACCTCAATATTCAGGGAAAGCTCTGTGTGATTTAGGAGCTAGCATAAACCTCATGCCCATGTCAATCTTTAAACAATTGGCAGTGGGCCAGGCCCACCACGCTTACGTTGCAACTAGCCGATCGCTCCATAGTTCTACCAGAGGGAAAAATCGAAAATGTTCTGGTAAAAGTATATAAGTTCATTTTTGCTGTGGATTTCATTATCCTAGACTTTGAAGCAGATCGCGATGCCCCAATTCTTCTGGGAAGACCTTTCATGGCAACTGGACGTACGCTGATTGATGTGGAAAAAGGAGAACTCACCCTGCGCATAAACGATGATCAAGTCACCTTCTCAATCCTCAAGAATTCAAGATTCAAAGATCAAGCTGAGAAGTACTTAACCTCTGAAGATGACGACAAAGGCACTAAAGAAGTAGGAAGCCGTCCTGCACTGCTACAGCATTAAAAGTGCTATAGCAAAGTCTGGCTGCAGACTTTAAAGCAAGCGCTACTGGGAGGCAGCCCAGAGTCGCGTTTTGAATTACTGTTTCTGAGAATAGAGGATACCTCACCTGAAAATTGAAGAGACAAGGAACCAAGAGTTAAGAAAGGAAAGCCATAGCAACTCATCTGACCTAAGCACACACAAAGAACAGACTTAATGGTGGGCCACACAAGAGTGGGCCCAAGAGATTTGAAAGGATACTGGAAACCGCCACTGGCCAAACCAAGCGTATACAACACGTCTCACCTTCGAGATTTTGGACGGATTACTCGCATTGTGCGCCCACGATCAAATTTTCTTGATCCCTATATTAACCACAGTACCTAACCAAACCTTTCAACGCAGACACTCGTGCTCATTCACTCTGTGCAAAGTTACAACACTTCCCCCTCCATCTAACTCCCAGATTTTTCTCAATGGCACGCACCAAGGGTTCCGGACAAAAAGCGCTCGCTGAAGCTCCAGACGTTATGCCGTTTGCCTCCCGAGAAGCCGAATCTCATTTCAACTCCCTCAAAGCAGATAAAACCCTAGCACCGAAGCGTGGATTCAACGGCGATGCTTTCGAGCAGGGCGCTTACCCTGAATGTGTTACAGGAATCATACGACAGCGCCGATGGTTCCCCGCCCTTATCACAGAGCTCTGTCGAAACGCGGGGGTGAATTTTGATGCCAGTGAAGAAAGAGCGATGATCCTAAAACCTCTCACCGTCGCAGTTGTTCAGCGCATCTTGCAAAAATGCCGCCCACGGTCACTCGACAAACTTCGCCAAAGCCTCCTCCGTTGAACCCCAACGACACAAGCTCAATTTTCGCACCGCTTTTCATGCTTTGGTTGCCCAAGTTACAACCCCGCAACGTTCCCGAAGCACATTGTTGCTTCAAGAATGACACGTGGTGGCAATATGTGGTCGGAAGGGATCGCACCTTGCCGCGAACATCATGGCAAATACCGAAATACACTTCGTTGCTGATCTTCCCTGAGGCGACTTTTGATATGCACAATTCGGTTACAGGGCCACAACAGCAGGAACCAACAAGCTCGCAGAAGCGTCCTCAGAGCAAAAGCCCTCAAGAAGGTGAGCCCACCAGCACACAATCTGTAGACACTAATGACGACGAGGAGTCGAATTCTCATGGACCTTCAGCAGGGAAAGGTTAAGCTAAGTTGTGGTTTTTCTTTTAGTTACCTGGTATTAGACTCTTTCTTCATTTACTTTCTTTAATTTGCATTCATTTTCTTCCTTCTTGTTGCCTGTCGGCACAACAACAACAACAACAACAACAACAACAACAAAAAACCTTATCGTATGTTGGGTGATCATGTTAGCAGTGAATTATCTCGCGTTTCACTTAGACGTCGCAATGGGGGCATTGCATCGTTCAGGTGTGGGGAGGGATTAGTTCTGTGATCTGCTAGCTAATTCTGTGTATGTCTGATCCTAAATACTCTGTATTTAGTTTTTGGCACAAACTGAAAAATTTTCAAATTGCAAGATAGAGCATGAACAGAATTTTGGTAGCAATAGAAGGAATGCATGTATAATTAAGCATAGCATCATTGCCTAAGAAAATCGAACCTTTAGGCTTGGGAAATTGACAATGCTAGCTAATCTGATGCGGGGTAAAGTGATAGTGAGGAGTTTAAAGGGAAGAACCACAATGGAAGGACTAGATTGAGCCTAATTGTTATATTTTAAAAGTGTGCATGCCTCGCTAGTCCATGTTTGATCCTTGATTTGTCTTAGTTCTTTGATAAACTATCTGGCATCTGAGTTTGAAGTTCGTAGGAGAAAGGTATTCATGTCATACCCATCAACTCCATACACAAACCAGTTATCATTATCTCCATATTTCCACCCCAATCAACCATAATGGTATGCTATAGCGTATCACGGTGGATGTAAGCAATTAGAAGAAACATATGAAATATGCTACGGGAGAGTGCTCCATTGACAGTCGTTTGCTTAAAAAAAGAAAAAGGGCTTGGCACAAAGAGCAGCCTAGAAATACAAGGAAGAGCACTCTATTTGAAGTCAAGATGTCGATCTACCAAACCCGCTATAGCATACACCAACAATACCCATCTTAAAACACCTACCTATCCTCATCCTCGTAACCCACAAAGTCCTTTTGACGAACGAATACTCAGGTACTAGAAAGCAATCTTAGAACTTTGACAAGGCTATGGAACTTCTGGGCTCGTATGACAAGAGAGAAATTAAAATTCCCTGGGGGGGAGAGCGCAAACACTGAACTTGAGAGCCTCTTTAGACTTCTTCATCTAAGCAATACCACGCATCTTGAGCCGTTAGTGTTGGGCAGTGGGATTGCCGAAGGGGGAACGTTAACTGAAAACAATGGTGTAAGCAAGGGTTATACAGGCAAGAGGACTATGGCTATTAGCCTCCGTTCGCTTTATTTTATTTTTGTCCAGGAGTGCAAAAAGCTAAGTGTGGGGGTATTTGATGAGTGCAGATTATGCCATGTTTTCCCTATTTTTCATGATTGAATTGTATGGCAAATAAGAGCGTAAACTACAAATAACCCAAGCAAAAAGGCATGTATTCATAATATAAGGAACTGAGGGATGGAAACCATTTACATCTTAAACATATGCTAAGGAAAGAGCAAGTTACATTGTTTTTAGGAAAGAACGTATAGCAAAGCCGATACTATGCTATAACATTCCTACAGCAACTCGAAGTGCACTAAAAGGCATAAAGAAAGCTATAGCAAAGTAAAGGACGCAATGCTATGCGACATTTTTCCGACCTTTTTATCTAGCCGATTTCGTGGATAGAAATAAAAGATCGAGATCAACAGTAGATTGCCGACATAATGAAATAGAAGATGCGGAGGATCGAAATGGAAAGATTTGAAGAATCCCGCAAAGACGTTAATCAATCTACAAACGAGAAGATGTGATAGATCTCGACAGATTTGGAAAGCCCACTAACCTAACTTGCATCACACTAAGTCCGAATATAAAAGAAAACAAGCGAGTCAACCCCGAGGGGAAGTCACGGAGAGCCAACACGAGACTTCACATTCGGCCAACTCAAAAGAAGAGTGAAAGACTTCACTAAGCACGAGAATTCCAGGATAACCCAAAGATCCTTCCTCACAAAGAAGACGGAGGGAAGAAGACGTGGAGTGGTGACGTGAGGCTTCATCCACGACGTCGAACGCCGTCAAGCTTTCTATTTTCAGTTGTTTAATTTCGTAGTTAGATCATGGGTCATTTCCGTTATTATCTCTGTTTTGTATTTCCTTCACAATACCATGAACTAACTTTCGATGGCCGAACGAGGATGAATCCTTAAGCGTGTATGAACCTGGCTTGCAAGTTCTTAATTTAATAGATTCGATTTGCTTATCAATAAATTAATTACTAGTCGATTAGAGGAATCTAAGGGCTAGATATGTGGTCTCGACTCATCGGGCAAGGAGTCGAGGCTAGACTCTCCGAGAAACGGTGTTTGCTAGGCGGCCGGGTGCAAGGCTTGACCTATTTATTGTAGGCTTCGGGAATGGGTCTACCTCTCATAACCGTGACACCCCGAGTATAATGCGAGATAAAAACTAGAAAGTTGCCATAGGGATATGGAATGAGTATAGTTAATATCATATGTATCGGATGCGGAAGCTCCGATAGATTATAGCGGCGGGTTAATCGAATAGCTTTGTAGCTAGTACTTATGCTGTAGCAATTGTGGAAGTCGGTAAAAGATAGATGCTATAGCAATGAGTAGAGCAACCGGGGGAATTATGCACTTAAGGAGGAGTCCGAGTTCAGCCTAATTTCTCACTGATATCTTCTTTGATTTCCTTTGTTTATTTCTGTTATTAGCGTAATCATCCAAAACCTTCCAACCAACTACATTTACTTTCTGATTGCAACTATCATAGCAATTGAGCGTCGCTCTTTGGTATCTCAGTCTCTGTGGGACGATACTCTACTTTCACTTTATTACTTGTTCTACTGGTTCACTTGCCATCAAGGAAATCGAACAACAGCTGCCTGTAACCTGCTTTCCACTGCACTTGCTTTGGCCTTGGCTTGTTCAGCCTCTTCCTTCGTTTCACACAGCCCTATTTCAGCTGCATGAGCAAGGGATTTAGCATAATCAGCCTCTTGTGCTGCCTGCTCCAGTTTCTTATCAAGTCTAATCATCTCTCTGGCTCCTTCTTTTTAATCTCAGCTGAAGCTATTTGAGACTTTATCTCCAGTTCAGCTTTTAGAGTTGCAACTGCAAGAGAGACTGTTTCCTCACTTCGCCTAATAGTTGTAATAACTGAGTCAAGTTCAGCAGATGCTTTCTCTATGTTGATTTTCATTTCCTCAAGTACCTTTTTTGGTTCTTCATCCTCCTGTTTTAATTTGGATTCCATATATGCTGCTAATTCAGATTTCAAATCAAGCAATAAAGAAGAAGATGCATCCAGTTTAGATTTGAGATCCTTCATTGCTAAGGCTTGATGGTTGAGTTTCTGGAGCTTCTCTTGTGCATGTTGAAGTTCCAGTATCCACTTGCAGCAATCCTTACCTACTGCTGTTTGTGCCAACTTCAATGACTCCAACTCAAAAGTCAAATATTTCAGTGACTGCTCAATTTTTTTGGAGGCAGCAACAGCCTCTTCGGCCATTTTAACAGCTACATCCTTTTCCCAATCATTCATCATGATATTGCCAATGAGATACCAGCTCATGCTCAAAGGATGCAGTATTTGGCCTTTGCAAGTTGGTTAGGTATGGGGACTTAATTAATTAGTTTTGTCATTGCCAATGAGATGCCAGTTCATGAAACGATTAGTTGCAATTATGTTTGAATCGTGTCCCTGAATTTTTCAACTTCGTTGAAACTCACCAACCTTTTCAATTTCACAGTACAAGTTTCGATTTGAGTTGCAGCATTAGAGTTCTTGTTCTTTTTCTATGAAATCTTTGACTAGTTGTCTCTGTAAAATTATCATTTGCAATGTGCTTCTGTATTTCTGATAAATTGTTCAAGGCTCTCCTTTTCCATTAAATGATCATTTTTGGGGTGCAATGTTACAATTTTCTCCATTTTTAAATTTCCCTTGTCATTTTTTGTTCTTTGTGGTCCTTTTATTTGTTTATACTTTTATATTTTACTCAGTAATATTCCATTATACATTTTTTTTTCTCTCATTTTGATTTTTTTACTGACTATTTAATCATTTCTTTCAGGAATTCTTCTCTGCCTGGTTTTTAATATAGTTGCTGTGACTGTGTGTTGGATTAGAGGCGGTGGTGAGCTTACTTACTTTCTCTCAACGCTTTTACCATATTTGGGTACTTACTAGATCTCTGGTTTGTGCTGTGATTTGGATCCTCAGGTGAGTGTTTTACAATGAGCATGGGTTAAATTTTTTTTCATTCCTGTGATCTATTCTTTACTTGGAGTTCCCTTGTCATATGTGCTTTGGTACAGACCCCTCTACAATGCTGTGAGGTAAACTCCACTACTCCAGTGTTGCTGCCTTTTCCTTACTATCATTTTAGCTTACTGAAAGCGTCAAGGATTTAGGACTATTATTTGTCTATCGATACCTCTTTCCCCTTTAGTAACAGGTGGAGAAAATAGTAATAAATTTATAGCCACCCATTATGTATGATGAATTTTCTAAAGTCGAAACGATGGAAAGAAAAATATAAAAAGGCCTTAGGTAGTAATCTTTGTATGCTCAAATAAAGATTTGACCAAAAAAAGTATGCTCAAATAAAGAAGCTCGTATAGCATTTGCTTTAACTCAGAGAACAAGAATACTTCATGTTGATGGCATGATTCTTTCTGTTATGCAGGACAGATAGTGCATTCAAGTTTGGGTGGTTTTTCCTGATTTACCTGGTATGTCAATCTATTATTTAATGCTGGCACATTAGTGAGTGAGTAATGTATTAATCCTTCTATTTATTACCTTGACATGATGCAGCTGCATATTGCGTTTTGTGTCTTTGCTGCTATTGCTCCTCCAGTTGTTTTTCATGGAAAGTCTTTAACGTAAGTTCTATTCTACCAAGTACAAATCTTATTTTCAAGTTTCCTCAATTGAAGTTCCGAGTTGTTAATAACTATCTGACTGTGTGATTTCATAACGAAGTATGGCGCAAGAGGCCCAGGAGGGGGGGGCATGAAATGCTAAATCATGTTGGTGTGTGCGTTTGTGATTAAAAGGGTTCAGCTTAATTGTTTACTTGAGGAATGTTGCCTTATGGGACTGCATAAGCTTTTACTTCCATATTGGATTAATTTTTGTTAGGCTGTAAAGGAACTGCTGCAGCTTTGACATATAATATTGATTTAAAAAATATTTCTAAGTACTTGCTGCTAAAATTTAAATGAATTCGAATGCCATTTTGTGGTATTATCTTATGGTCGCCCTTTTGCTTATTTATATGTAACGTATTCTAGCAGCATATATTCCTTTTCTGTTTAAATTGAATTAATGCTTTTAAATTTTCAGGGGTATTCTTGGTGTGATTGATGTCTTCTCAGACCATGTATTGGTTGGGGTAAGTTTTATCTGATTCATTATTTGAATTATGTGCATCTCAATATTCTGAGCTCTGAACTTTTGTAACTAATCTTATCTACATGTTTATTGTTGTTCAAAGATATTGCATAAAATAAAGGGAAGCTTGTGTCTAACTGATGCATTAATCTATAAAATTGTACTGAGACAAATCAGGTGCACTTACTAATGGGTGTATTGGTCAAAATAAGAATAAGCTATTACTTCTATATTTCAAAATTGAAGAATGTTAGCCTTTTGATAGAACCAACAAGATATTTTTTGTTTTATATAAACTGAGACATAGCAAAGCAGTGAAAAGTCCCTACTTTATCTAATGCTGAAGTTCTGATGGGAAAATCAAGTTCAACCACTTTTTTTTTGCCAGTTTGACTGATATTCTTGCAGATATCTATGCATCATGGATAAATCAAATGCCTAGGTTACAAGTCCTATACTCTTGAATCACTAAATCTGTTTCCAAAAAGATCGCAGCACTAAACCACATGAAACCAACCGAAATAAGAATACTAGAATCTTCCTTCACAAAGTTAGGGGTTAGGACAAATGTTGGCCTTGTTCTAGCGTGGCCCTTTGGCACAGTCATTCTATTCTAGTGACTTGGCCCCTCCCCAACACGGCTCTCAGTCAGAATAGAATGTAAGGTAGTTTGTAATTGAGGATTGTGAAAGACCAGTAATTGATCCAGTTAATGGGTTATGCAGTGAAAAGAGTTTTCAAATTTCCCCTGATTTTTGGTATATGGAGTATAGTTAATCTATTGCTTGGTTAAGTCAGTAATAAAACCATAAGTACAGTTTAAAGAATACGGTTTTACATTTGTTTGTGCCAATTTTGATTGATATTCTTGCAGATATTCTATTTGGTTGGATTCGGCTTGTTTTGCTTGGAGACTCTCCTAAGTTTGTGGGTGCTTCAGGTGAGGAACCCGACGTTTGCATTGATTTTGCTTTGCCTGTTTTATTTTCCTTCTTGTTTTCGGGCCAAATGATAATTGTCCTATACCCCAGCAACTTTATTTGCTTATATATTGTTAAGAAATCATTTTTAACAATGTTCATAATGATCTTTTTTCTGTATGCAGAAAGTGTACTTGTATTTCAGGGGGAATAAGTGAGATTTTCTTCAAGGTTCGCTCGCAGTGACTGCTAGATCATCGTCAGTCACTTAGTAAGTGGCTAGTATATTCTTGTTCTTTCTCGTCCAACAGTGTGTCCCACTTTTAATATCTTCCTAGCTATGACTTTGTAGATCACAGTGTTTAGTGTGTCTCTGTAACTCCAATTTTCCTTGTGGTATCACAGTGTTTAGTGTGTCTCTGTAACTCCAATTTTCCTTGTGGTATCACATAGTGGCATCCCTTTTCTCCACCCCCCGGGGCCCCCCAAAAAAAAAACTAGTGGAATATATATTGTGAGTGAATTGAACATCCCGTTATTTTGCCATTTTGCCGTATTTCTTGACCTTTAAATCTACTCTTCGTGTGACATGGGATCACTCTCGTGGAGGGCACCGTGCATTCATTTTTGTAATGAAATCTGGATCATTCAAATTTGATGTGGATAGTGGCCACTTACAAAATAATTTTATCTATAATAATTTTATTTTGAAAAGTGAGAGTTATAGAATTATACTATTGAAAGTTTTGTATATATTAGTTGTTTAAGTATATAAATTCACATTGGATTTGAACGTTGGCATAATAAAATCACAATAGTATAGAGCAACTGAGCGAGGAAACTGATGAATAATACGTTTTTAAAAATAATAATAATAATAACGTAATTCATAATGGGAAAGAAAGCATGTCTTACCAGCTTTCTCCTTGTCACAAAAGGTTGGCGATGACTTAATTAAATATTTCGTGTGGTTGTGGTCCAAAAAGACAAGAATGAAAAATAATAGTGTGTCTTGAGGTAATTTTATATACGGCTTCTCATGCTTATATGATGAGAAATAGAAATGAATTTCAAAGGGATCTTTCTCAATGAATTAATTTGTCACTTGGTAATTTTCGGTTGGCTAGTAGGGTCAACACGCCTAGAACAGTACACCATTGTAAAATTGAAAAGATTCCATTTAAATACCATATGAAATTCCAAAACCCCAAAACATCTATCAAAATTTGTAAAAGACCTTATAGAGATTAAATTGAGATTTTAAAATGATGATGAATTTACTATTGTCCTCTCTTCCTCTTTCTCTCTCCTCTCCCTCTCTTCCTGCTGCCCCTCCCTCCCGATGGTGGTGTTGGTCGTTAATTGTAGGGGAATGCAACACTACAACTAATTTAGAAATATTCTTCCGATCCTTAATATAAGACATACTTAGAGAGTTAATCTTGGTCCTAAATATAAGATATAGTTTTAATATTTGTCAATATTTTCCTAATTTATTCTTATTGATACTCCATTAACCATAATCAAGAAAGAAAATAAATGAAGAAATTAAGAAAAATGATTAGAGTATTTTAAAAAACATGTGTCATATTTTAACTAACTTAAATAATTTCTTTAATCTAATTAAATTAGATAAATATGTCTTTTATTAAATATTGGGTTAAAGTGCAGATTTGCAACGAACTATTACCCGATGAGCGTCTGGCACAAAAAACAATTGAAGGGACCAAATTGGCCAACGAATTATTAAAAAGTGGAAAAAAAAACCAATTTTGAGCAGATTCGCCAACGAACTATTACCCCGTCATTTTTTGTCTCCGCCTTCCATTGATCGGTCACAAATGGCTTCGGCGTCTCCAAAGCTTCCATTGTTCTTTGGGTGTTCCACTCACCCTCTTGAACTCATTCAAAGAATCCACGCCTTTCGACCGACACGCACCTTACACCCCTGGTTGCATGCCACCAATGCCACAAGCAGCAACCACCGCTGCCACAACGCCTGCTCGCATAGGTCTCATCTCTGTTGATGTTTGCCTTATCCAACAAGAAGGTTTAACCGCTCTTTTCTCCAGCGTTTCCGTCACCGTCCTACGCCAGTGCCTCATATTTTAACGTAATAGTGATAGTTGTTTTTTATAATAGTTCATTGGCCAATTTGGTCCCTTCAATTGTTTTTTGTGCCAGACGCTCCTCGAGTAATAGTTTGTTGGCAAATCTGCACCTTAACCCTTAAATATTTGGTGAGTACAACACTTTTAGAAATATGAATGAAACCTTGTGATGTACTCTTTCTGGTCCTCATTATAAGGCACTAACTAGCAAGTGTATTTGGTTTTTTTATAAGGCACTTGCTTGTGAGAGTGAATTCAAGGATTCTGTTATTTTGCCGTAATTCTTAATCTTTAAATCTAATCTTCGTGCAACACCAGATCACCCTCTTGGAGCGCACTGTGCGCTCATTTTTGTAATGAGATCTAGATGATTCAAATTTGATATGGATAGTGGCCACTTACAAATTATTTTATCTATAATTTTTTCATTTTGAAAAGTGAGAGTTATAGAATTATACTATTTAAAGTTTCGTCTATATTAGTTGTTTTAGTATATAAAATAAATTCACATTGAATTTGAACGTTGGCATAGTAAAATCACGATAGTATAGAGTAACTGAGTGAGGAAACTGATGAATAATACGTTAATTTTTTTTAAAAATATATATAACGTAATTTATAATGGGAAAGAAAGCATGTCTTACCAGCTTTCTTCTTGTCACAAAAGGTTGGCAACAACTTAATTAAATATTTCTTGTGGTTTTGGCCCAAAAAAAAACAAGAATGAAAAATAATAGTGTGTCTTGAGGTAATTTTCAAATATGGCTTCTTATGATGCTCATATGATGATAGAAATGAATTTCAAAGGGATCAAGTGCTTTTAGTGTGGCTCCTGCCGAGGGTTCGATCCCTGGCTCCAGCAAGCGTTGCCTTGCTTAATCAAAAAAAAAAAAAGGGATCAAGTGCTTTCACAACAAATTAATTCGTCAGATAATTTTCCGTTGGCCAGTGGGGTCAACACGCCTAAACCCTGCACCATTATAAAATTTGTCAACAATATACAAACAAAAGTATAACCAGCATTCCACTTCAGATTTAATGCCTTTTTTTTTGTTAAAAATATTAAATTTTACTAAATTTTTGTGGGATTTAAGATAAGAAGTCAACGACATTGTACTCGTCTTCCCGTGGGCCTTCAAAGGTAAGAGACTCCAAATTGCTCGAAGTGGTAGACGCAAAAAGGTTTGGAGAGGTTGCATTACTTAGTATCGTATACTACTAAAAAGGTCACATTCAAATGGACTTGTTTTGTTGGCACCTTGACTCTCAGTTTTGAAGTGTTAGTTTTGGTTCAATGAAAAGATTAAAAAATATATTAAACAAAATAAAAGGATTGCATGAAGAATTCCTGACACGGTAGCCAGGAAGTAGAGTAGATAAAAGAAAACTTGGAAAATTTACAATGCTGCATTTCTGGTTAGTTGTGATCTCTTGTACTGTACTAGCCAATAAGTCAGGAGATGCAAACCTGGGATTTGGATATTTTGTAATATCCTGTAACTTTTCTAGTAACAATACTATTTTAATAAACAGTTCAGATAGACTCACCAGATAATGAGAAAAATAAATAGAGGATATGCTTCCGAACTATGAAGGACATTTATGATTTATCTCCTCCGCCTTCAACCTCTATCAGTAATGTGAATTTTCCTTCCCTTCCTCCCCCTCCCGCCGTTCACTTTCACCCTCCTTTTCCTCCTACAGCTTCTTTTAAGACGCTCAGGTTTCTCCATATTCTTCTTTCAATTCTAAAAATGCTTTGTTCAGCTCCGGCACAAAAGTACATTTTAAACTGGTTCCACCGCCTCCGGTTCAACAAGGGCATCCCCACATGCGACGATCTTGACCTCGACTCTTTTCTCGCTAACCATCAAAACCCTACATCCTCCAATCCAACCCATTCTGTCTGCGAGCTCAAAATCATGCAATTGAATGAAGAAGCCAAAAGGTAAACTGATTGCAGCAAGGAAAACAGAGCGAAAGAATTCAACTGTGAAATTGAAGGAACTAAACCGAACTCTTAAAAATCTCGATACGCTTTGTTTTATTATTTCAATTAACTTCATAAACGCTCTTTTTATCGTCCACCCCACCATCAACATGCAAATCAGTGATTCCCACTGTGTTCTGCTCATTGAATCGCCGACAAAAACTATTCTTTTGCTTTGAAGCTTCTCCAAAATACTACGGATATCAAACAATGGAACATCATAATTCTCTGGTTTCCACCTTCAATGTATCGTCGACTATGCGATTAGGGATTTCAATTTCTCCCCTTCTTTCTCAAATTCATCAAGGGCATTTTGGTATTTTCACATTTAGAATATATTACCTAAATATTTCATAGAACTTCACCACAAATTAAAGATTTTAATGAATATTTGGATCGTATTTTCTCTTTAGATACAATTTTCTCAAAAATAAATGACTTATGAGACTCAAAAGAACAAACCCTAAAAAGTAAGAAGGATATTTGGAATAAATGATTAAGTCCAAGTCAAATAATTAAAAGATGAATTAAAAGTATATAAATGATAAGGAAGAAATAGACAAGCATGAAATATTTTATCCGGTTGTTAAAATGATCACTTGCTTGGGGAAGGGTTGTTGAGAGAGCTTCACAGAGCATATTACTCTCTAAGGACACATTTCATGTAAAGGGAGGGATATGACCTCACTTTTTTGTATTAGTTCCATAATCTCATGATGATAATGAGGAAAGAAAAATTTGCTTGTTTTACTGCCTACCTACATCATAAGGTTTCATTCATATTTCTAAAAGTGTTGTACTCTTACGTTACTTGATATAAGACATATTTACTTAATTTGATTAGATTAAAGAAGTTGGTTAAGTTAGTTTACATGAAATGTATTTTTTTAAACGTTATAATCATCTTCCTTAATTTCCCAGATAAATTCCTTTCCTTCTTAATTATGGTAATAAGGATAAATTAAGAAACGATTGATAAATATAAAAACTATGTTTTATATTTATGACTAAAATCAACTTCTTAAATATGTTCTATATTAAGGAGGAGAAGAGTATTCCTAATTAGGACCGGAGGTAGTATTATACAATTAATTAATTCATCTTTATTATTATATTGACATATTTTTTATATTTACCAATTCTCCCTTAACAATAATCAAGGAGGGGAGGAAATGAGATAATTATAGAAAATAACTAGGTTTTTTGGAAAGTATATGTTGTATTAACTAATTTAATTAACTTGCTCAAGAAATGATCTTATATTAAGGATTGGAAGGAGTATTATTATTATTATTATTTGGGTGAAAGAAAGAGTTATTTATTTTACCATTCATGACACTGCTAATGCTAATTAAGCTCATAGAATCAGAATTTGCAACTTTGATTCATGACATACCATTGTCTACATAGCTCATCATATCGTAACCGCCATTCAACTTTTCTTGAAGAAAAAAAAATTATTTAATTGGTGTGTGGTATGTATACGTAGGTATCTTCTTTTTGTTTCGCCGTCCTGACATACATTCATAAATAATATTTTTAATTAATTTAAATGAGGCCTAACACTATCGTCTTTAACCAGGCGTGCACAGATTTAAAACAACAACAACAATAATAATCCCCAGTTGCAAAATAATTCAGTCATGAAGACGAAAAGTGAACACATTGTATCAAAACTATTTGATAATGATTTTTTTAACGTTGTAAAAGGACCATGGAAACCAAATAAATGTAAGCGATTGCGTCATGCACAAACAAAAGTCAAACAAAAACTTGGCTTATAAATATATACTTATATGAATACTCCTGGAGATGGCCAAAAAAAAAACTCCTAGAAAAAGACATAGAAGTGGAGCAAACATTCTTTCAACTCAATAAATTAAACAACTGATTTTTTTAAGAAAATAAATACGTATGCATTTCTGATTCCTCCAGCTCTGAAGGAACACTAAATGGTTCGTTTTAAAATTAGAATTAACAAGGTTTTGTATAATTATATGGTGTTTGAGTTGAACTGCTTTCTAAATTCAAATAATTGTTTAATGGTGTGATTGATTGTTTTGCTGCAAACCGTTGGCTTAGAAACTAGAATAGTGGAAGCAGATGTAATGGTTCGTTTTTATTAAGTTGTTTTGCTACAAACCGTTGGCTTAGAAACCAGAACAGTGGAAGAAGAAAGAATTGAAGCATATTCTTTATTTTTGTAATACATTGGCAAGCAAAAGCTTGAGGTTTACAAAAAGTTTAATATTGACTACGTTCATCGAACTCGTGACATTCCGCCACACTCAATATTATCAAAGTTAACACATTCAAGTAGGTTGTTATGAGATTATTACCAGATCCTGATTCATCCTCGAGCCGATCAATTTTAAATAATCCGCACATCTTAATCTTCCCTCAGTAGGTATGAATAATCGTAGATCCTCGTGTGAAATGATAACGGATCTTACCTCCGTATCTCCTCTCTCATAGGATGACCCCGCCCATGCAATCAAATAACAACAAATGAATTGCATCCAATGAATCAAGTATGAAGATAACCTTCTTGAAACCCAGGTTGTTTGCATAGTATAAGGCCCTTGTAGATAAGTGGATTTCAACAACAAAGTTACGTAAGTATATCCTAACTTCGTTGAAACCCAGTTGTTTGCGTAGTATAAGATAGCGCCCTCAGATAAAGCATTCGATTTGGCGACGTTGCGTAGTATATCCTAACTTCGTTCAAAACCCACATATCCACTTCCCCGGTGATCTCTGATCACTCCTCCACAAGTTGCCTGTCCACTATTCCTGTATGATCCATCCACATCCACCCGTACATAGCCTGGCTCTGGGGGACGCCATCTAGCTTCTGCTCTGTCTGGTTTCGAAGCATATTCTTTAAGAACCTTATTAACATCATCCTTTTTTTGCTGATGTCAATTTTTAAACTTTTGTGACTACTTTGCTGGAATGTGGTCCTTCATCAAACAGGCCCTCATCTTCAAGCAGCCAACATGTTCATGACACGTGGCATGACTAAAATCCAAGCTCCACTTTCTAAACCACTCTGCCTTCAGTTCCTGTTATGATCACAAAAATATCTGGTATTCAGCTGAACAAAGAAAAATCTTGTGAAAAGACATGTTTAACCCTGGCCTGATGAGTCATTACATCCACATAGGCTCCTTTCTAGAATTACAGTAAAGCTCCACTTTGTCCAAAACAAGGGGGAGTCACAGAAAACACAAAGAAGAAGATCACAACTCAGCTTTTTTTCCATCACCGTTTCCCGCCCCTTTTTTCTTTTATTTTCTGCCAAACAGCCTTTGGTTTCAATCCCGCCTCGTTTTATCTGTGCTCCAAACTTGTTCTTCAAATATTTCCCATCCCATCATCAAAATCTTCAGAACCAACCACAAACTTCTCTCAGCTTCTGTGAAGAGAGAGACAGACAGAAAAAAACAACAAACAACAACAATGGCAGCTTGCACAGTGTACACAACACAATCTCTCAACACAAAATGCTACATCTCATCTTCATCAAAATCACATTTGGGTTATTTTCCTCAGAAACAGCAGCTAGTTATCTTCAGGAGAAGAAGAAGCAGCCCATGTGTGATAACATGTCGTGCAGTAGCAGGTGATCATGATCAGACGGTGGTGATTGGTCTAGCTGCAGATTCAGGCTGTGGAAAGAGCACATTCATGAGGAGACTGACAAGTGTGTTTGGAGGAACAGCAGAACCATCAAAAGGAGGGAATCCAGATTCCAACACTCTAATTAGTGACACCACAACAGTTATTTGCTTAGATGATTATCATTCATTGGACAGAAATGGAAGGAAAGAGAAAGGGGTCACAGCACTTGATCCAAGAGCCAATGATTTTGATCTCATCTATGAACATGTAAAGGCACTTAAGGATGGAGTTTCTGTGGAGAAACCTATTTATAATCATGCCACTGGTCTCTTGGATCCTCCTGAGCTCATTAAGCCTCCCAAAATCTTGGTCATTGAAGGTTTGCATCCAATGTAAGCATTTTCTCAAAAACTAAGGTTTTGTTTTGTTTTGTTTCGTTTTCTCATCATCAGTTTAATTTATAAATACTCTTGTTTTCATATTGAAGGTTTGATCCTCAGGTGAGAGAACTGTTGGACTTCAGTATCTACTTGGACATCAGCAATGAAGTGAAATTCGCTTGGAAAATTCAGGTAAGCACACCAAAAAAAAAAAAAAAAAAAAAAAAAGCTCATCATATGAATTCCTCAAATTTCTACAAAAAATTTTATGGTTTCTTTCATCTTCCTTGTTGTGATCTGACAATTATTACAGAGAGACATGGCAGAGCGAGGGCACAGCCTTGAAAGCATCAAAGCTAGCATTGAAGCTCGGAAACCTGATTTTGAAGCTTATATTGGTAATAGATTCTGTCAAACCTACAACATCTGGCAGTCTCAATTTATTATTTAGGCTTACTCTTGAACAGCAAAAAAGAAGGATCTATAAGCATATCAAAAGTATAAATTTACTACTTATTAATTTTTTATTAACATATCTTCCAAATCAGATCAGTCATTGAATAAGTAAAAACATATATTTAAAGTTCATTATTTTGATTATGATCGAATCAAGGGGTAGTTTCGTTATAAATAACTTGAGAGAGTATTTTAGGGAAACCAACACACATTTTTAACAAATAACTAAATTAATTAAGTTCCTTAACCTACTCAAATTAATTAAGTAGATCTTAATAACCGGTGGTGGTAATATGTTTGTATACTAATGTGTGTAAGTAATAGGGCATTATGCATGTTATAACTTGTGCACTATTTACTTTGCATGCAGATCCTCAGAAGCAATATGCAGACGCAGTGATAGAAGTGTTGCCAACACAGCTCATTCCAGATGATAATGACGGAAAGATTTTAAGAGTGAGGTTAATACAGAAAGAAGGGGTTAAGCATTTTAGCCCTTCTTACTTGTTTGATGAAGGATCTACCATTTCCTGGATACCATGTGGCAGGAAGCTAACTTGCTCTTATCCTGGCATTAAATTCTCCTATGGACCAGAGACTTACTATGGCCATGAGGTGCTGCCAACAATTTTACATCTTCTATTTTCATATCTGTCATGTTGTGACAAGTTCAAATTAAAGAAGAATTAACTAGTCTCAAGATCTCATATATATATATATATATATATATATATATATATAACTTTATCAGCATGCTGAAGTGTTTTACTCCCTCCGGTGAGTCCAGACCTTAACATAAGACGTATTTACCTAATTTGATTGGATTAAAAAAGTTAGTTAATATGACATGTATTTTCTAAAACACCATAATCATTTTCCTTAATTCCTTCTCCTCTTTGATTACTGTTGAAGGAGTATCAACAAGGGTGAATTAGGAAAAGATTGACAAATATGAAAACTATGTCTTATACTTAGGACTAAAATAAACTCCTCAAATATGTCTTATATTAAGAACTGGAGGGAGTATTATACAAGATCTTTAACTATGTCTTTTTCACATGGGACAGGTTTCAGTTGTGGAGATGGATGGGCAATTTGACAAACTAGATGAACTGATTTACGTTGAGAGCCATCTCAGTAACCTGTCAACAAAATTCTATGGAGAGGTCACACAACAGATGTTGAAAAATGCTGATTTCCCAGGAAGCAGCAATGGGACAGGTCTTTTCCAGACCATAATTGGTTTGAAGATTAGAAATTTATTTGAACAAATAATAGCCAGCAGGGCTAAGACTCCAGTAGGAGCAGCACAAGCCGAGAGAGAACCTGCCAATATACATATTGAAAAAGGCAGGCTCTGAAACACCCACCACAATCATTTATTTTATTGTATTTCCTGTTGATTTGTCTAGGTTTTGGCTGTTATTCATGAAATTGATAATACTCTGGGTGAAATATTCCAGAAGATTGGAAAGATTTAGCTTTATAGCAGCAAAAAGAAAAAAATGGGGAAGGGGTTGAAATAATAGAAGGGTGATAGTTTAAATAATGGATAAAGGTAAAAATATACATGTATTTTACCTGGAGTACATGTGTTAGAGTATCCAACACTAAAAAATTTTTAGTTGCAAAAGTACGTATGAATTTTTAAAACTAGAGCAAATTTACTATCTCCCTTAATATTCTGTTGACCATTATTTGACCAAAAACGTTTTCGTGGAAGCTGATTTGGCTACAATGATATCCTAGTTGGCTATTAAAAAAAAAACGAAATCCTTCTTGACCGACTAAACCAAAGGGAAACCGAGAAGGAAAAGGACGAGTAGGATCATTGAGGAAAAAAGAAGAAGAAAAGAAACAGGAGCGACGTACGGTTCATCATCTTCCTTCTTGACCAACTGAACCAAAGGGAGCCCCACAAGCTTAAGAAATCGGTGAGGTGAGGCAGAGGTTAACTCCGACGCCACCATCACCGAAGTGGATGAGAGAGTAGGCCGTCACAGGGAGGTGGACTACTATTCATCTTTCCCTCTTTTCGCACCAAGGTGGTGTATGGCAGAGAAACTTGTTCACCACCAACTCACACAACGTGACGAATTGCTTCTTGTTTTGAAGGCCAACCTGTTGAAGGCCCAGCATCGCATGGCCCATTTCAAATCAATGCATGCGTCGGGGCAGTGGCTTACCGATTGACTCTTCCAGAGGGCGCACGAATTCACCCTGTTTTTCATGTCTCCGTTTTGAAGAAGTTTCAGGGTCAGGAGCATGCGCAACCTTACTTACCGTTGCCGTTGATAACTGTGCCCGAAGGTCCAGTGAGCCGACCTCTTGAGATTTTACAATCCCGCTTAATCCAATCTGATTCTCAATGGCGCACACAATGTTTGGTTCGTTGGGATGGCTCTCTCTCTAACACGTGGGAATGGGCTTCAGACTTACAACAACTTTATCCAGATTTGAACCTTGAGGACAAGGTTCCTGTCAAGGGAGGGAGTAATGTTATGACCGCAGGCCCAGATGAGATGGATATTGGGCCTGAGCATCCAAGACGTAGCTTGCGTGTGCGTAAACCTTCACGGAGAGTGCGTGATATTGAAGAGGCAATGGCTATATAAGATAATAATGCAGATAAAGAGGGTGTGAAAATGATTAGGATATTCCCTTCTCTCTCTTCAGTGTGGCAACATTCTTTCTGCCAATCTTTCCTGTCTATTCTGTCTAATTCTGTTACGATTACTTTCCCTGTGGAATTGCTATGATTGTAACCGACTTGATGATTTCAGCTATATGAATATGACTTGATTTGCTATTCTGATATTTCTGCATTCCATAATCGGACCACTGAGTTATAACCCTCACATGAACATCAGGACCAGATAGAGAGAAGCTGCCAGGGACCATTGTTCCTCTTCTCCGACCATCGGAATCTCTCTCTCTCTCTCTCTCTCTCACATTCACATTCTGTATTCCAAACCCACTTAAAAAGGAACCATTTTTTTATTCCAAACAAATTATTTTGCAGCAAAAAAAAAAAACTTCCTCAATCAACGCACTAATCACTCGCACCTCGTTTTTCTCACTTCCTCCCCTAAATTCCAAGATTTTTCGCCTTCTTCTTCTTCATACCTCACTTGCTGTAATCTCCTCACACACACACACATCAATCCATGCCTACAATTCGAAGCTTGATCCACGATATGAGATCCAGGTTGCGCCGTGTGGTGCAGGACAGTTCCTCAATGGCGAAGACTGTAACTGATGGCTTGAAGCAGAGTTCCTGGGCCAACATGCCTCAGGAGCTTCTCAGGGAGGTCTTGCTCCGAATTGAGGACTCCGAGAGCTCTTAGCCGTCGCGCAAGACTGTGGTGGCCTTTGCCGGAGTTGGAGGGAGATCACCAAGGAGATCGTCAAGACCCCTGAAGTTTCCGCCAAGATCATGTTCCCGATCTCCGTCAAGCAGGTTTGTTCACAATGCCGTCAACTAAGGAGTTCGAATCGCTTCATGTTCCGCGATTTCAATGGGGGTTTCAAATGGAGGAAGTGAGATCTTCGCTTTATTTATTTTTTCTACAGTCAACTCGGATATAATTATAGCCTACTAATCAGCTTCTATGTCAACATTTTTTTGTCAAAGTAACGGTCAACGTAATTTAGATTAACAGAGATGGTAAATTTGCGCTAGTTTTAAAAGTTCATGTATACTTTTACACCTAAAAAAATATTTGGTGGTGGGCCTCAGAATAAAATACATGTGTATTTTTGCACTTCGGCAATTCTAGCCTATTCAATATAAAGAATATTCTTATTCTGTTCTCACAGCCAAACTGATGACAATCTTATTCTATGCCTCACAATTAATAGCCTTTGAGGTTTAAATCACAATCCCATCAGTTTACGAACCATACAACAACTATAACCTCATTGAGAGAAGTATTTTACAAAA
The DNA here is from genome assembly GCA_019022615.1 of Acacia melanoxylon. Classification (NCBI taxonomy): domain Eukaryota; kingdom Viridiplantae; phylum Streptophyta; class Magnoliopsida; order Fabales; family Fabaceae; genus Acacia; species Acacia melanoxylon. Next base: position 1,592,103 of record JAFJYJ010000057.1, read on the forward strand.
CATGGGGAATTATGGTAAGACTTGGGTGCATTGGTTTCGATTCAAAGATTACGTGCACCTGTTGTGACGGGACTTTCTTTTGGAAAAGAACATTGCAATTTTTAGGAAAAATTTCTTCTTCTTCTTCTTCTTCTTTTTGCTCTCTGTTTCTGGGGCTGATCCAGTTACAATATTATTTGAAGGCACATTGGTTTGGTCAGATTTATCAGCATTCCTTTTCTGCTCTTGGTCAGCCTTCCACTTTCGTAACTCCTGTTCTACCCCCAATTTTCCTTCTTGAGCCTTCTCAGCTTTCTCAGTTGCCATCTTCAAGGATTCTTTTCTTGCAGCCAAGTCTTGATTCGCTTCCTCCAACTTATTTAAGCTATTCAACTCAGAGTCCTTAGCCATATCTACTTGAGAATTAGCAGCTACTACCCTCGAATCAGCTGACTTCTCTGCCTCACGTGCACGCTTTCTGAGTTCATAATATTCTTTCAGTCCTACAAGTGTTACCTCCGAGGGAGAATCCATGTCATTGTTGTTTTCAGCTGATTCGCTATCTTGCAATGCGTTAACTGCTTCTATTGCCACCTTCTCATAGTATTTGGCATCCTCTAACTTCGTCTGTGCTGCCTGTAACCTGCTTTCCACTGCACTTGCTTTGGCCTTGGCGTGTTCAGCCTCTTCCTTCGCTTCACACAGCCCTATTTCAGCTGCATGAGCAAGGGATTTAGCATAATCAGCCTCTTGTGCTGCCTGCTCCAGTTTCTTATCAAGTCTAATCATCTCTCTGGCTCCTTTCTTTTTAATCTCAGCTGAAGCTATTTGAGACTTTATCTCCAGTTCAGCTTTGAGAGTTGCAACTGCAAGAGAGACTGTTTCCTCACTTCGCCTAATAGTTGTAATAACTGAGTCAAGTTCTGCAGATGCTTTCTCTATGTTGATTTTCACTTCCTCAAGTACCTTTTTTGGTTCTTCATCCTCCTGTTTTAATTTGGATTCCATATATGCTGCTAATTCAGATTTCAAATCAAGCAATAAAGAAGAAGATGCATCCAGTTTAGATTTGAGATCCTTCATTGCTAAGGCTTGATGATTGAGTTTCTGGAGCTTCTCTTGTGCATGTTGAAGTTCCAGTATCCAGTTGCAGCAATCCTTACCTACTGTTGTTTGTGCCAACTTCAATGACTCCAACTCAAAAGTCAAATATTTCAGTGACTGCTCAATTTTTTTGGAGGCAGCAACAGCCTCTTCGGCCATTTTGACAGCTACATCCTTTTGAATCACCAAACAAGCATGCTCATCATGAAATCTCTTTAGTTCCTCGTTAGTGGAATTTAAATCTGAAAGTGCAGCTACGTGCATGGATTCATTAGCAATTTCCTGCTCCAACTCTTCAGCTTTGAGCCTCGCAGCTTCTGAGGCTTGGGTTGCTTCATGCTCTTCTTTTTGTGACTTCTCCAAGTTTTGTTTTAGTTCTTCTATAAGTCTGTTAGTGCTGCACAAATCCTCAGGTAGCTGGAACTTGTCTTGTCTCAGCTCGGCAATCTCCTTTGATATTTCAAGTTCTACCCCCATACTCTTGGATCTCTGTGATACCAGATAAATAAAATTAACAGTTAATTTCAAGTTTTAACTGTCAAAGCCTCAACGTATGCATGTAACAAAGATTCTAGTACCGGTTTTCCATTATATTTGGCATAAAGAATATATTTGCTTAGTGGCCGAAGAAGCATTGTTACTGCACATGAAACTGTGAACAATGGGGATCACAATTTGACCAACACAATCATCAGATTGATTAATATCTTACAACGTAAGTGATACAGTGATTGTCTCAAATTATTTCCCAATCGTATTTGCTTTATTTTCACAAGGCAGCCAGAAAAGCAGAAGGTTTCTTTACATATAGTGCATGAAGACCCATGGAGTTCTAAGCGAATGCTGTAACATGCTAATCATAAAATGGAAAAACTAAAAAAAGAAATATAAGCATAAATTAAATTCTAGCAACAAGAAGCCAGATATAAATACCTTCTGGATATTCTGAGCACGATGGGCTTTCCGATCTATGCTTCCTCCAAACCTGGAAACAGCTTCTTTGACAGATTCAATCGGCGTAGTAGTATCGATGTCGCCTTTTTTCCCATTCAAGAAGCTAAAAGTTCTAGGAATTCTCCTGCCTTCTACCTGAGCAGTGATTGGCTTTTCTACAAGAGAAGGGACTGGCTCTTCTGCATGAGCAGGAGGGACACCAGGTTGTTGTTCTACACGAGCAACGACATGGGGTTCTTCTTCTACTTGAGCCAGAACTTCAGGTTCCACTTTTCTATTTCTAAAGAAATTGGGTGAAGCTTTAATGTATCCATTATTATCTGGTAGGTCAATTGCTTCAGCAATTCCTATAGGGAATCCTTGAAGTGGCATCTTCTCAGCAGTTTCCATAGAGGGTTCTGAAATTTGAACCTTTTTCCAAAATAGCTATGGAGTATCAGTAGGATCTCTAGAATCCAAGTGAGTAGTAGAAAATAAAATTGAAATTCTTAGGAGTTGATAGGCTGGTACAATAAAATTAAGACATGCGGGGGTCTGCATGAAATATTTATGAGAGAATTGAGATCAAACACCTAAACGATCATTATTGTCCATAAGAAACAGATGCCTTGAAAACAAAGAAAGAGAAAAAAATGAACCAACTTTATCCATCATCAGAATAGACAAATGATTGATGTCATCTCTAACCGTCAAATGCATCGAGTTGACAGATCGATAAGGCAATCGCACAAACAATTACATGAAAAGGTAAGTCCTATAAATGAAATGAAGGGAAACAAATAAAATATAAACTCACTTCGATCCACCTAAATAAGAAACAAAGATTAATATGAAATGCAACAATTCCGAACTCAGATTCACATGATACCAATTTGATTTAGCATCGCTAGTAAGAGATTGGACGAAAAATACTCACGAAGATCAAAGAAACATCAAATTAAACCAGACCTGGATTCCAGGGCGAAACAGAACCCAGGTTCAGGGACGAAACGGTGAACCAGAGAACCAAGAGGAGGAGAGGGTTAAAAGGAGGCAGAGAAAGACGTTGGAAGCGAGGAAGGAGGAAGATACAGCGAAATGGTGCTGCATGCAAACCCTCCTTCAGGGCTTCCAACTCAGACAAACGTTACGTTACGTCCTCCATAAAATTGGAAGAAGAACAAGAAAATGCCATTCCAACACGTGGTGGGATACGAAAATCTCCTCCAATTTCCACCGCCATGCTTTACTTCATTGCTCTGCATTAATAAGTTGCACTCATCTTCATCATCATTCCACCTAAGCATCCGCCATTTTTACATTTTAGATTGGATGGTCTTTAGAGATATAATTAATTAATACCGAGGGCTATAATTATCTAAAAAACGGAATTAGACATTTTTATGTGTCTTAAAAATGAACCTCACTATTTTATAAGTAAGGGTTTAGAGGCAATTTTGTTTCAAAAGTTTTCGAGCAATTTTGTTCGGGTTGTTATCTCAGTTAATTTTAACCGTTAATTGACTAAATATGTTGAGTTGGCCATCTAGATGTTATTTATACCATTTTTGTTAATGTGTAAATTTATCCCATAATTTTTAAATTTAACTTTGAAAAAAAATGAAATAGATAACATATAAACTTCTTTAGCAAATTTGAATTTTAACAAAAATGACAGGAATGAAAAAACGTAATCAAATCAACTCAAAGATAATTTGATAACTAATTATCAAAATTAATTAGGATAATGGTCAACGAAAAATTGTTTCATTTTTTATACTTTCGAGACAAAATTACCCCTCCATAAAAATTTTCAAAACAAAATTACCCCCTTTGCCCTATAAGTAATTAAACACATTTCCTCACGCGTTGCTTGAAATTTTAGGGACAAGTCACATTATTCATCATCACCTGATTTGCAATAGGTTTCATATTATTGATCTATTAATATTTACATATAAATTCAACTAATTTCTAATATTAAATATTTTAAAATTTCATGTTGTAATCTCAGAAGTTTGAACTCCAGACTAAGAGTAAATCTTACATTTGTAAAAGTCAATTTTATTTTTTTTTTAAAAAAAAAAAAAAGGAATATACTGCCACCAATCTAACACACTTTAAAAGAAAACTTGATTTTGCCGGCAAACCGATCTGGAAATACTGTTTTCCAAAATTTTTTTTTTTTTTTTTTTTTAATATTAAAAGTTTTATTAAACACTAGGCTCCTACGTAAGTGACGAAAATTGTGTAGTACCGCATTTTTTTAAACACTATGCTCCTACGTTGACGAAAATTGTTTACCGCATTTTCATGGCAAAAAACAATCTAAGCACGCATTTAGTACCCTAGACGTTGGCGAAAAAATTTAGCACCCAAAATGAAACAACACAAGGGTGAAAAATAATGCAGTGATTGCAATATTGAAGCCCCACCCAAAATTTTGGTTGGTCTATGGTTGTACATGTACTTCAAATTCAACCTGTGCAAAACTTTGTACTGATCAACATCCAGATCAATGCATACAGCAAGCAGTAAGATAGGCTTGCAAGATAGTTGATTTGGTGATAGCCTATACCTAAAATAGGAATCTATAGCACAATAAAGATCATATTCCAGGTGTAACAATCCATCCTACGGAAATTATACTCTCTCTGATCCCAAATATAAAATAGTTGACTTTTTTTGAAGAGATTAAGAAAGCTAAATAAGTACAAGTTCGGCAAAATAATTTTGAGAAAAAACAATAAATATACATATTTTAAATTTTAAAGTAATTTAATTAACTTTCTCAATATCTTCAAAAAAATCAACTTAATCTTATATTTATGACCGAAGGGAGTATATGCTACAAGATTGCCACAGAAGGCAGAACAGGTGCATCTAGATTGTAGTAGGGTCGTTGATCACGCCCAGGAAATCATCTTTTATGGTACCAATGCAAAACTGCCAAAGAAAAAGCCACGCATGAAGTTAGATAAATTAGTTCCAGAAAACCACAATGGAACATAAAGCTTGATATAAATTCCCATATCACAATGCAGAAGTAACTAGAGTTTTGCAATTGTCTTTTAGAAGACTGAAAACTGGCACAGACCCAAATTTTTTAGGCTTTTAGACATACAGCTTACAAAACGATTGTAGCAGGGGAAGCCAATCAGAAAACATTAATTAGAGTTTCTTACAGAAAGAGCGTGTTGTCTGCTCATTATTTCAAACAAGGTTGGAGGGTGTTTTATGTATCTTAACGCTAAAGTAACTATGCAGCACCCAGGATTTAATACAGTGATTTGCAAAGCAAAAGGTTAAAGTTTTCAAAAACTCTGATGAAAGCCTCTGTTGTGAACTCTGAGATCTTCTATAGAAAAATCCAAAGCTCACAACCATATAATTTCAAAACAAATATCTGAAATTAGAAATTCTAATATTTTAGTAATTAATGTTTCCCAATGAAAAATTTAGCATATATTTATCTGCTTAACTCAACATCCATCTGATGTATGTGTGATGGGAAAAAAAAACATCCATCACACACAATACAATAGGCAATAAAAGCATACAATTTCAGTCGCATCCACTCGAGTACCAATAATCTTTAGTCTGACTTCACTATCTTTCTGAATCTTAACCTGCAAGAGACCAAGTGGTCAATACTAAAGCATATATTACAACATTAAGTAAAAGAAAAGCAGGGGAAAACTCAGAGTGTGTGTGTGTGTGTGTGTGAGAGAGAGAGAGAGAGAAGTCATGAACACATACTGATCCATCTGAAGTAGTATAATTTGGCATGTCTCCTGATTGGAACTCCATATCATCCGGAATCAACTGAAATGAAAAACACGACAGAATTGTAAAAGAAGCAAAAAGGGCTTCGAACTTGAAGCATTTCCAGTTATGAACTCTATATCCAATTCATTTCAACCAAAACCTCATTCTCAAAACTAATATTGAAATGACCAATAACTCATGTCATTCCAATGGTACAAACAACTAATGTATGATTACACATGACATGACAAAATTTGAATCAAGAAAGAAGAGCAGATTAAGATGCAGATAACAAAGAAAATTTTATATAAAGTACATAGGCCTTACATGGTTTGAAACAAAAATTTGGACAGGTCCAGCCTCAGCAAAAAATCCCATCTGTAAAGAGTCCAAAAGGTCGACAGTCACTCAGTGAACAGTTGAAAACCGTTATTTGCCCACCATGTGTGAAATTACCCTATACACGAAGTCAGAGTATCTACCTTGTTCACCATAGTAACAACTGCTTCTAAAATTTCCCCCTTAAATGGTCTGAAGACAACACACTGGTACTTTACAGGAAATGTTACAAACCCAGTTCCATCGCGAATTAACCCTTTCCCAATATTTTCTATTCCGGTGACTGCCACTACAAATCCATGCCGACCACTGTATAAAAATCAAAATATGACATCTCTAAATTCAAAGCTCACAGAAATACCTTTTTTTATCGTTTAGTTTCATTCTTAATCAATAATAAAAGGCTAATACTCCAATGCAAATAATTATTCGTTTTCAAATGCTTTTGATTTCAGGAACGTCAGGGCCATTAAGATGAGATCCATGCCATAAGACATTGAAGCAAAATTCATTCTCCTTTTCAATTTTCCTACCACATAATTTAAGGTGAATAAAAAAAAAAAAAAAATATATCTAAAACTAACCTGCAAGTTCCTTCCACATCTTTCATAAGCTTGGAAACAAGATTATCACGAAGGTTACGACCAAAGTAACGAGGATGCAATTGCATATTCCGCTCCAAAACTATATGGAAGAACATTTTCTTGCTTGTTTTCCTTCTTCCCACTGTACGAACAAATCTGGATAAATTATACATACAAACAACGATTACATGGAATGGAAAAGTGAGCAGAAAATCAAAGGGATTAAGAAAACTCAACGAGCAACAGTGTAAACAGCAGCAAATGAGATGCTCACCCCAGAAAGAAATAACAACCGAGCTCTGAAACGCTAGCTGAGGATGGATAGCGTATCTCCGTTAGGGCTTAAGCAGTTCAGCCACCGGACGAGTTTTTTACATCAGTGAAAGAACAGAAATAGATTTAGAATTTATTTATTTGTTAGGATTCGGACTAGGGAGGAATCATTGAGTTATGAATTTTTTTAAGGTTTATAAATAGATAAATTTTAGGGAAAATCCCCCTTACGGCCTAAATAATAAAGATACTATCAAAAAAGACTCAAGAAAAGTCACATATTAAAAAATATTCTAAGGCCTTTTTAGGTATTAATTCAAAACATTAACAATTATATCAGTACAACATTAACAATTAAATCAGTACACATTAACAACTCTATCTTAACAACTATATCGACAATATTAACAACTAAATCGACACATTAACAATTATGATTTTTTCTCGACATATGAGTTTTTTTTCGCATTTTTTCTTACAATATCTTCTTCTTAGGCTACTGAGGGGGATTTTTCCTAAATTTTATTTATATATTATAAAAATAAATTATTAAAATACTTTAGAATTATTATTATTAATAATATTTATGCATTACAACCTATAATTTTTCTAACGTTTTAATTTAGTTCTTATAATAATCACTCCTATACTATTACTTTCTAAACGTTAAAAGTTAGGGCCGTAATTTTCAAATACCATGTATATGCCTGCCATATCTTATTTTATTTTTTTGCATGTTTGGAAATCTGTTCGAGTTAGTTATAATTTTTGATTAAAGTAATCGGAGGGTGACTGTATCAAAAATTACAAAATTAATTTTCACAATGACTTACCAAACAAGCACTAAACTTAATGTGAGCGTTAAATGAGAAGTTTCACCATTTAAATTTATTCCAATTCATTTCACTATAAGTTCCTACATTGCATTGCCAACAACACGATAAAGTTATAGGACTTGTTTGAGTTGGCGTTTAGAAAACACGTTCACGCAAATCGAAACAAAACACATCTTATATACTTATCTTGTATATCATAAATCACGTTGGAAAAACAACTTCTATCGCTAATACAAATACAAATACAAATAGGCACAATAGTAAGATCTTGACATTCTATTAGTTGTAGTAGAAAATTGAAAACTTTTTCATTGTATTTGACTCCAAATTCGGCCCTAACACCCCTCAATGCCATCCACATAGTAACATTTTAAGTTGAGATTCTTCCTATGGCTATACAATGGGATATCTTATGGCATATTAAGGAATAAAAAATTCTATCAAGGAATTGTATGTTCTTCCTTATGACACACACACATGGGCACACGCGTGCTCAGAGTGTCAGCCAACAATTGCGAGCAAGCTCTCTCTGACAGGTGGAATAGAGCAAAGTGTTGTGCCAAAGATACCATTCAGAGCATAAGCAATTGCACAAAATGGGAGAGCCTCAGGTTCATTGGCAGATAATGCTGCTGTTCCGAGTCCATGAGCACTGTCACAATTTAACAACAGGCAAATGAGCCAAAGTGCATTGAAAAGAAAATAAAAAGATACCTAGAATGCTGCTAATGAGGAATTGGAAATACAGATTGCTATGACAACGGATGGCTTAGATAGATTTTCTTGGTCAAATAGTTGATACCTAGATGCAGTTGCTATTCCTCGAGCAATTGGATCACGAAAACGAAGTTTATCCAGCGTTGTTTGCGCAAAATTGGCTCCAACTAGACCAGTCACAACAACCACAGCTGCTGTGAGAGATGAAATGGCACCTGCAAGTATTGCAAAATTTTTGAAATAGGACCCAGGTGCACATAAATACTAGTTCATGTTTCAGAATTTAAATTTAGTTGCTGTGGATATAAAAGATTTTACCTTCAAAAAACGATATAATGCTAAGGGCCAACGCGAGCGTTATACATCTGGGTAGTATTGACAATGTTAAAGATGGCTCTAGCCCAACTAGACGTCCAACAAGAGCAGTTGAGTACAGTGAGAATACTGTTGCGACTATGACAGAGGTGAAAATCTGACAGAGGTGAAAATCTGACAGAGGTGAAAATCTCAGCAGCATGCCTTTTTATAAGCTGAGTGATAGATAAATCAATTAATGCTTAATGACTTTGCGATGATTTTGTATTTGTATTTATATTAGGCTTCTTTCTATTATTCTTGTCGTTGTTATGATTGGTAACGTGCACAATGGGCAAGTATTAGGAAAGGCTGCTAATAACCACAGTTTGTATTCACATTTCTTTAGGCAAGGTAAAATGCTGCTTAGGCAGATTCAAGATAGCACCATAGTTTTCAATTAAACATTGTTGAGGTACGAAACAGCCAACAATAGAAAATGGCTAGCATGGTGAAGGGAAAATATTGAGTCATTTACTTCAGTTCTGGGATTTATTTACTGAGAAAATTAGATAGTTACCTTTCTTTGTTTGAACATAGAGAAAGCAAATGAGAGAATAACAGAATCCAAAAATGCATTTAGAATGTCACCAGCTCCTGGATTAGAGGATGCATTTGTAAGATAATATCCTGTGTACAAAGAAAAATAAATCAAATTAACATTTGAATAGAAGAATTGGCTGGGGAAAAGAACCACGTTGTCCAAATGAGAGAGAGAAAAGGGGGACGCTGATTTGGGTTTTTAAGAGTTGAGCCTAGCTCATTATCAAGAAGTTTGATATTTGATGAACTGCAAGAAGTTTAATGAATTAGATACAAATGATTTGGTACTCAATTTGGCATCTGATGTCAAATGCTTAAATATAGACAGTTGAAATCAGTGTTCCTAACTAGTATTGATGAAATCAAAATGCATTCCTGCAAGAAGATTGACAGAACAAGTCATGATGTAGTGAATTTGATGGTTAATTTTCAATCATACCTAGAACAGGTTCAAAGCCTAACTTGGAAAGATATCCAAAAGCCAGTGCTAACAGATCTGCAGATAGCGTACAACAAATAATTGGATGGAAGACCTTCTTCGCACTTGATGGAAGCCTGGAAATGAAGAGTTTAAAGAAAGGATAAACTTCCATTAAAGAAGCAGTTCATAAAAATAATGGTTCTTTACCTAAATGCTTGTAGCTTGTGACATGAGAATATTTGATTTTGGGTTTGATATTTATCCTCAAATGAACAAAAAATTAAAAAAATTAAAAAAAAAAAAAAAAATAGTGCAGCTAATGTACACTAATGAAAAAGAAAACTTTTACCCAGAACCAAGCATGTAGCCCAACACATTGGAAGCAAGTAAGAATGGAAGGCACGTTCTAGCATGAGTTCCAAATGCTGTAGGGTTAAAAAATGCAACAACAAGTGATATAAGCAGAATCCCAGTCCAAGCCCACACTTCAATGGAAGAAAATGGAGATGGCTTTTCCATAGGCTCAGCATCCATCATTTCTGTCTTCACAGCTTTTCTTATAGCAAGAGCTGTGAAACCAGCAACACAAAGGGTAGCCAGCCATCCTCCAACTGCACAATACAAACAGATACCAACATGAAATTGAAAGAAAACAATTAGTCCAACAAAGACACATCAAACAGGGGGTGCAAGTTTTTAAAAGAAGATGGATCTTCAAATAAGGAAAAAAGCTTGAAGGCAAAAGGAAAAGAAAAAAAGCTTAACTAGTAGTCAAACAGCTAAAATCACTTTTATAGGACACTTTTTAGTTCTTCTAGTACTGTAAATCTTGAAATTCGATCCCTCCATTTCTTACTGAGTCAATGTTATCCTTCAGAATTTAGAAATAACTCAATTAAGTCCTATCTTCTCTGATTAAACCATGGATGTAATTTGAGCCCCTTGGACTTGATAGATGGCAAGTAATTAAGATCACTCTAAATTTTGCTCAAATTTATGAGAAAAAGGATTATAAAAGGGAGATCACTAATGACTAAACTAACGGTCTCACTTGGGTTACCCATCAATCCATCATCCAGCGAGCCTAAAAGTTGAAACTGCGTCTACATAACTGAATTTACTGTAGCATTAAAATCATTCATCTTAAAATTAAGATATAAGAACTACATGATTTCATGATGTTGGAAAACAACAATGATTCAATCAAAACTAGAGGCACGAAATTGCAACTTTTATAATACTACATATGTAAGCCAGGATAGAAATTCCAGTAAATAGTGATTGAACCAACTTAAAACACTAGATTTTCACCTAGGAATCTACAGACGATGGAAGAAATTAGGATGAGGCCTGGCTAAGAAGGCAAAAGCAAGCAGCTACCTATGATAAAGCCAATCTTGATGCCTGAAGCAGCTGGAATATCTTTAATAGAAAGCGGCAAGACAACCAACGATGGAACGTAGAACAACGGCAGCCATCTATGAATGAACATAATCGCCGGTTCAAAGAACTTCATCAAGGCCATAGCAACAGAAGGCACGGTACAGTCAAGAACCACCAAAGCAGAAAATATACAGAACATCCCAAATAAAGCGCTCGGGAACTGAATAGAGGCAGCAGAAAAGAGTTTCTTCAAAAACATATCGATCGCCAAAAAAAGCCCGAGAGAGATGATCAAGTGAAGAACCCCAAACACCTGAAACAGACTCGATTGAAGAAAATAAAAAACAATTAAAACTTAAACCCCCTAATGTAACCAACTATCGAAGTATAGAGAGTATAGACGCACAGTTTGGCTCACTGTGGAAGTGTTCTGGCTCTCAGCTTCGTCTGATTTTGTCGAAATTTCTCTGCTAATGAGACTTTCATGGGTACCCATATGGAGGAACCTGGACTTGAGTACTGGAAATGTGATGGGTATGATTAAGTTTTGCAAGAAGGATCGTTCTTACGAACTTCGAAGGACATTGACTGGAAGGGTTGGAGAATCGACGAAGACTCTGTTAGGATTGGTCTGAAACGAGCTGGGAGATAGAATTTTGGATGGTTATGACTGTGAAAGGAAACACGGTAAGAATTGGGGCGCGTGGTGGTAATGATAGAGATCGGCATGAAAACGGTGCGGAACGGAACAGGTGAAACCGCGAAAACTGCAGATAAGAGAGCGAATTTTACAAAAACTTTTTCCGGGTAGCAACGCTTGGTAGTTACAAATTGAAATAAACCTGGGCTCTGCCAGCTCGGTTCCCATTTTAGATATTCCTCCGCTCTGGGCTCAGCAAGTACCCGATAGGTCCGCCCGATCTTTTTTAAACTGTATCCATTTAAGCCCACCCATAAAATACGGGTTTTAACCCGCCCATTTAAGAACTAAATGAGTGGACTACACTTTCGAGCTGCCCATGCTTACTCTTTTAAAATTTTATCATGATTTATTTTTATTTTATATGCAAACTCCATTACTTTGCCTCCTATTAATTTCTTATTTATATGAGTACTAGGGATGTCCATGGACCAGACCGGGTTGAGGTCAACCCGAGGTCTGGTCCAGGAGGGAAGCCAACCCAAGGTCTGGTCCAATCGGGCACCAACCCGAGCTCAGGGTTGACGGACTGCCGGGTCAATGCAAGCGTCGGGACACATTTCATTTTTTTTTTTAATTTTTTTTTCCACTTCTTTGGCCGATAAATAATTAAACATACAAACACGCAAATATCTTAAATCCAATCATACACATATAAGAATCTCCAACGGTGAACAAAAATACAAAAATAACAAAAATAAGAATAAGGGAAGAAGAAGACTGGAAAGGAAAAAAGACTCCGGATATTTTTTTGGCCAAAGAAGAAGACTCACTGATGAGTGATGAAGAATCAAAAAGAAGATAGTAAAGATGGACAAAGGGTAAGGTTAAGTTGTGATTTATATATATATATATATATATATATATATCGGGCCAGACCGAACCAGTCTAAGGGATCTTAGCCCCTGGACCGAAGTCTGGTCTGACCCGAGTAGACCAGTCTGGTTTGGCCCGCCTCATATGGTCTCAGACCATTTTTCAGAGACCGGGTCGGGTTGGACCAGGTCAGACCGGACCACCGGGTTTTTTGGACATCCCTAATATTGAGTACTATGAATTTATGACTTTGGTTTCCGAACTCAATCTTGTCTATTTTTTGTTTTTATTATGGTAACTAAATTCCAAAATGAAACTGTGGTTAAAACCATGACCTTTAATTTGTCTTAAGTATTTTTTGTTACAACATTGTCTAAATTATTTTTCTCAATGTTTTTTTTTTTGGATAAAAGAGAGGCCTACGCCTTATATATTAATTAGAAACTAAAAGGGGATCAAGTCCCATACAATCATGGTTAAACACAGTCCTTAGATTAACCGGACAAGCATGATAAAAAGCAGAATTAACAAGGGCTTCCTTGGCTAATCCATCAGCTAGTCTGTTTCTCAAACGAGGAATAAATATAGTAGTCACTTCCCAGTCCTTCTCAAGCAAAAGTCTTAATTGAAGGAAGACCATGCTACAGGTGGCATCTTCACGATTATAGTTCACCTTCTGAACCAAAATTTTTGAATCAGACTCCATTATAATTCTTCTAAAACCCTCCTCCCACGCCATTTTGAGCCCTAGCAGAGCCCATTCCTCAGCATCATAGACTCCACATTGGCCTAGGTTTTGAGTGTAGCCCACTAACCAATTTCCACTATGATCTCTAATAATCCCACCACATCCAGCACTTCCATCTTGGCTCCTAACCGAACCGTCAATGTTTAGTTTAACCCAGTTGGGTGGTGGTTTGGTCCAAGCCATTGGAGCTTCATCTTGTGTTGTCTCTGCTGATTGATCTTCCTCCTGTAAGATACAGAAGGATTTCCAACTTCGCCTAATGATTCCACACGGATCAATAGGTTTGTTAAAATTCTCTGTAAAGATAAATTTGTTCCTCCATGTCCATAGGAACCAGACAGCCACTCCCCAAATTAAGTCCCAGTCCTCATTCCTATTTTCCCCAAGGTTCTCATTCAGATTATAGAAAATCCAGTTTCTCAGCTGATAGGAGAAAAAATCAGACACATACCTTGGGTGAATTAGGGATAGCCAGATTTGTTTCGCAAACACACAGTCACGTAATATATGCAACACATCCTCCACTTCAGTGTTACAAAAATTACAAATCGATGAAGAGAAGGACCACTTACTTCTCCATTCATTCGTTGGGAGTTTGTTGTTGAAAGCTTGCCAGATAAATACTCTGATCTTCTCAGCTCCTTTCCAAGACCAAATTCTCTTGTAACACTTGTCAAAGTACTGAGTTGGAGGTTTCTCAATCATGTAGTAGGCACTTTTGAATGAGAAAACTCCATTGCTGGTTCCATTCCATATCATTATGTCGTTTCCCACATTTTCCATAGGTGGTACACGAGATATGATATTTTGTATAACCTCTCTGTTAACCACATCAGCAAGTCTGCCGAGATCCCAAGATCCATAAATGACCCAATCACTAACACAACTGTTTTCTTCCTCCCTAGTTAAGGTTCTGATACACATGTCTCTGATCCTTCTATCCTTGAACAGCCATAGGTCTTGAAAGAAGAGTGCAGATTTCTCATTCCTAATCTGCCATTTGATCCCTTCATCAACTAAGTGCCGTTGCTTACAAATAAATTTCCATAGGGTAGAGTCGGATGGCTTGGTATTTAATAAGGAATTCTCATCCCTCATCATATACTGTTTTGATAGCATTTCCGCCCACAAACCATCTGCTCCCTGGACTAGTGACCACGCCAACTTAGCTCCAAAAGTCATATTGACCGAAACAAGCTTTTTTATTCCTAACCCTCCATACTGCTTTGGTTGGGCGATTCTGTCCCACCTCATCGGGTGGAAACCTCTGCCGTTGTCCTTTTTCCCCCAAATAAAATCCCTTTGTGCTCGTTCTACCTCTTCACAGATTCCAACCGGTAGCTGCGTAACTTGCATCGGATAGATGAGGATAGCGCTAATTACTGATTTGGCAAGTGTAATCCTACCCGCCGTAGTTAAGCAACTAGCTTTCCATGCAGCTAACTTCTCTTTGACACGGTCAACAATATACCTGAATGTATCTTTCCTCTTCCTTTGTCTAGTTAAAGGAAATCCCAGATATCTACCTATGTCATTTGCAATGTTCATCCCTGTAATATTTTTAATTCTCCCCCTTATCACAGCAGGCACTTTTGGTGAGAAAAATATGGATGATTTGGAAATACTCACCTTACCACCCGAAGCTTTGCAAAAGCTCTCTACTGACTCCATCATACAAGTGGCTTGATCCTCAGTGGCTTCACCAAACAGAAGAATGTCGTCCGCAAACATCAAATGAGAGATAGTCGGACCCTCTTTACTCATTAAAATTGGTTTCCACTTATTAGCACATACCGCATCGCTAATGATATGGGAGAGACGATCCATACACAACACAAACAGAAACGGAGAAAGAGGGTCGCCCTGTCTTAATCCTCTTTTTGGATGGAAGAATTCTGATTTAGCTCCATTCCACAAGACATTTAAGGAAGAGGTAGATATGCACTTCATAATAATACCTATAAGTTTGTCATCAAAACCAGCTTCCTCCAATACCTTCCCCACATAGCTCCATTTGATTCTATCAAAGGCTTTCTCAAGGTCAATTTTTATAGCCATGATTCCTCTCTTTCCTTTTGCTTTCTTCATCTTATGTAGTACTTCCTGGCCAATAATGATGTTATCCTGAATTCTCCTCCCAGGAATAAAGCTGGCCTGAAAAGGAGAGATCAGATCGCCCATGACAGCTCGTAGTCGCTTTGCGATAATCTTTGTTATACATTTGTAGTGTACCGTGCAAAGAGATATAGGCCTAAAATGCTCTACTTTATGAGGATGATCTCTTTTTGGGATGAGTGAGAGCAAAGTACGGTTAGCATCTTTAAAATCAGAATGTTCATCAAAGGTGTTCTTCACAAACATACAGAAATCAGCACCCACCCTATCCCAATTATTTTGAAAGAAGATAGGGGGAAAACCATCTATGCCAGGGGCCTTATAGGGGCCCATTTGCTTGATAGTTTCATGGATCTCTATATCCGTTGGGGTATTAGCTAAATCAGCAAGGAATGAGCAGTTAACTCTAGGAAAATTTGAATCAGTATTTAGAGGCTCCTCATCTTGCGAATCATCTTGAAACAAAGACTTGAAGTATGACACAACTAGCCTCTGGACTTCCTCTTCACTACTAGTCCAGATCCCATTATCATCTCAATGTTATTTACCGGTAGATTTTCATGTGCACCTTTTAGAAGAACAAATTGTGTATGGTCATGGGTAACCCAATTGAATTTTCAACTTTTTAATGTACCGTTACCTCAACCCGCTCAATGTATGGGCTATGGATTTTTTTGAAAATCTACTGGTATTCGTTTTTTAAAAAAAATAGTTCAAAATTCAATTGGGTTACTCATGACCCATTCAGTTGGCTTAAACGGGTTGAGGTAAATGTAAGGGCTAACTGTACCCATGTACAGGTGGGCTATGGGTTTAGGTGTGGGCTACCCAACTCGTTCGTTGTTCTCTTTTCTTGCACCTATTTATTGACTCTAAATTTTTTTTTTTAGATTTTTTAAAAGCATGTGTGTCGCTCAATCTTTTCTTGAATCTAGAGTAGCTATGAATTGATTCTTGGATTAAAGCTAGTTTAACCATTAAATTATGCTTAATATTATCTTGTTTATATCTCCTCTCTTTTTTCGGTTGTCCATCCGGTATCCAGATTTTTGCCCTGACTAATCCAGACTCAAACCCGTGTTGTGCATCTGGCTATGGTAAGTGAGTCTCCCATCGGGGTTTTATATCTCCTCTCTATTTAGTGCCTGCTTACCACTAAGTATGAAATTGGAAAATTTTGATCACACTTGGGAAATAGATCTTAATTGGACCACAGGATTAAGTAACGTGGGATTAAAATTTATTATAATTTTCTAATAGGATAGGATTATATCTATTTGACTCATATAGTCATATGCTAGAGTGAAGTTGGATATTTATTGCCTCTTGAATAGATTGTTAGAAATAATAATTTTAATTTGAGACTCCACATTAACAAGTTAACACATGCTCTAAAACTCTTTAGGTTTGTTTTTCTCAATTGAAATCTTGGAAACACTAGTTTACTATTTTTCTTTTCTTATTTTTTAATTGCTCCTTAATCTCATTATCTTTTATTTACTCAACTTAAATGAACCTAGGAAATTTAATGCCTAGTCATTAATTATTTTTTTAGGGAAAATTATATTTAAATACCATTTGAATTTGCAAAACTCTTAAACGTCTGTTAAATTTGTTAAAAGACTTAAAAGTACTAAGGACCATATTGAGATTTTTAAATTCAGGTGAATTTATCCTTTTACCCTTAGTTTTTAAATAAATTTTAAAAAAGAAAAATGGCCCTCGCTGGAGAGCCACCATGGCCGACTACCGCACCGCGCTGGGCTCCGCCACGGCGGCTTGAGATCCGGTGATGGTTTCTTTTTTTTTTGGGAGTGGGGTTGAATCTTTTTTTTAAAAAAAAAAAAGATTTAATGAAAGTGAGGTGGGTGAGGTTCGAACCCACCCCACTTTCATAGGGGCCAAGTGGCCCAACCACTAGGCCACTTGGTTCCTTTAATATATATATATATATATATGTCTTAATAAATATATATATTCTTCTTAACATTTTTTCATCAACAAACACTCTTGTAAATCTCATTATTGAACTTGTAAATACCATTAATGAATTGGTAATTGTCATTAAAAGATTTGTTATAATTGACCCTTATTCGTTGTTTCATGAGAGGCATTTGTGAAAAACCTGATAAAAGCACTAGTAATTATCATTACTAAACTTGTAAATGCCATTAAAGAATTGGTAATTGTCATTACAATATTTGTTATAAGTGACATTTATTTGAAGAACTCACGGGTAAATAACATTACAAAACTAGTAAATATCATTTAAGAATTGGTAATTGCCATTAAAAGATTTGTTATAATTGACTTTTATTTCTTGTTTCATCAGAGAAACAAGTGGTAAACAAGAAATAAAGGTCAATTATAACAAATCTTTTAATGACAATTATCAATTCTTCAATGATACGTATTAGTTTTGCAATGGTATTTACCAGTGCGTTCTTCAAATAAATGTCACTTATAACAAATCTTGTAATGACAATTATCAATTTTTCAATGGCATTTACAAGTTTAGTAATGATAATTACAAGTGCATTGTCAGGTTTTTCACAAATGTCTCTTATGAAAAAATAAATAAGGGTCAATTATAACAAATCTTGTAATGAAAATTACCAATTTATTAATGTTATTTACAAATTCAGTAATGAGATTTACAAGAGTGTTTGTTGATGAAAAAATGTTGAGAAGAATATAAATATTTATTAATACACACACACATATATATATATATATATTAAAAGAACCAAATTGGCCCCATGAAAGTGGGGTGGGTTCGAACCCTACCCACCTCGCTTTCATTGAATATATTTTTTAGAAAAAGATTCAACCCCACCCCACCAAAAAAAAAAAAAATCATCGCCGGATCTTAGGCCATCGGTGGCCAAAGCCTAGGCGCCAGCAGTTGCAGGTCGTCCGGCGGCCTGCCGTGGTGGCCCTCCAGCAAGGGTCATTTTTCTTTTTCTTTTAATTTATTTAAAAACTAAGGGCAAAAGGGTAAATTCACCTGAATTTGAAAATCTCAATGTGGTCCTTAGTACATTTAAGTCCTTTAACAAATTTAACAGACAATTAGTGGTTTTGCAAATTTAAATGTAATTTTCCTTTTTTTTAGTGTATCTAGGGCGACCTTGATTTGCTAGTTTACTTTTTTACGGCTCACCACCTCGTCTAACAGCTTGTCGGTTACTCCTCCGCTCCTTACTATAAGACATATTTACCTAATTTAAGTAGATTAAAAAATTTAGTTAATTTATTTAATATAACATTTATTTTTTAAAACACCATAGCCATCTCCCTTAATTCTTTCATTCATTTCTCCTCTTTGATTATAATTGAAGGAGAATTAATAGGGTGAATTAGAAAATCATTGACAAATATAAAAATTATGTATTATATTCAAGATAGAGATCAACTCCCAAATATGTCTTAACGATCATATGAGCATTATTTCTGTAAAAAAAAAAAAGGTCACATAATAATATTTATCTTATAATTATTAAATTCTAAAAATTATATATTTAATTTTAAAAAATAAATTATGGATTAATAAAATCGGAGGCCTTCAAATTCTCATACCATTCAAATATAATTTATTTATTTTTTATGAGCCTCATTAAAAAAGGATAAAATTGAAAAATACGACCTTAATCCATTTTACTCCTAAATTTTTAAAAGGAGTGTTCATCAATGAGGGCAGTTTCTAATGCGAATTATTAAAAGATGTGTTTTAAAGAAACCAAGTCATGTTATAAATAACCAATTTTCTTAATATTTAAATTAGTTATCTAGTTCCTACATTTAAAACTTGAGAATATATATTTACAGACAAAGCCCTTAAAAAAACTGGTCGCATGCTATTTGCTATCAACATTCCTTAATTGTTCAACATTACAAGAAACACAATAAACACCACTTCTCTTAAGAGTGGACTTGATCAGTAAGACCATCCTTACTTCTGCCAAATTTTCAACCCCAACAAAAAATCCCACATATAATTAAAGGGAGCTATATCATTTACATTAAAAAAAAAAATTAACAATACCAAGAGCAATTACAAGGAATAAAAACCTGAATACACAACTAAGTAATGATGAGTTAGAATTCTTTGAAGCACTGAATTGCGTTGCCTCCAGATCTGATCTTCCACATTCATTCAGTTGAAGAGAAAGCAATATAATAGAATGTGACTGTATAAAAGACTCACATCCAAATCCAATATCTATGCTTATCATCTCTTGTCTCTCAGTCTCTCTCCAAATGCAATATATATATATATGTGTGTGTGTGAATGTAGAAGATTGGGATTGATTAGCTTCAAGGTTAAACTTGATAGTGATGAATATAGTGCGGAGGAGAGGGCGGGCGATAATAAGATTGAGGTGGTGATGCAGAATAGTCATAGTGAGGATAAGACTGAGGTGGTGATGCAGAATAGTCATTGTGAGGAGGAGAGGGTGAATGAACATGAAGAGGGGAATGAGAACTGAGCTCAATTGATGGCGAAGCGGCTTCATGAGTTTGGTGTTTGTCCACTCTGATCTGAACAAGCTCTTCTTCTACCTCAAATGACCGGAAAATCGGATGCAAATACGCGTCAGCTAGATATGCCTTGATGTTCAGGTTAGGCTCTGCAGTTTTCTCCATTATATCCTTTGCCATTGCTTCCTGTAAAAATCAGAGAATTGGATTTTCAGTGCCAGAAAAAGGAAAATAGAGCGTCACAGTCACACACATTTTATGAGATGTGGACAGGTAAATATGAAAGACATGAAAAACGAATCATTTTTCGATTGATTTAGGCCTAAACTAGGATTTCCCCCCAAATGAATCATTTTTCCACCTAAAATGGAAAGAATCAGAACTCAACCAAAAAAATTGGAGAGAATTAATGTGCCATCCCACATAAGCAATCTAAATCTAATTACTAAAAAATCCCACAACAATGAGCAGCACGCAATGACAAGATCCGGTGTAGGAAATGACAATATGTTGTATGCTACTCACTTCTTATAAGACTTTTTAGTGATTAAATTACTTATACAGGACTATACAGTGTTTGACATGCTCACATGCCTTTTCTTGTTGGCTAGGTTTATCCATATTATGTGGGTTGTGTTAACTTTAATAGGTGGATCATTATGTATAGAAGACAGGTAGATCAAGCAAAATATTTAGTTTTTCTAATATGTTATGCCCCTAATAACTTTTTCGCCTCCAAAGCAAAACCAGAAGACAATTTAAAGAAAAGGATCTCATGAACATTTGCCTTTTTGCAGGGTCCAGGTCTTACCTCAAGTGGATATTTCCTAAATGCCGGCTCAAAACGATTCTTACAATACTTGTGGAATACTAATGTTAGTATTGGTAAGATTACAAGCAAAGGTGTAGACTTGGCTGCTTCTTTTGTGCTCAGCAGACCCAACAGAAGAAGCTGAGATATTAGCAAGCTCGCTATGATGCGGCTATGAACATGTGGCCAGAATGCAGCAGCACTTTCATATTGTTGATTGTAGACATTAATTATCTGCATAGTTCAGCATCAAATAGAGCATTATATACAGGTGATATGCCACATCATGCTGATATTGATCTTTTTATAATTCCATTTGAAGAAAAAAATTAGGGTTAATGTTATTATTGGTCCTTAATGCTTGATTGAATTTCGGTTTGGGTCCCTATAGTTTCAAATCATTGGTTTTCACAAGAACTTGATATGAATTTAAGTATAAAGATCAAAACCAAAACTCGTTAAAAATAAGGGATCAGTCATTAAACACAAACCAAATCTATATAAAAATATAGTGACCAAAACCAACAATTAAAAACTATTAGGGACAAAACCAAAATTTAATCAAATGTCCAAAAAATTATATTGGATGTCTGTAACCAAAGAAAACATATGATGAAAGCCTACTTATAAAGACTACACCTTTCTGGTTCATTCTTTACTCCTCAAATGTCCAAACAGTTACCAGTAATCTTCTACTTATAAAGACTATTTTGAGATGAGTGACTATGTGTGCATATTCTATTCTAATTCTTCTAGAAAAACAACAATTAACTGACCTGATGACGGTATACCAAATATGCTAGGGCAAAGAAGACTAGAATGAAAGGAAGGAGGATTGGAGTGACCACGGCATACACAATTCCGAGAAGGAAGTATAGCTGTAGACTCGGAATCGTCTCCTTGAAGTCAACGCTCCCAGGGTCCATAGCCTTCTCTCTGTCTCTTTCTGTTTTAACTAAGAACATGTTCTTGAGATGATATATAACCAATGGCTTCAATCTGAGAATCTCACCAGCAATTCCAGCCCAGCCATCAACCATGATGTATGTCATAAAGAAGGTAGCCTTCATTGGAATGGAAACTCCGATAGTTCTAGGAATTCTATAATCAATCACACCATACACAAAAATAAGTCGCATAAAACTCCATTACATGGTAATGATTCATAGTTAAACATGCTTGGAATAAAGAGATAATGGTACAGAAGATTTACTGAGTGGGTGGTTGGTGAATGAAAGCATGCAATTGCTCAAATGCAGTGCCAGCCACTATGCTTCCCAAGAACACATTCACAAGCATAAAATAATAATATTTTGCAGCAGCCCTCCGCTCTAGTGTGGACAATGCGATATGCCCTTCGATTTTTGACATGATCAAAAGAACTGTCGGAAGGATATACAGAAATATTTTAAGAGCCAGACCAGGAAGAAAACCTTGAAGAAAGGACTTGATGAATTTCCTGCCAAATGCAACCAAAATCTCGTAAGGTTAAGAACAAGTTAATTATAGCCTGCAGACTATGAATCATGATGAAAAACCTGAGGAGTCAGAATATCTCAACAAGTTCAGTCCAAAGGAGTATGTGAACTGGTCAATTCCAAGCAGCAGTATCAGGGACAACTTTATAAACTAACTGAACCTCGTTTGACTGTATAATTGAATATTATAATCTGATTACTAACCCTATCTGTGAATCAGGTGGCCAGGGGAAAGTAAAGGCAAAGTAAAATTCTCAACAAGAGTAATAGAAGGATACAGTTAAGATACATGGAAAAAGTATTCCTGTCGGTTCATCATGTTTTTTAGTAACAGAAAGGGCAGTAATGTAAAAATGATAAAATTTAGAATAACACAATATAAAAACACGGGGAAAAAATGAAGGTGGGTATTCCAAATATGGATTAATTAATAACTGAGAATACTAAAATTTGTTTAGTAATTGAAAGAATATGAGCTACAGATAGAATAGCCTTTTTATGCTAAAGATGTAATAAAAGTTTAATGCCATAATGGTGTACATACAGCACAGCGTTGAGATTCCCGACAAATTATTTCAGGCACCAAAATTTACAGATAATGATTGTGCATAGAAAGAGTTAGGAAATTTAACAATGGAATCATAGTGAGCTTCTTTGACATGTTTTCAAAATAGACCAAATTGACTTACAATTCTATTGCTGGTCTGAGGAAAGGAGCAACTCTTTCAAGACCCTCCAAATTTGCAAGTGATTGCACAAAAGCAATGGGAATCATGTAGAAGAATACCAAGGCAAACACTGACATTGAAATTATGAATTTTCGAACAGTTAAAGAGAAAAATGGTATGGCTAAGTTTCGCCAATACACATCACGAGGTTCTGGAGCCCAATTTGTCAACCACAATGTGGGATTCTTATTTTGTTGTGTCTGTGCACACACTGCTGCTCCCCAACGAGAATCAAATGAGAGAAAAGCGACAGGTAAAATAGCTTTTGGATCTTTTATAATTTTCTGGCGCTCCAATGTCATCTGCTCAAATCAAGAGTGAGGAATGTAGATACATGAGGGTAGCTCATCAACAGAACAAGGGGATAAATTCAAGCATCAAAAGGAATGGCACAAGATGTAACATCCCAAATCTTATTAAGTATTTCAAGTGAGGTTTATTAAGCATTTTGAGGTTTAAATGGGATAAAATATAGAGTTAAAATATATAAATATACTGTTAAAAATATTATTATTATTATTATTATAATGTATTATTAAATTTTGATATTATATTACTATATAATATATTATATGAGAAGATACATAGAAGGAGGAGGAAAGAGACAAGAAAGAAGAAAAAGGAAAAAGAGAAAGAGAGGAAGGACGGAGGAAAAGGAGGAAAAGGAGTCCACGTAGCATGTTTAGATTTACATGTTTATTATGTGTTTATACCTTGTATAAGCACATTTTTTTTAATTTTTTCATATTAGCATGTTTAGATTTACATGTTTATTATGTGTTTATACCTTGTATTTTTTTTAATTTTTTCATATATTGTATTTATTTAGATTTAAATTATATCTTTAACTTTTACGAGATGTTTTTTTTTGCACAAGGTATCTCAAATTAATTAATTTTCATATCGATGATGTTACATACAAATGCAAATGCGAACTGGAAATTAATTAATTTGAAATACTGGGTGCAAAAAACATCTCAGAGAACAACATATAATTTAAATCTAAATAAATACAATATATAAAAAAATTAAAAAAAAAATGTGTTTATACCTCTAATTAGATGTATAAACACATAATAAACATGTAAATCTAAGCATACTATGTGGACTTGAGGAAAAGAAGGAAGGAAGTGAAGAAGTATATAATTGAATATAATATTATATTAATATTATTATATTAAAAGGTGAGGAATGAAGACGAAGTAGAAAGGAAGAAAGAAAAGTGCACTTCTTTTTAAGTATAAATACCCCCTACCACCTACACAAACACACACACTACACTTTCACCCTTCACCCGGAGAGAGCGTGAGAGAGAAGAGAGAAAAAAAGAGAGTAAGGAGGTAATTATTTGGGAGTCTCGTAGTAGTATTTTTGGTGATTATTTAGGAGCTAAAGGGTGCCAGGTAACTCTGAATATTCTTCCTTATACTTGTGAATTATGTAAGATTATAAATGTTTATTTATTTATTATTATTGTTTTCTTTGACTAAAATATATGTATAAAATATTTTATGATTTATAAGGTTTTAAGATCTGGTATGGGAGCTTTGAATTTGTAATTGTATCTCATTCAATGGTACTATTTGCACGTATAATTTTGATTTACTATTCATATATACATATTGTATTTTTACTATTCACTTATACATACTGGTTTACTATTCATCATTCACGTATATATACCATATTTTACTATTTACTATTCACATATACGCATAGTGATTCACTATTCACGAATAATTATACTATACTGTATTTTTACTATTCACTTATACATACTGATTTACTATTCATTATTCACGTATATGTACAGTATTTTACTATTTACTATTCATGTATACGCATAGTAATTTACTATTTATGAATACATTTATCATGGCGGCTGTATTTGTGATGGGTTTGAGTTCGGAGGTATTGGTATGATATAATTTATTGCCACCACTCGGTACATAGTGGTTGGTACTTGTCAGGGCCCCTTCTTTTATGTTTTCTTTCGGTCGGGATTGCATTGAAGTTGTGAGACATGTGACACCTCCTTAGTTGTTATTTTTAAGGAGGGGAGCCATAGTCCATACTTAAGTTTTATACCTTTGGCCGGGTGTATCTTAAGTTTTGGTGAGCTTGGAACAATTTAGTTACATAGATGTGTTCCTGTTGGACTATGTGTTAGCTTATAGCTCCAGTCAGCGGTATAAGGATGGAAGAGGATATAAGGGAGGCTGCATATTGCATGATGTCTTATGGTATAGTTTAAAGATTGACAAAATGATAAGTATTTTTGTGAAGACTTTTTATGAGAATTTTTGAATATATATATATATATATATAAACATATTTTAATTATCTCATGTTTTTATCATATGTGATTTGCTTGTGTACGATAAAAATATTCAGTAGTTAATGATAAATGGAATCTTACCCCATATTAACATTTTTCAAGTGATTAATTTAGTAGGAAAACCAAGGAAGGCACATATTGAAAGAGTCGTGAAAGCTCTTTTGTATTGTTATTTGTATTTGCCATGACCATAAGACTTCTGCATTTTAGAAACTCTGATAAATTATTTTGGATTTTATTCGGCCCTGTATAAATGGATTTTTACCGTTTGACCATATTGTAAATATGTATTTGGATGTTAAACATCCTTGTTAGACATATTTCAAATATTTTAGCCAAGTTTTTAGGTGTTGCATCTGGGGTGTTTCACAAGACACAAATTGGAAAGAAAAAAAATAGTAAATAGGAGGAGAAATTAAGAAGAATTAACAAATTACTAAAGAAAGAAACAAGCATCACTTACTTTTTTATCAAGATCCTTTATCAGCCTTTTGTAGTACTCAATAGCATCAACTTTTCCACCACAAAGCCCTAAGAATCCCGTCTACAAAATCAGAAGCATTAAGATTATCAAACGCTGGTCTTCATGAACAAATGATATTGAGTGACTTGAAGAAAAGCTTGAAGTTCACAATAAGGACTTACCTTCACAGTTGGCCTCTTATCAGGATGCCTTTCAAACTTAAGCTGGTAATAGTCCAGCCAATTTTGAAGCCCATATCTTCTCCTTGCAAGTCTAGCGAATTTGTTGCCATTGTAGACAGCCTGAACAACAAATGGGCAAATTACAATCTAGAAACAGGATATAATGCAATAAGAAAAGCTGGATTGAAATACATGAATTTTATCAACTCATCATTCATCATTGCCTGTGGAAATTATTTCCCCCAGCCAACTTTTAGGATATTAATTACCTGGTGACCAATATAATGATTTGGGTGATTTTTCTGAAAGAAGTTATCCACAGCATCTGATACTAAACGACCAGATACATGAGGGATATTCCTGACAACAACCTGCAACAAGCGCATGAATCTTAAGACTTGAAAAAATATGCCTCGCTGTAATTGAGAAAGTCATAGGAACTCCAATATATGCATGTTAAAGTTGCAACTAGTAACATTAAGTCCACTCTGTTATAAGTTGAGTTAAAACTTTCTACTCACTGTGAATTGCTCTACACTCCTGCGTTGTGATGCCAAGAACCGCAATCTCATTGATGCTACGGTATCATATTCTTTATATAGAAGGAAGCAAATCCAAATTGTGAACAGATACTCCAAAGCAATGTGAACAAAAAATCTGAAAGTAATTGAAACTGTTAGACAATTGATGTATCATTAGAGTGTATAATAATTCAGAGGTGATATTAGACACTGAAAGCCCTTCTTATGAGAAAATTTGGTGGATTATCTGCTACTGCATATTGAATTTTTTATTCATGTGCAAAATTCAGAGTAGGATTTCCATAAACTTCCAAAGAGGATGGGTACACGATTCTTATAGGAGCTAGATTTATTTGATTCAGATAACAAGACATCTTACCAGGTTTATTTACACATTTTGGTTGAAAAGTTCATGGTAATAGATGAACTCCTGAAGATTAAGGAGGGAAAAAATTTCGCATTTCTTGTTCATAGGGATATATGCAGATCACATCCTTACATATGTACTAGGCAAGGCAAGGCAGTCAGAGGACTACTATGACATCTTAGATATTGAGAATTATCTTCATATTTGATTGAGTAGGATGTTGAGACTTCATTTTCAAAAATAATTATACTTAGCCCTTCAGCTCTATACCACTCCCTTTTATTCCGAGACATTTCAGGATAATGCTTCAATCAGATTTTTCCTAAAATAGTTTTATCTTTCAACAGTGACTTGCAAAGTCCATATCAAGAGAAGGAAGCACCAACTTGAACCTCAAAGCAGAATATTTTGAATTTTTGTTTTCATTCTTTGTTAAGATGAAACAAAATAAAAGTACCTTATAGATTTAGCGGGAACATTTGATATTGAGAGTTTGTCAATATCGCTCACAACCAGTTCTTTCTTCAAGAAAAGTAACGTCCCACTTGATACATTGACTGGGATAAGAATGAGGAGAGCCACGATTGCTGTTGGAATAAAAATCTTTAAGCTGCAAGACAAAGAAAGAAAAATTAGTCAAAATTGTTGCAGCAACACAGTAGAATAGTTCTGATGCCAATAGAAAATAGAGCAACAAGACAGTATAGCACTTTCAATACTAACAGAAATTAGAGCAACAAGAAGTTCTAAGGATCATCATGAATCATGGTCTCTAATGTATTTACAGTCACGAAGGCTGAATAATCGGCCAGTGCGATCCTCGGCAAGTTCGACGGTACCACTTACACTGATGATAGTAATCCTTGAATTATTTTGGAAAAATGGTCCAAACCACTGAAACTGTTCAGAAGAAGGATAGTTTATAGTTTGAAGGAACAAGGACTCAACACACAAAACCAGAGTAGTGTCTGTAAAAAACTCAAAAGGAGCTAGAATCAGCAAAAGAGTGAAAATGAATAAAAACAATACAATGACCAAGTGGCTTAGCATTAGATGGGAAAATTTTGTTTCTGAAAATTTCCAAACGTTGTGGCTGCACAACAGCGCATCATTTCAAATTCCCAGTGAAAAGGAAAATACCATAAACGCGTTAGAGATTAAGCCAATGCATACAAAGCGAGCTTCATCGGCATAAAAAGCATCACAAGATTCACAATTCGGCACAACCTCAGGATATTTTACCATAGAGGCAGCAGATGAACATAACAAATAAACAACAATTCACTTCAACCACAACGAAACTCATATTTAACAGCGTGTGTAATATCAAAGAACTCTAAAATTATAAACAGGAGCTAAAAGAAAGCAACCCCAAAGTATAAATTCTGAGAAAAACAGCAGAGTCAAGGCCAGCATGGGAGATAATCTCGGATTCGCTCATTCTCATAGCCTGAGGCATCCAGTTCAAGAACGTGAAATAAGTCCAGACATTGAGATTCACAAATTTCCCCACAAAATTACGAGAGCTCCGGGGGCTGCTCCTTTCTCCACTGATATACCATTTGGGGAAGTAAACTCTGTCATTGATGGGTTGAATCTTGAGCAGAGCAAAAGCAAGCAAGAACGCAAAAGCAGTGAGAATATTGATGAGAGCAGAGACTCCAATGTCCGCCAGAGTAGCCATTGCAGAGACGAGAGGAGAAGAAGACAGAGAATAGAAGATAGAGATAGAGAAAGAGAAGGCAAAGGAATAACAGATTTCGCAGCAAAAAATCGAATTGTTTATTACAGAACAAAAAGTGGGTTCTTCGCTGTTTGGACTTCACAGTAATAAACTAATAGAATAAAAAATTGAAGTTTGGCGTTGTTTGATTCTGATTTGGAGAGCAATAGGAGGCGAGGTTTGCATGTGCCAGTGAAGAAGAGTGAAGACGACTTTTTGAGCCAGGGAGAGAGAGAGGTGGGTTAGGTAATGATGCGTTTCATGTGATGAATAGTTACGTTTTTTACTATAAAAAAAAAAATTATGTGATTTATTAAAAGAAAGTAAGGTTATAGAAATTCTATTTCAGTCCTGTAACTTTTAATAATATATTTTTAATTCTTTTATAATTTCACTGATAGAAAATGATGAGTTAATAAGTTTAAAATGCTGACATATCTAAATTTTAATTCTTTAACATAATGACTTTTTTAAAAAAAAAAAAATCAACTTTTGAGAAGACATGTTAACATTTTAAACTTGTTGAGTTGGCAATTTAAACTTGCCAACTTAATATTTTTTTAATAAATTTTACGGTGTTAACTTTAAAAGATTAAAATAAAACATCGTTCGTTTAAAGTTATAAAACTAAAAATATATTATAACAATAACTAATTTAATTATTGATTTTATAAAAAAGGGATTAAATTAGTAGTGATGGTGATAAAAATGGTGACAATTTTTCGGTGTTAGAGAGAAATGTAAATTTGGTCGTGGTTTTTTTTTTTTTTTTCCTGAAAAAATTGGTCGTGGTTGAAGGTCTTATTTTTTGTCTGATATTGTTGGTCATTTGATTGTCTCCGTCTATGTCTCTGTTTTACATTAAAAGGCTATTTTTTTTTAAAAAATGGATTTTTTTTTTATATGTTTTTTTCTTTTCACGCGGCGGAAAACGTGGGGGTGATTTGATGGCAAAATCGCTACATTCACGGCAATAGATCATTTGCTTTGCATGTTGTTTACCACTCTAAAGTTACATTAGGTGCTTCGGTGTTTTTCCTCTAACTAATTAGAGGGATTAAACATTTTTATTTATTTATTTTTTTTTTATTTATTTAGATTAGATTATATGTTGGATCTCGAAATTTTTTTTTCCCATCCAACATTTCAAATTAATTAATTTTCAATCGTGCATTAATAAATATTTTTCATGTAACCCCAATATCCGAAAATTAATTAATCAAAGATCTTGGGTGCAAAAAAATTCAGGGTGTAGCATATAATCTAATCTCAATAAATAAAATATATTAAAAAAAATACATAAACCCTCTAATTAGAGGAAAAACACTTAAGAGAAAAGTACCCAATGTGAACTCCTCTTATTGTTGACTTAAACATTTACTGTGAGTCAATGAGATGAGTTATTTTTATTTAAGTATGAAAACACTCATTGAATTTAAACTAATACTTCGGTCCTAATTATAAGACCTAGTTAACTTTTTTTGGAGAGATTAAGGAAGTTAAATAAGTTATTTAATTATTTATTATGTTGTGTTTTCTTTGATTATATATTAATTTATTAGTCAAACTATTTAGTTTGAAAAAAGAAAAAATAAAAATACTCTAAGCTAATTTAATTAACTTCCTTAATCTCTCCAAAAAAATTAATGGAATCTTATAATTAAGACCGGAGTGAGTATTAAATAGTTATACGAAAATTTAATATAAGCTTCTTTTAATTTATTTTTTCGCCTAAAGCAAAGCTCTTGGCGCAATAAATATGAGTTACAGTACTTATATTTTTAAAATTCATTAATTTTAATGAAAATTCACAATAATTATTGAAATGTGTATGTAGTGGCGTATGAATTTTATTCATTGTAGAACTTATTAATTTTCAAGATCGCAATTTTAATTGAATTTTCAAAAATTCACTGGCAAAAAAAATGATATTTTAAAAAAAGTTGGCAAAGCAGAGCATATATATGGGGCAATGAATATGGCCTAGTTATCGCAGTTATGCGCTGCCAACTTGGGAATTGTGAAAAAATGGCAGTAATTTGATTTATAATAATGATTTTATCATTTAAAGATGGGAAAAAATTTTTTTTTAAAAATCTTCGCTTAAAAAATATGCGAAAAGGCGCTAGATGCGCTTTTTTGAGATTATTTTCGAAATTTTGGGGGAGTTGTTAATTTGGTGATATAGTTAATTAACAACTATATTTTCATTAACAACTGATTTTTTAACAACTAAATCGCCCCCATTAATCCGGTCTATATATATGGGGCAATGAATATGGCCTAGTTATCTAAAGATTTATGCGCTGCCAACTTGGAAGGAGATGTTATATTAAAAAATGTAAGCATTATAATTTATGTCATATAATTTTATCATCATTATATTAATAATGATTTTATCATTTAAAGATTTGCTACCTCCAGTCTAATATGAAGGAGATGTTATATTAAAAATATGTAAGCATTATAATTTATATCATATTATTTTATCATCATTATATTAAAGTACAAAAATATGTCAACAAATTGCGGCTCATTCTAATGGGTAAAGAGAACAAATCATTGTTTTAAAATGTACCACGTGTACACACTCCTTCAATCTTACATTTAGTAGCTAGACATATACTAAAAAAATTAGTTAATTTAATTATTTATAAAAAAAATTGTGTTGAATTGTTTAATTGGAAAAACATGTGTTTGGAAATTTTATTCACCATAACGGCCTAACATGTTTTTCTACATAAAGTACATTTGTAATGCAGGATTTCATAAATAAAAGGTGTTAATATTTGAATTCAAATCTTTCTAACCTGTAAATTTTTTAGATAGGGACTTTTTATTATTTTTTTCTATTTAATACATTATCTTTAATCATTTACATTGAAACTGACCCATTGATGAAACTTCTCTTCTAATATTTGCAATAAATAGTGATAACTTGAAAAAATATATATAAATTTGGGGGTAAAATATATTGAGAGACCTTACTTCTAAGAGCATAGTAAAAGCTTTCAACTAAATCCTATGTACTCCTGTCCCAGTCATATTTTTTGTCCTTAATACAAATCATTTTATTAAATTTATTATATGAATGTACAATTTTATTCTAATTTATTAGTTTTTATACTATTTTTTTGTTTATTGATTATTAATCATAAGTAAAGTTAGGAAGTAATTAATTTTAAAGAAGGAGTTAATGGAATTTAAAGTTGTTACTCATTCTAGTAAAATATGTGTGATGCCTTATAATTAATTTATAAATATGACATTGAGAACAGTGGAAATTGGAATAGTGTGTATTGGTGTGAAACAAGGAAAGGTGATATGAATGTGATAAATGGCTTTTATGAAAGATTCGTTGGATGCTGCTGGCTGAATGGCAAACCAGTTGGCCACTTCCCCTTTTATTACTGTCATCGGTTTTAAATATAAGATATAGTTAATATTTTTTTGGAAAGATTAAAAAACTAAATAAGTTATTTAATCATATCATATGTTGTATATCCTTAAATTATACTCCTCCTGGTCATTTCATAAGGTATCAACTAACAATTCTCACAAACCAATAAGAACAATTAAAATCATTAAATTTGTCCTAAAATTTAAGTAATTTTCAATTTTACCGTTACTAATTACATTAAACTCTAATATTATATTAATTATTACTTTCACCTACTACCCTTATTAATTATGAGTATACATGGAAAAAAATATTTAATGCTCTTTCAAAATAAGCAAGTGTCTTTTATTTTATTTTAAAAAAAAAAAGACTAAATACACTTGTTAATTGGTGTCTTATAATAAAAATCATAGGGAGTATATCAGTTTATAAGTTACCACTTTGACCATATTTATAAGTCCATGTAATAAATGAGATTGTGACAATTTTACCCATATTAATTGTACACACGAAGATAGAAAAAGAAGAAACAGTTGAAAAATATTCAATCATAAATGAAGGCAAAGTTGAAAATTTACTAATAATAATCAGTTAACTACCTCTCCTTGGTATGTAAAACTTGATCAAAATAAACTTATAAATAGGACTAAAGTGGTAGGTAAAATAGTTTAAAGAAAAAAATTACAAATTTAAATAATTTAAAGTAATTTAACTAGTTTTCTTAATTTCTCTAAAAAAATCAATTTTATCTAAACTTAATAGCAGAAGGAGTATTTGAAAATGGTTAATTCTTTTCATCTTTTTCAAGCGCGTGATTCCAAAGTAAACCCATTAAAGAAAGTTTTAATTTTTGTTATTTTTAAATAAATAAAATTAAACAATAGGAATGGCCAATTGATGGTCACATGAATACATGATAGATAGGGTGGCCTTCGTTGGCCTTTGAGATTAGTTTAGATTCTCCCGTGATTAGCAAGCTTTTCCTTCTGGGCCCCATCATTTAATCGTCACTATTTGCCATTAGGATTTTGTAGTCCACTGACATCAAATTCTTCCTTCAAACCATTTTTAAATATGAAATTGTGAGATCGCACCAGTATCAATTTAATGAGCCTGTGAATTATGAAAAAAGAATATAAATTGTATTTATTGGCCAAAAAAAAAACAAAAAAATTGAGCCATGTTTATCCTCTTTATAAAACAAAAATATTCATACATCCAAAAATTTTGATACCTTTGTTTTTAACTTTTTATATGATAAGATCTGGAAATTTTATTGGTTCGAATAATCTAATTAGAGAAAGTACTGATATGATGTAGGATTTCATAAGCTACTCGAAATAAAGCCCTCCTGGTCAATGAAATTTTAAATAAGGGCTTTTCATCAATTTTTTCTTATATAAAATAAAAAAATATCACTTGAATTTTAAAATCTTAAATAAATAATTTTCTAATAAAATAAGTTGTCAATTGCTTTATTGTTCTGGTTAATCTCATTATTGTTATTGTCAATAAAATTGTAAAGTTTAAGTTGTATATTTCTGTCGTTTTTTTTCATACTTTTATGAAAAGCTTCATTAAATAATTTAAAATAATAAAAGATATTACAAAATCTTCATTAAATAACTTGTTCTTACTCCCACATGCGCTCTCTTTTTTATCAATTAATTGACAGCACTCTTTTTTTAGAGAATTTTTGGGAAACAACATATTAAATCCGGCGCGTGAAAAATCTTTTATAAAAAAGAACATCAGAGTGAATATATACCTCTCAAAGGCAAAATTCAATGTGAAATTTATTGACAAAATATTTTTTTTGTAATATTTCTTTAAAAGTTATGGTTGATAATTTTTTAAATTTTTTTTGAAATTAGCCTAGCCTTTGAAATGATTCTGAGAAAACAATGCTTTGCAATAATTTAAAGGATCTAAAATTTTATTTCCACAGCTCTATGTGATGAGGCAAAAATGGGAAAAAAAGAAAATTATGAAAAGCTGCAAGCTGCATAATCTCTTTGTCTCAGATTAAAGTTGATTTTCGTGCCTAAAAGAAATTTAAAGCTGATTAAAAACTCCCATGGTTCTTTACAATATTATTTTTAGCCGGAACAAGAAAAATGGTTTCCAAAATTATCTTCTCATCAATGTGCATAAACATTTAATTCGATATTCCAAGAAACACAGTTTTTTTTTTTTTTTTTTTTTTTGAAAAATTTCCATTACGAAGTTATCATCAATACTTTCTAAAATTATTATTTACATTTTTAGAATAAATAATGGAAAAATCCCAAGAAAATATCATTTGAATTTTAAAATCTCAAATAAGTAATTTTTTAATAAAAAAAAAAGGTTATTAATTGCTTTATTATTCTGGTTATCAACAAGAGTTTAAAATTTAAATGCTATTTTCTGTGATTTTCCTATAAATAATTTACAATGTCATATTGTCATGTTTTTTTTTTTTTTTTTTTTAGCAGATAATGTCAAATGATTGGAACTCAGAAAAACGACAAGTCGTGATGAAAACAAGCAGAGAGCATCCCATTTTTTTCTCGTTCAAAAATCCTATGACGGCTTCTGCCTACGACGGAATGCTAAATTTTATATTTTTAATTAATTACTATTACTATGATTCAACTACAGTCAATAAAATACTATTTTTAATATTAAATACTCTTTTGATGTAAAATTCCCTTAATTTGTGTAGTCTATAAAAACAATTCATAGCCAACAAGTGTTAGTTTTAATGGAATGGCATTTTACATAAGGTTTTGAGTTCGAGTACGTGTGAAGTCAACAAAACACATTTAGGGGAGTTATTCTAAATTAGGCGGGACAATACTCGAATAAGAACAGCTTTAAAAAATATAATTTTGATATACTAAGTAAACTAAGGTTTTATATTTAACAAACTTTTCCACTATCTCTTATATTTAAGGCCGAGTGAGTATTGCATGTGTTGGACATAAATATAATATTATTTAGGGTTAAGTGGCAATTTTATCCTAAAAAATTTCATCGAGGGGCAATTTTGCCCGATAAGTGTTGAAAAGGAACCAATTTTACTCTAGTCGTTATCCCAATTAATTTTTACCGTATTAATCGATTAAATATCTTGAAATTTGTGACACACCCATAGGTCATCATCGTAATTTTTATTGAGGTGCAAATTTACTTCGTAAAATTTTAATCTTATTTTTTAAAAAAAAAAATGAAGTATATGATATATAGACTCCCCGAGCAGAATTACCCCCTTAACCCTATTATTTTTATAATACTTTATTAACTATCAATATATTGATTTAAATTAATCAGAATTTAATAATTTAATATTAATATGGAATTATGGATGGAAATCTTCTTCAACTCCCAGCAGAAATAGAAGTCTTCTAGTTAAAGTTTCAGGAAAAATTAGGTCAAGCTCAATGAATAGCTTGAGCCTCCATCATTCTATTTATAGAAGTGTACAACCAATAATACAATGACAAGTGTCCTAACAAGATTATTCTAGAGTATACAATTATATTCTAGAATATAATACAAAGGGAATATACAAGATATAATTTATTTCTAACTCCCTCCTTCACTTCGAACCATCTTCTTCTTCTTGGTTTTGATCAATGTGAGGTCTTGCTGATGCCTTTTAATGGGAGCAACAGTGACTCCCAACTTATCTCTAAGGAAGCAAAAACGAGAGCTATGTAATGGTTTCGTAAGACAATCAGCAATCTGATACTCTATCGGAACATAAGAGACATTCAGAGTTTTAGACAAAACTTGATCTCGAACAAAGTGCACACCTATCTCAATGTGCTTTGTTCTAGCATGATGCACAGGATTGGATGCTAGAGAGGCAGCACTGGTGTTATCACACCATATGGTAGGTATCTGTTTTAATCTCAAACTCAACTTAGATAGTAATGATCTAATCCAACACAGTTCAGATGCAGTGTTAGATAAAGAACGATATTCAGATTCACAGCTAGAACGTGAGACAACTGATTGCTTCTTAGATGACCAAGTTACTAAAGAGTTACCTAAAAAGACACAATATCCCCCAACAGAACGTCTATCATCCGGGCACGATGCCCAATCGCATCCGAATAGGCGAAATATCAAGAGCACTAGCTGGTTTCACATGAATACCATAATGAATAGTACCCCTAAGATACCTCAATACTCTCTTCATTTCTTTCCAATGCTCAGTGGTTGGTTGTGACAAAAACTGACTCAACTTACCAACACTGAAGCTAATATCAGGCCTTGTGTTACACAAATATTGGAGAGCACCAACTGCACTTCTATACTCAGTGGGATTGGAAAGTAATTCACTGGAATAAGCAGATAGGGATTTTGTGGCAGTCATGGGGGTAATACAAGGTGAGGCATTATTCATGTTGAACCTATCAAGCAAGTCACATATATATTTCCCTTGAGTTAAGTACAATCTTGTGCTATCTCTATGTGCTTCAATTCCAAGGAAGTAGTGAAGAGAACCAAGATCCTTCAATGAGAAAATAGAATGAAGTCTGGAAGCAAAGCATTTAAGACTATAGGCATTACTACCAGTCACAAGTATGTCATCTACATATATCAAAATCATCATAATCTGAGACTTATCAGAATAGACAAACAAAGAGATATCACTCCTTGAATTTGTAAAACCCCAAGCAAGAAGAACATTGCGAAGTCTATCAAACCATGCCCTTGGAGCTTGTTTCAAGCCATAGAGAGCTTTAGACAATTTGCATACATAATCAGGCTTAGATGAGTCAACAAAGCCTTCCGGTTGTTTCATAAAGATAGGTTCAGACAAGAAACGGTTGAGGAAAGCATTATTTATATCAAGTTGCTTTATTTCCCAATCCAAAGAGACAGCAAGAGTCAAAACAATGCGAATAGTGGACGCTTTAATAACAGGGCTGAAAGTCTCATAAAAGTCAATACCTTCACTTTGTTGATATCCCTTAGCCACAAGTCTTGCTTTCCGCTTGGCTAGAGTCCCATCAGAGTGAAATTTGGATTTAAAAATCCACTTGTTGTCAACAACATTCTGAGTTTTGAGTCTAGGGGACAAGAGTCCAGGTGGCATTTCTTTGAAGAGCTGAAAATTCTTCTACCATGGCCTGCTATCAAAGAGGTGAAGCTAAAGCTTGCTTTGCTGTTTGTGGAACTGAATCTGATACAATTGTTAACCCAACATAAGGAAACTTGGGTTTGGAGACCCCAAGCTTGCTCCGGGTGATCATGGAATGGTGAGGAGTGACTGTTGGTGGCTGTATAGAGGCTAAATCAGAGGCTAATGGGGAATCTGATGAGGAAAGGGACTGAGATGATGATGCAGGGGAAGATGAGAGTGATGGAGAAGGTGGGAAAAGGTGGTCGGGTGATGGTGTGGGTGATGAGGAAACAGGTGTGGGGGCTGATATGAGAGAAGAAATATGAGTAGGTGGTGGGAGAGGTGAGACCGAGACATGTGAGTGAGAAGAAAGTGGAGGTGAAAGGTGATTTGGGGAAGGGGGATTTGGTGAGGTGTGACTTGGAGAGTCAAGCTGAGATACAGTGGTGATGGGTGAATTAATCAGTAAATCAGATTCAGCAATCAATAAATCAGATTTAGCAAAAGAGCCCTGTTCACTAATAAAAGGGGATAAGCTTGAAAGATTAACAATCTCAGTAGATGATGGTTTCTGAAAACACAAAAAATTATTAGCAAATGGAGAATCAGCCTCATTAAATACAACATGCCGTGATATATAAACCCTGCCAGTAGAACTTAGGCATTTGTAGCCTTTGTGAGTGCCACTATAACCCAGAAAAGTGCATTTAGTACTACGAAACTGAAGTTTGTTCTGATTATAAGGGCGAAGGCAGGGAAAACAAGCACATCCAAAAATTTTGAAGTTCCTATAATCAGGTTTTCTGTTATACAAGACTTCAAAAGGTGAAACATTCTGTAAAACAGCAGTAGGGAGCCTGTTTATGAGATGAACAGCAGTAGAGAATGTCTCCCACCAATAAAAAGTGGGCATATATGCATGAGCTAAGAGTGTTAAACATATCTCAACAATATGACGGTGTTTTCTCTCAACTCTACCATTCTGAGCTGATATGTGAGGACAAGAGTGTCGGAAAACAATTCCATTATCATCAAGTAAATTCTGAAAATTTCTGAACTCACCACCCCAGTCGCTGTGAAGGACTTTAATTTTCTTTTCAAACATATTTTCAACCATGTTCTTAAACACTTTGAAGGTAGAGAGGGCTTCTCCTTTTGTTTTCAATGGATAAATCCATGTATGTCTGCTATAGTCATCAAGAAAGCTAATGTAATATCTATAGCCCCCAACTGATTTTATTAGAGAAGGCCCCCATAGATCGGTGTGAATCAGGTCTAGAACACAAGAAGCTCGTGAATCACTGGTAGGAAATGAAAGTCGATGAGATTTGCCCAATTGACAAGATTCACAAAACTTAAAATTTTCATTAGATGGCAAAGAAAGATTACAATCCATGAGTACTCGTTGTAGCACAACTCTACTAGGATGACCTAATCTCCTATGCCATGATTCAGAAAAAGACAGACTCCTACTTGACTCATCATGACTATTTCCAACAGAAATAAAACTAGCAGCAAGACTCTTCTCTGGAACAACAGGGTTGACAATGCGGTAGAGGCCTGGGGTTGATCCTGTTGTGGTTTTTCCTTGCAGCAAAACATTAGGTAGACTCTTGTCCTTCACAAAACAGCCATCAGAATTAATTTCCACAGAAACATTACTGTTATCATTTGTCAATTTGTAACCACTGATCAGTTTCTTTGACATGCTAGGGGCAATGAGAATATCATTCAATTCCAAAGTTTTTGAACCAACAGACTTATCACAAAGCAATTTAGCATTTCCAGAACCAACAACATGTACAGAGGAGCCGTTACCTACTGAGATGGAAGGAATACCTGAATTCACAATGGTTCCAACATCATCCTGTGAGTTGGTAACATGATGAGTAGCCCCTGTATCCAAGTACCACGCTGGATCAACCGTGGTTTCCGGAGTGGTGATGTAGGCAGACGCATGTTCAGGCTTGCGTGTAGGAGGTTTGAAGTTCTTGTCAAAACGCTTAAAGCAATTTGCCACTTCATGTCCAGGCTTGTCGCATAAATAGCACCATGGTCTATCATGCTTTGATTGAGGTGTATATCCTCTGCCTCCTCTATTAGACCGGCCTCTCCCTCTTCGGCCTCCTCGTCCTCTGTCTCTGCTTGATTGACTATGATCAGAATGAAAGGTAAGGCCAGCGAATGCTTGAGATAAATTGGTGGTAGTTGTGGTGTGTAGCTGCTCCAAGCGTGACTCATAGGTGAGCAATTTAGATTGAAGGTCTGACCATGACAGATTATCTTTCTCAGACAGCAAAACAACAATTGGGGTGTACTCTGTATCCAAGCCAGCAAGCATTTGTGTGATAAGATCGGTAAGAGACAGTCTACAACCAGCGAGTGTCAAATTGTCTGAGACTGACTTCATCTTTGCTAAATATTCCCTCATCTTAAGAGAACCTTTCTTGAGTTGTTGAAACTCACTCTTAAGAAATGTGATACGGGATTTCGTGTTGGCACCCACAAATTCTATAATGGCCTTCCAGAGAGAAGATGACGTCTTGCAGCCTGTCATTTGGCTTGCAATCTCCACTGTCATCGTGCCAAAAAGCCAAACGAGTAGGATCTGATCAGTGGCTAGCCAATCTTCATAGACTGGATTTGGGCATACCTGGTTGGCTGAGTCGAAAACGTACTCTGAAGGAATTGACTGTGTTCCTAGAATGTGCCCATCAAGCCGATGCCCTCTGATGATAGGCATGATGGTGGACTCCCAGGTGAGAAAATTGTCACCGTCCAACTTGACGGGACTGTCGTGGTTCAATGAGCTTAAGAGGGGGGTAGACCGAACAGGTACCTGAGGACCTTGGTGGAGCATAGAAGCACTGGGAAACTGAGATTGTTGGAAATAAGGGAAGGCCGACGACTAAGCTTGGTGAAGATGGGGAAAATCTGACGGTGAGGGTGAAAAGGAAGGATAACATGTCAAGAGGGGCGGAATGACTGTGGACTGGAAAATAGAAGACGACGGAGTGAATGGAGGTGGAGGAGGAAGGGATGAAGGCGAAGACAGAGTGTGGGCGGCGGAGGTGGAGATCGGAATCTGGGAATAGGTAGCAGAGGTGTGAGCGGCGGAGGTTGGGTGACGAAGAAGACTCGGATCGATGGAAGGGAAGGGTGAATACGACGGAAATGGGAAAGATGAAAAAGCTGTCGGTGGTTGAAATTGATGAAGAGGAAAAATAGATGGGGACACGTTTTGACTGGTGGATAAAGACGTGGGAAGCACAGTGGTTACAATGGTGTTTCTTGGGGACTGAATATTGGGACTAATGGAGGAATTAGGGTTAGGATTTTCAGACAATGAAGAAAAGGTGGTTGATTCTGATTGGGTAGAGAAATTCCCAGATGATGCCATTTCTGGCTTTTGTGCTTTGATACCAAGTTAAAGTTTTAGGAAAAATTAGGTCAAGCTCAATGAATAGCTTGAGCCTCCATCATTCTATTTATAGAAGTGTACAACCAATAATACAATGACAAGTGTCCTAACAAGATTATTCTAGAGTATACAATTATATTCTAGAATATAATACAAAGGGAATATACAAGATATAATTTATTTCTAACTCTTCTTTTAATCAATACAGCATCATTTGCACACACAAATATATGAGACAAATAAAAGTCTTTTATAATAACTCATTATAATATGCAACCCACCATTAATTATGATAAGTGACCTTATTATGGAGAGTTGCTTGGTTCTTTTATTTGTTTGTTTTTTTCTTTGCTCTTTTTTTGGTCATGAGATGCACAACGTTTAAACAGCTCTGAGAGACAAGAAACGGTTTTAAAAGGTAAAATAAAATTATATCCGGAGAAACTTACTTTATAGATTTTAAATTAGAAAATAAAATTATGATTGTGTTTAATAATTGATATGAATATTAAATTTAACGCGCGGCAATGCTTTCATAATTTTTGTATTGTTTTAAGGCAAGTTGTTACAATAATGAGCGACGAGTTTTCGGTAGCTTCTGAAATTGTGGTTTTAGAAACCCTTTTCTGCAAGATGAAACAAAACTTTGCTCACATACTTATCTCGTAAATCGTAAAAACTATTCTCCAAAAGATAATCCAGATACACACCAGTCATGAATGCGTTGAGATGAAGTCTTCTTTTTTTAAAAAAAAAAAAAATGGTTAAGTGCAGTTTAAAGGCAACAAGTGTGAAACTCGTCATTTTATACAATTCAAATTTACGCAAAATTCAGGTAAAAAATTTAGGCA
This sequence comes from Acacia melanoxylon, assembly GCA_019022615.1. NCBI lineage: Eukaryota > Viridiplantae > Streptophyta > Magnoliopsida > Fabales > Fabaceae > Acacia > Acacia melanoxylon. The sequence goes on from JAFJYJ010000057.1 coordinate 1,633,600, forward strand.
AAATAAAAGTATACTTCCTTTCATTATAAATACAAGACTTAATTAATTTTTTTTTGGAGATACTAATTAAGTTAATTAAATTACTTTAAAATATATATATTTATTATTTTTTTTCGAACTATTTTATCTAACTTATAAACCTGATATATAATTTGATGATACACAATATATGTTACGATTAAATAACTTATGTAGCTTATTTAATCTCTCTAAAGAAAGTCAGTCAGTGGTAACGTTTAAAACCCTATGTGATCTGAAATCCAATTGTAAATAGGTTGCAAGAAACTTCTGATTAGTTTCAATTTCAATTAGCCGTGGTTTGTTTAAAAACGAAAAGGGGGGAAAGACAACTCTGCGACATCAGTGTGACAGTGTGTGGTTGGGCCACCAGTTTATTAAAAGCATTTTTTGTTGTCATGGGAAAACTCAGTTTTGGGCTGATATTTCATTTTACATAAGTTAATTCTGACTTACTCAAATGTTAAAATTAAGTTGTCAGCAAAGAGTAGTACAATGAGCTAAAATGTTGGACTTCACTCCTCCAAAAGGGATGAGGTTCGATACTCGCTAGTCAATATGAGAATCTCATTAGTGGGTAATCTGTAAGTACTTCTGTAAAGGTTCTTTAAACCTTAAGGCGTGTCCTGACCTTGATGGGTTACTAATGTCTATCCCCACCTAGATTTTCTTGTATAGAAAAAAAAAAAAGGAATGTTAAAATTGGGCTTCTTAAAAAGTCAATTTGAAGTCTTATATACGATACTCAAACACATACTAATCACATCATATCATAATATATCCACTCAAACGGGCAAAGTTAGACCAGGTTTGAATGGGAGAAAATAATGGCAAGAAGAGTGACGTGTAGATAAGAGAGTCAAAGTTACTAATCGAGGGTCGATTTAATTGTTTGAAAGTAACAACTCCTCCACGACATGTCACGTGTTCAAAAGATAAGGGTAAAAAAGGATAGGGAGAATAAGAACTCGTTTGGATCTTTTTATTTTTAGCTTAAAAGCTACTTTTAAGTTAAAGTTAAAAAAAAACTTTTAAAAAAAACTAAAAACTGTTTGGTGATTATATAAATTTTTTAGTTTAAAAGTTACTTAAAAAATGAAATTAAAAATAAGTTGTTTGACAAAATTTTTGTCATAAATATTTTTTTTTAATAAAAATTATCATAAAAGGTATATTATAATAGGGTGGTGGCGGCGATAATGGTTGTGATCGTGTTGATCGAGAGATTATGGGTTCTCTTTCCTTTTTTTTTTAAAAAAAAAGAGCTTAAAAATAAGCTCCTATGATGAGCTTATTTTTAAGTTCTTTTTTCTTCATTATAAAAAATGCTCTTATAATTATAAGAGCATGTAAAAATCCCATTTGATCTAATTTTATATTTATAAATAGAAGATAAATTTAAAAATAAGTTAAGCGCAAAAAAAAGACTAAGACTTAAAAGACCTCCCAAGTCTACAATAGAACCACAAAATAGCCTAAATGTCATTAATTACTGAAAACTTCCACTGAAATCAAGCTTTGTTGTGAAATAATCATATCGCCCTTGATTTACTCTCCATATCACAGAATTACTGGAAATCAGGTGATTTTAGGTAATGATGACCTGAAGATTAATATGGTCATTTCACATTAAAACTTAATTTTAGAGAGCCCTTGTGAATTTAGGGTAATTGAGATAGTTTGAATTTGGGGTATTTAAAACTTGCAAGTTTTTAAAAGAGTGTTTTCGTGTCTTTCCCCCCTAAACAATTGCGTGAAGTAAAGTAGTTTGGTTGGGCTCTACCTCTACTTTATAGGCCGTGAATTTGTGGATGTGATGCAACACCCGTATGGCATGATTGGCTCTAATCTTATATTACATTGATCATTAATATATCATTTAAAGTTAATTAAGTTATTTTTGTTGTAAAAATACTACATGATGTGGATGTCCATAAACTTCTAACTCTTGACCTTTCACTTTCTACCCTCCATAACTTCTCTAATGAATACAGTAATATTTATGAGTTTCTGTGCCCATAACTCAAAGGTTACAATTTATGCATTCATAATTATTAACTTTTCTATTTACTTTATGTAACTTTTAGTTTACGTTGAGGGCCTACAAATAGAGTATTATGTACTACTCATTGATTGCATTCAAATGAATAATATACTGCTCCATCTTTCTCTCCTCATATCACTTTATTTCTTTCATTTCAATCTCTTATATTTTCTTACTTTCATAACACGTTATTAGTACGAGTTCGCTCATAAGGCTTATGGTCCAGTTTTCTATTTCTAACTTTCTCATTTCCATATTATATTTTATACTGTTTATTCTCTGTTATTTTATCTTTCTAGTTTACTTTATTGATCTATTGTTCTATATTATTTTTATTTTACGCTATCTACTTTTTTTTTTCTGTTGTTATCTTTTACATATATATCCGGGATAATCTAAGTCATTATATGAAATTAAAGAAACCCTTTTACCGATTTTTTATACATCAAGTTGTATGGCTAAAATTAAAGATTATTGTTGCTTTAGTCTCATTCACAAGTTTTTTTTTTTCACTTTTATTTATCATTTTTCATGAATATCTTATTTATGCAACATTTGTATTTCTTTATTTAGATGTTCTATTATTCTTTACATTTTATGTTGTTATACTATGTTATTTACGTTTCATTTTTTTATTTACTTATTTAACATTTATATTTATTTTATATTTATTTTTTATTTATATTAATATATTATTGTTATATAATTATGTCAATATTTTATTTTCATTTTTTAATTATTACATTAATATATAATAGTATTATATATGATCTTGAGCTTATCTATTATATTGTTTATATTTGATTATAAATTATAATTTACTTAGTTTATTTTACAGTATTTTAATTATATCGAAAGGCCAGAAATCATATTATTTTTAATTCTGTGATCAGATGACTAGAAGTCACATTACTTTTGTAATAGTGTTTATATAAAAGAATGTTATTGGTTTCATTAAATGACATGATTGCCAATAAAATTTTTGACACCTTGATAATTTAATTGTTACAAATATCAAAGCCATGAAGGCTAAAGGTTCAAATAACAAACAAAACAAAAAATAGCTTTGCAAGATTTTTGCTATGGTCCTTAAGACCAATATTTGGAGAAAGTGATAATGTGCTTTTGATAGCAAAGAACATGTCTATAAGAGTGAAAACGAAAATGATCACATTGCATTAGTGGAATTGATAGTTGAAAGCTAAGAATACTTTGTCTTAGCTATTTAAACACGGTCGTAGAAATAATAACATTTTTAAGGTGATTAAAATTATGTACAAATTATGACTAGAAGTCATATGGATAGAAAAAATAGTATAATATGACTAGAAGTCATATAGACCAATATGTATAAATTTATTGAAAGTAAAGATCAAATTGGTTGTGAAGCCAAAAAGACCTTGAGATATTGTGAAAAATGCCAAAAATAGTTATGATGCTTAAAGCAATAAGTTATGAAAGATGACCAAATTGTAAAGCCAAAAGAAATAATTGTAATCATTGAAGGCTTTATGATTTTGATTAGTGTTTAAATTCAAATTCATTGTGATTAATTTGTGAGGGAGAAATTGTTATTTGATTTGTGATAATGAGAAGTATTCATGATTGATATATTAAAACAAATAAACAAAAAAGGTATTTATTGATAATTTAAAAATTTTAATATAGTGCCAATCTATTTAAAAATTATGATGTGTGGATGTTGATGATTTCAAGGCCTTTCAAAATTCAGCTACCTCATGGTTATTGTCATTATGCCCTTGTAACTCTCAAATTAAATTGTTTCTAGTATTTATCCATATAACTTTCAATTATACAATTAAGTTGTTTAATTCTCTTCTCTATGTATAATTGTATGATTCATTTGTAACTTTAAGTATATAGTGTATGTGAATATTATTTATACATCAATTGAATTTACCATGTCAAACATACCTTTATTTTCTTTTTGGGACTTGTGATTCTTTGTTGTACTATAGATTTTCAAATAAACACTTAACTCATACACCTCAACATCAAGGGGTTCGGTTTCTCTGCTTGGCGCTATTTCTCCTCATCTCTTTTTATTTCTCATGTTTTAGTATTAATCAGTATCCTAAAATATATTTTTTATCCGGTCAAGTATCCTAAAATATTTTTATAAGATTCTAAAATAATTTCTTAAGATCATGAAGTATTTTTTTAATACCAGTCAATATATTGAAGTATTTTTTAGTACCAGTCAGTATCTTAAAGTATTTTTTTTTTAGTACCAGTGAGTACAGTGAAATATTTTTTCAAAATCCTAAATTTTAAGATATTGAAAAAATATTTCAGAATACTAATTGATATTAAAAAGTACTTCAGGAGGGACAATCAAGATTAATTCAAATCAATTGTCTAGATTGGTTGAGGAGAGAAATCAAAGGTTGAGATTGAATGATGAGAATATAAGATAATGAGAGGATCCAATTCCAATATCAAGACACTTTCTTATATTATTAGTCTTATTTTTCATTTTAGTTTTGTTTTCCATCTCTTTTCTCTTTTTGAGCACTATCATATTGCCTTACATATATGTGCAGTTTTTCCTAATTCCAAACATTTCATTATTGAAAGACATACAAATACTCTACAATTTGTATTTTAGTTTGGTTGTCTTCTCTCCCAATTCATTGTATTGTCATTTCTTCTACTGCTTAGCCTTCTCAAATGATATGTGCAAGTTTCATACATTAATTATGATATAATTATAATATGATATATATTGGAATCAAATTGGTTTTATGTGACATTAGTGGAAAAAATCATATGTCATATTTGAATTAAGAGAATGAGAATTTATTTAGTCTTATGAGAGAATTCATTATGAATAGTTTATGATTTGTTGGACAAAACCATTTTTGTTATGTAGATGAACTATATATATATATATATATATATTGCAAGTCAAATTTATCAATGATCAAATAGTAGGTAATTTTTGAAAAAAGACTATGTATATAATAATTATTTTATATTATGGATTTGTTTTTAAATCTCTCAAATTAATTTTATCCCCCTAAATATTCCAAATAATTGCAATAAGATCTTTATGTGTTTTGACTATGGATCTCCTCATATTTCTTTGTGTAGTGAAAAATTCTAAACATTTCATACTTTGAATATTCATCAAAAGAGGCAAATTGAAGCATATTATTATTAATGAGCAATGAAGTTATATAAAAAATGTGATAATATATGTTATTTCCTGAAGAACATACATGTAACAAAATCGACATATTTCCTAGAGAACTAATATAGATTTTTCTTAATTCTAGAGGCGGAAAGAGAATTAATCATTAAATGTTATGACCCATAGATTTACATCAGAGTTTCACTATGCTAAAGGGTCTAAGTAATAGCCCAATTGTCTGAAATCTATGATTGTATGTGAATTATAAAGTACTTGAGCTTTCAAGTAAAAAATAAATTATTGGCTTACTATATACTTGTTTGTCTTTGAAGTATAGAAATAAAGGAAATGTATTTATATGACTCACTTTTGAGGTGGAGATTGTTATAATACAAGTGTGAGTTAATATTGAAAAGTTATACTATATACTTTCTCACAAAGCCTATTAATCTCCCAAAAATGGATGTCATATTGATATTTTTTGTCAATATCTTATGAAAATTGAAAACTTTGGTGTTGGTTTAATAACATGTCACAGTAAACTAGTAATTTACTTATCCAAACAAATTTATTGTTGGCATGACTTGTTTAATCACCCGAGTTATATCTAAAAGATTACATATGACATTCATTGAAGAATTAAAATATTCTTCATGAATACAAGTATCAATGAATTTGATAGATGTGTCTATAAGATGGTTACATATGTGATTATTATTAGTTTTCAACCTGAGGTTTGCAAGATTTTTTAAATAAATCATTATATTGAGCGTTCAATTTCTAGATAATATGATCCAGAAATCATTTATTAAAGCCTCCATAAATAGTTAGATAAATAAATTTGAAAATAAATTTTTATTTCAATGTTAGCATATTTGATATTATATATTGTTGCACTTATATACATCAAGCCAACAAAATTCTCTTGATGAAATTAGCTTTTGGACAGGAGCCATGATATTATATCTTAAAAAGTTTGAATGTGAATTCCTATGGATTTACCACAATGCACATAGATAGATATTTAAAGGAAATTGGGGTAAATGTTAGGTAATAACCTACTTCTTCTTGTTTGTCTATAAATGAAACAAAATGATGTTTCTATTGAAAACAAATAAATTTAGGAGACTTATGTTGCATGATTAGTCGATTGTCATTTGATAGTTTTTCAAACATGAGTGGAGAAATTGAATAGCTGGAAAAGAGACGAAAAGGAATGTATTATTACTATCAAATATAGATCATCGAATATAGCAATATGAACCACAAGTTCATTAGGTTTAACATTAATGAAATATTGCATAAAATCTGCCATATGCAATTACTAAACTAAATGAGAATTACTGAATCTCATATTCCAGTTGTAAATGTTCTAACCTGCATAAATGAAAGTGAGATATGCCTAAAGTATGAGAGAATAATCGGTACCAAAAGAAAAAAAGAAAAGAGAAAGAAGCAAATAATCAAGATGATCATATTGAGGAGGTAGGTACTCCAGAAGAGGCAAGACATAACTAATTGCAAAAACTTCAAAAGAGGTTTAGATACCTAAAAGTAATAAAGAGATCGCAATGAATTATGTCATAGGAAAAATGAAACTGAAAATATTAAGTTGTCGACAACGGTTTTGATAATAATTTCACGTGATCAATTAAGGATCTTATGCATAAATATATCTTGCGAGTAGATAAAATAGTGATTGGCCAAAAAGAAAAGGTAAAGGGGATAGAAACACAATGAAAATGGGATTACATTATTTAAATATGTGAAAATTATCAACCTGTAGTCTCAGCTGAAGATATTTAAGTGAAAATACATAATTTCATAAATACTAATGAAGATTATGACGAGGCATACTTTTTTGTGCTGAATACAATAATTTTGTATTTATGGCAGCATATGAAAATAAAATTATGCGTTTATTAGATGTTGTAAAATACAACGTATTCATATGGCTCATTGAATAGTGAAATTTATATAAGAATCCTTGAAGGATCTAAATTTCCAGAAGCATAGACAAGAAAATCATTCTATATATAAAATGTTATATGGGTTTGAAAATAATTCAAGCACATAATAACTAATTGAAAAATTAGTAATTTTACATTTTACTTGACTTCTAATCGAGTTATAGAACACATCAATGATTTTAAAATCACATATTTTTGCTATGGCAAATTTTCTTGCAAAGATATATTGTATTTAATGGTCCAGAAGTATCTTATATTTTATGAGAATATTTTATGTATCATGTTAATATTGTATTTATTATGATTTTATTGGTAAAAATTATGTGGGTATTATAAACATCCTGTGTGCTCTCTCTGTACTCTAAAAACTTGCAAATAAAAAATACAAATGATCCTTACATGAGTTATTACTTTACCACTTCAGGGCATGGAAAAGAAATAACTCATCTCAATTTATATTCATTAGAAAGGTTACGTATACAATCATTGTTAATAAAATATCCTTTGTATTTTTTATTGCAACATTGTTTTTTCTTTTATTTTTTCCCTCTTCTGGTTCTAGAAAAAATTTAAAATTTCAAAAGAAGACTTATAAATATCTAGTTATTTTGAGAGGAAAAAGGTTATTAAAATCAGCCTTAATTTATATCAATTTTCAAGAGTGAAGTTTAGATGTGTTCTTATGTACTTATTAATAACTTGAATTAATTTAGTATAATTTGTTAGGTGATAACATGGATTCAATTAATGCTAGAAGGACCAGATTGCTTTAAAAACAAACTTGACAAAACTCATTGCTTTGTTAAGCTGGCCCGTTGAGAGACTAATAAACAAAGAGAGACTAATTGAGATTTAATACAAAAGATTAGCATTAATTAATTGATGGGACTCTTGGGTGTTTTTGATAAGAGTCCAAACGCAACAGCTTTTGCAGTGGCAGGTAACACAGATTCCTCAGACATAATTCAACTTTTTGTGATTATATTTTGTCTTGATTCCCCATCAGTCTTCTTCACACAGACAAAGACAAAGCACTAGAGAGTAGTATTATTATTTTATAAGTATTATTTTTTTTGTACAATTTTTTGTAATATAGAGAACATTAAACAGATATATATTTAATCGTTGAAGCTGTTTGGCTCAACTCAAATCAAAACCTCATTAACTCTTTTTGTACAATTTAATTCTTTTTTGTATTTTTATGCTGAATGAAGAATGACCAAAAAAAAAAAAACCAGATATACCTAATCAAAATGAATTGTGATTTTTTTTTAAGAAAATCACTGTATATCATGCACCTTTTAAAAGGAAATCATTATACTCCCGCTCTTTATTATAAGATACCAACTAACAAGCGTATTTAACCCTTTTTATAAAGCGCTTGCTTGTTTCCAAAGAGCATTAAATATTTTTTTTTCCTATGTATGCTTATAATTAATAAAAGTAGTGGGTGAGACTGTGAGAGTAATAATTAATATGATATTAGAGTTTAATGTAATTAATAGGGGTAATATTGAAAGTTAGTTAAATTTTAGGATAAAGTTAATGACTTTAACTGTTTTTATTGATTTGTGAAAATTGTTAGTTGGTATCTTATAATAAAGATCAGAGGGAGTATTTAATATAAGTAATTTCTCATCACTTGACGTAGCATTTGATACTCCATCCGATCGTAATTATAAGACTTGGTTGACTTTTTTTAGAGAGATTAAAGAAGTCAAAAAAGTTACTTAATTATATCATATATTGTGTATACTTAGATTATATACTCCATTAGATTATATATTATTTATTACTCTTTAACTAATTTAGTTTGAAAAAAAGTTAAATCTTGCTAATCATATAAAATAATTTAAGTTTTTACAATTAAAATCGAGTTATATAAAGGATGAGAAGTATTTTCTTTTTTAATCTCTCGTGAAAAAAATCGAGACGGTGTGTGTGTACGTAGTGAGTTACGTCTTTACGTTAGTTGAGGTATTTAGCCCTAAATTTTGATCGAGAAGTTGAAAAGTATGGTGGCACAGTTATAATTAAGCCCTCTTGTTATATCCATGATTAGAAAAGGATGGAAATTGTAAGTTATTCTGTGGATATCTTGCTAATCATATCCCAATTTATTTATTTATTTTCCTGCCAAAAGTAATACCAAAGTATTTAAAGATAATGTTTGTTAGGGATAAAAATAAGAGGTGATGCATATTTAAATAACTTCATCATTTTAACTAGTTTATTTTTTTTTAGTGAGCAATTAAAATCGAGTTATATAAAGGATGAGAAGTATTTTCTTTTGATCATCAAACTTTTACTTGTCATTTCAATATTCAAACTATGCGAAAAAAAGATCCTAGCCTACCCAATAAAGTGAAGTTTGAAGATACGGCAAGCCGAATTATTTACTTTATTTTATTAAATAGCACCAATTGTCGTGGGAAGGTTTGTGCGTGTAAATATTTAAAAATATTTCACAATATACATGTAATATAATAGGAAGGAAAAGAAAAGAAAAGACACAGTTGACCAAGTCAACTGGGTCATTATTGTCGTTTGTCGGAGAAAGAGATGGCCAAATGTTGACCACTCATGCCGGGCCATTAAAGATTCAACCACTACTTAACGTTTTTTAAAGTTTCTTTTTGTTTTTTTAATCAATATGTTTAAATTCTTTTTCTTTTTGTTTGTATAAAATGAAATTACGCAAAACTAATTACTCCTTAGCTTCTAGGTAACCAAAAGACAAAGGATTAATACGTAATTTTGTCTTGAAGATAACCACTTGGGATTGTTGATTATCTAAAAGTTTTTTGAGGAATAATTTTATATTAGAAATAATCAAAATGTATCAATTTTATCCAAGTTAGAATATTAACAGTTAACATCAATTTTTTTTACAGTTAAGATGAATTTATTCCCTTTTACCAATTGCAGGGTGAAATTAATCTTTCAAAAACATTGGGATACCCAAAGATAAAATTATTGTCAATAAAAGAAGTAATAATATAAAATTAGCAACAAGAGAGAGATGATGAGACATTGAGACTTTAGAGGTTGGAATCTTCAATCTGGACGGAGAGGGTTGAAGAATAGTGATGAAAAATATAGAATACGAAGCATGAAATTCAAATTTTCAGGCAATAAAAAAACTATGAAATTCAAATAACTTAAATTAAATTTAGACAACTAGTAATAAATTTAAAAAGAAGAACAAACACTCTAATCTCGTTAGTGAGATGATTAATGTGTAAACATAAAGTATAAACAAACACAAGACACCCTGACCGACCCAAAATCCTCAACATACACAAACCATAATAATAATAATTAGATAATAACAACAATTGTCGAATTAAGTACGTACCATCTAAATCAATCATCATCCTGAAACCAAACCTTATAAATATAATCATCCACGACCTCGCAATGCACCATCGTCGTCGTCATTTGCTTCATAAAGAATAAACATTTTTATTCCTTCGTTTCTTCATCATCAATCCATGGAGTTTTTCTCTTCAAACGTGCATTGCTTCCTTAGAGACATGCGAGTTTCTCTCATTTCTATCATCCACCACCACAAGCCCTGCAGCTTCAGCTCCGGTGACATCATGAACATTCCCGAAAAGCAGAACACCTATCCCAACCAGCGCGGCGCAGAACGCAGCTCCGAACGATGCTCGAACGTGGCCCGGAACGCTCGACCCGACCACGAATCCTATGCACAACCCGACGGACCTGATCCAAGAGAACCAGATTGAGAATGCTCCTTCTTTTCCAGATGGTGCACAGTCCAAAACCAGGACCTTCCCAAATGCATAGAGAATTCCACTTGATGTGCTCTGTATGGCTCCAAATAGCAGAAGATGCCTCCATTTCCAGTGAGAACCGGAGAAATAGAAGCCGAAACCCGAAGATAGGATTGAGAGGAGGAATCCAAGGATTTGCATTTTCACGGCGCTGGCTTTGATTATTTGTTGGAGAGGTTGAAGAAGAGGCAGAGAAACCAGAGGGAAGCAGAAGTACATTAGCCAGAAAGCGAGCAAGTGAAGTGGTTTGATGCAGAGATCGCCGACCACGAAGATGACGCAGGAGATGAAGATGCACATGGTGGCAAATGAAGAAAGGAAGACACTAACAATGGCTCCGATTCCTTGAGGGTATTTGAAAATCGAAAATGGATGGAACTTTGAAGAGATTGAGATCATGGAATCTGAGGTTCTGTTTATGGCTGTGATGGCATGGATTATCCCCACAAGCCATATGAGGCCACTGAAGATGGATACTACCCACAGGCTTATGAACTCGTGGTCTTTCGGTTCCCGGAGCATGTGGTAAGTGAAGGCGGCGATGATGGCGGAGCCGAAGCTGCCGGCGGCGGTCCCGCAAAGGGAGAGCCAGCCGGAGACTCCTTGTCTGATGTGGAATTCTGTTTTCTTAAGGGAAGGTCCGGTGAGGGAGCGGATCATGTGGCCGAGGTGTTGGGTATGGGCGGCCATTGTGACCGTGCTCGCCGCCACAATGAATGCAATGTAAGGGATGAAGATCGCCGTGACCTTGAAGAATCCGGCCGGGAGACAGAAGAAAACGCCAACTCCCGTGGCAGCCGCCGTGATGAGAGCCGGAAAATGGCCATCGAGATGGAAGGAGATCAAACCCAGAATCGGAGCAGCCATTGCCAAACCTGTAGCCCAACCTATTGATGTCCACTCCAATGAAGAGAATCCTGAACCACTCGTCCTTATGGTTTTCAGTGTGAGCTTACTATAACTGCAATGAACATACAAAACACCGTATATATATACACATATACAAACACATATATATACTAATTCTACTGTAATTTAAACAGAACTTTCAAAAGCTTATGTTGCAGAAGTTGGACATGATATTCTAATCATAGAGCAGAGTTTAAGTTTTCTACGAGGTTCATTAATAAATCTGGACCAACATAACTCCGATGATACATGTTTTAATTAACCTTAGGTCATAGCTGAATTAACGTTGTAATTTGTAAACAATATGAAAAATTAAGAGTTAAATCTCAGCGAAACGGCTAGTTTGCAGAGGGAAAAAACAAATAGTAATATACAGAGGAACCGTTTCATTCACGTTGTCAGTTATAAAACTCTTCCGAGTAAGCTCACTGTAAAATATTAACACTAGATGACAACAATAATGGAGAAGATATATATATATATATAAAAACGGGAGAGATAGATGGATAGTTAAACAATTAATCCAACGTCTCATCTTAAGCGTATAAAAAATTTCAAAAATGGTGACTTTTGGGGCCGAATCCGACAGACATGTTGAAACTTCCTAGGAAGACCTTAGGTGTTTTTTTTTTAAAAAAAAAAAAAAAAAAAAAAAATTTGCCCTCTAGGTTTTGGGTAAGGACACATGAGATAGCATAGCTTGTATGCAAATCAAAGATATATAGAGTGGTTAATAAATGTTGGAGGAAATTCGATGCAAGTGCGTGAGTCTACTACTACTGATTCTATCTTGAAAAAGGAATCTTTAATTGTGGAGTATAGTGGGAGGGAGTTGAGTATGAAAAGGAGATAGCTGCAACACCCCAGAAAAATAATGCAAATAATTAAAAAAGAGAAAAGAAAAGAAAAAGAAAACACTGCTTTTGATGATGGCGAACCATGATGGAACCCTATGCACGGTCCTCACGCCTCTCTGTTAAGATTTCAAATTCAAAAAAAACCCGAAAAAAAAAAAAAAAACTTTCCTTTATGCTCTGAGACTGAGATGAACAGGTACCCATTTCCTCTGAAACCCTTTTGAAAATTTTTTTGAAAGCATTTTTCCATGGAAATTTCTCAGATGCAACAACCAAAAGAACCAAACAAGGACACACTTCTAGAAACACAAACCGAAATGTGTGTCGAAATTTGGCAAATCTAAAGAGAGAAAAGAAGAAAAAAAACAACTTACAGTGTGATCTCCTTGTCGGAACATGAAAATCCACGGTGATTTTTGGCCCAATCTTGAGGAAGTTGCTGAAGCTGGCTGATAATGAGAGGGAAAACGACAGGTACGAGGACGGTTTGAACAAAATAGGAGCAAAACTCGTACAAATACCAGCCAAAGAGTTCGATTTTGGAGGGCTTTTCTTGTTCTTGGTCGTAGCCGTTATAAGATTCCCTTGCTCGGAGAATCTTCAGGGCCGTATTGTGCATGTCCGGCGACGAAGATCCCATACTTGCTTTTCCTCTCACGTTCCCATCACCGACACTTCGCTTTGAAGTATCCTTAGACCCTTCAGCCTCAATAGTAACTTCCTTCATCTGGAGAGGAAAAAAAAACTAGCCCTTATCTTCTGACCTTGCTCTGTGAAAATGGCGAGAGAGAGAGAGAGAGTGTGTGTGTGTGTGTTGTTGAGAGAGAGCACAGATGGGTTAAAGGTGGGGTTAACGAAGGTTTCAAGGGCGTGGTTGGGTGATAAATGTAAGGTATTTTGGGTATAATGCTCAGTTGCTTCTTTCTCTCACTCTCTGTTTCTTTTTGGGGTTTTAAATTTTAATATTGTGGTGACGGAGGCGTTATGTGGAAAAGTTTTCGTAGCTCAGAATATTATACATACTAGTACTACGATTATATATCTACATATTCTGTGTACGTTGGGCTCCACGTGAAATCAGAGTACTTCACTGTAACCACGGTTAGTTGGTTAAAATGATTCCTACCTTTTCATTTACAACTTTTAAATCTAATTTTGAAAAACAAAAAAAAACAAATGACATATGAATTTTTGAGATAAATTTACACTTTGATAGAAATGATGTGAATGATATGTAGACTATTATTTTAATATATTTAGTTAACTAGTAGTTAAAACTAACTAACATAACGGCAGACAAAATTGCTTCTTTTTTAAAATTTTTAGGGTAGGATTGCTCCCTTGATGACACCTTTAAGACAAGATTATCCATTAACCTATAAAATCTCAAGTTCCTCTTGCTTTTTTTTTGGGGGGGACACTACTCATAAAGTATATAATTTGCCAATAACAAGGATAAATATTTTTTATTTCTAGAAAAAAAAATTGTTTGTAAGATTTTTCATTGCAAAATTTATTGCTTGGTGGTACTTAAGAGCCTAAATTTTGTAGCGTGGACCATTTTTTTTATTTATGTGCAACATATATTTAACCATATTACCTTTTGTTTTATGCATGGTTAAGAATAAGTTGCAAAACCCCGAACCTTGTCAAGTAGAATCAAATAAATAAAATGCTTAAATATTTAATACTACTTATAGTTGTAATTATAAAAATACTTTTATAATGTCATATACATTTTTTATAATTAGAACCGGAGGAAGTGATATGATCCCAAAAAAACGCTAGATACCAATGGTTTCGTCGTAATTAAGAAAAAGATTGATTACACACAACTAAGAGTTACATTCATTAGAAATATATTGCACCTAGAACCTTAAACGATTTTCAGGTACTTTCAGACAATAAATATTGTAATTGGGGGTTTTCCCATTTTATTTTTCTGGGTAATATATATATATATATATATATTTATAATATTTTGAAATCTTATGCAAATGTTGATGAAAAAAATAATATGACTCGTTTTGAAATTGAAAAAAATACTAATTATAAAGTAACTAAGGAAGTATATGGAATGGACATTTTATCCAGAAAGTTGAAATCATTATGCGTCAACTAGCATGCATCATCATATTGATGTTAACGTACTGAATAATGAGGGTCAAAAATCATAGTTGAAAGAGAATAAAGGAGCATGATCTCTTTTTTCATGCTTAGAAGAAACTATCATAACGGAAAGATGCGACATTTGAATTGAAAGCACACCAAAATGTTGATAAATCACTAGTGCGGCTGCTTTTGAACAAATAATAAATTACTAAAATAAATTTTGTGAGTGTAAATTATATTGTTCAGGGTTAAAGGGTATTTTTATCCTTAAATTACTCATCACTTGGCTCGCTAAAACATTACGTGGTGCAATGTTACTCTCAAACTTAAAAAACGATGCAATTTTAATCATAATTATAAGACAAAGTTCTAATTTTTATTAATTTCTTTCCAAAATGCTTCTATTGATATTTTATCAATAATAACAATTAAATACAATAATAACTTGATAATGCATTTATATATTCTATAAAGTGAATAGTCTTGCAACTCATTAATGCTACATGCACCTCAAATCTACTACTTTTTATTTTTTTAATAAAATAATTTTGAGCAATTTTTATCATATTTAATAAGGGCGTCAATTACACTTCTACTTCTAAGAATAAACCAGGAGTTGATGAGGGAGATCGACAATGTTGAATTATTTGAGAGCTCGGAGAAGTCGTACATGAGGTAGGAGATGTCCGACAAAAAATAGAGAATTAGAGTAATTGTATCCCATTTTAAATTTTAAATAAGGATATTTTGGGGAAAAAATATAGTTAATTAATTAATTTTATTATTATCCTTAATTTTTTCAAAACTGGGTAAATATGTCATATAATTATAATTGGAGAGTTTCAAAAGAGCAACACATTTGTTGAAAGTAAACATAACTATGTAGGTGATTCTAAAGCAATTCAACCAAAGTATAATTTTTATAAGGGTTAAGTAGCATTTTTGCCCCGGAAGTACACCTCCAGGAGCAATTTTGCTTTGAAAGTTTTTTTAGGTTCAATTTTGCACCGGAAGTTTTTTTAAAAGCAATTTTACCCCTCTGTTAACAATAGTTGACCGTCAGGGTTGTTAACGAATGGGCAAAATTACTCCCAAAAAAAATTTTTTTTGAGGCAAAATTGCTACTTAACCCAAAAAAATGTTATTTATGATATCATATATTTTAAATTCTTATTTATATAATATTTAGGGTGAAAAAAAGCAGGCGCTGTTTCAAGAACAAAGTAGCCTAAGCTTGGCTTGTGGCCGGTTAAAGGCCATTTTTTTTTAAAGCTTTAGCCTTGCCCGTTAAGGAGGCCTATATTTTTAAAATTTTATAATTAGGCTAACAGCCACAAACCTCATTGCAAAACATGTCTACTTCAAAGGGCCAAAAATAGGTCTACTTTAAACAGGCCGAATTACATAAATTAGCGAAAGCAGAGATAAAAAATGGTTGCATTTTCATTAACGAGTCATTGTTGCAAAATTAAATATTAAATATAAAAAAGGATTAAGTAGCATTTTTGCCCCGGAAGTATACGACCAGGAGCAATTTTGCCTTGAAAGTTTTTTTTGGGAGCAATGTTACCCCGAAAGTTTTGTTTTGGAACAATTTTGCCCCTCCGTTAACAATCCTAATGGTCAACTAACGTTAAATTTTTAACGGCAATGGGTAACATTACTGTGTTTTGAAACTTTCAAGAAAGCGATATTGAAACGAGAAAAACTTTTTGGGTAACATTACTTCTCAGCGAAAACTTCCGCAGCAAATTTTCTACTTAATCCTACATTTTTCCTAGTTTTATCGATATACATTTTTCCAACTAATATTTATTCTAAAAAAAATAGCCATTTAGGTTCAAGGCCATCCATTGTGCATAGTTAAATTTACACTTCATTTATTATACTATTTGTTTGATTGATTTTTTATAATTAATCAATTGACTGCTTCCTGAGTTACTTCTCGGACTTTTTATAATAAATTTATATTCTCATCAAATACAGACATAATAATAAACAATGAGGATAAAACGTAATAACGGTTTTGGAAAGAAACAAGGGACGATAAGAGTTAATTTCTTGCTTCCAAGATGCGTGCAAAAATTTTGGGCAAAAAAAAAAAAAAAAAAGATGCGTGCAAAAATTTACAACAATAAAACAAATAAAAAGGGATACCTTGTATTAATTAAAAATAATCAAAGAGATACCTTTATACAGACAGTTTAACATATCCCAGATAATTAAATAATACTCTAATAATTTAAAACGTAACTAACAAAATTTGCGAGAGGCTAACGCACGTAACGGTAAAAAAATATCCGTTAGGAGCATGACAGTTTGCTTCTGAGAGGCCAGTATGAACATCACAGTCTGGCAATAAGTGAATAAAATAGTCATAATAGACAACAAGCACTTAAAATATTATTTTATTATTATTAATAATAATTATGAGTCCATTTATTTTGATACTAAAAATTTAGGAAAGGAATTGGGTTATTTCTACGATCCAAGCGTTAAAGGGAAATCTTCCTTCCTCCTTGAAGTGATATGGATGTTAGGTAGGCAGTTCGCCTATTACCCTCGGTGTTAATTGCAAGACCAAAAGTTGGGATCTCACTCCAGCGCTTGATTAATTTCAGGGATCGAACACCCTCTTTTTAATGAGAGTGTCCGACCCCTTTACCAGTTGAGTCTAAAGAGAGTTTATGAGTCCGTTTGTGTTAGTACCACTACGAGATAAAATATGTTGTGCTTCCTTGATGTTGTCAACTAGTGCTATGGATTCATATGAATATTTATATTTTTTTTCTCGAAGTTATTTTTTAAAGGCTAATTGAGGTGAGACAAGTGTACGTGTGTTACTTGAAAAATTGGGTGGTCATCCTAGGCTTGTTTTGCTCCCAATCACAGTAAATTTAGGCAATACATTGTGTAACATATTTTGTTGTCTGGCTAGATTGTGAAAAGTTGCTAGGTACATGGCAAAAAAAGAAAAAGAAATTTTGATTGGTAAACTTGGAAATCTAGATTCATTTTTACAACTATTAAAAAAATAATTTTTTACACTAATTTTATAGTTGGTATATATTTTTATTTATTTTATTTTGTGTACTAGTTGATTAAGCAATCGAAAAACAAAATATTCTATACTAGAATTGAAAGCACCAATGATCAAGGTTTGTGTAATTTTAGGTTTTAAAGACCTTTCTACACTAGTAAATAAGAACAATAGTTAAAACATACTTTTAGTTTTTTAAGTTTTACATAAGATATATTTTTAGCCCCTTAACTTTATAAAGTAATATTTTTACTTTTTAGTCATATATTTCCAACATTATTAGTGTTATTAACAAAAAAATATTGACACAACAAATTCAAATTGATGATTGTACTACTAACAAAACATATTTGATTTTAAATTTTTTAATATAATATATTTAGATTTTATTGAACTAAAATAAGCATACAAATCGTTGCAAATGAAATTGAAGTTTTGATATTTACAATATTAAACTTAATATATTTAAATCATTAAAATACAAGTTTTAAATACAAGATTTTGATATTGTCTACTTCATCCGGCCTTTAGATATTTTTTAATTTACACATATTTTAAATTTAATATTAATAGCATTTAATTATATAATAATCACTTAAGTTAATTTACACCGTCGTTACTTAAGTTTGAAGTTTGTTGCCTTAGCATTTTCTATTAGCAACATTACTGTGTTATAATTATAAAACAAAAAATATATTTTATAAAATTAAGGGACTAAAAGCATACCTCATGTAAATTTAAAAGACTAAAAATATATTTTTAACCTAAGAAAAACGGGTATAGAAATGAGGTTTTTTACAATGGTTACCCCCAAGTAATTTTTTTTTTTAAAAAAAAATCAATATTACGTAAACTGTAAGACACCATCTGAAGATGCTTGATCTCTAAGCTCAACAACGAATCCTTATAAATTGTTTAACTAGTTTAGACATTAATATAGATCTCAAAGGTCATTACATGTTAGTGATATTATAATAGGGCAGGCTACAGATCCTGACATGTCGTTTGACCTGTTTCTACCCCTATATATAAATACTAATTTTGCTAAGATTTAAAATTTGATTTAAAAAACTTCTTAAATTATTGAGCTAGAGTATATAACATTTGCCGTCAAATATTTAGTTTGGCACTTAAAACATGATATGTTATTGATCATATATTTCTTTAAATTTGTTATGCAAACAATAGCCTCTACAAATTATGAATTATCACGTGTAAATATAACAATAAATTTCTTGTTATAATATATTTTTTTAAAAGAAGTGATTGTGCAGAGAACATAACAAAAGCATGTTAACAAATAGAGAGAGTAAGTTGACATTAACTTGAGGGGTGGTGTTATATATAATATGGACAAATAGAGAGAGTAATTGTGGGTTCAGATTTGTTGAAAGCAACCTCACCTTTGGTTCAGTTCACATCCTGCCACAACATATAGTACGTCATGCTCATAATTTTCTCTTTTCATATGTTGCATCTAATTTTCAATTTTGGCATGTTTTGAGGATTGGTTTGGTTTCATGGAGGGAAAAAAGCTTATGATGTAAATTAAAATAACACACACAAAAAAATGTCTAACTCTATTAACCAATATTACTAAATCCAGACCGAACATTGAACAGGTAAAGGTAGTGGGTCACTGGTCAATGAGTCATAGACTCATATTAGAGTTAAATCGAAACTAACCCTCTACTAGACCGGTGAGGAAGTGAAGATTTAAGGGTTATTAATATAAAATTATGAAAAAAATAAAAAATTTAACAAAAATTAAACTAGTCAAATCGGTTGGATCAGACCAGTCAGGTGGCTGGTACGTCGACTAGTTCGGTTTAATAACTATGCCATTAACTTCTTGCAATTAAATGGAAAAATTAATGAATATTCAAAAATAAATTATTCACTAGCAAACCAACTACTTTTGGGTGGGTTAGAGTATCCACTGTCAATAGCAACGATTAATTCCCCTGCACCATGGATTTCCTGAGAAGGCTTTAGTGGTGACCATGATACCCTTTCCATACACACTGCTTGGATTGACTGGAATTTAGCATATTCAAATGGATTAGAATTTCTTTTCTTTTCTTTTTTATAAAATATCAAAATGCATTACTAAAGTTAAAACGATGTCCAATGAAGTACTTATACAGAAAGCGAAAAAGAAGAACATGAGCTAAGACATTTAGAAAAGAAATTATAAAATTAGTGGAGTTTTTCCTTGCACCTAATGAGATGGACTGAAATTTCTGAAACTTGGGGAAAAAAAAACAATTAATTTAAAGTAATGATATGGTTTGGTGAAAGTAGCACAAAGACCTAAAGAAGAGGAACACCATAGGGCCACCCCTACTAATCCGTCCAACGCCCGCCTTTTGTCCCCTTGTTAGGCCGAGCCGTCTACTATTCTTTTTTTTTTAAATGGTCCCACAACTGTATTTTATTATACGACATATTACATATAATTCGTATTATTAATATTATATTTCATGGAGAATCTGTAAAAATACACACGGAACGGAACAAATTATAAATCCTTAAATTCGACTTGTAAATATTATTCAAAAACCTGTTTTAAAAAGAATCAGTAAGGAATGAATAGTAACAATAAAAATTTCAATTTTATTTCTTGTGATGTTGTGTTGTTGTAATTTCAAATTATATATTAGTTTATCAACTATTTGTTTAAAGAAAAAATAAAAATAAAAATAGATAATTTAATTACTTAATCTTTCCAAAAATTATAAAATTTAATTGACTTTTTTGGAGTACTATCTATCTCGATACTAATTATAAGACTTAGTTGACTTTTTTGGAGATTATGGGAAAGCCTAAATAAGTTACTTAATCATATCATATGTTGTATATCTTTAGATTATATATTATTACTTCTAGTCCTAATTATAAGACATAATTGATTTTTTTTGGAAAGATTAAGGAATCTAAATAAGTTACTTAATCATTTAATATGTTGTATTTTCTTAGATTATATATTAGTTTATTGGTCAAACTATTTAATTTGAAGAAAAAAAATAAAAAAAAAAATGTTAAAGCTAATTTAATTAACTTCCTCAATCTCTCCAAAAAAAACTCAACTGTGCCTTATAATTGTGACCTGGAGGGAGTAGTTTATTAGTCAAATTAATTGGTTTGAAGAAAAAAATAAAAATACTTCAAAGTAATTTAATTAGTTTATTTAATTTCTCAAAAAAATCAATCAAGTATTATAATCAAGACCGGAGGGAATAGTAATAGTTTTCCTTTTATGTTGTAGCAAGGCAACGCATGCCTTCCTTCAACTCGCCGTTGCAACTTTTTCTTTAGAGTAAATACTTTTTTATGACCCCGATAAAAAATATGACCCCTATTTTAGTCCCATTTTTAATGTAACTTATGTTTTATTTTGCAATGGCCTTTTTTATGAATTAAAAAGGAGGCTTGATTTTTGGAAATTTGCGAGCAATCAATCCACTCGGGACCAAAATGTTCTATCTCTTGTTTCATTTTAATATGTATTCACCTGTATTATATTCGTCCTTTTCGCGACCTTTTCTTTAAAAAAGCATTCTTTGTGTGAAGGGCGACTTTGGAAAATGGGGTCAAGTATTTTTTCTCCCCGGGGACCTAAAAAAGGTATTTACTCTTTTCTTTTTTTTTTCTTCTTAGGCCACATTCAAAAATAGTGATGAAGAATATATGCGCCGTTTTTTTTAGTTTCTTTTCTTTTTTTCTTTATGACTTTTGTCCTTTATAGCTTTGTAACGGCAATGGCCTCTTCTAATCTTACCAATATCAAATACTCTCAGTCACAGTTAGTTTTTTTAACAAATTAAATAAGTTAATTGAATTACTTTAAAATATTGATATTTAAAGTTTTTTTCTTCTTTAAAGTAGCTGGTTTGATTTATAAACTGATATATAATTTAATCATACATAATATATGATATAATTAAGTAGCTTCTTTAACTTCCTCAATCTATCTAAAAAGGTCAACCAAATCTTATACCCCTGGTCTTAATTATAATACTTAGTTGACTTTATTTGAGAGATTAAGGAAGCGAATTATATTAATTTGATTATTTTTATTTTTATTTCTTCAAAATAATTAGTTTGACTAATAAACTAATATATAATCTAATGATACACAACATATGAAATAATTAAATAACTTATTTAGCTTCCTTAATCTTTCAGGAAAAAAAGTCAACTAAATCTTATAATTAAGACTAGAAGTAGTATTTTAGGACAAGAAGTAGTACTATCATTTTTCATTGGTTATATGATAGAGAATTTGTTTATGCTTGCTCCTTCAAATGTGATAGAAAAAAATTTGTTTATGCTTGCTCCTTCAAATATGATAAATAACTTATGCTCTTAATAAATTTTCAACATACTTCCTTAATTTTGAATTAAAAAAAGAAGAAAAAAGATAGAAAAAAAAAACTTTAAACTTGTAAAATTTTAAATTGGTATTTCTCAAAAAATAAGTTATGAATTGCTTATCAAATTTCGCCATTCCCTTATCAACACGATAACAAATCTGATTTAGGATTTTGCATTTTATTTTTTTATTTTTTTCACTTAAAAAAATGGAAGTCGTGTGTGTATATGTATATATATGGGAAAATTACGGATAAATCCCCATTCAAGAAATTAATTGAAAAATATGACTTAGGATCTAATTAAAAGACCTCATAACTTTACATTTTCCTAGATTCTATTTCACAATTAATTTTTAAAATGGGGATATATCCCAAATTTTCTCGATCGGATTGAGTTAGCATTTAAAAAGTATTTTTACATAAATTAAGATAAAATTCCTCGCACATATTTATCTTATACTAAATTGAAAAAACATTTTATACGGAACTGACACGATGAATATATCATGATATCACACACTTTGGATGTTGCAAATTTTTCAAAGCATGGATCACAATTTCAGGATTGCTTTCTGAAAACTCGTTCACATGATGGTCCATATCAAACATCTGACAAATATATGGGGTCCACCTCCACACACCCCATACCCCCCACTTCCCACGCTTAACAGAACCCCCTCGGATAGTCTATGAATAAAGTTTTTTTTTTTTTAAAAAAAAAAAAATCTTTTTTGCCGCCGCTAATAAATAAAATACTATTTAATTACGCTAGTGGTGGTAGAGATAACTTTAGGAAGAGTTGTGCGCTTAATGACATTAATTTCTAATCTCCCAGGATCGTCGCAGGTAATCAAGCAATCAAGGTATACTTCTTTTCATGCCACAAGTGTGACGTATTCCTTCGGTCTCAAATATTAATTTTGGTTAATTATAAAAAAGTTGATTTTTTTTTGGAAAGATTAAGGAAGTTTAAATAAGCTTACTTAATCATTTCATATGTTGTGTTTTCTTAAATTATATATTAGTTTATTAGTTAGACTATTTAATTTGAAGAAAAAAATAAAAATAAAAATAAAAATAAAAATACTCTAAGCTAATTTAATTAGCTTCCTTAATTTCTCCAAAAAAGTCAACTAACTCTTATAATTAGGATAGAGGTTAAAAAACTAAATAAGTTAATTAATCATATCATATATCATATGTTATGTATCCTTAGATTATATAGTTTATAAATTAGACAAAATAATTTGGAAAGAAATGAAAAATATAAATATTTTAAACTAATTTCATTAATTTCTCTAAAAAAATTAACTCTATATTATATTTAGGACTCACGAGTATTACTTTTGGTACTACTATTGTGTATCGATTGAAGAATTTAGTGTCATGTGGGGTTTTTTCATGATTAATTGATTAGGTGGGGGTATTTGTGTTATTTTCACATATCTGCAAACACTTTTTTTTAACAAGGTTGATTGGAACATTGGGTCTAAGCGTTGTCCTAGGTCGATGTTTAGTTTGAAATACCCACTGGATTAGAATGTTAGGCCCAATGATTAGCCTGGTTCAAACTTACTTGGTCTAGTTACAGAATGAATCTCAGATAAAAAACACACGTCCGAATTTGTTGAGGGTGAAAAAATCTTTAAAATGTGGTATACGTGTGTATGTACCTGATTTTTTGTATGGAAAATTTCTTTCTTTTTTTATACACTGGAAAAATGAAAAAATTCCATTATAATGCCAATACCAAAATGGTGTTGTAAATTGCTAATATGAAATAAGGGTTAAGGTGTAAAAATATATATGTATTTATCTCGATGAGTGTCTAATACCAAATGTTTTTTTTAGATATAAAAGTGACTATGTGGTTACAAATTAGGTGCAAAAATACTGTTTAACTATTAAATTTGATTTTTTTTGTTGACTAGAAGATGACGTGGCTTTTCAAAGTGTAAAAATACACACGTGTTTTGGCCAAAAGAGCACCCAATACCAATTGTTTTTTTATGTGCAAAAATATCATTTGACTGTTAGTTTGACTTTTTTTGTTGATTGGACGATAATGTGCCTTTTAAAGCAACTATGTGGGAAAAAAATGTCGACTGGTCACAAGTCTAAGTTGGGAAGAATTAATATCACCATCACTATCCCTCTGTTCGCCCATGTAACAACATTATACTTGAAAATTACAACCTATCCAATGTGAATATATTTTTCATCCACACGCCCTTAAACATTCCTTTTTTCCACTTTAATTTGTGCCTTTTCACATTGATATTTGGGAAAATCCTAACAAACAAATTCATTTAAAATAGGGAAAAGATAAATAAGAGAGTCTAATATCTTAACTCTCAAGTCAGACCTAAGGGAAGAATTTTTCATTAGCAAATGTTTTTAAATGCCCAATCTGCCCCTTAAGGTTTCCAAATGTACATTTCCAAATTATCACACATATTCCTTTAATTACTTAGGTATATAGAATAACAACTTAAGAATTGCAACTAACAACTATAGTGAGCCTGTTTGGGTTGGCGGTAGAAGCGATGACTTAAAAGCTATCTGACTTTTATAAAAGCCCGGTAGAAAAAAAAGTCAGGTTGTAAATGTGATTTGTGTTTGGATTGCCAGTTTGACTTTTTGCATAAGTAGTTTTTTTCTTAACTGATGAGTGTTTGGATTATTATTTGAAAAGTCAGTTAAGACGGAAAATGACTGAAAATGGCATGAATCATATTGAGTACTAGTATACATATTAGTTGTATATATTATGATAATAAAAATTTTAATTTTAATTTTAATTTGGAAAAAAGTTAAATGATTATTAAAAAATTAATAAACAATAAAGTCCTTAATGAAATATATTTAATGGATAAAATTGTTTATAAAATAAAATGCATACAGATAATACATTAATTTCTCCTATCGACATCAAAATGTCACTCCTTTTAAATAAAATATAATGATCCCAACTACACTAAATTCATATATTATATTAATTATTATTATCTCACTACTCCTATTAAATATGGGTAGACATAAAAAAAATTAAAATTAAATGCTCTTTGAAAATTTGTAAGTGTTTTTCTTTAAAAAAAATAAAAATACTTGTTAATAGATGTGTTTTAAGAAGAAGAGTGAGAGTACACAGTAAAAATTAAGAATATCGGAATATAGGGTACAACAGTATGTTAAAAAAAAGTAGCCTAGGAGAAAATTTTGGATTATTGGGAATGGGAGCGAGAAACGAAGTGGGAGTAACGACAGAAATGATAAACGGAAAAGAAAGAAAGAAAGAAAAAACAAAATTGAATTTCGGGCAAAAAAAAAACAAAATTGAATAAAATAAACAAGGGTGGGGAAGAGGAAGAAGAGGAGGGCGGCACAGTAATAAAGGAGAGCCTTCATTGGGTTTCAGTGCGTCAGCATAAAAGCTCCAATTTGGGGCTTCTATTAAGCCCGGTAGCTTTTGGGTTTCAGTGATAAGCCCATCCAACGCACTGGGTATTTCAAACAAGATAAGTTGGCTTTTTTCTTTGGTTTAGTGGGCTTAAAAGCCCACCGAAATATTCTTCACCAACGCTTAAAAAAAGACAGCCCAAACATACCCAGTATTTAAATTGACAACTTGAGCTTATCAAATCACAACAACCTTATACATAATATTTTGAAGCCATGGCCCACAGGTATTAGAGTCATTGGTTACTTAGGTATAGAGAATAATAACTTAAAAATCACAATTAACTACTTTAGTGTCCATACTTACAATTTGAGCTTCCAAAATGTTGTCAGTCGTAATTAATTACTTGTGTATAGAGAATAACAACTTTTGAACTGTAATTAACAATATAAGTATCCATATTGATAACTCGGGCTTCCCAAATAACTAAGGTATAGATTGATCATTGAAAACATTTTCTAATCTTAGATTCATTTCTCATATTTGACTTGAGATTTGTAATAATGATTTAAAAAAAAAAAAAAAAATCTTTTTCCTATTTTAAATGAATTTTTCTGATATTTTCCTTGATTTTTTTAAGTGCTGAATTTATAGAAAGGGGTTTACAAGCAGCACCAACATTTCTCAATTACTTTTTGGACAGTGGACTGATTTGAGATTTCTCAAATTGGGATCACCTTTATGAGTTTGGCATATCTGAAGGATATATCTAGCATATCTGAAAGGGGGTTATAAGCAGCACCAACATTTCTAAATTACTTTTTGGACAGTGGACTGATTTGAGATTTCACAAATTGGGATCACCATTATGAGTTTAGCATATATGAAGGATATTTTAATGAAATTTCCCTTTTTTGTTCTTTTCTGAGATACTAATATATTAATTAATGAAATTAGTTAAGTTAGTTAATATGAAATGTATTTTTTAAAACATCTATCTCATCTTCCTTAATTCTCACATTTCCTCTCCTCAATTATTTTTGAAGTAGCACTATAACTATTAAGGATAAATTAGGAAAATGTTAGTCATAGTGTATCTCATCTAAGAGGAGGTGAATTAGGTGATTTGTAAAATTTAAAACAATTTCAATGAATAATTAAATTAAGAAGAAATGGTTAAAAAGATATCACTAAAGTGCGTACATAGATTTATACTAGGTCGACCTTAACATCTTAACTTGCGTCCAATCCTTAGAGCGTCTATGAGATTTTCATTATCTTTCAATGATTACACAAGCTCTTATAGAGTAATCTTTACCATGACTCACTCCCCTTACAAATGAAATTGGACAACCACACTTAAAGTCCTGCTACCTTGAGATTTTATAACAATCAATTGAATGATAAAGACTCTCTCACATAGTAGATATATGAACACTGAAGAATATGATTATCACAAGATATTTCGAAGAGTATTAATGAGCAATAAGTGGGCAATAAATTTAGCGTCATTGATTTGTTGGGTTCTAATTGAATGTTGTTGTATTTATAGATGAACCATTAATGACCGTTGAAGCTTTCTGTTGGGTGTGTTCAATTTGTCCGTTAGACTGAAGAAACTTTCCGTTAGACACAAACTGGAGTAGTTGGAAGATTGGAGGATAAGTCGCTTTTGCATCGCTTACATCTCTTTGGTCTGCTCTAGGATTGTTTAGGTTGGGTCCCTTTCACTTTAATCGGAATGGGTGACTCAAAAAAAGATCATTTGACCTGCTCTGAATCAGTTTTCGTATATGCTCTGTTTTCTGCAACCGTATTTAATGTTCTGACACAAATCTTGCTTTTTGAATATTTGCATGTAATCCTTCAATTAATTATCTAAAACTTATTAATAAACATGTTTAGAAGTATTGAGAATAATAACAAGTGATAATCAAGAGTTAATAGTTAATAATTAGTGAACTTGAATTTACGAAGACGAAGGTTCAATGCAAGAACAGGTGACACTCGAGTGTTGATGAATTTACTCTCTAGAAGTAGATTGTTCACAACAAAGTTTAGTTCAAAAATATATTTTTTTTCAGACTCTCGAGTGTTGATGCTTTGTGTGTATGATAGAAGACTGTTCAAAAGATAAAGTTTAGAGAAGATACATTAATCTCTACCAAACACTCGAGTATGGCACTCGAGTGTCACTGAATGACACTTCAAGTGTCACACAAAGCCTTAATTCATCATCGTGTGTTATGCACTAACCTTGAGAGTATTTTACCTTGACACTCAAGTGTTGAAGATCACACTTGAGTGTTTACCTTGATGTTTCCAGAATGAGTTTGAGTATCAGTCATTGTTTTTGGGAGTGTTGGGGCAACACTCAAGTGTTCATTGAGTGTTCATCACATTCTTCTGTGTAATACTCCAGTGTTCAATTAAACATTCGAGTGTTTAATAAAACACTTCCTAAACTAAATTGTGTAAGCCACTTATGCTACGAGTATTACACCAATACTTGAGTGTGTCCATACCAAGACACTTTAAAAACTACTTTTTAATTCAATATCTGACTTTGATATTAGTTGCACACTAGAGTGTTATTTAATACATATTAGAGTGACTTGAATCATTAAAACTAATTTCTTTATAAATGTTTATTATCATCAAATTTTATCCGAGAACTAACAAAAAAAATACTAACAAATATAAAAATTATATTTTATATTTAAAATCAACATCAAATCTCTAAATACATTTTATATATATCACGAATGCCATGTGGCTTTAAAGAGATGTCACTAATAAAATCCGTTAGTGGGTGGGAAAAGGGTAAATTGGTCAAACGAAACATGAATGAGTCTGTGCCATGTCAGACTGGTAAACCCTCTGGTCTCCCGTACTGCGAATAATTGGAGCAAGTTTCGATTTAATTTTCCCGCTCCAAAGTTACGATCTTATGCAACGTAAACTCCCTGCACTCTCTTTTCCCACTTCATCATCGTACATCTCTTCTAGAAAATCAACGCTTCAAAATTTATCCAACACAATTTTTTTTTTTTTACAAATAACTAATAATCGACCTAACTATTTTATTTAATTTCTGTAAATTACTCCCTCCATTTCTATATATAAGATCCAATATTTGGGAGTGACCTAATCCTATTTATAAATATACTTAAAAAGGATATTTGATTTTTAAACTTTTTTTTTTTAATTTTAAATTCCATTCATGACATATTATATTACTGCCTTAATTATATCTTTCACACATCTTTTTCCTACTCATCCACTCTTTTATTCTCACAATCTTGACCAATTATAGATATAGGTGATTTTTTTAAAAATATTTTTATATATTTATTGTTATTAATATACTCCCTCCGATCCTAATTATAGCCTATTTACCAAAATTTGGAGGGATTGAGGAAGGAAGTTAAATTAGTTAATTATGTGTATTTTCCTAAAATACCATTACCCAAGTTTATTTAATACAAATACATCTCTCAAAGATAGAACTAAGTAATACAAATACAAGTTTATTTTCCTAAACATCTGTCTATCTCACGCTCTCTGACGGAAGTGAAATATTTTTCACTCTACGGATAATTAAGACGAACACCAAGAAAAAAGATCAAAGAACAGAAATAGATATTGATAATCTATCTCTTTTTTCTTTTAGTTGCTAAAAAATAATTAATTTTGAATTGTTGTTGAAAATGATTTTTTTTTCAATGGTTCATTCTTTTAATAATAATGCATATCTAGATCGTTTAGATTCATTGAATAATTATTTATTTTTCTTAAGGTAAACTTATATTAATTAATTTAAATAAAATAAAATAAAATAATTAAAAATAAATCATAAAGTATAATATCTCACTGATAGAATATAAAGCGTGTCGTTAAATTAACTATTGTGGAAGAAGTATTAGTAGGGATGATATGGGAAAAATATGACAAAAATTGCTTAAAATTATTTTATATAAAAAAGTATGATTTAGGTGTATATGACATAAATGAGTTGCAAATATTATTTATTTTATAAAATATATAAGTGTATTATTAAATTATTACTGAGAAACTATAAATAGGGGTATTATAGGAACAAATTGACAAAAGTTAAAACTTGCTCTTATAATTATGACCAAAACCAACTCCAAAATTTACTTTTATAATTAGGACCGGAGGGAGTAATAAACTTTAAACAAATTTTCTACGAATTTGGATATTTAAATCTCATTATTAATTAATTTAACCAATTTTTGAATTTTCATAAAGTTTTTTAACATTTAGAATTGGAGAGAGTATCGATTTTAAACTACTACTCTGTTTTTTCTTTTGTGTTGTTTGTTAGATAAACATTTGTTTTTATTTATATCCTATTTTACATCACATGGTAATTACCTCCCCCTTTCTTAAAGAAAAAGTGTGTTTAGAGAGTAAATAAATATACAAGGAAATTACTATAAATTAAAATCTCAATCAATGAATATAATCACCATAAATTCTAATAGCAAGTGAATACAATGAATCTATTGTCATTTTCTAGTATATATGTGTTGTTCACTTGTTTGAACTTTTTAATGATTACATTCATTGTTTGAAATCTCTTAATAATTTCTCATAAACATTGTAACATATTAATTGCTGTTCTTAATTATTGTACAAAAACAAAAAAAAAAACTCGGGGAATGTACCTTCCGGGACATCTGGTAAAATGGGAAAGAAACACAAGCAATAATATAAAATACATGCATAATTTTTTAATTCAAACATGAACATGAAACATAACAATTTAATCAAAAGAGCATGCACTTATGTGTATATAAATTATACACGCATTATTAATTAATTTAAGCAATTTTTTTTAATTTTCATAAAGATTTTTCCATTTTAGCTAAGTTGGTTTTTATATTCAGAACAAGAAGACACGAGGAGGATACATTGCAATTAGTCAAATAGATTCAACGATTTATTTGTATATAATTGTTTTTCCATTTTTAGAAGTCCACGTGGCAGTACTTCTTTCAATCTAGGGATAGACACAATTACACAAATGCATCGTATAACACTTGCAACTTGCCCCCTTTCACTCTTTCAGTGAGCTTCTTCTACTTTATTAGGAGGGGAGAGAGAGGGGTTGCTTCTCTATTACCTCGAGTAGATCGTCCTTGATTCGTCAGAATGCCTCAGAACTCAGATCTGAAACGTGGCACCTCAGAGGCTTCCATTGAAAAACCAAACCGATGAGACATTCAAAGAAATCTAAGTCTGTTTCCATATCCAAATCACGATCCCCATCCTTAGCTCTTGTAGAATTTTCCGGTAGAACCCAGCCTATTCCCTTGAGGATCGTTACACCGGAAAATTCTGTTCAACTCAGATTAAGAAGGTCGCCGAGGTTCACTCCAATTGGCGCATTCTCTGTTTCTGCCTCGCCGAATTCATCGGAGCTCGCTGTAATGGATCGGAATACGCCCAGAAAGCTGCCGAAGCAGCTGCGATTAATGCATGCAAATGGCCTGAGGAGATCTCCGAGGCTCTATTCAGACAATGTAGCTGTTCAGACAGGCTTAGTCCGTTCGGATTCGGGTTCATCCGGTAAAATGGGCTCCGCGAAGGCCCTGAGCCGTTTGGAAAAGCTTCAGTCGACGAAGTCGAATGTGAAGCTTTCGAGACGGTCTCCGAGATTTTCTGCTCCGGCAATTATTATTGGCTCTCAAAATCATGCAACTAAATCTAACTATGACATGCAAGAGGTGTGTCACTGACAATTAAAAGATTTCTCTTTCTGGCTATGCTATTTCTCTTATTTTCCTCTTTCTTGCTGGGTCATTTTCATCGTTCTATTTAGGGAAATCTGGCATTTCTTTTCCTTTATTTATAACCTTCCATATAATTTTTTTATTTGGTTAAATGATGATTGGTTAATTGATTCTGGTTAAAGAGACAAGGCCTGTTTTCGTCTACGAGTATGCCTCACGCAGAAATGCAATCGTCGTGTCTGATCATGAAGCAAAAACTTGGCTTTTGAATCTCAAAATGCAAGTCTTGTTTAGACTTAATTATTGTTGTTATTTTTATTTTATTTGTATTTTTTATATATTACTAATAGCGTATGACAAAAAAGAGAAAGCATATTTCCCTTATTTTTGTGCATGTATACTGTCAATTATTTTCCAAATTAGGGGTGGCTTCTTTTTTCACCGCTTACGAAAATTCCCTCCTAATATAAAGAAGGACACTTTAAAGAGAATAATCCTATCCGGAGTCTGTTGTACCTGTGTCACATTATCAGCGTTGTATTCTGTGTCACTGTGCCCATGACTTACTAATGAAGCTTCATGATTTTCTTTTTGTTTTTTCTCCTCCCTATCAGTGTTGTTTTACCTGACTCCTATCTTTTCAATCAGAAGTGTTTCGGCCGTTCCTTCAATTTACGTGTTTTAATAACTTGGTCACGTAGTATCCATTATAATTTGATCACCCAATTTACAGCTCTGTTTTCCTTCAAATTTCTACATTGATAGATCTTCAGTTTTATTCACATTTCATACTCAAAATTCTGTGTATTGATTCTTGAGTTATGCAGTGGCAAAGATGTAGGGGTCAAGATTTACAATTGAAGTGAGTGAAAACTGAAAAGCATGTTTGGCAGTTCACTTTTCTGTTCTAACTGGCATTTTTTTTTTAATTCAAGACCAATTAATCCTCCATGTTCCTGCAGTTATGACCCAGCAGACCTAAAAACAATTGCAAATGGGAAAAGGTTCCTGAGGAGATCTCCAAGACTCGCATCAACACAATCTGAATGTGAAAGTTTATGCCCAAATATGTCGTCACAGAAGTTGTTGAAGTCCCCTGAAACTGAAAATGGCCACCTTGGAGACGTGTTAAGCAATCAATCCAGTTTCCAATTAGTTTCCTGCAGCAAGAACGGTAATAAGGGGGATGTGTCTCTCAAACATTGTCATTCAAATTGCTCTGGTGCAAAGGACTTGCGGAGGTCCCCCAGACTCAATCAACCAACAAGACAACATGGTAGTGAGGCATCTGTGGAAAACTCACTTGATGGGGAACTGTTGGGTGGGTTGACCTTTAGAAGATCCCCAAGACTTTCATCTTCTAGTGAGAAGCAACCCTTCAAGACTGTTCTGCAACAACAGGAAACCTCAGAAGTAATTCAACAAAAAAAGAGAAGTTTAACTGCAAAATGTGCTTCTCTCAAATCGTCTAATTCACCAAATGAACAGCATTCAAAAGCTGCAACCACCTCAAGGGAAACTAGTCCGACTCATACTATTCCCAATAAAAATTGCATGAGCAGGTTTTCAGAGCTGACCACGCCCCCATCTGATGATGTAAGGTGCATAACCAATTATGACTCACTTGCCTTGCCTGAGTTAGATGAAAACCCACGGAGGAAAAAATTTAAGACCTCTGCTTCTTTAA
This sequence comes from Acacia melanoxylon, assembly GCA_019022615.1. Lineage (NCBI taxonomy): Eukaryota > Viridiplantae > Streptophyta > Magnoliopsida > Fabales > Fabaceae > Acacia > Acacia melanoxylon. The sequence goes on from JAFJYJ010000057.1 coordinate 1,666,726, forward strand.
CAAATAAAAGAGAGAATAACTGTAGCATTGCTTCCTTCATTGGCGATCCAATACCTGAAGATGAAGCTCTCAAACTATGGGGATGGCGCTATGAATTGAAGGTTGTTGACATGGTTCTTTTAATATGATTTGCTTGCCATGAGATTTAGAAAAATACTCTCTTTTTTTATGTCATTTCCACGCATATATCTCTTTTCATTAGTGCTAGATAGACAAAAAATATTGCAATTTAATTTCTATTAAGTTATCAATGTGTCGTTTATATATATTTTGTGCTGAATGTGTCACTTGCAGGATGAAAAATTTAAAGGCAAAAGAACAAGAATAAAGTGAGTATTAATCAACTCACTGACTCTCCTCTATAGTGTTTTTTTTGCCTAACCTTTCTCAGATTACTCAAATTCTAATTTCTTTTCAATATCTGTTTCTTTTGATGTTGATAATTTCGCAGTGAGGATAAAGAAGATGAGACCATCATCAATGTAGAACGCCATTATGGCCAAGCTAGAATTGAGAATTGCGTTTATAGTCTTGGTGATTGTGCATTCATAAAAGTAAGTGTGTTGTTCTAAAAATCATGCATTCCCTTTTCATCTTTCTCCTGTTCATTCTTGCTGCTTTTGATTGGTAAGATAAATTTTGTGGTTTGACCAGATTAGCCACAACTTGAATAAACAAGTCTTAATTCAAGTATTAGCCTTAGTTGCTTTAATGAACTCTAGATCACTCACAATATTTCTGTTCCATCATTCATGTACAATTTATACCTCTTTTGTTTGCCATCACAAATTAAGTGCCTTCGCATCCCAATGTGAATCCCCTTTTCCCTAACAATGTATTTGTTCCTTGACTTGATCTTGCGCAACCAGCAACAAATCATCTGATTGGAACTTCATCTCATGCACTCTTTAATTGAGGCTATGCTCGTCCTGTGCTAAATCTAAATGTATTTTAAATTTTCCTTTATTTTTAGTCACAGCAAAACCCTTTAACCATGTTTTTTGGGTGTGACTTCTCACATATTCTAAATTTACGTCCTTAATTATAATAGTCTTGTTATTGATTCTAAAGCCAATTAATGCTTTTCTCACTGTATTTTTCCTTCTTTTTCTTTAGTTGGGAAATTCTTGTGATTGTAGTCAGTCAATAGCCCTTCCCGGGCTTTTGGTTGAATTGGAAGGAAGTTAATGATTTATAGTGTAACTTCTAGGAGCTAGTCTTGGCCTCACCCTGCTGGTTTTCAATTTACTTACTAAAGGATATTTTTATGTGGTGGATGAGTGATTTATGGCAAAAATCCTGGGTGAAGGTGACTATTCAGTTGTTTTAAGTAGGAGTTGAGACATTGATTTGAAATATTTGGCACAAATAATGTACTGTATGTTCCAATACAATGAATGCCTCAACAATATTGGCGAGTACCTTTTTCAACTTAAATGTCACAAAAGCCCGTAGTTAATTATATTTGCCAATCATGAGGAACTAGTGCCTCTGACAACCTCTAGTCAGAGTTAATTTTTAGAAAGTAAATTGTTGAGGTGGCATATTGTGTTTTGTTGCCTGTCATCTTTGCTTTCAAAAGAAATTATAGTTTACCTCCATGTCGTGTGGTGGTTAACTAACCAAACCATCCAATGGATGAAGCTTAACTGCTTAACGAAGATAAGTTATTTCATACATGCCTAGTATCATTGCAAATCGTACTTATATTTGAAGTGATACTTACAGGGTGAAGGTGAAAAAAACCATGTTGGCAAGATTGTTGAATTTTTCCAAACAACAGATGGAGAAAATTATTTCCGAGTCCAATGGTTTTACAGAATTGAAGATACCGTAAGTTTGTCTCGGTACTGACTTGGCTGTGTCATAATGATCCCAATAATTTGCTGATTTCATTTTGATATTCAGGTTGTCCAAGACAAAGGAGGTTTCCATGACAAGACACGCTTGTTCTATTCATCATTAATGAATGATAACTTGATAGATTGCATTGTTGCAAAAGTCAATGTTACATACATTAAACCTAGTGTATGACAAATCTTCTATTTTTTGTCATAGAATTTTTTGTGATCTCATGACTTGGCATAATGGCACTGAACTTTTTTATGTAACTTATGCAGGTTGGTTTGAAGTTGACTTCTATTTTACCATCTGACTTCTATTATAATATGGAGTATTGTGTGGATTACTCCACATTTCGAACCATATCAACTGGTGAGTCATGATTGAGACTAGGATGCTATTGGTATTTCACCCTCTTTAAGTAAGGCCTGATTATAATTTAAGCAATTTAACTGTGACATATAACAAAACACCCCTTATTTGTTGAAAAGGAAAACTGGAAATGTTAACTTCTAACCTCATTGAACTTTTTAAGACCATGTGAGAAGCACATGGCTTCTTATTTCTGTGATTTCTTCTCTATTCCCTCGAGTTGGCATGTCAAAGAAGAATAAAATCCCTATTTCCCCACATCCTGAGCTCAAAACGCTAAAACATGGGATCAAAATACAAGGTCAAAATTTAAATAAAAGCCTAACAACTAACAGATAGATGAAATTTTAAAACTTAATTATCCAATTATGATAGAAATATAAGATGACAAAAACTTGACAAGATAATGTCCTCTAGAATAAATTAAAACTAGTATTTAAAAAAGCTAGTTAATGATCATGACAAAAATTTAAATGTTGCTGAATATAACATGCGGTGATGCAGTTTCCTTTAATGTCTTTTTTGAAAGGCAGGGAAAGCAACTCAATCAAGAGGAAAGCACAAAGCCTCCCTCTTGGCGGAGTTACTTGGCTCGTTAATCTAATTCAAGAATGGCATTCTCCAACAAGTTTGAACCACAAGGCACTTACAATGCAAACTTTAAAACCATAAAGCAGCTTATTGCAAGCAGTCCAAACCACAAAATTCCAAAATGCACACTACCATTTCTTTTTTCCGTTTTCCCCCTTTATCTAGATACATTGTTTGTTTTTCATGATAAACAACTTATACTCTGTAAGGATTAATTTCATACATGTAACCCAAGTCTACCTTTATCTTAATTTTCAATGCGCGCACGTAGGTACACACACACATTTCATGTTTTGGATGATCTTCTTCGCAACATGGTGGTTGAGGAACCCTGTAATTGAAACTCAATATTGATTTTGATTGAATATGTGCGTAGTTATTCAATCAAATATTTTCCATTTTAGTATATTGAGATAATTCTTGACTTATATTTATCACCAGTCTTAAGATCTCATCCCTTAAGAATTCAGTGCTGAGTCTTGCAATATGTTTGAATTGTTTCAAACACTATCACGTGCATTCAAATTTTCATGTTAGAACTCTGATTTTTTGGCGCAAGTGAAACAATGTGCCTACTGCCTTCTTTATTGCTCATTTTAAGCAATTAGTTGATGTGTTGGTCACAATTCTTGATATGCTGTTTCGTACTTTTTATGTTGGAGGTATGGGGCGGGCTATTGATGGTTAATTTTAGCTGCGGCCTGCAGTGAACCATGTGATTAACAACAATGGTGGCTTTATATGTTTATTAAAAACAATGCCATTTGAGATGTTTTGATGTAATTTGCACGCATGCGTGTGTTTTTTTTCACACCTTTTCTAAACACCGCATTATGAATATTGCTTCAGACAGTGATGTAAAGTGTGGTGAGGTGCCATCAGCTGTTGCTCATGAGACTCTCCCAAAATTGACCTCTACTACTAACAAGAGTAGTATATCTAGTTCTGAATCAGACAAGGAAGAATTAGCGTTACTAGATCTTTTCTCTGGTTGTGGTGGTATGTCGACTGGATTGTGCTTGGGTGCCAAAGTTTCTTCTGTTAACCTTGTGACGGTACTGTACATGAAAATTTTATTTCTAATTCTTCATACATGTGAATTCAATGATGTATATAACCTACTAAATTGATCTTTTGTCCCTTTTGCCAGAAATGGGCTGTTGATAGCGATGGGTCTGCCTGCGAAAGCTTGAAATTAAATCATCCAGAAACAAATGTATGAAAAGACTATCCCCTACTACTTTGAAGATGTTTTTTTATCTTAACCTTTAGTTGTAATATTTATTCATTATATAGGTGAGAAAAGAATCCGCTGAGGACTTTCTGCAACTATTGAAGGAGTGGGAAAAACTCTGCAAACGGTACAAGGTCAATGATGCAGAAAAAACGGTTCTATTACGATCAGAAAGATCAGAAGAAAAGATGCATAGTGATCCTCAAGCTGATGATATTCCTCCGGATGAATTTGAAGTTTCTAGGCTTGTTGATATATGCTACGGTGATCCATGTGAAACAGGAAAGCGTGGCCTGTATTTTAAGGTAATCAATTCAGTGTCGGCTTGAGGATAAATCTTTTCCTCCACTTATCAAATGCTTTTCGTGAAATAGTAGATATATTTGTTTGATCATTATTAAAGAAAGAATTCACCATACAGCCCTCGTCTGGGCCTCCAGTTATGTCAAGTTCACACAGATATGCATGATTATTTCCTCAAAAATTAAAATGGTCAAATAGATAGCAATTACAGTAGTCAACAAAGACATGCAACCTAAAGTAGTTTAATCTCTGTTCGTAGGATTCTTTTTACCTTCCCAATCTCCTTTACCACTCTGCCACTATTCAAAAGAATTATTCTCATGAAAATATGAATGACGTGGTGTTTTATAATATATTATGAATTATTTTAATAAATAATACATAAATACATATGATTATTAGTTTGAAATTATCTTCTGTAATAGATAAGATATGAAATGGTGTTCAGTGTATGTTAACTAACAGCTTTGGAAAGTGTTTGAATCCTCTGACTGCAGTTTTTGGGAGAAAAACCAGTGCATGCAAGCAAAAACACTGAATGGTTTTCTGCTTGGTCCAGCTTGTTTTTCTGTTTGAAAAACCACTGTCAAAGCCACAAGCAAAACCACTGGGTAACTGGGCCAGGATCAGCTCGGTTCTGTTTAGAACAGTTGGTTTTGTTGACCTTGAGTGGTTACAACTTACAAGGCATCATGATAGAATTGTGTGGCATAACTGAACTGAACCATGGTTTGGTTCCTAGTCCAATAGATCAAACTGGATGGTTTGGTTCTGTGGAAAATGTTTGAATCATGTTTCGATTCATTGTCAGTTTCAATTACATTTTCTTGATTATTTCATAGGTGCGTTGGAAGGGTTTTGGCCCAAGTGAAGATACATGGGAACCCATGGAAGGCTTGAGGTATTTCCCTTTTCTTTAAGTAATAATTTTTATTTACTCTATGTATCACTAATTGAACTTGTATTCCTAGAAATTGTCCGGGGAGTATAAAAGATTTTGTGAGAAAGGGAATGGAATTGAAAATTTTGCCACTTCCGGTAAGTAGTATGAAGCATGAAGTTTTGATATTGGCGTGAGGTGTCTCTGCATTTCAAGTAGAACTCTTAACTTTTTAAATTATTGCAGGGTGCTATTGATGTCATTTGTGGGGGTCCTCCTTGTCAAGGAATAAGTGGGTATAACCGCTTTAGAAATGCTACATCACCGATGGATGATGAAAGAAACCATCAGATAGTAGTCTTCATGGACATAGTAGAATTCTTAAAGCCAAAGTATGTATTGATGGAGAATGTTGCTGACATATTGAAATTTGACAAGGGTTCACTTGGAAGATATGCATTAAGTCGCTTGGTACATATGAATTATCAAGCAAGACTTGGATTAGTTGCTGCTGGATGTTATGGTCTTCCACAATTCCGATTGCGTGTTTTTTTGTGGGGTGCTCATCCAAGTGAGGTTAGTTCCTTTCCCCCCCAACCGCCACCCCAAATTGGGGAGGGGAGTCAATTTTTGGTATTATATTTGACTTATTAAACCATAACTAAATATAAACATTAAGCGGATATTAGCACCATTTTTCTAAATTTGTATATTGTCTCTAGTTATTCTACCTTCAATGTTTTATACATGAGCAAACTTGCTTCTCTTTCATGGGTTAGAACATATAATTTTCTTCTTTAACTGATTCTCTATTCTCTAGCAGGTTTTACCCCAGTTTCCATTGCCAACACATGAAGTTATTGTTAAATATTGGCCTCCACCAGAATTTGAGGTATTGAACATTATTCTCGAAAGAAATGAGAAATGTTCATTGTATGATGAATATTTTTTCACTTTATGTGCAGCGCAATACTGTTGCTTTAGATGAAGGCCAACCTCGTGGGCTAGAAAAAGCTATTGTTATTCAAGATGCCATCTCCGATCTGCCAGCTGTACTCTTCATCCCCCCTTTCTTTTTCTTTTTCTTTTTCCTGTTTAGCATCTTTCAGTGAACTTAATGTTATAGTTTCATAGGTCAAATACTGTGAAAATAATGAAGAACTGCCATACCAGAATCCTCCAGCAACCGACTTTCAAAGATACATAAGGTCATCTAAATATGGTAATGCTGCCTTCCTTTTGATTTCACATTGGAACTAACAAGAAACAGTATTTTATCATGTAACTTAGCTTGCCCAACCATCTTTGCTGAACCAGTGATGTGTAACTAAGAATGTGTGCTTGCAATTAAACAATCAAAGCATTCCTATATTTTATCTTAGGCAATGGGGATCTTTAGATACTTTAACAAATACAATTGGCTGATTGTAGAGCAATCAATCCTGAATTTGGAGATCTGCTTTCTAGAAAGTTAGTGACACCACTTGGTCTGAATGGTGTAGTTAATATATTGATCCAGTTGATTGTATTTGAATGAAAAAACAAAATATTCAGCTATTTAGTTGTGAAGTTATATAACGTTTCCTTTATCTTGTATAGTTCCAGCTCTTATTCATCTGCAATCTTAGGATTCATATGTGAAATTTCGTTGTATTTAATTTAAAACTCAATTTAGTGTTTCTACGCTCCCAAATAGTCGCTTCATGTACTTTTTAACCTGAAGATTTTATCGTCATTTTATATCTTCTGCTTTTCATCTTTGAATAGAGATGACAGGGTCAACGATAGATCGGAGACCAGAGGAAACGCCTTTACTTTATGATCATCGATGCCGATATATGGATGAAGATAACTACTTGCGTATTTGTCAAATTCCAAAAGTTAAGGTTGGGCATTAAGGACAAAATGTTCTCTTCAACTTTTTGCTCATTTCCTCTTTACCCCTGACTATATATATGTATGTGTGTTTTCCCAACTCCTCTTTACCCTTGAATTTGCATCTTTTGTAGGGGGCAAACTTCCGTGATCTACCTGGTGTAGTTGTAGGAGCTAATAATGTGGTTAGGCGGGACCCAACTGAGAAGCCAGTGCTCTTACCATCTGGAAAGCTATTGGTAAATCTTTTGTTGCCCTCAGTTGGGGAGGATTGCGTTCATATTATTTAGTTGCCTTCATATTTGTTGTGACAGAATGAATACGTATTCTGTGTCAAAAATTTTACATAATGCCATCATTGCTTTTACAGAATTTGGACTGTGCTTAACCTGGGAATTTGGTTGATTTTTTTTTTTTTTTTTTTTTTTTTTTGAAGCTATAGGGATTTAATTACATAATTTTTTTTATTATTATTAGAGACTTTAAAAATGGATTCAAGCTATAGGAAATAATTGAGTAAATAAACATTTTATTTTAAATCATTGTTTTCATCATAAAGGTACACATGTTCATCGTTGATGAAGTTTCCTATGCAAGTATTCTCTTAAATAATGCTGTGTTTTCTATGGATGTTTTAACCTTTGAATTTTGAAGAAGAAACTATATTGAGATCTGTCCTATCAGATATTACATGATTATGTGATAGAAACCTGGTTGACGGTGCATAATATATAAAAATGTTATTCATATTTGTGGTCATTTTGGATGGTTGAAGTTATATGGCTTATAGAAAAGTAAGAATATTCATTTTGTGAAAGTACATGGGTCAGTAGATCTAGTAAAAATCCATCCCATTGGTGACATAACATAGTTATTTTATCATAACTGTCCCACACTACTCTAAACGCCTGATTAAATGGGAAAATTAATGTCCAAGTTTCTAGTTCTTGCTAAAATCGAATTAGATTGACTTAATTGTTATCTTGCTCTGATTTTTTTGCTTAGGTCCCGGATTGTTGCTTTACTTTTGAACAAGGGAAATCCAAGAGGTGAGCTGAGCTGTTTTTCATTTAATGGCCTTGTAAGGTTATTTTTCTTGGTCTTCTTTGAATTTTTAATCAATATTTATTATACATGTAGGCCATTTTCACGATTGTGGTGGGACGAGAACGTTTCCACTGTCCTGACCTGCCCCAATTATCGCGCCACGGTATTGCTTCGCCCTTTGATTTCAGATATAACTTCAGGCAGATTTCTTATAGCTTTTTCTTTCAAACTGATGATAAATAGAGGAAGAATTCACTCTTATTGATTATTAATATGAGTACATTGCTACGGTATATATAGTCTCCAAACAAGGAGTGTGAACATTCAGCAATGAGTGGAGCAGATAGTGGAGGAATTAGTGGAGGAATAAAGTAAAGTGAGTGGAGCACTGGAGCAGAAAGTGGAGGAATTAATAGTGGAGGAATTAGTGGAGGAATAAAGTAAAGTGAGTGGAGCAGAAAGTGGAGGAATTAGTGGGGAATAAAGAAAAGATAGTGCAGCACTAAGAATAAAGTAAATAAGAAATCTATAACTAAAGGGATATGTCATAATTGATGTCTGATATGTCATAATTGCTGTCTGATTTCCAACACAAACATTTGCAGACAGTATTACATCCTGAACAAGATCGAGTGCTCACTTTAAGAGAATGTGCAAGGTTACAAGGTTTTCCTGATTACTATCAGTTCTGTGGGACTGTTAGCAAGAGGTATGAAACTATGATTTTGATAAATACCATATAATTGGATCATGCTCTATTATCAGTTGCTTCTATTTCCTCCGGTTTTTAATATAAGATTCACTTTAATAAAGAAATCGAACTATAAAGGGAATCTTATACTAGTATTATGTACCTGAGGTAGTGTAGAGTAAATAAACGGAGTTCTAAATTTACAAAGTCAAGTATGAAAAAACATGTTAACATATCAGATATCGAGCATATCATGCATGGATCTACCTCAATATCGTTGGTTAACTTGAGTTTAGATTCATATTGAAATATTATTTTCTGCTCTTGAAAATTTAAAAAAGTGAATGGATATTGTTCAGAAATGACTAAAAAGAATCTTTTTCCACTCTTGTAAATAGACTATGAATAAATTTTTTTTGTCACTTCTTTCTTTCTCAATACAATTATTTTCAGGTATTGTCAGGTCGGAAATGCAGTTGCCGTTCCGGTGGCAAGGGCTTTGGGATTTGCCCTAGGGATGGCATATAGAAAGCTCAGTGGAGATGAACATCTTCTCACTCTCCCGCCCAAGTTTTCTCTCTCAAATTATATTCAGTTGAAAAATAGTCAGAAATCAGGCAACACTGAAGATGATAAGAATTCATCCTAATTCATTTTCACTGTTGTTAAAAGTTTTCTAACCTATCCAATTCAACCCATTTTTCTTCTAGAGCTGCCTTGGCAAGTGCACTTTTAGCTGAGTTTGACAACATCCTCTTCACTTGTTGTACTGCACCCTAGGCACTAGCATTTTTTTTTAATATTATTTTTCATCATACTTGTACAACTAGCATTATTATTATGATTATTTTATTCGGCACAAGCTTTATTATTTATGTTGCAACATGTCAGATCCTTTTTTTCCACAAATGATGCTACTTGTTCTTGCATATAAAGTTGTGGAAAATTATGACAGAAGACCATTGAGTTTGAGTTGAATTTAAAATGACCCTAAGATAACTCAAGATGTACCACCTAAAATTTGGTCCCAATGTGCAAACTTGGAGATGCTGGTCATGAAAGTAGTTGAAGAAATGAAAATGGATGTTTCTCGTCCATGATTTAGCCATCATCAGTCTCTTTCTTTCCTCTTTTCTTCATTCCTTTCTTTTTAATGGAGCAAAAAAGAAAAAGCCAATAAACTTCCCATTTCTTGTACTCTCTTTACTATACAGTCCTCTTCATCCTTATTCTTGCTCTATAGCAAACTGTGTCATTGCAACTAGTAAACCGTTGTTCTTCCTCTCTAGTCTCTGCTCCCCTTAGTGTCTCTATGTTAATGTGTCTTTCACTTCTAATTCAATACCACTTTCAGTCTTAAATATAGGACATAGTTTGTAGTGTAATTTGTACTACATTGTACTACAAACTATTTCCTATATTTAGGACCGGAGGAGTATGTTTTATTGATTTAACGTTGGCTCGTTTGTATTGATTAAAGATGAAGGTGTATTAATTACTGTGAAGAGAAGGAGTTTTAATGTTACCTTGTTTAGTTTAGGAGTTGAGAGGAGAGGTTGAATGTTCCTCTTTTTCTTTCTCCTTAATTGACTTGCCCTATTCTGGCTCTTATTAAAATATTTTCTCATCAAAATAGATAAATTTATAACTTACGTGGTTGGAGGGTTGATATCTTCAAATATCTAAAGACAATAATTATATTTTTTTGGGCAAAAAACATAGAGTTTCCTTATGGTTGGTGATTTATATTTGAGAATATGAGATATATTCCAAAACATTATTCAAACTTGAAATGTTGTCTACTTTTATGTATTAAACATCACTGGTTTAGCGGCCATCGTGATAGGGGGAAGCTACACTTCTTGTGACTACACCAATTTGAGTGCTAGTGTTCTCTAATATAGAGAATTTGAAATTGTCCATTTTCTTCATAGGCTCTTTGGAAGCACTCAAGTTGAACGTGGGACAAAATGCGGGCGTTTTCTGAAGAACAAGAAGCAAAATTAGTATATTTGTGAAGTCTAAGGGTATGTTTGGTTTGAGGGAAGGGAAGGGGAAGGGAGAGAAAAAAAATGAGAGGAGGAGAAAATTGTACCAAAATTTAGTGTAGTGGGGCCCACAAAGTTTTCCTCCCCATTACATTTTTTCTCCCCTCCCCTCCCCCTCCTTCTCTCAAACTATGCACACCCTAAGGAAAGACAGTTTGAATCCCTCATCTTTTGAGATGGTTTAAAACTGTGGGGGTAATGACCCCAAAATGAACAAAATGATATTGAGAGCAAAATATAAGATGTTAATGTGCCAGCGAAAACGTTAGGTCTAAATGGGTGAAAGAAATGTGCAGTCCTAAAACTTCTCTACTCACGTATTAATGTTACAATCGGTATTAAAGTTAGGCTCGGGTAGGACTGTATACCTCATCACGCATAGATGGTATACTAGCTCTACCTATACCCTCTATGTGTTTATTGATGCGAGGCACTAACATAGGATTCATAGGATTGTGTAATATTTGAGAATGGATGGACGGTACGGGTGGGGTGGGTTTTACCCAAGGTTATTAAAATCGGATCGGTCACTGAACCGGTCTGATTACTGGGTCAAGAGTTAGTGGGTCAGACCGGAGCTAAACCGGGACCAAACCGGTAATAAATTAAATATTTCAATTATTAATATGGAATTATAAAAATATAAAAATCCATTTTATTTTAAAATAGTTTTTGAGAAGCGTGAAAGGCATGTGATCTTCTGATTTATGAGTAGTGTTGTCACGTCAACAGCTCACACCTAGCTAAGTAGCTTGAAGACTTTGTTATGCCCAAAAGAAAGATCGAAAACCTGGTTACTTTCACTTTCACCCATCATACCATATAACCGCAGCTTCTCCAGAAACAACCCATGCTCGTTCATTGCTGAGCCATCCTGGATGAGAACGCTGGAGGAGGTGACGAGACTAGAACTCTGGTTTTTTCGTTCCTGTGGAGCTCGCCGGCGACAAAGATTTATGGTGACGGCGAAGCAAAGGTCGCCGGAGAGGAAGGAAGAAGACAGCGAAGGTGGAGTGGAGAGTCGAAGGTGTAGAGGTTGCTGTCCACCGTTGTGTTTCTAGCTTCTCCTCTGTTCCATTGTTAATTTTTTTTTAAATACTGGCTGATGACCCCGGTTTCTATCATTTTCCGGATCGGATTCACGGCCGGTTCACCGGTTTCCGGTCTGAACCGGCCGGTCCGGTCCGGGTTTAATAACCATGGTTTTACCTATGGAATAAGTAGGGTAATTGTAATTTTAATAACACTATTTAATGAATTCCTCTCCCAGTTGCCTCTCTTTTGCCCTCCCTTTTAATTACAGTGATTAACCTCAAGTTCTCTTATGTGTTTATAATATTGTGATTTATCTCGATTAATTTTGTTCTTCGAATTCACTTTTAATCTCTAAGTTTTTTTTTTCTTTTGTATAAAATTTTAGGAAAAAGGTTGGGTTCACTCTCGATCCAAGGGCATGGTGAAATCTCCTTTCCTCCTAGGTCATACCAATCTCTAAGTTGTGTTTTCGATTACAGTGAGTTACACTTCCAATATTTTTTTTGTTAAGCATAGATATCCTCTTAAGGGAGGTCCTATTCGAGACACGGAGGGCACTTCCAATATATATATTTTTTCTTATATGAAATTTTTTGGAAAGGGGTTGGGTTCACTCATGATCCAAGGGCAAGGCGAAATCTTCCTTCCTCCTAGGTGATACCGATGTTGGGCAGGGCGAGCCGTCTATTATCCTCAGGTGTTAACCTAGGCACCTAGGAGCTAGGATGCCTTTCCCAGTGCTTTGACCAACCTTCATTTGATGAGAGTGTCCGACCCCTTTGCCAGTTGAGCCCAAAGACGAGGGGCTGGGCGCTTCCAATATGTCCATGTAGATATGAGGATATTATAAGCCCGTTTGGATCCTCTTATTTTTAAATTAAAAGCTAATTTTAAGATAAAGTTAAAAAAAGAGCTTTTAAAAAAAGCTAAAAGCTGTTTGGTGATTATATAATTTTTTTAGCTTAAAAGTTACTTAAAAGCTAAAATTAAAAATAAGCTGTTTGACAATTTTTTTTGTCATAAGTACTTTTTCTAATAAAAATTAATATAAAAGGTATATTATAATATAGTGGAGGTAGTGGCGGCGACGGCAGAAGTGTTCGATCGAGAAATTACGGGTTTTTTTTTTTTTTTTTAAAAGAGATTATATAAAAAAAAGAGCTTAAAAATAAGCTCCGATACGGAACTTATTTTAAGCTCCTTTTTCTTCATTATAAAATAAGCTCTTATAATTATAAGAGCTTATGTAAAATCCCGTTTGGCCTAACTTATACTTATAAGTAGAAGATAAGCTAAAAATAAGTTAGGCCAAACATGCACTAAATTATATAAAAGGCCCAAGAGAAAAAAGATAGAGCCCAACCCCTTAAAAATCTTCAACCCTTCTGCATGTGATGTTTCTAGGGCTGGATATCACCCTTCAGACCTCGCTCTCCCTCTTCGTCCTTTGTCCTTCGGTTTTGATCTTTCTGTTTATGCGTAGCTTTTAGTTGTCAGTGACGGCAAATTTCTGGTAAGATCCTTCCTGTGATGTCGTCGTACTTTTCCCCTCTCTTGGTCTGCATATGTTGCAAAGATGCCTCAATTTTAAAATCAGGAAAAAGATTATATTAACTGGAAAATCATCACGCAAAATAACGATTATCACACGCATAGTAACCTAGCATATGTTTTCATAATGAAATAGTTGATACGTTTTCCAAAATCAGGACTGCAGCAGATTGCTCCAGCACGAGCTTTTGCATTGACATAGTATTCAGAGAATAAAAGATGGAGAGAAGATTACCAGCAGATTCAATCCCTATTTTCAACGAAGCGATAGGTCTAGTTCTCTATAGCTGGTCAGCTCTCCGTGTGGCTGTTGAGAATGAATGGGGAGGCCGAGAGTCTCGCCAGAAGGCCGAAGGACTTGGCAGCGACGTACTTTCCTGGTTCACCCAAGCTAGAGGTTATATTCTCTTTCTGTTAGTAAGATTTGGTAGAATCTTTTTATAGTTAGGCAATATTCAGAGATGGAGTTGTAGAATTTTATACATATATACTTTCTGTTGAAAGTTAGATTGAAGTTAACTGTGGTTTGATTCAGAGAGGAGTGATGATTTAGAAAAAGTATCTTAGTATCTTGGATGTGGTATTCACTCTTGGATTTAATTACTGATTTTTATACCCTTTTTGTTCCCCAGAGCCTTTGTATATTGATGACTTGGAAAACATGCTCGATGAAGGGTTGATTTCTCTCAACATGCTGGTTGAGGATGGCAGTGTTGAAGAGGTATTTTTTGTGTTATAGTTGCTTTCAGGTTCTCATATCCGTAATTATTTGTTGTCGTAATCTTTTATTAATTTCAATAATGAGCACCATGAGATCAAATAAATTTTTATCTGACCGTGTTAATTCACTTACATTCATGCATTCGTTGTATGCAATAGCAGTTCTTTTTTCTTTTATCCCATTATTTTCATGTTGATGATTTTGCAGGTGGCTGAGAAATTGATGATTCTGCATGAAGAATGTCTTGAAGGTAATTTTAGGTCCCTGGAGATTCTAAGGGAAGCCAATCTCAAACAAGCTGCTCGCCCTCATGTTATACAGGTTTATTATAACAGCATGTTTTTTAAAGCAGAAGTACTGTTTAGAATTATGTTGCTTATATAAAGTATATTCAATTGTTACGCTGTATATAACAAACTTAGCTTTTACAACTTAAACTTGATGCCTGATGGAGTATGTTGGGAGGTAGGAGCAACGAGTTATCATTTGACATGGTTCTTGAATTTGGTGTCTTCTATTATAAAAAGATGACAAGATATTGTGGGGGTAACGCAATATGTATTCGTAAGTTTGCTGAAAATTGAAAGATGTGGCCTTTACTAATATAAAATATGTACGAATGAAGATTTGAAACTCTTGTATGATTTAAAGCTGGCTTGTTATACTATTCTAGTGGCAATCATTGTGTGATCTGAAAATCTTGAAATTCGAATCTCATTTGCTTGAATTACTTGTCCCATTTCTTTCATTCTTGTTGGTAGCTTTGCTATTTGCATTCCTGTTTTCCACGGTAGATATCACTGATAAACGACAATTTATTCAAAACAAGTAATGAATTGATACATTTAATTTAAATGTGAAAAACATATGAATTACCTTTCTTAACCTGATGAAAGTGATGATCTTTTTTGCATGAGGAATAAAAATCAGGAAAGAAATGGCATTGTCTCTCCCTTGTGAAAGATTTATCTTCGTGGGCATCTTCCATGAACCATGATATGTGAACAGAAACAATCTGATTATGATCTGCTTGATTTTGACTGATGTTACAACTTTTGACATATTTTCCTTGTTAGGTGCAAAATAATGATGAGGACGACGATGAAGATGATGAGGGGGATGAAAATAAACCTAGTAATAATTCTAATATGGTGGTAGAAATGCAAAGGCCAGTTACGGAGTCCACTACCAAGGTTGCAGCTGAATCAGAAGATGGATGGACTGTAGTCTCTAACAGACGGAATAAGGGTAGAAATTAGAGAACAATGGTTGGAATTCATTTAAACATCCATTAAATTATATGTATAGACTTATAGTTCTTGTTTTGTTTTGTTAGTTTGTTTTAACTTTTTGTTATGAGCGGTTTACGTTTTTGCAACTTTGTTCAGAAGGAAACATGAATTGTTACTGGTCGAATAGTATTTGCGGTTTGAGAAGGTCGAACTTATTTCAGTAAATCAAAGGCTGTGTATATCGTTGAGCATACAATGAATTCAAATTTATTTAACTGGTAAATTGTCAATAAAAATAATTCTTAAAAACGTCTCGTAAATATAAGTACAAAAATATTTAATCGATATTCATTGAACATAGTGTCATGGGTATTAAAAAAAATGCTAGGAGTGTATTTAAAATATGGAAAATGTAACAATTGAATTATTTGTCGTGCGTAAAGTTCTATAATATTTTTCTGTGAAGAAAATTATTGCATGTATTTTTCTTAAATTATTTTAAAATCATTAATATGATATTTAGATTTTATATATTATTTATTTACAATTCCCTTTGCAAGTGCGTTTTAAATTGAAACGCAATAAAATCAAGAAAATATATTGGATTAATTCAATTGTTATAATTTCATCAAATCATTAGTTTTATCCCTATACTTAAATCAAATTTTTTTTATGACCAAAACTAACAAATTAAAAATATTGGGAATAAAACCAATAATTCAATCAACATTGCACATGATAATAGGGTTAATTAGGAAAAAAATAATACACATGTAAAATATTTTTTTTTTACCTGAAAAATAATTCTCACACTTGTCAACACAATCAACTCTCCAGTTACATCTATATTAAGCATTAGAGGAGTAAGAACTAAAAATTGCATTAGAGGAGTAAGAACTAAAAATGAAAGTTAACATTCATGCCGGTAAGAGCGTTGACCTTCCATATATAAAGTCGGAGGTTTAAAACCAAACGCTAAAACCCTCGTCTCGGGTTTAACCATTTCCTACCAGAATGGCGACCAAGTACTGGACAATGAGAGCTCCTGCTAAAACCCTCTTCCAACTTCTTCAACCTTCTGTTCAACATTCTCGGCCGCTTTCTCAATTCATTAGAAGCATTCATTCATTCGTTTCCCGCGAATTTGATGCTAAAAAAAGTCAGAACTCTTATCCCGGAGGTTGCAGGGGCATGGTCTGTTCTCCAAATTACAATCTCAATGAAGCTGGTGCTGCTGCGCTCGCCCGTGATGATCGTGTTCCAGCTACTGTCATTACAGGTTTTCTTGGTTCTGGAAAGGTTCGCTTGTCCCCCCCCCCCAAATTTTCAATTTTATTTTTGGTTGTAGTATCCCTACTATAGGAATATCAAATGAGTTTAATTTTTCTCGTTTCTCTTGATGGCGTACTAGATTATTTTTTTTTTTTTTTTTTTTTTTTTTAACGTTTTGATGGGTAGTTTAGAGATAATATTCAGATTTGAGCTTGACAGTTTGTGTAATTTTATTTTTACCATCCCTGGAATGGAATGTATTCAAACATGATCCTCTGTTATGCAGACGACTCTCCTAAATCATATTCTGACTTCCCAACATGGCAAGCGGATAGCTGTCATTGAAAACGAGGTATTGAATTTACCTGCCTGTAGAATTACTTGTTTGCTTGCTGTCGGTTCTTTGTTTATCAACTTCTCTTGCTTTGTTTAACTTGATATATACAACACTCAATTTCCACTCTATTTAGAATTACAACTTGAGAGAAATTGAGTATACAACACTAGTACTGAATATTAACATTCAGTATGAGAATCTTTTTTAGATATAGTGATATTGACTTGAGCTGGAATTAGTCATTGGCTCAAGCAATGTAATGATATATTCATTGGGGCATTGGGCAATGCCATATATTTTGTAATAAGACTAGTCGACCATCGACATGATGATGATATGGAGCAATTTGTGACTTAACTTTTAAGTGGAGTATACGGGGTCATGATGTAGCTCAACCAAAAGAATAGGAGTGTGTGGGAATGAAGTGTTCGGGGGGCCTGCCTTCCCTTTTTTTAATGGAGTGCTGATTTTTGTGAGTTTGTCTTACTGTTATTATAAATGCAGTTTGGTGAGGTGGATATTGACGGATCATTGGTTGCTAGTCATTCTTCTGTGAGTGAAGACATTGTCTTGGTTAATAATGGCTGCCTATGCTGCACTGTACGTGGGGATCTAGTTAAAATGCTGCTGGAACTGGCTAGAAAAAAACGAGATCAGTTTGATCATATTGTTATAGAAACCACAGGTATATGAACTGTTTGTGAAGTTCAGATAACTTGTTCAGAGGTGATACTTGGCGTTAGGAATGAGGGCCGATTAGTTATTACCCACTTCTGTTACTCAGTTAAGTGGATAGACTTACTCACTTATCATATACTGCCAAGGGCCTGCTAGTTTAGGGTGTGATAAAAAATTTGTGTTCTTTTAGTTATTGCATCTGTTTGGTGTATTAAAATGTTTGCTGGATCATACAATTTAATCTGTTTTTGCAGGTCTTGCCAAGCCAGCTCCTGTTATTGAAACATTTTGCAGTGATGAACTGGTTTCTCGCTATGTAAAACTGGATGGAGTTGTGACTTTGGTTGACTCCAAACATGCCATGCAGCATTTAAATGAAGTCAAACCAAGGTTTGTTGTTAATGAGGCAGTGGAACAAGTTGCATATGCAGACCGTATTATTTTGAACAAGGTGATTGTCTAGCTGAAAGGCTTTGTGCTCCTGTAATTTCTACTTTCTAAGTCCTTGTTAAGGGCTGAGAAACTAATCTTCTTGTCTTGTGGGCACTCCTCAATATCGTTTTACATTATCCAAATTTTATTTTATTTTAAAATTGTCTTTGGCAGATAGATTTAGTGACTGAGTCTGAGTTGGAAGCATTGGCCAAGAAAATTAAGGTATGTTTTGTTCTATATGGATTGTGAGGGCGTCATTTTTCTTTAATTAAACTGGGGACATGGTATGATG
This sequence comes from Acacia melanoxylon, assembly GCA_019022615.1. Classification (NCBI taxonomy): domain Eukaryota; kingdom Viridiplantae; phylum Streptophyta; class Magnoliopsida; order Fabales; family Fabaceae; genus Acacia; species Acacia melanoxylon. The sequence continues at coordinate 1,685,162 of JAFJYJ010000057.1, forward strand.
CTGTCCAAAAAGATGATGTATAGAGACTAGAAAGGTCAACCTTTGTTCATAGAAATGGAATGTGTTTGTCTCATCAAGTATTATTGCTGTCAGCATATTAATGGGATGGCACAAACTAAGCAAGCTAAATTTGGATCTGTTGACATGGACTTTGTTTTGGGTGTGGGAGGATATGATCTTGAGAGGTATTTATTTATTTATTTTCGTTTCTTTTAGAGCTTTTCTAGTTTAAGTTTCCTTCCTCTCATTTCTTTGTAATACTTTAAATAAACGTTGTGTATTTAGTGATATGTAGTTTTTCTTCAAATTTCTTCTGTCACTCAATCAAATACTTTTATATTGTAGAATTGAATCTGAGGTTCACGGAGATTGTTCATCTTCTTCAAGTGATCTTCATGAGTCTGGGCATGGTAGTCTCTCTGAACTCTTTTTTCTCACTATATGTTTATTTTATTATTTGAAACATTCTAAAAGTTGGCCATAGTATAAGTTGAAAGATTTTCATATGGAAGATAGATGGATCCCATATATTTAATTGACGCGACTCTCACGTTATTTCATTATATTGTTTTTCCCCCTTCTTAAATTACCGAGGGATGTAGCAGATATCTCTCTCCATGCTGCCTTCTTATGAGTCCTGTGTATCTGAATTTCACTTTCTAGTCTTTTCACTTCTTTCTTCCTCCATATGGTTCAATCCTAGTTATTAGAGCTCTGGATGAGTGAGAACAAAAGCAAACTCATCTTTTTCCCCGCTCTTTAAGAGTAGTTGTATTTCACTGATCTTTAGTTCTGGATCCTTTTTTAGTTACAAACATGCAATTCAGAACTGAATCATTGTGAATGTAACCACAGAACACAAAGGACATCATCATCATCATCATGACCATGAGCATGATTCGGCCGTCTCCAGTGTCAGTATTGTTTCTGAAGGAACCCTTGATCTTGATGAGGTAATTTTAATTCCTTTTCCCCTAAGATTTTTTATAAATGTATAAATATATATATATATATATGGATATGGTGCATTATAATCAATAATTAGATTACATATGTTCATAAGACTATTGAAATTAATCCCTAGTCATTTACATGTACAAACACCTTATGAAACCTAAAAATTTTCTATGACGACCTTCGAATGTTCTAAAATTGTTTGATAATGTGATTTCTAGCAGCTAATTGTGCTCTACCATTACTTGTCACTGAATGATGCAGCTTGATGATTGGCTGGAGAGATTGATGGAAGAAAAAGGAGAGGATCTATACAGAATGAAAGGGGTTTGTCAGTGGATGGTTCTGATCAAAGATATGTATTACAGGTTCTCATCATCTTCTCTTGGCTCCATTTCCTTTTTGCAATTTTTTTGTCTGATCTGATATGGGGGAACAAAAATGATCTCAATCCTTTATATTCTCAAAAGTATATGCATAAAGTATAAGCAAAGAAATACAGAGAGAAAAGGACCCTGCAACAATTTCGTTTGACGCTCTAACTATATGATGAATGTACTTATGCCTGGATAAAAAAAATGACTCAGACCTTGCAAAAGCTTGAGTTCCAATTCTACAACCAACAACAACAGACCTTAATGGGGTCAACTATATGGATCACACGATGTTATTGTATTCTATCAAAACCAAATCCTTGGATAGATTGTTGATCAAGAGGTCCTTCTCAATAATTTCGTCAAGTGTTCACTTTGATCTTTTTGTGTCATACCGATATGAAGATTTAGTTGATTAGTAACATGTAAATATCGTTATAAGCATTCTTTGATTTGAGACATCTATTCTAATTCTAACAAGCTTTCGAGACCTAACTCATATAAACTTAAATTATATAAAAAAATCACTTACTCGGGGAAACAGAGAAGAAATTGTGAGTGTAAGTATTTCTTTTGTGTGGCTATCTCAGAATATCATGTTTGTCATGTAGGGAGTGCATTCTATGATGGATGGGTGCCCGGGAAAAACGTGGGGACCTGAAGAGAAGAGGATAAATAAGCTTGTGTTCATAGGAAGGAATCTGAATGAAACTGGCCTTAGGAAAGGATTCAAAGGTTGCCTTGTTTCTTAGTTTTATTAAATATTCTCTCACACCTCAACTTTCATACAAACATCATATGCCGGTTTTGAGCATTGCCACCATTAATGTAGCACTACCAAACAGACAATGTTTTTCGTTTCATTCTTAGATTCAGTGGGTGCACACAGTTCCTGTGCATCATGTGCCTTCATAATGCACCTCCTCTTTCTCTCTCTAACGTCCATATTGTTATTTCTTGCTGTACATTGTCATCTTGCTATAACAATTTACTAATTCTTCCTAGTTAAATTATATATTTCGTATCTTTTGACCGAGATTTTTTTTTTATATATTTGGTATGTTTTTGTGAAAAAAATTATATTTCATTTTTTAATAATTTGATGTACAGGAAAAAATTTCCCCAATTTTTTTTCAAAAAAAAAAAAACGGTTTTTCTTGTTATTCTTCTTGATTTCATTTAGTTAAGTTTTTTATTTTATTTTATTTAAAAAATAGCTTTATGGATGTATTTTATATATTATTTAATTTGTTTTATTCTTGAATTGTTCCAAAACTATCTCAGTCCGGGGAACAGAGAAAATCATTGACTTATTTACCAAGGAAGTAAAAAAGGTAAAGGCGTAAAATGATACTCCTTCTAGTACTAATTATAAGACAAAATTGATTTTTTGGAGAAATTAAGAAAGTTTATTAAATTATTTTAGAGTATTTATATTTATATTTTTCTCCAAACTAATTAGTTTGACTAATTAACTAATATATAATATAAGATTACACAAATATGATATGATTAAGTAACTTATTTAGCTTCTTCAACACTCCCCCGGTCCTAATTATAAGACTTAGTTGATTTTTTTGGAGAGATTAAGGCTAATTAATTAAATTAGCCTAGAATATTTTTATTTTTATTTTTATTTTTTTCTTCAAACTAAATAGTTTACACTAATAAACTAATATATAATCTAAGAAAACACAATATATGAAATGATTAAGTAACTTATTTAGTTTCCTTAGTGCTTGTTTGGCTAAAGCTTATTTTTAGCTTATCTTTTACTTATAAGTATGTTAAAGGCAAACGAGATTTACATGTTCTTATAATTATAAGAGCTTTATTTTATAATGAAGAAAAAAGAGTTTAAAAATAAGCTCATCATAGGAGCTTATTTATAAGCTCTTTTTTTTTTAAAAAAAAAAGAAAGAAAAGAAAAGAGAACATGTAATCTCTCGATCGAACACAACTGCTACCATCACCACTACCACTACCACCGCCGCCACAACCACCGCCACCACCACCACCGCCGCTGTCGCCTCCACCACCCTATTATAATATACCTTTTATGATAATTTTATTAGAAAAAAATGCTTATGACAAAAATTTTGTCAAACAACTTATTTTAAATTTAGAACTTTTAAATTTAAAAAATTTATATAATCATCAAACAATTTTTTAACTTTTTTTTTTAAAAGTTCTTTTTTTTTTTTAGGCTTTAAAAGTATTTTTAAGCCTAAAAATAAGAGGATCCAAACGATTTCTAATCTTTTTAAAAAAGTTAACTATGCCTTATAATTAGGATCGAGGTAGTATATCTAATAAAAAGTTAACCCAATCTTGTAATTAAGACGGGAAGTAATAAGGAATAAAATCTTGGCACATAGATATGAAAAGAAGACGACAAGAAGTCAATTCTAGGTATTTGTCATTTTAAGGAAATTGAACTTCTAGTAAGAAGAATGATAACCACACACATCCACGCATTACTGAGGGGTCAGTCAGTTGCTTAATTGAAGAATATCTAGATTTTGTGAAGTGTTTTAGATTAATTTTCACTAGGAGAAGTAAAATGTAAATAAATAAAAATATCTAAATTTCAATTATATATTAATTAGTATTTTATGTAGAAATATAGGAGCTTATCACGGAGCCAACATTTCTTACGCGAATATCCTGCTGTCATTTCTATTACGGACAAATCGAACCGTGTCTTCTTTGTAGGGTCCACCAGCTCTTGTTGTTGGGCCAACCTCATTGGGCCGAATATTCTGTTCTCCCTATTCGGCGCCGAATATTCCATGCTGGCATCTACGTGTCACTTCAATTTTTCTCTCCTACAACGCCTCTATTTCCTGCGTCCTGAAACCTACACTTGTGCCGTTAGATCATACCACTTCCAGTGACTCATTCAAATCTAACGGTGGAAAAACGTAGCAAGTATGGTCGCTCGAGGATGACACAGTAGTTCCTCTTTGCGAGGAATTTAATAATTGGGTTGGCCACGATGTTGCTTCAGATTCGTCGCCGAGCTTCGCTCCAACATGTTCCGTTTCGACAAACTGTACAATGAATAATGCTTAATTCTATTAAAACCCCACATAGCAGAGCATTTACGCTTTTGTTTCTGAATCCTCTCTGACTTCTATCGTCTGTGTGCGATTCCAATTAGGTTTCAATTTTCAATTTCGCATCACTTTGCTCTGAGATTTTTCTGTAGCTTTTGTTGAACTAGTAGAATTCTGTGACAGTGATAGTACTGTTCTTCGTTTTTTTTTGGATCTTTTGGCACCTGATGATCCAATGGATGCGCTGTTTAGCTGAAATATAAAGCAAAAATCAGCGAGTCGGATTTGGATTCGGGTTCGGATTGGGATTGATTGTGTAGAAAGAGATATAGATAGGGAAAATCGAAGGGTGTTGTTGAGGTGAGAGTGATGGAGAGGGTTTATGAAGGAGGAGGGAATTTTGGGTTTGAGGATGCGGTGGTGATGACCAGAGATCCAAAGCCAAGGCTGAGATGGACGGCTGATCTTCATGATCGATTTGTGGATGCCGTCACCAAGCTTGGTGGCCCCGACAGTACGTACTCTTCTTCTTTTGATCTGTCAATTTTTCATCGCTCTCAAAAGTGGTCATATAACTGAAGCTTAAAAGTTAGGTTGCAATTGACTATTCAATGAGGATACAAGACAAAATGATTGTTTATTAGGGGATCTTCCTAGTTCCTCTAGAATATATATATATATCTTGTATGTACAAAATGTGACATGTTCTTTCCTTATATCTTAATCCATATAACACTTGGTAATTTCAATATTTGTATTTTTTTCCTTCTTTTTTTAGTGTAACTGTCTCTAGATTTTTGTCCTGAAATCTATGTATAGCTGAGGAAAGGAAGCCTGAAATTGTAATGAAACTACCAAACTACTTCATGAAGCTTTTGACCTCTGGTTTGTTTCAGTGCGTGTAATCCGTAGTCTGGAATTTTCAAACTCTGTTCAAATGGCTTAGTGCACTATAAGTTCTCTCTTGTAACGAAATAAACTTTGGTTTGAAAAATGTTTTACTTTGTTTTCAGAAGCGACTCCCAAGTCTGTGTTGAGGTTGATGGGTTTGAAAGGCTTGACTTTGTATCATTTGAAGAGTCATTTGCAGGTAATCAGATTCTTTACTCTTTCTTCTGCCTCAGAAAATCATCATTGAGTAAGGGTAAAAGGATGTGAACTATAAGAAGTAAAAAATATTTGAAGAAGTAAATTGAAATGAAGTTATGAGTCAAAATCAACAATTTGAAACGTTTTAAAATAGAATGAAATTGTTCTTGTGCTAGCTTTGTTCTTTATTTGCTGTTTTTTTCGCACTTTTGCCTTACATCCTTCGATGTTGCTCTTTATCTTAGCTATCGCTACATATTTCCATTTAAAAGCGTAGGAGTTATTTAACAAAGTTTGTCCATATGCAGAAATATAGACTTGGACAGCAGGCAAGGAAGCAAAACACTGAAGAACAACACAAAGACACCAATAATAGTATGGCCCTCTTTACACTTCTATCTATATAAATTTTGGAAGAGGTTCCTATTGTAACATTCCTTGTTTGTGTTTATTTTTCCTCCTTACTTTGTAGGAGGTGCATATGTACATTTTAATGATCGTTCTTCGGGGCCTGATACCAATCACAGAGGCAATAACCAAACAGAGTAAGTTGAAGTCTAACCCTAATTGCATGTCACGAGGCAGTTTATAGAACTACTTGCTCCTATTCTTCTCTGAGAATCTGTTAACATATTCTGAAAACTTGAGGTTATAATTTAAGATAACTGTTCTGAGAGCTTAAAAAAAGTCCCCTGAGTCGGTATACAAACAGAGTACCCTGAATTTAGAGATATGTTTTGACAGCTTTGATCTGCTGAGGATAAGTATATTAGGCTAACTATGGAGAAATGCGAAAATTTGTCAGAGGCGAGTTATAAAATGGGTCTAATTTGCTTAAAAAATGAATGGCTCAGATTTAATATTATTTAAAACTATCACAGTGTTTTATAATGTAACTTTTTTGGATTTTGTCTGTATTGCAGTTATGAATTGTGTGGTTAAAATTTTAATAGTTTAAATCTATTTATTTGTTTAAAATAACATTTTTATGAAATATGAAATCTGAACCATCCATTTTTTTAATCTGATGGTAGAGATGAGATTCTGAGAAAAAAAGGAAGTAAAGGATTTTGAGAGAACCCAACCCTGTAAATTTAGACACACAATCCATTTCAAAGCCCCATTTCTTAGTATGGTATGTAACAATGTAGTTACTAACTATTTGGCAAAAACCAATCAGGGAAATCCCATTAGCAGAGGCACTGAAGCGTGGGATCGAAGTCCAGAAGCAATTGGAAGAGCAGCTTGAGGTGTTTAATACATTCACTTAGCATAGTTTTACTGAAATGAATATGAATTTGCTGTTATTTTTCACTTTTTGGTTGAAAAATTTCACTGTTACCAATAGGTACAGAAGAAATTGCAGATGAGAATAGAGGCTCAAGGGAAGTATTTGCAAGCCATGCTAGAGAAAGCACAGAAGAGCCTTTCCCTTGACATGAATGGACCAAGCAACAACCTAGAAGCAGCAAGAGCTCAATTGACAGATTTCAACTCTGCTTTGTCCAATTTCATGGAGAATATGAACAGAGACAACAAAGAAAACATCATGGACATGAATGATTTCTACAAGAAGGCTCACAGTTCATCGGCTTTCGGAATTTACCAGGAAGCAGACGGAGAAGACCACAAGGATCAAAAGCCTAAGGTTGAAGAAGGTTCAATACAGTTTGACTTAAACATCAAAGGCAGCTATGACTTTGTATCAGCAGGTGCGGCTGAAATGGATTCCCAGGTGCTTTCATACAGAGTGTAAAAAAAAAAGTTTCAGCCGTCCTGTGCCTATTACAAGATTATATATTCTTCATGATTTTTTTTTTTGGGAGTCTCTCTTGAGTATAAATATGAAGATATAAAATCGTCTTCTGTTCTAAAAGAAAATTAATTTCATTAGTTGCACTATTATTTTTTACCATAACAATGACTCAGAGCAAACACATTTTATTCATCTGTCATATTCTCTGTTATTGTTTTATTTAAGGGGGAATCATTATAAGGCTCCAAAGAAGAAATTTAATCATTTAAAAGAGGAAGTAACGACAAATTCTAGTGGAGAAAATAACGTCTAGTTTATGCTGATCATTTGTCATTAGGACATTTTAGTTATTAAATTCATTCCATGGAATCTCATAGGAATTCTTCCTTTATTTAACTTAACCAAAGTTTTTGTGTAACCCTAGAGATAGATCCTCAGGTATCCATCCATGCGCGTGTAGTTCACCTCCGGATAAAGCTCTGACGCTTCTTCTCCATCTTCTCCGATTTCGAAATTGGTCAAACAACCTTCATAATAGATATGGTAAAAATGCCCAATTCCCACTTGCGTTGCATAGTCCGAACCTGCACTTTCACGAAACAGAGGGTCTAACTGTACTGCACGTTAAACAGATTGTACGTTCTAAGTTTTAGTTAAATCTTGAGGTCCCTATTTGAATTAGCGTTCAAAAAGTACGAAACAGAACTCATCTTATAAAACAAGCCCCTGATCCAAACAGGCAGAATGTTTATCCATCAACATTATGTTAATTAGGGTTTTTACCTTCCATGGAAGCAAGAAGGTCATGTTCTGATAAGCTAGACTTATCAAGTTCCCTTCCCAAGAGTTTCTCCCACTTGTGAATGAGCTCTCGTTGGGACAGAATGTTGTCTGGTGGTCTTATGTAGAGTGTCTTGTTCAGAGTACGAGGATCGTCGATGGCTTTGATTGTGTAGGTTGCGACATCATCTTCGTCCACAAAAACAGCTGCACAGAATAATGTCGCAACGTAAAACTAACTGATGGTCTCTTATATATATATATATTTGAAAAGTGCATGATTGTGAGATTTTTGTGAAGATTGGTTCAGTTACCTTTAACGTTGCCATCTCCGTAGAGAGTGACGTTGTCGGTGGGAGGGAGGAGGGTGCCCATCTGAGAGAGGTTTCCGGCAAAGTAGCCGGCGAAGCAATTGGCAGAGACGTAAGTGAAAGGGATGTTGGCTTCTTCAATGGCTTGTCTCACTATCATTTTCTCGTCAAATGAAACTCGTCCAGGTTCTAATGCATGTGCCATGCGTGATGGGTCCATTCCAAACTCTGACGGCAACAACCTCTGCATCAATATTCATAACAAAGGATCAAACTCACAAGTTTAAGTAAATTCATAATAGTGATGTAAATTCATATCGTAAACTTAAATCGTAAATTCAAAAGAGTTTCTTTTATTATAAAATAGGTATTAATAGTGTATAATTAAAAAATTAAAATATAAAAATGATAACAATTTGATTTAAATATATTTTAAATCTAAATAATTAAAATTAAATATATCAACATTTATAAGTTATTATATTTAATAAATTTTTTATAAAATTCATATGTAAAGCTCGTTGATATGACAAAATTGAAAAAATTAACACAATTTTGTAAGTCGAAACGTAAAAAAGCGATAAATTTGGTGTGTAAAGTGAGTTTAATCAAATTTACAAAATGCAATTTAATTTACTAAAGACTTAACTTCGATTTAGTAAAGTAAAAAACGTAAAAACAGTAAACTCGGAGAGTCAATTCGTGAGTTTGACAACAATACTCATAAGCATTGTTGTCAAACTCGAAGTTTACCGATTTTACGTTTAACTTGCAAAAACGAAGTCGATCATAAACTTGTCTTAGTTATAAACTCGGTTAAACTCACAAGTTTATACATCGAAAGTTTATCGTTTTTACGCTTTTATCTTACAAAACCGCTAACTTACTCTTAAACTCGTGTTAATTTTTTTATTTGATCACGCTTAATGGCTTTATATAGAAACTTTATAGAAATTTCTTTATTAAATATGATAAATGATAAATATTAATGGATTTAATTTTAATTATTTTGATTTAAATATATTTAAATCAAATTGTTATCATTTTTATAATTTAATTATACACTAGTAATAACTAATTAATAATAAAAGTAAACTCTTACAGTTTAGCGATTTGATCTTCAATTCATCTGAGTTTACGTGAAGAACATCGGTTAAACAAACAAATTTTTTTTTTTAAAAAAAGGTTGCAAGATCAAAAATGCAATTTACGATTTACATTTTAATGGATGTTTGTAAGATTTAAAATTGAAATAAAAAGGGGCAGGGTGCCTAATGTGCTTTTTCTTGTTGCCCTTTAATTTTGGGACCTTTCTAAATATATTTTTTTAATAATTTTTTGGATCATTTAAGAAAGGGATAAGATATATATATAATTTAATATATATTAATAATTTTTTGGATCATTTAAGAAATAGATGATATTTTGATATCTTATGAATTTCATAAAAAAACTGAGCCGTTTTCAATTTTTGTGATTTTTTAAAGACTTAATAACTCAAAAGTATTTAGTTGCGTTTTGAGTTATCAACGTTATATGGTCACATATTCTTCTTCTGGCACACTCTCGACACATGAACACAGAGATCCACGTGTTGATGTCGGTGGATGGTCATATTTAAATATAAAACAGAATTAATTTTGTTTTTGAGATATTAAAAAAACTAATTAAATACTTTAAAATATTTATATGTATTTGTCATTTTTGTTTTGAATCTATTTTGTGTAACTTATAAATATATAATTTAAAGTTATAAACATATAATTTAAATATATATATCATATGATATAATTAAATAACTTATTTAATTTTCATAATTTTTTAAAAAAATTCAATCATGTGTTATATATTTAAAAAAGAAGGGAGTGTTATATTTCGTACCTTGACGTTGCCGGCGTCTTTGATGGCCTCAACGAGCTTGAGCTGCATCAGCAAGTTGTGGCTCCGGAAGTGAACTCCGGACATGGCGCAGATGACTACATCGACTTTCTTGATGGCGTCAACGAGGCTCCGATGATCGGAGAAGGAGGCCGGAACAAGATGAGCACCTTGCCTCTTGAAGGAGAAGAGCATCTGAAGCTTGTCAATGTCAAGGCCTATCTCAGGACGTTGAAGAACATAAGTCTCATGGCCCTCTTCAAGACTTGCCTTCACTATTCTCCTTCCTAAATACCCTGTGCCTCCCACCACCAGAACCTTGCTCTTCCCCATCAATTCTTTCTTACTCTACACAATACCTAGCTAACTCTCCTCTCTCTTTCTCTCTATATATAAATGCTTGCTTGTCTCAAGATGCAGATATTATTAATTGTTATATGTGGAGACCCTTTTTTCAACAAACCTTGATCATCTTTGAAATTTTGTTACGTACCGAAGTTTCAAACTGGGAACAGTTAATTAAGTCTAGATGGCGTCCGTCATTAATTAGCTTGTCCGGACGAAAACTATTCTTCACATATATGTATATACTATACATATACACACACATATGTAGGTGAATTTTTTTTATATATATATATAACGAAAAAATCACTGTCAAGTCTTAAGATACGGAATTAATCACAAAAAAATCTCATACCAAATTTTCTTTTGTGATTAATTGTTGAATTCCCCTCACAAAAAAAATCTCGTTGTCAAAATGGTTTTATTAGTTGTTAAAATGTACTTGTGAAAATCTTGTGAAAATGACTTCTAATGTTATAAAAAATTATCCGGGTTTTTCTCCGGCGTGTAAAATTTTAGAAATCTAAACAATTTTTGGCAAAATGAAAAATCATTTTGACAACATATCTATATAAAAAGTTATTTTCATAATGAGATTTTTATAGCAACATTTTAACAATTAATAAGGTCATTTTGACAACGAGAATTTTTGTGAGGGGAATTCCGTAACTTATTCACAATTAATCATAAAAAAGTCTTTAGGGACTTTTGTGAGAGGAATTTGGTGATACTTTTTTATGATTAATTCTGTATCTTGGGACTTGACAGTGATTTTCTCATAAATAAATAAAGGGTGAAGGAGCAATAATACACATAAGCTTTACCTACCGGAAAGACGCCCAAAGACCACGAGCTTTTTTTGGGAAGCAAAAACACACGTGGTTACCATTTTGGAGCAAAAGTGACAAACCCATCGCCCATTTGGGACGTTGATGTTATGTAGGAACGGTTGACCGTTAGTGCTTACGTGGATGATGAATTGGAGAGAGATGAAGCCAAATGGGAAGAAAAAATGCTGAATAGGATGGTGACGATGCAGAGTTTAAAAAATTGGGGGAAACAAATTATGGAAAACCCTAAAATGGAATGAAATTACAATCTGGCTAAATCAAAATCCTACTTGTTGAAGAATTCCATCGACCGAAAGCAATTTGTCGATGAACGAAAACCAGACCAACGCACAAACCAAGAATTAGTGAAATTTTTAATGTTTTTTAGTGCAAAAAAGCAAGGTAGCTCCCGCCTCATGGAATGAAATTTTTGAAGGCTTTCACTATTTGTAATTTAGAAATCGGAATCCGGCGCAATCGAGATTTCGATTTGCTTAGTTCTGAGTCTTTAGGGCCGACAGGTAAGATGCTCTGTGTCCATTTCCCTGATACTTTAGTTGAACCGAATTAGGGCTATATTCTAGATTTGTTTCCTTCTTCCTTTTGATTAGTGATTCTAAAGGCTTCCATTTTTTAGGATTTATTGAGCTTCAAATGATTCATGGGGAGGGCACTCGTAAGGCCGCCTGCGAAGACGTCTCTCTTGATCGTTTCGATTCGCTCCCTGCCTTGAAGGTCTCGTCATTCAATGATGGTGATGTTTCTTCTCCATCTTTACTATATTATTCATCATGTGGAGAGTCCGATTTCGAGCACTATTGTAACGCGAATTCAGTCTTGGGTACCCCAAGTGTGTGTAGCACGATTACTGTTTTCGACGATTTTACGGAATATCATAAAAGTGATATGGAGAATTTTAATTTAAGCGATGGAGTTGATATTACGACCAAGGATCAGAGGCTCTCATCCACTGGTTTTCGCTATAATATTCAGGGAATCACGAAGCCTGCGATTCGAAGATTGGCGAGAAGAGGAGGCGTCAAGCAAATCAGCAGTTTGATCTACGAGGAGACTCATGGTGTTCTCAAGAATTTTCTGGAAAATGTGATTTGTGATGCTGTGACTTACATGGAGCATGCTCGTAGAAAGACTGTTACCACCATGGATGTGGTTTATGCTCTCAAGAGGCAAGGAAGAACTTTGTACGGTTTCAGAGGTTAAAGAAGGTTTTATGCTGAATCTTATTGTAAAGATCTGGGATAGAATTAGAATTAGAAGTTTGTTTTGGTTGTGATTTATGAAGTGATGGTCGTAATGTATTTTGGGGATTTAGGTTAAGAATCTGAATGTAGAATTCGATGGTTATATCTTTCGCTTTTGATTGATCGAAATCTGTATAATTTCTTTGCAATTACCCAGTTGTGTGTATTCTAACAATTGTTCGGTTTTTTAAGTATGAAATTTCATGATTGCTCTGTTAAATTTGAAGAGAATTCTCAGAGCTTCTAAAATTGAAAGAGTTTGAGGGTGTTGTTAAACAGTCGATCGGTTTAGGTTACAGATCTTGGAGGTTTAGAGGGATTTTTTTGTTTTGTTTTAATCAATCAAGGATCTTAATTGGATTTCTCTTCTTGATTCTTGGTTTGTAATTTCATTCCATTTTAGGGTTTTCCATAATTTTTCCCCCAATTTTTTTAAACTGCACCGTCACCATCCTATTCAACATTTTTTCTTCCCATTTGGCTTCATCTCTCTCCAATTCATCATCCACGTAAGCAGCAACGATCAACCGTTCCTACTTAACGGTCAACGTCCAGTGGCTAATTAATCGGGGCGGCCGGCCCGGTCAACGAGTAAGAAAAACACATATTTTTCAAAGTCCCCGAGAGCACCAGGGCGTGGCCTAGCCCCATGCAGGCTTGGAAATTACTATTCCAAATTTTAACTATTTTTCCTCCGTGTGTTTCAAAGAAATATAATTAGTAAATTACAACACGAATCATCTAATAAATAAGACAAATCACTAATTCATAATCAAAAGAAAACTATGTTTACAAATAACTCACATAAAACATAAAAAGCATATCACTAAGCAACATTAGTACAATGACTATCATTTTCGTCACTATCATCAATTTTAACGACATTTGCTTGTTCTTCACTTTGAGTAGTAGCCTCTGGCTCATGAGTAAAAATATCATGAAATTCTTCTCCCGCATCATGAACACATCCATAATCTTTATTTGTAACAAATTATAAATCAAATCATAAAATTAAAGTATAGTTATTATGTATTTGTAGTTAAATGGATAAACACGGTGAAAAGGGCTGCAAAGGCCGGCCATGGCTCTCTAGGGCCGGCCCTCCAGGGCTAATTTCAAATATCTCATCCATTTTTCAAGCCCGGCCCTTGAAGGGCCAGGGCTTAAACGGGCCGGTCCGATGGGCCTGGCCCGTTTTGCCGGCTCTACTAATGGGTTTGTGTCACTTTTGCTCTAAAATGGTAACCACATGTGTACTTTTGCTCCCAAAAAAAGCTCGTGGTGCTAGGCGCTCCCAGAGGTAAAGCTTATGTGTATTATTGCTCCTTCACCCATAAATAAAACTAAGTGTGTTATAAAATGACGCACTGGTGGTTCTATATCCGATCCGATGGAATTGGTGATTGGACAGTTAGGAATAGACTCAATTTCATTAATTTAAGGGTTAAGGTACAATTTTACCAACAAACTATTACAGAAAGAGCATCTGACACAAATATTTATTTAGGGTACCTTAAATACAAACAAACAATTAAAAATTTGCGGTCAGCACAATTAACTTTTTAAAAAGTGCAGTCAGCACAACGTTAGAAAAAGATAACCGACCGTTATTTAAGATGTAGATTGGCCAACGAACTTTTACTCCAGGAACACCCAAAGACAAAAAAGTTTTACTCGGGAGCTCCCAACACAAAATTCTTAATTTCACTAAATTAAATAATTTTTTTCTCAATTGTCATTATTCAAAACTACGTGTATAGATATCTATGGACAAAAATTACTCATTTGCTAAAATAAACAAAAGTTTTAATTAAAAATATAATTATATGATTTAAATAAAACTCAAGGTGTTTTATAATTTATTATATATGTTAAACAAAAAAAAATATATGATTTATTTTTATTTTAGAAGGAATTTATGTGAGTTAAGAAATTCATTTAATGTTAATAAAATTTAAAAAATCTAAAAAAAAATCTATTATATCCGGAAAGAAATGAAATGAGTTTAATTTTTATTTTTATAAAAAAGAGCTTAATGGATATCAACGCGTTGACACTTAATAATATAAATCGCAACTCGATGATATTTTTGTTAATTAAATTATCTATTGATTATATAAATATGGGACTTGTTGGAAAAAAATTGTCATTAATTAAGTATCTTGGAATAGCCTCGGCAAATTATTTTGGGACTTTTTATGGGACTTTTTTTTTTTTTTTTTTTTTTCAACAAGTCTCATATTCATATAATCAATAGATAATTTAATTAACAAAAATATCATCGAAGTTGTCGGATTTATATTATTAAGTGTCAACGTTGATATCCATTAAGTGTTTTTTATAAAAATAAATATAAAACTCATTTCATTTCTTTCTAGATATAATAGATTTTTTATATTTTATTAACATTAAATGAATTTCTTAACTCACTTAAATTCCTTCTAAAATAAAAATAAATCATATAATTTTTTTTGTTTAACATATATAATAAATTATAAAACACCTTGAGTTTTATTTAAATCATATAATTATATTTTTAATTGAAACTTTTATTTATTTTAGCAAATGAGTAATTTTTGTCCATAGATATCTATACAAGTAGTTTTGAATAATGACAATTGAGAAAAAGAATTATTTAATTTAGTGAAATTAAGAATTTTGTCTTTGGGAGCTCCTAAGTAAAACTTTTTTGTGTTGGGTGCTCCAAGTAAAAGTTCATTAGCCAATACGCACCTTAGATAATGGTTGGTTATCTTTTCTAACTACGGCGTTGATCAAGACCTTTTTAAAAATTAATTGTCTTGTTGCACATTTTTAATTGTTTGTTTGTATAAGCTAACCTAAATAAAATAGTTTATTGGTAAAATTGCACATTCACCCTTAATTTAAATTAAGTCTACTTTCTCTAGTCCTAAATATAAGATAAAATTAATTTTTTTTAGAGAGATTGAGAAAATTAATTAAATTATTTTATAGTATTTTTATTTTTATCTTTTTCCTTAAATTAATTGGTTTGACAAATAAATTAATATATAATCTAAGGATACACAACATATGATATAATTAATTAACTTATTTAGTTTCCTTAATCTCTTCTAAAAAAGTTCACTATATCTTATATTTAGAACCGGAGGGAGTATAATTTATTGGTTTCTCTTGCGTGGGTATGGCTACCTTCTGATGATACTTCCCTTGTTCTTGTTATAAAACACATTTTAGAAGAAAATGTTTTTGGGAGACTAACCTCAGTTGGTTTAACAATACTCGAATCTAATTAATTTAGTCAAATAGTTGTATAAAAAATGAAAAAAAGATGGTTATTGTAAGTGGGGGTATTGATTAGATTTTATTAAGATTATTCCTATTTAAAATCTCATCCGTTGCAACTTCTATGATTTTGGTGAATTTAAATTTTTTATTTATTTT
Organism: Acacia melanoxylon; assembly: GCA_019022615.1. Classification (NCBI taxonomy): domain Eukaryota; kingdom Viridiplantae; phylum Streptophyta; class Magnoliopsida; order Fabales; family Fabaceae; genus Acacia; species Acacia melanoxylon. The sequence continues at coordinate 1,701,226 of JAFJYJ010000057.1, forward strand.
GAAACAAAATTAATGACTTACTTAACAGACTTTATTTTATTCTAATAAGGCAGTTAGAAATACCTTAATTTGTTAATAAAAAGGATAGAAAGAAGTATGTCTTTATTACTCTATGCTTGGGGTTCGAGGCCTCCTATCCCTCATCCCTCCTCCTCAATCTCATCAGCGACATCAAATTAAATCTAGAATGGTCAAATTTATACATTACCTCCAGTCTTAAATATATAACATATTTTGTAGTGTAATGTGTACTACAAATTATGTCTACCGGAGGAGTATATGTTTAATGATTTTAAATTTTAAATTTTGATATTATAGTAGTAATTTCTTGAATTTCAGATTTTAACCACCTAAATAATAAACACTTTTAGAAGTAAAATGAAATTATTAATTATCATCAAAGGTTTTATGAAAGCCCAACTCATTATAAAAATAAAAACAAAAGGCATTTTCAATAGGAGGGAATATTATTGTTTGGGGTAACCTACTAACTTCGGTCCTTAATATGCAAAAGTAGTTAGAAAACTAATTTACAAATATTAAAAAAATTAGTTAGATTAATTATTTATAACTATTAGTTTTCTTAAAATATACTTTTGGATCATGTACGTTAATGAAACCATGCCTTGATGAAAAACCCTTTTATTAGTTTTTATATATATACATGCAATTAATAGAGATAGTGAGAGATAAAATAAATTCATATCTTATATTTAAAATAACAGTAAAGCTGCGCTCTTGTCTTTAAAGATGAAGGGAGAGTAATAAGTTTCCAACACACTCACAACCCAACTCATATTATTCTAAACAAAAAAAAATTAAAAATATATATAATTTAAGAAATAAGAAAATTTGAATCAGCCAAAGGTCAAGATAAAGTCCACACATACTGGTGGGCTAATAACTTTATATAACCTAATGTTATGAAACTCAAGGTTGCTAATTTGATCCGCCCACAACCTTAGTACCTTACCAAGTGAGTGCTTGTGCCACTTTAAACTTAAATAAAGAAGGACACTCATGAGGGAGATCTGATCTAACCAAATTTCACTCGTGGGCCTGGAAATTGAGTGGGCAAAGCATAATGAGGTGAATATTTTTTTAGTGCCTCTTTGATTAGCGGTTTTTTTTTTTTAAGGTGATTTACGATATATAAGATAAGTTTTTTAGAAGAGTTTTATCTCAACTTACGTGAACGTGTTTTTTTAACATCAACTCCAACAGACCCTTAATTGGTGGGTCAACTTGAAACACGACCAAATTGGGGAATGAAGCAAAGTTAGTCTCCCTGGCAAAAAAAAAGTGCTTTTAGATCGCCACATTTAGATCGGTTATGGAGGATAAGGTCAAAAAGGTATGATCGATGTGGAGTTTCGTAAATATAAAGAACTTCTTATATTGGTTGGTTCCTTTAATATAAGGTCTATGTTATTTAGACCGATTTTCGAACAACTGATCTAAAAAGATTTAAAAAATGTTGATTACTTTTAAGATCATTTTTTACAAATAACCGATCTAAAAGATGAAACTTTTTAGATTTTATATTTCTCATAACCAATTTAAAAGGTGAACTTTTAAGACTTTATTTTGAGCATAACCGGTCTAAAAAATTAGCATCAAATTAAAAATTGCTCATTAAACCCTCATCGAAAATTGAATTTCTCTCTCTAAACCTTTCTTCTTGTCGTGATAAGTCTGAGCTTTATCGCTTTTCTGAACACATCCGTCGATCCCCAATTCTCTTTCGCAGTTCATTTCTCTATTAGTACCACCAACGCCAATGTATGTTGTGTGGCCTTGTCGTTGCTTCATGTTTCTCTCTCGACAAGCTAGTTCTAGTGAGCTCACTTTCTGTTTGCTTAGCTCAAAGGCGATACATCAAGCTGTAGTAAGATGTGTTTCAGTTTGATATCACTTTCTTATTTTTCTTCTTTTCTTTATGGTTTTTTGAATGGGTTGAATTAGTATTTAGTAATCAATGAAATGTGCTTGTGGGTTCCACAGATTAAACATGAGTGATTTCTTCCTTTCATTTCTTATTATTCCTTGAATTTTACTGTTAATAATGAATATTTAGTTCTCAAGAATATATTTACACTTGAGGCCTACCCAATTGACCAACAAAATTAAATGATTTTTAGGGTTAACTTTCATGTCTACAAAATATGTATACATGCACTTATGATGTTAACTTCAAGTCAGCTTCTAGTGTTACAATTAAAGGAAAGAAAACATAATCATATCATGCATAATGTTAGTGCAACCCTAAAATGTATTGATATCAAAGATAGGAAGAAGAACTCACGTACACTTAGATAATTAGCAAAGAAATAACTAAATAGGAATAAAATTGTTTACTAATTTGACGCTTTTTTTAATTGATTGTGGACTTGTGGAAAAGTACACATTTGTTAGCTAGAGCTTAGGCATGTCTTGATGAGAGTTCCCAATCACAGGACCATAGCTCTTAAGTGTTAAAAGAACCCGAATAAGTGCATTTTTGTTTGCTTCATTCCTATCTTCTAATTTTGTCTTGTTGTTAGCATATTATATGTTAAAATAATGCATATTTTAGCATCTTGCACGGTTTTTTTTTTTTTTTTTTTTTTTTTTTGCTTCAAGATGCTTCTTATATGTTTGGATAATGTATGCTAAATATTTTTGTCTGTAGGAATTCGAATATGGATCACAATTGGATAAAATCTAAATGTACAAGTGTTGAATATGATAATGGGGTGAGGGAAGTTTTAAAATTTTCTAAAAGAAATGCCGATAATGGTATTGGGATGTTTTATGTCCCTTTTGTAGAATGTTTAAATGAGAAGAGACTAAGTGCTGTAGATATATATACACATTTAATTTGTGAAAATTTTGTAAGAGTTATACAATATGGGTATTGTGTGGTCAAGAAATAGAAATGCCAAGTGCATCTCAACAAGAGGAATTGACATTTGATGATAAAGACACGGATATGGATGATCGGATAAAGGATATTATTCGTGATGTAGAAGAAAAGACTTTTGAGAAATCACATGCATATGGTAATATGTGCAGTGATGCAAAGAAGCTGTTATACCCGGTATGCAAAATACCAATTGTTGAAAGCAATATTGAAATTGGTAAGTTTGAAAGCACAACATAGATGGAATGACAAGAGTTTTTCAGAATCACTTAAGGCTTTTAAAGACATGCTTCCAGATGATAATGTGTTGTCGAGTTGATACTTTAATGCTAAGAAAATACTTTGTCCACTGGGGATGAAGTATAAAAAGGTCCATAAATGTCCTAATGATTGCATATTGTATAGAAAAGAGTTTGAAGAGAAGCAAGAGTGTTCGATATGTGAAACCTCGAGGTACAAATCAAATAAGGCTCATGAAGTGCTGTGGTATCTTCCAATCATACTAAGGTTCAAGTGCTTGTTTGCTAATAAAAATAATGCACAAAATTTGAGCTAGCATGCAGAAGAGAGGATGTGTGATGGAAAGCTTCAACATCTGGCTTATTATTCTCAATAGAAGAAAATCAATCAATTATTTCCTAATTTCGGCAAAGAACCTAGGAATCTTAGGCTTGGTCTTAGCATGAATGACACGAATCCTTATAGTAGCCTTAGCAGTATAGATGTTCATGGCATATTCTCATGATTATTTACAACTTATCTCATTTGTCATGCATGAAACAAAAGTACATCATGTTGTCTATATTGATTTCAAGACAAAAATAACCCGAAAATGACATTGATGTTTATCTAGAACCCTTGATCGAAGACTTGGAAGAGTTGTGGGAAAAAGATATTGATATTTTTTACTTGAACAAAAATGAAGTTTTCAAAATGCGAGTCATGATCTTTTGTACTATAAATGACTTTCCAGCATATGGAAATTTGTCAGGGTATAATGTAAAGGGCTATAAAACATGTCCGGTTTGTGAAGATGGCACATGCTACCATCAACTTCAACATAGAAGAAAGACAGTTTATCTTGACTATAAGAGATTTCTTAGACCGGGTCACCCATATCGTAGATAAAATAAAGTTTTTTTTTGTGACCAAGAGTATTAAGGCATTTACTGATGAGCAAGTTTATGAAAAAATGAAAAATATCAATGTTATCTTTGGTAAGACTACAAAGAGTATAAATAAATAAATATATATATATGGAAAAAGAGATATGTCTTCTCTGATATTCTATATTGGCGTAATATTGATGTGAGATACTGTATTGATGTCACGCATGTAGAGAAAAATGTATGTAATAGTATTGTTGGGATACTTCTCAACAAATAAGGTAGTTCTAAGGATGGTGTGAAGACATATTAAATTTGCAAGTAATAGGAATACGAGAAAACTTACATCTAAGGCCATGTGGTAAGATAACTTATTATCCCCCAACTTCTCATACTTTGTCTGAGGATGAGAAAAAAAGTTTTTGTGAGTGTCTACATGACATCAAAGTTCCCTCGGGGTATGCTTCAAATTTTAAGCAGCTTGTGTCAATGATAGACTTGAAATTAGTAGGCTAAAAGTTTCATGATTGTCATGTCTTAATGTAATAGCTACTCCCAGTAGCTTTTAGAGGCATTGTCGAATATGATCTTCAACACATTTTGACTAGATTTTGTTTCTTCTTCAATGCTATATGTAGTAAAGTCATTGAGATTGAGAAATTAGATGAATTGGAAACTAAAAGATATCTTATCTTATGCTAGCTTTAGAAGCTTTTTCTTCCAACATTTTTTGATATCATGATACATCTAATTGTTCATATAGTGAGAGAGATAAAGTTGTGTGGGCCAATTCATTTACAATAGATGTACTTAATTGAAAGAACTATGAAATTCTTAAAAGGGTATATGAAGAACACAAACCGGCCTGAAGCATCTCTTGTTTAGAAATATGTTTCTGAAGAAGCCATGGAATTCTGTCAACATTATTTGTACAAAGTAAGACATATTGGGCTTCCTAAACGTCATCATGAAAGAGGGGGTAGACGCAGGGCTTCGTAAAGAGTGTAAATCCTGATGAATTGCTACAAGTCCACTTATACATCTTAACTAATGTTGATGAAGTTCAAGACAACATAAATGCACATAAAGAACTTATAAGAAAAGAAAATAGCTGAATAATTGAACAAACACGACATAAGAAATAATTATCATGAAGGGATATGTAAGGATATCCCTTTATATTTCACCCAAACCAAGAGGTCTCTACAAGTTTAGGACCATAAGAACTCATCTTCAACAAATCAACAAGCCCCCTGTTAGGATAATTTTGGTAATATTCGTATGCATGATTATTTGAAAAGATTAGGGTTTTAATATTCTTTCTTTGTTCATAAACAATGTCATTAATTATGTTCTTTTATTGAAGAGTCCTGATGGTGATATCATAGATTGTGTTGTGTCTCATCAACAACCAGCTTTCGATCATCCCATATTAAGAGGACATAAACATGAAATTAGATATCTTAGGCTGTGGTCTGTGATGAATAATAGTTGTAAATTAGATATCGATTTTGTTCCAACTTGAATTAGAATATTGTTGGTATTATATTCATTTACTTTGTATATTTATTTCCAACAATTCAATTTGTAACTTATATTGAGTTGTTTAGAGCATGTAGCTTAAACTGTCTTTTACATGTTAGATTAGATGATGGGTAAGAAGAAGAATAGAGTGGATATGTGGAAAACATGAAAAAATTTAGATCGAATGTTATAAATATAAGGTCTACCAAGAATTAAGACGAGACTTTTAAGATCAGTTTTAAAAATATAAGATCTAAATACTATTTGGAAGACGTGTTTTTGAAACAAAATCTAAAAACCGATCTTAAAAGTTAAAATTTTAAGATCGGATCTTTTACACAACCAGTCTAAAAAATCTGAATTTTTAGACCTGATCTTTTTTGCAACCGGTTTATAAAGTCTAACCTTTTAGACCAAATATGAGCCAAGTCAGATTTAAAAAGTGCAATTTTTTAGACCTAATATTTGAGTAATCAATCTAAAAAGTATTTTTTAAAAAAAAACTGGTTGTTCAACCGATAAGGAATAACAAAATTTTTAGACTGACTGTATCAAGATCTAATCGAGAACGGGTCTAAAAAATGAATTTTACCCAACCAAAAAAGTGAATTTTACCCAACCAAAAGAGTGAAAGCAAAACAAACATCATTACAAAAACCAATCAACGTCATGACCAAATAAAAGTTTGTGAGTAAATATAAGAACTGACAATGACTAATAATATAATGCTTTTGATGCGTGCGTGTATACATACATGCACACATATATCTCTGTGTGTGTTTGTTTATGTGCACTAGGCTATAGAAAGATCTTAAGGTAGTCGTCCATGCGCGTGTAGTTCACCTCCGGATAAAGCTGGGATGCTTCTTCTCCATCTTCTCCGATCTCAAAGTTGGTCAAACATCCTTCATAGAATATATGGTAGAAATGCCCCACTCCTACTTGCTGTGCATAATCCAAACCTGCCCAATATATATACACACTAATTAATTATATTGCACTATAATATATTAACAAAATATCACATCGATTAGTTAGACATTGAATTAAAGATATATAAAATTAAATCAAGTCCTATTAATTGACTTAAATCATTTAGATATGTATATAGGCAACATCAACCTATACCTATATGTAAAAATTCAACATGCTAACGCAACACCATCTTTTTTCCAGCATTAATCAATGATCCATATATATGTGTGTTGATATAAAACATGGATTTTATTTTTGTTAAGCACATGTATTAGCTGGATTTTATTGAGGCAATCATGTTTAAGATATTGTCGGGCACGTAATATGCAGACACCTATCTCAGCTGGAATTTAAACATCGGTTTGTCATGCCCCTTTTGCTAAATCCAACATTGTTCGTATAAAACGTGGATATTAATGAATCCATCAAGGTTATATACATGAATATGTTTGGTACGGGCATGTTTGATTTACCTTTCATGGAGGAGAGAAGGTCGTGTTCAGATAAGGTGGACTTGCGAAGTTGCTTTCCAGAGAGTTTCTCCCATTTCTCAAACAACTGTCGTTGGGACAAAATGTTGTCTGGTGGTCTTAGGTACACTGTCTTGTTCAATGTTCGAGGGTCATCTATTGTTTTTATGGTGTACCTCGCCACATCATCTTCGTCCACAAACACAACTGCATGCACAAATATATTCCAACCCTAAATTAAAAACCCTACGTCGAGATATCATATTTTATATTGATATTTAATACATTCTTGTGTTGAGATATTATATTATAACTTAATTTTATATTGATATATTTCCTCAGTGTAAATGTAAATGACAGCAACAAATGTATGTGTCCTGTTAGGTTGTTAATTATTACCTTTAACGTTGCCATCTCCGTAGAGGGTGACGTTGTCGGTGACTGGAGGGAGGAGGGTGCACATCTGAGAGAGGTTTCCGGCGAAGTAACCGGCGAAGCAGTTGGCAGAGACGTATGTGAAAGGGATGTTGGCTTCCTCAATGGCTTTTCTAACTTTCATTTTCTCGTCAAACGTCACCCTTCCTGGTTCTATTGCATTCCCCATTCGTGCTGGGTCCATCCCAAATTCTGACGGCAAAAATCTCTGCCCAAAAAAATTATAAATCATTAATAATTAATTAATACTGTTAGAATATAAGGGTGTGTGTGTAATTGATTAGTTAATAATGAATTAGTTAGTTAGTTGCCCAATAAGTGAGTATTACAATTACTCTTTGTAAAAAAAATCAATATAAATCATTAATAATTAATTAACAAATACATAACTAACACTTCATGAGTGTCATTATTATTTTAGGTGAGCACTCTCTTGTGGAGTTGCACGATCCAATTGCAGAAACAGAGCTTATATATATATGTCTAAAAGGATTTATATACGTTTTTGAGAAATATATACTCTCTGCTCATAAATATATGACATATTTCTGAGTGTGATCTTAGTTCTAATTTTAAATATAAAGCATATTTTTTATGTTTGTTTATTTCTTTTTAATTTATTCCTATTGAAGTTCTTTTAACAATAATTAAGAAAGAAAGAGCATAAAGAAATTAAAAAAGATTATTAAAGTGTTTTAAAAATACATGTCATATTAACTAATTTTTTTAATTTAATAAACTGAAATAAATATGCCTTATATTAATTATAGAAGGGAGTGATGGAAGGAGAATACGCAAGTGTGTATATATATAATTCATTATTGGGATGTGTATTTGTCCATATCATAGTTAAAATCTCGATTTATTACTACGATTTTACGTTTTTTTTTTTTCATTAAAACGATTTTACTAATTTTCCAAACGATTTTCTTACATTACGATTTTTTATCCCTATTCCGATTTTACGTAAAATCTCGATTTTAACTACCTTCGTCCATATCATCATTAAATGAAAGAAACAAAACTACCAGTGGAAACATATATATATATATATATATATATATACACACACACATATATATATATATGATAGTTTTGTTTCATTTATGATATGGACAAATACCTACCCCAACAATAAATTTTACGTGAATGAAATTTTCTGATGTACACTGTCACTTTCTTTACATTGAAAAAAAAATAAAGACCTACGGCTGAAATTTGTGTTTAAAGGAAATTCACACACGAAAAGTCAACCAATTTGTCCCCACCACATGTCAGAGTATATGTTTAGTTGTCTACCCATTTTGGGTTTCAGAAAAAGAGATGAGGGTGATACTTCTTTTCTTTTCTTTTTTTAATTATCGTCCTAATATTTTATAAATATTTTATAATACTGTGCAGCTGTAGATCTTTTCTAAATATATAAAAATTTTAAGCGCATGGGTAAACTAACTTGGAGAATATCTAGCCACCTGCATGTCATGTTCGTGTTGGTGGTACTAGGTAACTTGAGTTGCCAAATTAAGTTTAAAAATTTGATTAATTAATTATTAATTCTATAACACTTTTTAATTAAATATTCAAACTCCGTCAAATTTGTCAAAGAAAATTTTTTTCATCTCTTATTTCAACCAGCTGGCTAAGAATATACGTAATGATCTTGAAAATGTCGCCCTAATTAATCAGCAAAAAATAGTATACTAATACTCTCAATATTTATTCTACTTGGATTTAGTGAGATCTATGTCATTTCTTGTTTTTTCCCAAATTGATCCACATACTTCATTTATTAAATTTGAGTGAGCCACTCTTAATTATGAGCGCAACCCATTGAAATATAACTCAATAATTATAATCTCACAAAAAAAAAAATATAGATTATATATTTAAACTCTCCCAAATATAGAAGTGGTATATAGATATATGTGTGTATAAACACACACATATGTATGTATGTACCTTGACGTTTCCGGCTTCTTTGATGGCCTCAACGAGCTTGAGCTGAACCAGCAAGTTATGGTGAACGCCGGACATGGTGCAGATGACGACGTCAACCTTCTTAACTGCGTCGACGAGGCTCCGGTGATAGGAGAAGGAGGCCTGAACGAGACGAGCACCTTGCTTCTTGAAGGACAAAAGCATCTGAAGCTTGTCAATGTCAAGGCCTATCTCAGGACGCTGAAAAACATAAGTCTCATGTCCCCTTCAAGACTCGCCTTCACCATTCTCTTCCCTATGTACCCTGTGCCTCCCACCACCAGAACCTTGCTCTTCCCCATTATTATTCTCTCCCCCCCTTCTCTCTAGCTAGCTATATATGCTTAATGAAGATCTTCCTTGGCAGTGCAATTTACTCTTTCCCAGCGAAGAAAGGTGCTATTATTTGATATGCCCTAAGAGGGTCGGTGTCTTGATTGAATTTTTGACAAGACTTTCGCTTTAATTTATTTCAGGGGAAAGAAAAAATTAACTTTAAAATTATAAAATCTTAAATCATGCATTTTTTATAAAATGAGTTATGTGTCATTGATTTATCAATTCTTTGTAATAAATCTTATTTAAGATTTTACAATTTCAAACTTTTCTTTTTTTTTTTTTTTTTTGCAATCATTTTTCTTAAACTCTAAGTTTTTGTTTTTAAACCATACAAGTCACCTCTGTCAGTAGATATAGTCGAAAATTGAAATTTTGGTTAAAAGGAATAGACGACAAAGTGTTTTGCGGTAAAATAATCAGTGTTAAATATGAAGACTAGATTACTCCTTTAATTTAGGGAAAAAAATTTCAAATAAAGATGAGATATATATTTGGATATAATTTGCTTCAGGTGATGACATAATTTTTCAGTAATCTTCAATAAAATTTCAATCAGTCTTCGTTAATATTCAAAAACTCTTCAATGTATCATTGGAAGATGAAGGAAGAAAATTTCTCTTCAAGAATCTGCAATTAACTTTAATGAATAATCATGAGCGGAAAGAATAATATAATTGAGCGTCATGATCATAGCTAATATATATTCGAATAAAATTGTCACGTTTTCATGAAAAAGTTCGTCATCTTCAAGATCAAGGGCCTCAATCAGTCCCAACCCTTTTCATTCTTAAAATGTTTTCTCTATCTTGAAAAATTATGCAATAATGAACAACCAATTTTTCGAGTAGATTAAATTTACATGTTTTCTTAAAAACGGTTCTCGACTCAATATAGGATGTCAGGGAAAAGGCTTTTTATTTTATTTTATTTTTTAAAAAACTTATTATCCTATTAAAAAAATTGGACCCGGCTTTGTCATTTTTTGCTCTCGTCCCCTGCCCTCTTTTGCCGCTAAAACAGCGCCATTTTGGGGTAAAGGACACTACTACAAAAATTCGATATTACTACCCTAAAAACGTCACAAATAAGAAATAGGTAGTAAAAAATGACAAATATAAGAAAAATGAGTGTTCAACGTCCCGAATTATTGTTTAGAACTTAAAATTGATTTTTTGGCGTTTAATGTTTTTTCGGGACGTCTAAAATCTGCCAAATAATTTGGCGCTAGAGGAAATATTGGAGAATTTTTGTTGCGCCATGATATAAATTTGGCGTAAAAATTGGTGAAAATTGGCGACCTGATTAGAAATCAGGTCGCCAATTTTCAAATATTGGCGACCTGATTAAATATCAGGTCGCCAATTGTCAAAAATTGGCGACTGATTGAATATCGGGTCGCCAATTGTCAACTATTGGCGACGATTTCTAATCGTCGCCACTTATACAAAATTGGCGACTGATTTTTTAATCAGTCGCCAATTTTCATTTAAAAACCCAAAAGCCGCGATAAACCCTTCGTTTGTTTGTGTTAAAAAAAAACCTATCATTCGTATTTCCCTACGGGCGGCCACCACCGTGTCTCCTCCGTCTTCCCTCTGTTTCGGCGTGTCCCCACCTTCTCCGACGATCTCTAAAGGTACGAGCCCTTGCTTTCATGGTTCGTTAGTGTTCGATCGTTATTGTTAAAAACAACCCTTCACGCGTTCGTCATTTCCCTCGACGGCGCCCGTCATTTTTCCCCTTTTCGCTAGTCGTCTCCTCCGTCGCCACCACCGCGTCTCCTCCGTCTTCCCTCTTCGCGGCGTCCGTCGGCTCTCGTTCTCTATTTACGGCGCGTCCCACACCTTCTCCGATGATCTCTCTAAAGGTAAACTCTACGAAGGCGTCACTTAGTTTCTTCGTCTTCCTTTTTCCACTTCTTGCATCATATATGAGATTTTGTAGCTATTCCTTTTCCTTGCTCTTTGCCTTTATTTTTTCGGTTGGTTTACATTTACTAGGTGTTGGGAATGGGCATTTTGGATTTTTCTTGTTTTGATTTTGGTTTTTAATAATGTGTCTACATTGTTGCATGCATTATTTTGATTTTTTTTTTTAAAAAAATGAACAATTTTGAGAGAAATAAAAGAACTTTTTCTTGTGCAAGTTGCTAGTTTGAGGTGATGATATGTTATTGATATGCCTAGGCTTGAAAAGACTTTATCTTACTTTGATGATGCTAGTTAAGTGGTAATTAGCTTAGATTGGATGCAATTTGATGATGATACTATGCTTGGTACCTACATTTGTGCCTTCATGCCGTGATGTTCATTTCTAGTGTGGAGCTCTACTTTAATTCTTGCTCTATGGTAGAGGGCGGTGAGCAAGTGAATTGAGTGAAAAAGAACCCCTATGTAGGTGAGTGAGTGATACACTTTATATCCTATGTATGTCTTTCTTGCTTGGACCCCCTGTCCGGGCCCCGTCCCCGAACCCCGACTCCCCCGACCCCCCGTCCTTTTTATAGTTAGTAAGTTTTGTTGAATTAAGCTGAAATTGGTTGTTATTGAAATTTTGGGATGTCTTACTTTTAAGGGGAAATGCGAAATTTCCTTAAAAGAAAGCATGCCGTTCTTGAAATTGACATGAACTTGATTTGTTGTTGGAAATGTCGTAGGTGGTAATAAAATGGGTCATAGTTGGATGAATGCGTTGAGAACTAGTGAAGAATATGAGAATGGGGTGGAAGAGTTTATTGAATTTGCTAGAAGGAATGTGGCCACAAAAAATGGGATGTATTATTGTCCATGTGTTAATTGTTTAAATGGGAGTCGAAGGGTTATTGGCGATATAAGGGACCACCTACTTTGTGATGGAATACACCTTCGATACACAACGTGGATATGGCATGGTGAGGAAGTAAGTACCGGTGCGTCCCACGCAAATGAAGTTGAGGTAGATGATGATGATGGAATGGAGAAAATGATTAATGATGTTGAGGCGAATCTTTTGCACAATCGGGTGAATATGAAAGCGTGCGGAGTGATGCGAGAGACACCTTTGTTCCCTGGGTGTACTAAGTATACACGGTTGACTGCGACCTTACATTTGGTCAACTTAAAGGCAACTTGTGGGTGGACCGATAGCAGTTTCACGTCGCTGCTTGAATTGTTGTGTGATATGTTGCCAGATGATAATGTACTTCCAAATCGTATGTATGACGCCAAGAAAATCTTGTCTACGATGGGTATGGAGTATAAAAAGATACACAGTTGCCCTAATGAGCGCATATTGTACGAAACGAGTACGAAGGCCTCGTAATTGTCGAAGTGTAAAACTTCATGATACAAAGTGAAGAAAGTTAGTGTTTACGGAGAGCGAGACAACAAAAAGGCAACCTTTGAAGGCATTGTGGTATCTTCCAATAATTCCACGGTTTAAGCGTCGTTTACTAGTAAAGCAACGGCGAAGAAGTTGAGATGGCATTCGATGAGAGAATATCCGATGGAAAATATCTTCGGCACCGGTGACTCTCCGCAATGGAAGAAAATAGACGAAATGTTCCCTCAATTTGGCGGTGAGCCAAGAAACCTTCGGCTAGGGCTTTGTACGAGATGGCTTCAATCCGTATCGAACTCTTAGCAGCACCCATAGTGCATGGCCGGTTCTCCTTGTAATATACAACTTACCTCCCTGGCTATGTATGAAACGCAAGTATGTGATGCTTTTTATGATGATTTCTGGACAAAAACAACCCAGGAACAATATCGATGTGTACTTGGCGCCTTTGGTTGAGGATTTGAAGAAGTTGTGGGAGGAAGGCGTAGATGTGTTTGATGCATATAAGAAGGAGCACTTCAAGTTGCGCGCAATGATTTTTACCACGATAAACGACTTTCCTGCATACGGAAATTTGTCAGGGTACAGTGTGAAGGGGCATAAAGCATGTCCAATATGTGAAGTAGACACAAACTTCCATCAACTAAAGCACGGAAAAAAGACGGTCTACCTCGGTCACAGGAGGTTTCTTCATCGGTTCCACCCATATCGTAAGTTAAGAAAGCGTTTTAACGGCTTACCGGACGAGCACGGCTCCAAAGGCATTAAGGAGAGGACATTTATAGTCGGGTGAAACATATCAATGTCATATTGGGTAAGCGGCAAAGGAAGGCAGTGAGAAGAATATATGGAAGAAGAGATCAATTTTCTTTGATCTTCCATATTGGCGTAGTCTTGATGTGAGACACGTCTTGATGTGATGCATGTGGAGAAAAACGTTTGTGATAGCCTTGTCGGTACTCTTTTGCACATACCGGGGAAGACTAAGGATGGAATTAGTGCGAGACTAGATCTGGTTGATATGGGAATAAGAGAACGGTTACATCCACGAGTAATGGAAGATGGTAAGAGGGCATACATGGAGCCGCAACTCATACACTATCAAAAGCGGAGAAGAAAAGTTTGTGTGGATGTCTATATGACATTAAGGTGCCACAAGGATATTCTTCTAATTTGAGAAAGTGTGTCTCAATGAACAATTTGAAGTTAGTGGGAATGAAGTCCCATGATTATCATGTGTTGATGCAACAACTACTACCAATAGCTATAAGAGGCATTATGAAAGATGAAGTTCGATCCACTATAACAAGATTGAGTATTTTCTTCAATGCTATCTGCAACAAAGTCATTGACATTGAAAAGTTGGATGAATTGGAGAATGAGGGTTATATTATTTTGTCCCAACTAGAGATGCATTTCCCTCCTGCTTGTTTTGATATCATGGTGCACTTGATAGTGCACTTGGTAAGGAGGTAAGGCTGTATGCGGTCCAGTTTACCTAAGGTGGATGTACCCTTTCGAGCGATACATGAAGATCTTAAAAGGGTATTCTAAAAACCCTTATCGGCCGGAAGCCTCAATAGTTGAGAGATATGTAGTTGAAGAGGCTATGGAGTTTGCAAAGATTATCTATCGGGCCGACGATACAATCTCAAAGCATGACGAGGGGATAAGCGAGGGAACTCGAGGAATCAAAGCGAAGAATAAGCATCGTGAAGAGGTGTTGCAAGCACACCTATACATCTTGAATAATACGGAAGAAGTTCAACCATACATTGATGAACACGAAAGAGTTTGAAGAATATGAATCCAAGGAAGAGTGACATGCAGATAGCGAATGAGCAAAAGAAGACGTTCATAAAGTGGTTTAGTGAGAAGGTATTGCACGAGACCGGAGTGTCAGATACAATCGAGTGGTTAGCCTGGGGGCCTTCTTTTGGTCATCACTTGGAGCGATTTACGATGTAAACGGATATTCTTTCTACACAAAAGACCAAGATGATGAAGTCTTTGTGCAAAATAGTGGGGTGATGGTTGAAGCTGAATCCATGCACTTTTCGAGTTCGAAAGACAAAAACCCGGTGTTAGCATCAATGGCCTATTATGGAGTGATCGAAGAAATATGGGAGATCAGCTACTGACAAGTTCAAAGTTGCTTTATTGAAATGTAAGTGGGTTAGCAATAATCTTTGTTGTAATAGATCCTAAATTTGGATTTGTCTCGTTGATCTTCAAAGACTTGGTCATAGAGATGAGCCATTCATTTTAGCAAGTCGGGCGAAACAAGTGTTTTATGTTACGAGACCACGAAAATAAAGAAATGTCAATTGTACTTCAAAGTAAAAAACGAAGTATGGTGAAGAATCCTTGAACCTTGACGATACACTCCCTTTCGGCACAAATCCACCTGACACGTGAAGTTGAATTGGTAGATGATGAAGAATATCTTTGCAAGAAAGGATCATTGTGAAGGAATATGGGAAACCATGTAAAGTAAGATCTTGATTACGAAATGATTTGTTTAACTACTATGTTCTTTTTGTGGTCGTTTAACATGTTGGTTCATTTTATTAATTTGTTTATTATTTAAAAACCTATCTAACATAAATTTTTGTGGTCTTTGATGAACGGGAATATGTCTAGCTCGGACGAGTCATCGGGAGATAGGGTTGATATGCCCATTGTGAGAAAGGGGAGAGGTAGCACACACGTGGGTGCGCTAATTGCTCGCCGTGATGATCGAAAAAAGAGGCTGCATGTGGAGTTTGATGAAAATATGAATCCGGTTAGCGAGAGAGGAAGACAACTTCATTAGCTATTTAGGCTATATGGCTCGAAGCAAAGTGCGTATTGTTTACTCGGCTTGGAAGTTCGTTCACGAGAAGACGAAGGAGTTGATTTGGACACGATTTTGGTATCTCACTTTCGATATATCTGCATTTGTATCTTTAGTCTTATTACTTGATTTCTTTCATATATTCTCTTTCACCTTGCGGCAAATATTTGATGTCCCCTAACACTAAGGCCATGAACAAGCATTGGATGGGCGAAGTTCGTCTCCGTTGGAAGGATTTTAAGAACAAGCCGACAAAAAAGTATATTCGCGGGCCAAAGAGGGACGAGGATCCATGTATGACCTATGACTTCATTTCTCCGGAGGATTTGGAGGGAGTTTGTGGCGTCCGGCAGAATCCCGAATTTACGGTAAAATTTATGTCATATCTTATCTTTAATTTGAATCTACTTGAATTCGTACGATCGGTTTTGTTTGAATTCGTGTCACAGGAAACAAGCCAAGCCAATAGAGAGAGGCAAGCGAAAAATAAGTATCCGCATTGCTTGTCTAGAGGTGGCTACAAAAAGCCGGAACGAAAGATGATGGAGGAAGAGCTACGGCGAATGAAGGAAGCTTCCCAATCCGATCCTTCCACTGCTATCCAGGCCCCTGAGCGTCCTCCTCGTCACAAAAAATGGAAAGCTGCGAGAATGAAGGGTGACAAATACATCAATGAAGATGTTGCTGAGGTTGCCTCAAAGATTGTAAGTAGTTAAATTAGAAGTATTAAATAGCCTCAGTTGTTTCATACTATAAGAGTTTAGTTATTATTTATGAAAAATCTTATGGTACGGGATGAACTTGAGCGGCGAGCGGCCAAGGCTCATTCACGCCAGTACACGGTAGGACATTTTGTCGACGGCTATTGGGAAGCGGATTACCTTGATCTTTGTTCGAGGAGACGAGGGGAGTTAGTGTCGCAAAATATTTCGGACGGCGTTCACGTTTGTATGCCGAAGAGAGCCATCGGGAGCTTGAAGCCGGTCGATCAAACCTCGTAAATGAGGTTATGGCACAACTACGGGGTGAAATGCAAGCTATGGTACAACAGCAACGTACAAGCCGACGAATCCCGAGGATCCCCGGCGGCAAGGATATTTTTCGGCCTCGAGGAGGTACATATTGGCGAGCCGTCTCACACTCCTCAGGTACCTATTGGCGGACCTTCTCCCCTCCGAGGTACATATTGGCGAGCCGTCTCACACTCCACGGGAGGTATACCTTGCACTCTATATTTGGATGACCCGCCGGCGGATTGTTGCCGATGGTCTTGTTTACCCGAACAAGACAAACACCACGGCAAGCAAATTCTAGAATCCCAACGTCGGGTGGGCAGCGTGACGAGTGTGCGAGAGGGGAAGAAGAAGGCGGCCGTCCGTTGATGACGAGGAGGTTACCACGCTAGGCGCGCCATCACATGGTTCATCCTTTGGCGGCTCATCTTATTGAGATGGGGACGACACCTCCGATGGTAGGAAATACATAGATGATTGATTATGAGTTGTTTCCGATTGATTTTCATTATATTGCTCATTCACTCATAATATGTTTTTTATGTTTTCATAGGATGAACAAGCTGCGGGCTTATTTCCCTACTTAGCACAAATTGCGAGAGTTGTACAAGGACATCGGCCTTATAAGCTTGCGAGATGCCTCCGGGCATTGTCGGCGAGAAAAAGACATATCCGATAACATTTTACAAGAAAGATTTGACGGAGTTTTTGACGATGGATTGTTTAGATATACGGTTTATTCAACTTGCAATCCTGTAAGTTTTTTTAACCCTTTAATTATGTTAGTACTCTTGTTTTTGTTTAATATTTTCAATAACATTTATCATTTCATTTCATAGTGTCTGCCGTGAATTATGTGCCGGCACAAAGCGAGCGGGTTCGTTTGGATACTTATGTCCTGGATGCACGGCTTCGGCTCGCAATACGTTACCCAGGAGGTCAATTTATATTGGTTTAACAATGGGCGACGGAGAATCGTCTTGTTATCTAGCGCCAATACATGAAAGGTGCGTACTTTTGTTTTGTCTATATAATATTTTTGTGAATAAATTGCTTTCTTATCTTAATTTAATATTAATACGTATATGTTGTAGGGGTCATTGGACGTTGTGTGTTGTTTGTCCTGGAAAGAACTCTTGTTATTGGTTCGATTCAGTAGGTGGCACTCCAAACGAGGATATCAAAACCATGTTTGCCGAGTAAGTACATTTTTGTCTGAATCATCGATTCTTTTTTTAAATGAATGGTTTAACATGTCAGTTAATTTCCATTTTAATGATAGGGGCCTCAAGACGTATAGACGGCTTATCAATGCAAAAGAGCGGGGTGGACCGAGGTGGTATAAACCGAGCGGTGAGTAGTTTCAATTCAAGTTATTTCATTGACACGGTAGCTTTCGATATGCCTTTATTCGTTTTTAACAATTTTCCTTTGATTTATAGTGCCATCAACAACCGGGGAGCAGAGTGCGGATATTACGTTATGAATTGGATGCAATCCATCGTTACCGACGGACGTGTTCAAAATTTTCAAAAAGTACGTAATCGCTTTGTGATTCTCAAGTTTATTGAATTTTTGTTGTTGTACTTGAGTTGTTAATTATTTCCTTCACTTAATTGGTTTATCTTATTCCACGTTTTCCAATTTACGGTTTATGGGTACTAGGGATCCGTACTCGCGGGATGAGATCGATTCGGTTCGAGACATGATAGCTAGACATCTTCTTCAACACATAGCCTAGTTAGTAGTGAGCATGATTAGTATGTTATTTTGTTAGTGATTCAAATTTGCTCTTGTTGTTCATTTGTATCTATTTGATGTTTTGTCTGTTCAAAATATGCAAGTTTGGTGTTATATATTGTGTTTATGTATTGTGTTAGTGTGATTCTTGTGTTGCTTGGTGGTTTCTGGCTGATGCCAAAAACTTGGTAGATATCTCATAGTTGTAATCCTATTGATAGTTTGTGTCTTTCCAAGTTTGGTGTTATTGTCTAGTTTGTGTCTTTCCAAGTTTGGTGTTATTGTCTAGTTTGTGTCTTTCCAAGTTTGGTGTTATTGTCTAGTTTGTGTCTTTCCAAGTTCTTTTGTATTATTTTACTTGATTTTATTACAGCGATATGATCCAAAACTTGGTAGCTAGATATCTCCTATCTCATTATTTTATGTATTGTGTTAGTGTAATTCTTGTGTTGCTTGGTGGTTTCTAGCTGATGCAAAAAACTTGGTAGATATCTCATAGTTGTAATCCTATTTGATAGTTTGTGTCTTTCCAAGTTTGGTGTTATTGTCTAGTTTGTGTCTTTCCAAGTTTCTTGTATTATTTTACTTGATTTTACTACACCGATATGATCCAAAACTTGGTAGCTAATCTCCTATCTCATTGTTACCAGTAATGTATGAGGGAAAAATTAAAATGTAGCTAATATTTAAAAAAAAAACTCAACAAAGGCGACCTGAATTAATGATCAGGTCGCCTTATGAACTCATTAAGGCGACCTGAAATTACAATCAGGTCGCCTTAATGTAAGTAATAAGAAGACGATTACAAATCGAATTCGCCTTTAAAGCGAACTCAATTAATCAGTCGCCTTATTAACCTTAATAAGGCGAACTCAATATTAATCGGTCGCCTTATTAACCTTAATAAGGCGAACTCAATATTAATCGAGTCGCCTTAAAGGCGAATTCGATTTGAAAATCAAGTCGCCTTATTAACCTTAATAAGGCAACCTGATCTTAAATCGGGCCGCCTTTATAAGCGACTGATCTAGAATCGTCGCATCTTAATAAAGCGACCTTATTTAAGATCGTCGCCAAATTCAAAATTTTCCTCTACCCCTCCAAGACGTCCCTCAGTAAAGGGGACGTTAATTGGGTCTTATTTAGGTCGTCTTTTAGCATTTTTGTAGTAGTGGGAGGGCAGTAGTAGTGCCCCTTTGTTTTGAAAAATAATTTCAAGATACTGACTGATACTAAAAAGATACTTCAGGATACTGAATGATACTAAAAAAATAATCTATGATCTTGAAAAAAAAATTAGGATCTTGAAAAAAAAAATCCTGAAGTATATTTTTAATACAAATCGATGCGAAATAATTTTTCAAGATCCTAAAGTATTTTTTTATTATCGTTCGATATCATAAAGTATATTTTTAGTCTTAGTCATTAGTCATTACATATGAAATATTTTTTCAAAGAAAAAAAAAAGGCAAATCTGCCATCCTTTTCGCCAAAATGGGGTCATTTTGGCGTAAAGAAGGCAACAAATGGGAGAAGAAAAGGACCAAAGCCGAGTCCATAAAAATCATGCATGGAACAACTTTTTTTGAATAATGTTTCCTTAAAACGCCACACACACACACACTATATATATATATATATATATAAAAACATAAATATGTGTGCATATGTGTGTGTATTCAAATGGAAATGTAGGAATTTTTGGGGGGTTGAAATATTGGTCTTTTAGTTATCAAGGCAATAAGCTGAGAAGGACAAACTGCCTGAATAATATTAACAGCCTTCCATCATCAAGAAACTAATAATGTTACAATAAATTAAGATTGATTCTCAATAAATAAATAAAAAAGTACTCCCTCTAGTCCTAATTGTAAGAACACTTTCGTAGTACAATTTGTACTACGAAAGTGTTTTATAGGACCGAAGGTAGTAAGAGATATTATTATTTCATTATCAATCTTTTCCCCCATAATGTTACAATAATATATAGAATATTTAAGTGTGCTTCATGCATGTGGTTGGTTGATATATAATTGTCAATTGCTTAATCTGCTTAGCTTTTAAGGTTATGCAACACATTTTCTGCAGGTAGTTGTTTTTGTCTGTGTGGTGTCGTTCGGTGTCACCCTAAAAATTATATAAAATATAATTTTGCCTTTGGGTGAAGAAAGTGTACAAGTTTCTCTTTTTGTGTTCTTTAAACTTTGAGTTGGTGACATTTGAAATATTTTAAACCTAAATATTATCTATTGCTGGTCACAGTTAGTTAATTTCTTAAGTAGTTGTGGCGCTTTCACATGCACACATGTGGACATGTTGATTAATAAATGTATAACATTACTTTTTTCCCCATGAAAACTGCGTTAAATAATAATTGAAACATTATATACATATATATAGAGAGAGATATGTATGTGTGTGTCTCACCGGGTCCTATTTATAAGTCTCTTTTGATCAAAAAATTGGGTTCTATTTATAAGTCCTCTTTCATGTAATAAATGAGATTGTGACAATTTTGCTCATATTAATTGTACCAATGGAAATAGAAAGAGAAGAAAGAGTTCAAAGATACTCATTCATAAATGAGGGAAAGTTAAAAATCTATCCAATAATCATTGAGCTAACTATCACTCCTTGATATGTATGATTTAATTAAAAAAGACTTATAAATAGGATCAGACTGATATATACAGAGTATATCAATCACCGACTGACCGACGAGTCCATTTTCCTCCCCATATTGCACTCTGATGTAATATGTGACGATACAATGACACCAAATGGAATTTACTTGGTACATAATATTCGTGATTGATGTTACTATAATCGCTACTAAAAAAAAAAAAAAACAGCTATGATGCTTTTTTACAATTGTTATGTACTCATATAATGGGCCTGATAGATATGCAACCTCATAAGGGCACTTTATGACAGGATCTCTCCTTAATCAGGTAAAATGCTAATCACCCAATGATCATGCCTATAATCCTGGATGTACAAGTAGTAGAGCAGGCATTTGCAGATCGTGAAGCGCGTATTCTCGAGAACGGACGTAGGAGGATTGAAACCCTAGGTGGTCTCTATAAATAGCAGGATACCCTTCAGGTGCATTCTCTCCACTCTCTATTAAATTACTTTACATTCAGTCCCACTGTGTACACACCCCACCCCTCTGACGAAACGTCACATTTGTGTAGCATAGTGATCACCGAATACTCTCTGTTATCTTCTCAAGATGTTGAAGAACATAAGTCTCATGGCCAGCTCTTCAAGACTTGCCTTCACTATTCTCCTTCCTAAATACCCTGTGCCTCCTACCACCAGAACCTTGCTCTTCACCATCAATTCTTTCTTACTCTACACAATACCTAGCTAACTCTCCTCTCTCTCTCTCTCTCTCTCTCTCTCTCTCTATATATATATATATATATATATATATATATACATAAATGCTTGCTTGCTGTCTCAAGATGCAGATATTATTAATTGTTATATGTGGAGACCGTTTTTTCAACAAACCTTGATCATCTTTGAAATTTTGTTACGCGCCGAAGTTTCAAACTGGGAACAGTCAATTAAGTCTAGATGGTCCGTCAATTGATTAGCTTGTCCGGGACGAAAACTATTCTTGACACACACACACATATATATATAAAAAAAGGAAAAGCACTTGTACCGAAAAGCACTTGTACGGAAGTAATCATAAAAAAGTTTCATACCAAATTTTTCTTATAAAAAAGTCCCTAAAAACTTTTTTGTGATTAATTGTTGAATTCCCCTCACAAAAAATCTTGTTGTCAAAATAACTTTATTAGTTCATTGTTAAAATGGATTTTTATGTTATCAAAAATTCTCGGGGTTTTTCCTCTCTTGTATAGAATTTTATAAACTTAAACAATTTTTGACAAAATGAAAAGTCGTTTTGATAACGTAAAAGCCATTTTCATAGGAACATTTTAACAACTAATAAAGTCATTTTGACAATATGAAAAACTATTTTGACGACAAGACTTTTTTATGAGGGGAATTCTGTAACTTATTCACAATTAATCTCAAAAAATCTCTACGGAGTTTTGTGAGACTTTTTTATGATTAATTCCATATTTTAGAACTGATAGTGATTTTTCCATAAATAAATAAAACTAAGGGCCCGTTTGTTATGCGGAAGATTGGCCGAAGGAAAGGGAAGATTGCAGATCTTCCATCACCGAACACGTTTGGTAGCCTTGCCTTCCGGGAACCTTCGATCTTCCTTCATTCATGGGAAAACCACTTCCCTCCATTTTCGGTGGGAAAGTTGATCTTCCCTAGGGAAGAAATTCCAAATGACCATCTTCTCCTCCTTCAATCATCCGTCTTCCTTGCAACCGCCGACGCCGCCTCCGCCTCCTCCTCCTCTCGCAAATCCGACGCCGACATTGCAAGGATGAAAAGAAATCTGATTTTTTTTTTTGGTTGTTGTTAGGACGTCGGGGATCAAGAAATCGAGAATGCCCCAAGCATTCTCCAGAATGCCCATGGCATTCTGGAGAATGCTTGAGCATTCTTGAGAATGCCCATAGCAATTCTCGAGAATTGATGGGCAGTCACCCTTTGTCGTTTCATATTTTTCTGTCTCTTTCCATTCTGCCACTGTGAAAATATAAAATTCAATTACGGGAATGTTTTTTTGTTTTTTTAATTTAGGGGCATTTTTGGTATTTTACCTCACATTCCCACTTAACTAACACTCAATTCTTCATACCAAACCATTCATTTTCCCTCAACTTAAGTTCCCTTCCCATTATCTACCAAACAAATTTCAACTTTTTAATTTCCCTCACAATCTTCCCTTCCATTCCTTTCCTTTTTTTAAATTCCTTTCCCTCTTTAAATCTTCCCTGTATCAAACGGGCCCTAAGTATGTTGTTATTAAATGACGCACTGGTGGTTCTATATCTCGATCTGGTGGAATTGGTGATTGATTATAAAATGACGCACTGATGGTTCTATATCTCGACCTGGTGGAATTGGTGATTGATTATAAAATGACGCACTGATGGTTCTATATACCGATCCGATGGAATTGGTGATTGGACAGTTAGGAATAGACTCAATTTCATTAAACTAAATTAAATCTACTCTCTCCAGTTCTAAATATAGGATAAAATTAACTTTTTAGAGAGATTAAGGAAGTTAATTAAATTATATTAGAGTATTTTTATTTTTTTCATTAAACTAATTGGTTTGACTTAGAAACTAATATATAATCTAAGGATACACAATATATGATAGAATTAATTAACTTATTTAACTTCCTTAATCTCTTCTAAAACAGTCAACTATATCTTATACTACCTCCGGTCCTAATTATAAGATATGATTGACTTTTTTTGGAGAGATTAAGGAAGCTAAATAAATTACTTGATAATATTAGATGTTATATATCCTTAAATTATATATTAGTTTATTAGTTGAACTAATTACTTTGGAGAAAAAAATAAAAATAAAAATAAAAATACTTTAAAGTAATTTAATTGGCTTCCTTCATTTTTTCAAAAAAGTCAACTTGGTCTTATAATTAGAACCGGAAGGAGTATAATGTATTGGTTTCTCTTGCGTGGGTATGGCTACCTACTAATGATACTTCCCTTTTTTTTTTTTGATACTGAAAAGTTTAGGTGGGGGTAGACACCGGTACCCCACTAGGGCCAGGGCCTCCAGGCTCAAAGAACGCTTACAGAGGTACTTACATATCGCCCACCAATGAGACCTTCACATCAACCAGCTGGTATCGAACCTCCTCTCTTTTAAGGTAAAGGCCGACGCCTTAGTCAACTGTGTCACTCCTGTTCTTGTTATAAGACACATTTTAGAAAAAATGTTTTTGGGAGACTATAACCTCAATTGGTTCAACAATACTCAAATCTAATTAATTTAACCTCAATTGGTTTAACAATACTCAAATCTAATTAATTTAGTCAAATAGTTGTATAAAGGGTTGGGCTTCCTCGCCAGCCTAAGTTGGCCAAAGACACACTCTCCAACAATAGAGGGTTCAAACTAGCCTCTGGGGTTTCCCTTCACAATATGGGAGCAAAGCCCAATACTGAAGCTGCTGGGCCTTCGGTCCGATTTATGAAAGAAATTGCTAGAGGAATCCATTCCAATCTGGACGAGAAAGAGCCAGACATGATGACTGAGGGAGTGCTTCATAATCCCTCCCCTTCTCATTAATTTATTTATGTCTATAATAACTTGGAACGCCAAGAGGGCTTACAAGCAAAAGTTCCCTTCCTTTTCAAAGCTATGGTGTCTAATTATAAACCAGATATTTTTGTGATAGTAGAACCAAGAATTTCAGGACCAAAGGCGGACAAAGTTATCAAGAAATTGGGTTTCCAATGCTCCCACCGGGTTGAGGCAACTGGATTTTCTGGGGGGATATGGATTCTTTGGTCTTCAAAGGTGTCAATTCAAATCCTGGACAATCAAGTCCAATTTGTTCACATGAAAGTGACTTGGATTGATCAAAGCATGTCTTTCCTCTTCACTGCAATTTATGGAAGTCCCCAACATCAATTTCGGAAATTCCTCTGGCAAGACCTTGACTTTATAGCAAACAACAATTCTTCCCCCTGGCTTCTTGCAGGCGACTTCAACGCCATCACAAGTCCTGATGAGAGACGGGGTGGTGCTTTACACAGAGCAAGAGGTCGTGAAGCTTTCAACAACTTCATCCATTCCAACGGATTTATTGACATGGGCTTCACAGGCCCAAGATTTACTTGGCGCAGGGGTACGCCGCTAATGAGACTAGATCAAGCCATACGTAACACTTTGAATAGTCCCAAGAGTTCCCCATTTTGAAGTTAGAAATCTTCCTAAGTTCTTGTCGGGTCACGAGCCGGTGCTAGTTAATTTGAGCTTCGGCCACCTTGCCGGCCCAATATCCATCCCTTTTCGGTTCATTGCTCCATGGATCTCCCATCCGGACTTCCCCATTTGGTTAAACAAACGGAGCGAAGAAGCAAACCTTCTCAAATGCATTGAAAACTTCACAGTCGCTGCTCGGAGTTGGAATTCAACCACATTCGGTGCTATTGGCAATCGTAAGCGCCATCTGTTCAACCGCATCAGGGGTATTCAGATCAAATTGGAAGACCCATCTAATGCCGAATCTGAATTCCTTCGTGATCTGGACTTATCGCTGCAAGAGGAATTAGAAGAGGTAAGTTTTCAAGAAGAGCTTTTATGGATTCAAAAATCCTCTTGATTGGATCGCTTGGGTGACCGTAACACTCATTTCTATCGACGAAGGCTTTGATGCGAAGGAAAAAGAATCGTATTTCTCGGCTCAAAAACCACGATGGTGAGTGGCTATCGGATGAACAGAGTCTATCGGACTTTGCAAGGCAATCCTTTAAAGACCTGTATTCATTGGAAGATTCGACTTTCCTCCCCCTTTAGTCCCATGGCATGTTCCCAAGTCTCGCCGATAATCAGTTGAGGGCGTTGGAAGCAAGGCTGACGATGGACGAAATTAAACAAGCTCTTTTCGATATGAAGCCCCTTAAATCACCTGGGAAAGATGGAATTCACGCACTCTTCTATCAATCTTAGTGGAGCACTCTGGGACCGAGCATCCTCAGGTACATGCAGAGCCTCTGGTCAGGTTGTCCCCTTAACCCAGTTCTGAACCAAACTCTACTGGCATTAATTCCAAAGGTTAGTCATCCACGTTTAATCGATGAATTTAGACCCATTAGCTTGTGCTCTGTATTATACAAATTGCTTTCCAAGACCATTGCGAACCGTTTGAGACCTCTTACGCCTATCTTGATTGGTCAATATCAGTCCAGTTTCATTCAAGGAAGGAGCATAATTGATAATATTGTAATTGCCCGGAGGTCATCCACTCTATGCGGGGAAAAAGGGTAAGAAAGGTTGGATGGCCATTAAAGTTGATTTACACAAGGCCTTTGATAGGCTCCGTTGGGACTTCATAGAAGATACTTTGCACGACTCTGGTCTTCCTGACTCTCTGATCAGTCTAATCATGAGTTGCATAACTACCACCTCAATGCAAGTATTGTGGAATGGAAAACCAACAACCTCCTTCACCCCTGAGCGTGGAGTGAGACAGGGAGACCCTCTTTCCCCTTATATTTTTGTCCTCTGTATGGAAAGACTATCCCAGCTCATTGAAGCTAAAGTTAAATCAGGGAGTTGGGAAACAATCAAGGTGGGTCAAAAAGGTGTACACCTCTCTCACTTGTTTTTCGCTGACGACTTAATCTTATTTGGTCATGCAACTACTCAGCAAGCTGCTATAATCAATGCGACCATGCAAGAATTCTGCGGCTCATCGGGGCACGAGATCGTCAATCGAAAACAAAGATATATTTCTCAAGGAATGTGGGATCTCGAACAAGCAAGGAAATCGGTGACATGTTGGGTTACAAAAGGACTTCCTCCCTTGGGAAGTATCTAGGAGTCCCTTTGTTGACCGGACGAGTTACTTCTTCTACTTACGAGTACATTCTGGACAGAGTTCAAGCCAAGTTAGCTGGGTTGAAGAGTAAGTGTCTCTCGCTATCTGGTCGTATTACCCTTGCTAAATCGTTTTGCGGCCATTCCTCTCTACACTATGCAGAGCACAGTTCTCCCTTCAGTGTGCATAAGCAAGGTTGAGAGAATCATAAGGAAATTTATTTGGGGTCACTCACAGGATAGGCGTGGAATCAGCCTAGTTAAATGGCATGAATTATGCCAACCAACCAAATATGGTGGTTGTGGTTTCTGCAGCTTGAATCACAAAACAAGGCATTTCTAATGAAATTAATCTTCAAAATCCACTCACACCCGAATGCTCTATGGGTTCAAGTTCTGAGGCAAAAATATGGAGTTTCTGACTCTGGTAGGGTGGTTCGACGTGCCCGTATGTCTTTCCTATGGAGGCATCTGCTAAAACTATGGGATGACACCCACTCCCACATAAAATGGAAACCTGGTGATGGGAAGCGGTACAGTTTTGGTCCGACTTTTGGGTGGGCGATCATGGCCCCCTAATGAATCTGTCTTTCTCTCCAATCCCTAAGGAGGACCTTCAAAAATCAGTTGATGACTATGTTAATGACGATGGCTCATGGAGATGGAATTTATTCCATCATCTATTACCTCTCCCGATGTGCTTTCGCGCTATCTCTTCAATATCTATTCAGACAAGATCTACCCCGTCTATGTCTACGGAACCTGACCAAAAGTGGGGAATTTTCCACAAAGTCGACATATACGGGCCCGGAATCCCTGTTGGAATGACTATGACAACACTTGGTCGAAGATGTGGAAGCGCAATGGCACAAAGGATTCGCACTTTCACCGGGCTCTTTTGAAAGGGAAACTGCTATCTAATGAGCAAAGATTTATCAGGAAACTTTCCTCGGACAGCAATTGCTCCCTTTGCCTTGGCGGACCTAAAAATTTGAATCATGTATTCAAGGATTGCCCTTTAGCGTCATCGGTTTGGAAGAAAGTCCTACCTCTAGATCTCGTTCAGATTTCTTCGGGATGGATATTCAATCATGGTTATCTTTAATCATCCGGTCATTGTCTATTGATACTTCATGGAAGATTGGCATCTCGCATAACTTTGTTGGAAGTTATGGGATGCCCGAAATAGAAGAATTTTTACCGAGGATTGTTTCATTTCGATGGGCTTGTAGCTCAAGTTAGATCCTTAGTAGTTCATACGCAGAATTGTTTTGCTAAATTTAGCCTTCTCTTGTAATCCCCAGTTTTGCTTTGCTTTCGCTGTACATTCATAATTTTATTAATGAATTCCTTTCCACTAAAAAAAAATGAAAAAAGATGGTTATTGTAATTGGGGGTATTAATTAGCTTTTATTAAGATTATTCCTATTTAAAATCTCATCCATTGCAACTTCTATGATTTATGTGAATTTAAAAATTTTATTTACTTTGAAACAAAATTAATGACTTACTTAACGGACTTTATTTTACTCTAATGAGGCAGTTAGAAATACCTTAATTTGTTAATAAAAATGACAGAAGGAAGTATGTCCTTATTACTCTATGCTTGGGTTCGAGGCCTCCCATCCCTCATCCCTCCTCCTTAATCTCATCAGCGACATCAAATTAAATCTAGAATGTTTAAATTTATACACTACCTCCAGTTTTAAATATATGACATATTTTGTAGTATAATTTGTACTACAAACTATGTCTACCGGAGGAGTATATGTTTAATGATTTTAAATTTAATATTTTGATAATATATTAGTAATTTCTTGAATGTCAAATTTTAATCACCTAAATAATAAACACTTATAGAAGTAAAATGAAATCATATCATCAAAGGTTTTATGAAAGCCCAACTCATTATAAAAATAAAAACAAAGGGCATTTTCAATAGGAGGGAATATTATTGTTTGGGGTAACCTACTAACTTCGGTCCTTAATATACAAAAGTAGTTAGAAAACTAATTACAAATATTAAAAAAAAAAGTTAGATTAGTTATTTATAACTATTCTTAAAATACATTTTTTGATCGTGTGCATTAATTTAACCATGTCTTGATGAAAAACCCTTTTATTAGTTTTTAGGGTTAAGGTACAGATTGGCCAATGAACTATTACCTGAGAAGCATCTGACACATATTAATTGAGGGTACCTTAACTATCAATCAACAATTAAAAAGTGAAAAAAAAAAAAAACACAATGCCGTTAAACTACTCCGTCACCATCTTGGTGTCTCCTTCTCGTTTTTGTCTTCCATTGACTGTCACAATGGTTGACGTCTCCAAAGGTTCCATTGTTGCTGGATGTTCCACTAACCCTCTTGAACTCATCAAAGTCCGTATGCAGCTTTAGGGCGAGAATCACGCACCGAAACCAAATCCAGCAGGCCACAGCCTCCGACCTGCACTCGCCTTGCACCCTGGTTTCGTCCCTCTGATGCCACAGGCAGCAATCACCGCTGCCACAGCTCCTACTCGCGTGGGTCTCATCTCTGTTAGTGTTTGCCTTATCCAACAAGAAGGCATAACCGCTCTTTTCTCCAGTGTCTCCGCCACCGTCCTCTGCCAGTGCCTCATATTTTAACATAATTGTGATAGTTTTTATTTTTTATTTATTTGGTACTTATGCTCATTTTTAATTGTTGATTGATAGTTAAGGCACCTTCAATTAATATTTGTGTCAGATGCTCTTCGGGTAATAGTTCGTTGGCCAATTTGCACCTTAACTCTAGTTTTTATATATATACATGTAATTAATAGAGATAGTGAGAGACAAAATAAATTGATATCTTATATTTAAAATATCAATAAAGCTATTGTCGTTAAAGACGAAGGGAGTAATAAATTTCCAACACACTTACAACCCAACTCATATTATTGTAAAAAAAAAAAATGTAAAAAAAATATAATTTAAGAAATAAGAAAATTTGAATCAACACCAAAGGTTAAGATAGAGTCCACACATACTGGTGGGCTAATAACTATATATAACCTAGTGTTGTGAAACTCAAGGTTGCTAATTTGATCCGCCTACAACCTTACGAAGTGAGTGCTTGTGCCACTTTAAACTTAAATAAAGAAGGACACTCATGAGGGAGATCTGATCTAACTAAATTTCACGCGTGGGCTTGGAAATTGAGTGGGCAAAGCATAATGAGGTGAATATTTTTTTAGTGCCTCTTTACATTAGTGGTAAAAACTGTTTTTTTAAGATGATTTACGGTACATAAGATAAAATTTTTAGAAAAGTTTTGTCTCGACTTGCGCGAACATGCTTTTCTAACATCAACTCCAACATGCCCTTAAATTGGGGAATGAAGCAAAGTTAGTATCACTGGTATAAAAAAAGGGTTTTTAGACCGCCACATTTAGATTGGTTATCGAGGATCAGGACAAAAAGATATGATCGGTGGCAGTTTCATAAATATAAAGAACTTCTTAGATTGGTTTGTTCCTTTAATATAAGGTCTATGTTATTTAGACCGTCTAACAATATTTTAAAAAATGTCGATTACTTTTAAGACCAGTTTTTACAATAACCGGTTTAAAAGATGAAACTTTTTAGACCTTATGTTTCTCATAACCAATTTAAAAGGTGAACTTTTAAGACCTTATTTTGAGCATAATCGGTCTAAAAAAGTAGCATGACATTAAAAATCGCTCACTAAACCCTCTCTTCATCGCGTTGAAAATTCAATTTATCTCTCTCAACCTCTCTTCTTATCGTGATAACTCTGAGCTTTTTCGCTTTTTTGAACACATCTGTCACATCTCATTTCTCTGTCAGTACCACCAATGCCAGTGTTTGTTGTGTGGCTTTGTCGCTACTTCATGTTTTTCTCTCGACAAGCTAGTTCCAATAAGCTCACTTTTTGTTTGTTTAGCTCAAAGGCGATAATCAAGTTGTAGTAAAAAGTGTTTCAGTTTGATATCACTTTCTTATTTTTCTTCTTTTCTTTATGGTTTTTCGAGTGGGTTGAATTAGTAATAAATGAAATGTGCTTATAGGTTCCACAGATTAAGCATGAGTGATTTCTTCCTTTCATTTCCTATTATTCCTAATTTTTACTGTTGATAATGAATATTTAGTTCTCAAGAATATATTTATACTTGAGGCATACCTAATTGACCAACAAAATTAAATGATTTTTAGGGTTAACTTTCATGTCTGCAAAATATGTTTACATGCACTTATGAGGTTAACTTCAAGTTAGCTTCTAGTGTTACAGTTAAAGGAAATAAAACATCATCATGCATAATGTTAGTGCAACCCTAAAATGTATTGATATCAAAGATAGAAAGAAGAACTCACGTACACTTAGAAAATTAGCAAAGAAATAACTAAATAGGAATAAAATCATTTACTAATTTGACGCTCTTTTTAATTGATTGTGGACTTGTGGAAAAAGTACATATTTGTTAGCTAGAGCTTAGGCATGTTGTAACGTCCTCAAAATTTACTTAACATAATGACTAATTAATGGTTGATCAACAACTAAGTAATGCTTCATCACTTGCCAAAATATCCAAATGAATCAGAGTATGCAAAAATGAGCCCTAACGTGGCAATATACAATTATCCACATAAACCAAAAAGATAGAAGCACTACTCTTAGCAGGAGTAGCCTAAGCTTCCGAGGTCTTCCCTGATGGACTCGCACGGGAACAATCACTTGAAAAATGTGGTAACCATCAATCCAACTTATTACGAATACTAATATGTGCTAGTGAGGTGCCAATAGGAACAATTAAATAACAAAGTATTAAAAATATAATTTACCAATATCCACATCACAAAATTTCATATCGTAGATTCTGTATAAGAAATTATGTATCACAGTTTTCATTAACATAATTCCCAAGATGCCTCCCACCAATCCAACCGAACCGCCTTATTTCCTCCGACTAGATCCATGGGCTAAGTTACATCCATATTACTGGTCACTCAAAAGCTCACTGGTCATGTGATGAGGACCGGCCAAAATCCTCAGAGCACATGCATGTCCCAGACCATGGATCTTTTCCCCTCATTGAACTAGTGGGGTGTCGTAAGCCCTCATTGAACTAGTGGGCCAGTCCCTCATTGAACAGGTGGGACAATAGAAAGCCAACCATTGTACACCAATGGAGGCCTCACCACGTGGTGGAATAAACTACTCCATCTATTCTCAATTCAACCATTATCATAATTATCACAATAAATAACTCTGAGGGAATTTTCCAAGATTTTTCACGTTCACACATGTCATAATAGCTCAAATCCCAATTTCTTATACATATCTAAATATATACAAATATTTCACAATTCAAATCATAAGGTTCCACAAGACAATTTCTATTAAGATATTCATAATCATTTCACAAAATAGTCACAAACAACATACTAATACACATAACAAGTGGAAAGTGGTTACCTCTCACCGAAGCTAACTATTTTCACACTGCTCCTAATCCAAGAACTCAAACACACGCCAAAAATCAATCTCAACTTCGTGAGTATAACTACAATCTCCGGTGTAAGAAATTCGAACTTCTTCAATGTCCTAAAGTAAGATCATCGGAATTATTAATTTCCCTTCTTAATAAATAATAATAATATTATTACTATTTATTTATCTATTTTACTAAGTGTCATGTCCTCTAGAAATGTTAAGAAGGGTTGTCCTTATTACTTTAGAGTCTTTATAACCCTTAATAGACAAGTAATCCAAAACAAACATTTACTTTGAAGGTTATGCACAAGTTAACAACTTGCGTGACTATTTTAAGACTTATCAAAAATTTAGCCTTTAACTTTTCTGAGAATTTAGAAAATTCATAACTGGACCGATACAACTCCAAATGGAGTGATTCCAATTTCTACTTAAACCTTGATATATAAGTCTATTTTCATAAATTAAAGTCACCAAGTTGATTTATGATTGAGAAAATTCTCAACTTTCGAAAAACATAAACAATGTCCAGAATTTCCCAGATTTCTTAACCAATCTTTGAGGAATCATAACTCCTTCAATACTTATCGGAATTCGAAAAATTACCTATCAAATTAAACCTCTATGTGTCTAATATTTAATTGGAAAATTTCATGTAAAAACTCAAAGGTTTACTTGGTCCGAAATCCAACGTCATTTTACTGGTCCAAAATCATACCAGAAATTTCTTGATTTTTAGCTCAACTCCCAAAAATCATAACTGGAGTTATAGACAGGTTTTCTTTGACTCGTTGGAAAGTTTGAGATGTCTACTATTTACTGTAAATATTTCAAGGAAAAACTCAAGTGTTTGCTATTTCAAAATCAAGACCGAAAATTACTGTTCACTGGAAGTAGAAAACGTTCCAGATTTTGGCTAAACTTTGGAAAAGCCTATCTCTCATTCTACATGTCCGTTTTGGGTGTTATTTGGCTCGTTTTAAAGATAATGATGTTTACTAAGTCTCTACAAAATTTCAGGGTTAAAGGAGTTTGTTTGCTCTGGTTTTACCTTGCTCCAAGATTGGTGTTCCAGCTGCAAATTTAGT
Source organism: Acacia melanoxylon (assembly GCA_019022615.1). NCBI lineage: Eukaryota > Viridiplantae > Streptophyta > Magnoliopsida > Fabales > Fabaceae > Acacia > Acacia melanoxylon. Next base: position 1,734,901 of record JAFJYJ010000057.1, read on the forward strand.
TTTCCAGCAAATGACAGCAGCATGTAATTCCTGCTCATGCATGCCAACGTATCAGTGAATTCTTCCCATCTAAACATATTTTAGATGTGGTCAAATAATTCAAATGCATGCTCCTTGAAGTTCCTAACAGCACCACGTTAATTCTCTTAAACCTCGTTCAGTTTCGGTTCACTGCAGAAACTTCACAGAACTTGAAGAAAACTTCAATATTGATATGCATCCAACCATTTAAGAGTCCTCTTTAATTCTATAATGGTTCCTATGGTTATCCAGACTTTTCATACGTACAACACATGTCAAAACTTCACGTACAGAACTTGAAGGAAGAAGTCCAAAGGCTTACCTTGGTTCTAAGTTTGCATGTGTGGTTCTTCAGAAGTTCTTCTGCCTTCACCGTCTCTCCTTCTACTCTTGATCTCATCTCTACCTCACACTTTCAGTCTCGTCTTTCTCTCTCTGTTCTCCGATTCTAAAAACAGAGCACTCACACTCACTCACCCAACTCTATGGCTTGCGTTTGCTTCTTTCTCCTTTCTCAGACTCTCTCTCTCTCTCGCTTACTCTACGTTTCTGCTCTCAACTCTCTGCTGCTCTTTGAGTTAAAGGAGCAATAGTATATATATATACACATAAGGACCTAAGGGTCCAGCCGAGAAGGAGCCAACGGTCCGAGGTGAATGAGCAGAGGTTCATGGCGCTGGGCTCAAGAAGTATGGCTGTGTTGCGTGTCTCTGATCCTTCTGCGTTTACGTAATCATTTTGAGATTTTCTGGCGTGATCAGGTTCCCCCCCCCCCCCACCCCCACTGATCTCTTTCTCTACTTGTGAGTTTGATATACTGGTTTACTTGATATTGCCTCTGTTGTATCTCATACGGTTTGGGCTCAAGAAAGAAGAATGAGACAATTGAGGTGGACTTGACCTCTGATAGCATATGGGCCAAAATCATGTAAGGGCTTATATATTGTTGTCCAAATAAATAATAATAGTAGACAAAGCAAAGTGTATAACCAGCGAAAATGAAGAGTCCGTGCTGTCATCTTTTGCTCTATTGTCACATTTATATTATCTTGAGAATATGCCATTAGTTTGTGTTCCAATAAAATAAACGTAGTGGAGACCATCCTTATCTAAGTCTCCCATTAAAATATAGTAATTGGAGAGTATTGTACCTTGGACCATTATTCAAATTTTAAAATTCCAAATATTAATTTTAACATTTATCCAATCTAAATTTCCCATAATTAATTCCACCATAATATTTCTTTATCCTCGAAATATTATTTCATAATATCTCTAAATTTTCAAGATCCAAAATAATTTTAATAATTATCTTAAGCTTCTTTCATAATAAGCTTTAAGACTTTTTTTGACTTTACCTGGGCCAGTTTCTTATCTTAATTTTATTTCTAATCTTCTCGGTCCAAAAATTTGGGACGTTACACATGTCTTGGTGAGAGTTCCCAATCATAGGACCATAACACACAAGCGTCAAAAGAACCCGAATAAGTGCATTTTCTGTTTGCTTTATTCCTATCTTCTAATTTGGTCTTGTTGTTAGCATATTATATGTTAAAATAATGCGGACTTTAGCATCTTGCAAGGTTTATTTTTTATTTTATTTTATTTTTTTGCTTCAAGATGCTTCTTATATGTTGGGATAATGTATGCCAAATATTTCTGTCTATAGGAATTCGAATATGGATCACAGTTAGATAAAAGCTAAATGTACGAGTGTTGAATATGATAATAGGGTGAGGAAAGTTTTAGAATTTTCTAAAAGAAATGCCGATAATGATAATGAGATATTTTATTTCCCTCGTGTAGAATGTTTAAATGAGAAGAGACAAAGTGCTGCAGATATATATACACATTTAATTTGTGAAGGATTTTTTAAGAGTTATACAGCATGGGTATAGCGTGGTGAAGAAATAGAAATGCCAAGTGCATCTCAACAAGATGAATTGACTTCTGATGATAATGACACGGATATGGATGGTCGGATAGAGGACATTATTCGTGATATTATAGAAAAGACTTTTAAGCAATCACATGTATATGGTAATATGTGAAGTGATGCAGAGAAGTTGTTGTACTCAGGATGCAAAATACCAATTGTTGAAAGCAATATTGAAATTGGTAAGTTTGAAAGCACAACCTGGATAGAGTGACAAGATTTTTTCAGAATCACTCGAGGCTTTTAAAGACAAGCTTCCAAATGATAATGTGTTGTTGGGTTGATACTTTGATACAAAGAAAATACTTTGTCCACTGGGGATGAAGTACAAAAAGATCCATGAATGCCCTAATGATTGAGGAAGTGGCTTGGGTCCTCTTCCTTAATATCCTCTTCCATCCTCTTCTCCCAAACTACACCGTTTTGGTGGACAAAAAGTGACCCTCATCCCTTTTTTTTTCATTTCAGGATACTGATGCTAAAAAAAAATACTTCAGGTTACTAACTGGTACTGAAAAAATATTTCAAGATGTTTAAAAATTATTTTAGGATCTTGAAAAAATAATTTAGGGTACTTACTAGTACTACAAATATATTTGAGGATACTTACCGGTACTGAAAAAATACTTCATGATCTTAAAAAATTATTTTAGGATCTTGAAAAAATATTTCAGGTATTTACTGATACTAAAAGGATATTTTAAGATACTGACTTGTACTAATTTTTTTATGGGTTAAGGAGCAAAATTTCCAACGAACTATTAAGCCAGGAGCATCTGGCACAATTAAGTTTTAAGGGTACCAATAATACCAACAAACAATTGAAATGGTAAAAAAATCACAATCCATCAGTTGCTACAGTAACTTCCGTTTATTTTTTTTTGTTTTTTTTTTCTGGTCAATGTCGAGCATGAAGCTGATGTCTGATGCTCTGGAATGGCCGACAACAATGTCGTTCAACGATGAGCTGGACGATACGGGATAAGAAGCCATGGACGGTGGTTTCGGTAGGAGATCTCTCGTCCGGCACGGAATGAGGTACTTCATTTCCTACGGTGCTCTCTCGGCCAACAATCCCCGCCCTCCACGGTCCGGCAGATCTTACTATACTCACAACTTTGTTTTCGAGGCGAGAGGTCCGGTTCATCCTTACACTAGGGGTTGCTTTCGCCATTTCGCGTTGCGTACGATGAAATTGGAGCCTCATGAAAATGATTAAGCGCCTGCTCCGGCAAAGATACAAGAAAAACTCATCATAATTGATGACTGTTTTAGTGAGCTTCTTTTGGTAAATATGCATTCATATGAAGTGTGAGAAATTTATGGAAGAACTCTTCCCCAAAGATCAAGAAAAATTTTCCCGTGATGTGGCAACGAAGAATTGTGAAACTTACAATTTCGTTTATTTATTTTTCAGCCACCTTGATTATAGAATCCCATAATGACGAGGTCAACTACGAAAACCATTCATTTTAGCAAATATCTCACACTAACATTTTCACTTAAGATGTCTAAATTACAATTCCCAAGTCTATCAATCACTGCGATTCCTCTCAGATCTCCAAGAAGGAGTTGATGGTCTTGAATCCATGATTTTCGGGAAGAGATCCATTTCCGGGCCGAATAGAAATTATCACCTCCAAACCCGATATATGGAGTATTGTAACCGAATCAGTGAGAGGACAAATGAAAAGGTTCTTCTTATTTGGCCACATAACTGGAGTCTTAGGAAAGGCTTTCATACACTAACAGAGCTAAAAGAACATATCAATTACCTATTAATTGTATGTTGGATGGTAAATACTTCCTTGTCTCTTGTTTTTATGAAGACATGAGCAGATATATTTCACTTTTATAATAGGGATCTTCTTCCCTATCAAGGTAATATTCAGATGCAAAGATAAAGTGCCCTTACTATAATAATGCTACACCGACGGTTACCTTCATATTACGCTTTAAGTAAATAGAGGGGGAAAAATATTTTTATGGGACATTTGGAAGCTTTAACAAAAGAATTCAACTAATGTACAACCTTAAAAAGCCTACAGTTTGGCTTCTTGAGGCACCTACGAGGGGAGATTAAAAGCAATGACTTACTCGAAATTCTTTTGCTAGAGGGTTGATCATTGTTACAAGACAAGATTCTATCCCATGACTATGAATGACAGCCCCAGCATCAAGCATTTGATATGCCTGGAAAGGAAGAAATTGCAAGAAGATATAAACCGCCGCCACTTTAATAATAAGTCTAGTATCATCGTTTACTATCCCAAAGCTTTAGCGACTTCATTCAAAATCTTCAAAGCAAACTAACTCCACCTCTGTCAGAGATTAAAGTAATCAATCAATAGAGAGCAAATTAATTTTAATTACCTTCATGAAGAGTGGACCACGGTCGAAGACATTTCGGAGGTTTATGAGGGTAAGGTTTAGGAGAAGGTGCAGACAAGACCGATCCATCGTGGATGACATGGCTTCTTCTTCCCGCATCGTCCAGCCTCATCGTTGAACGACATTGTTGTCGGCCATTCCGAGCACGGACATCGCCTTCATGCTCGACATTGACGTAAACAAAACAAAAAACAAAAAAAAATTCTTAAACGGAAGTTACCGTAAAGTAACCGACGAATTGTGATTTTTTTTACCATTTCAATTGTTTGTTGGTATTATTGGTACCCTTAAAACTTAATTGTACCCGATGCTCCTGGCCTAATAGTTCGTTGGCAATTTTGCTCCTTAACCCTTTTTTTTATTTTTAAACATCTTGAAATATTTTTTCAGTACCAGTTAGTAACCTGAAGTATTTTTTTTAGCACCCGTCAGTATCCTGAAATGAAAAAAAAAAAGGATGAGGGTCACTTTTTGTACACCAAAACGGTGTAGTTTGGGAGAAGAGGATGGAAGAGGATATTAAGAGAAGAGGACCCAAGCCACTTCCAATGATTGAATATTGTATAGAAAAGAGTTTGAAGAGAAGCAAAAGTGTTCGATATATGAAACCCCGAGGTATAAATCAAATAAGGCTCCTGCAAAAGTGTTGTGGTATCTTCCAATCATACTAAGGTTCAAGTGCTTGTTTGGTAATGAAAATGATACAAAAAATTTGAGCTGGCATGCAGATGAGAGGATTTTTGATGGAAAGCTTCAACATTTGGCTAATTCTTCTCAATGGAAGAAAATCGATCCATTATTTCCTAACTTCGGCAAAGAACCTAGGAACCTTAGGTTTGGTCTGAGGATGAATGACATTAATCCTTATGGTAGCCTTGGCAGTATAGATAGTTCATGGCCTATTCTCATAATTATTTACAACTTATCTCCTATGTTGTGCGTGAAACAAAAGTACATCATGTTGTCTATGTTGATTTCGAGACAAATACAACCCGAAAATGACATTAATGTTTACCTAGAGCCTTTGATCGAAGACTTGAAAGAGTTGTGAGGAAGAAGGTGTTGAGGTTTTTTACTTGAACAAGAATGAAGTTTTTAAAATGCGAGCCATGATCTTTTGTGCTATAAATGACTTTACAACATATGGAAACTTGTCTGAGTATAGTGTAAAAGGCCATAAAGCATGTTCGATTTGTGAAGAAGGCACATGCTACCATCAACTTCAACATGGAAAAAAGACGGTTTATCTTGACCAAAGGAAATTTCTTAGACCGGGTCACCCATATCGTAGATAAATGAAAGTTTTTTTTTTTTTATGTGGCCAAGAGTATCAAGATGATCCTAAGGAATTTACTGATGAGCAAATTTACGAAAAAGTAAAAAATATCAATGTCATCTTTGGTAAAACTACAAAGAATAGAAAAAAAAAATATGGAAAAAGAGGTATGTCTTCTTTGATATTCCATATTGGCGCAATATTAATGTGAGACACTGTATTGATGTCATGCATGTGGAGAAAAACGTACATTGTATTGTTGGGATACTTCTCAACAAATAAGGTAGTTCTAAGGATGATGTAAAGACAAGATTAGATTTGCAAGCAATAGGAATACAAAAAGACTTACATCCAAGGTCATGTAGTAAGAGAACTTATTATCCCTCAACTTCTCATACTTTGTTTGAGGAAGAGAAAATAAGTTTTTGTGAGAGTCTACATGACATCAAAGTTCCCTCAAGGTATGCTTCAAATTTTAAGAAGCTTGTGTCAATGAAAGCCTTGAAATTAGTAGGCTAAAAGTCTCATGATTGTCATGTCTTAATGTAATAGCTACTCCAAGTAGCTTTTTGAGGCATTGTCAAACATGATCTTCAACACATTTTAACTAGACTTTATTTCTTCTTCAATGCTATATGTAATAAAGTCATTGAGATTGAGAAATTACATGAATTGGAAAATAAAGGATATCTTATCTTATGTCAGCTTGAGAAGCTTTTTCTTCCAACATTTTTTGATATAATGGTACATCTAATTGTTCATCTAGTTAAAGAGATAAAGTTGTGTGGCCTAATCCATTTATAGTATATGTACCCAATTGAAAGAACTATGAAATTCCTAAAAGGGTATATGAAGAACACAAACCGGCCTGAAGCATCTCTTGTTCATCAGAAATATGTTTATGAAGAAGCCATGAAATTTTGTCAACATTATTTGTACAAAGTAAGACATATTGAGCTTCTTAAACGTCATCATGAATAAGGGGGTAGACGCGTGTCTTCAGTAAAGAGTGTGGATCCTAATGAATTGTTACAAGTCCACTTATACATCTTGACTATTGTTGATGAAGTTCAAAACAACATAAATGCACATAAAGAACTTGTAAGAAAAGATAATAGTCGAATAACTAAACAAAGGTTAATTATGAATCATAACAGAACTTTTGCAAATTGGTTCAAACAAAAGGTTGAGGGAGAGGAATGTGTTTTTAATACAATAAAATGGTTAGCATGTGGTCTTGATGTTGATGTCATAAGTTGGATTTCATATGTGATCAATGGTTATACATTTTACACAAAGTCCCTAGATGATAGGAGCACTGTCCAGAACAATGGTGTTATATTATAAGCTGAATCTATGCACTTCTCCGAGTTCAAAAGATAAGAAGCCTATAAGGGCAGTCATGCCTTATTATAGGGTTATTGAAGAGATTTGGGTGATGGACTATGTTAAAATTAAATTTCTCATTTTCAAATGCAAGTGAGTTAATGTCAATAATAGTGTTCAGATCGATCAGTTATGATTTACATTAGAATAATAGAAGTTTTGGAGATGAACCTTTTATTATGGTAGACCAGGCGAAACATGTGTTCTATATTATCAATCAAGCAAATAAAATGTGGTTTGTAGCTCTTCAAGGAAAAAAGGTTATTGATACTGATGATGAAAGTTATTCAAATTATGATCTTCCGAGACCCCTTCTTTTTCAAGGGGTCTTACCGGAAATTGAATGAATAAGATGAAGCGGATAACAAACACGACATAAGAAATGATCATCATTAAGGGATATGTAAAGATATCCCTTTATAAAAGAGAGAAAAGTACATTTGTAGACTTTTACACCCAGACCAAGAGGTCTCTACAAGTTTAGGACCATAAGAACTCGTCTTCAACAGCCGCCTGTTAGGATAATTTTGGTAATATTCATATGCATAATTATTTAAAAATTTTAAGGTTTTAGTATTCTTTCTTTGTTCATAAACAATGTCATTAATTATGTTCTTTTATTGAAGAGTCCTGATGGTAATATCATAGATTGATTTTGTTGTGTCTCATCAACAACTGAGTTGTTTCGATCATCCCATGTTAAGAGGACATAAACATGATAAATTAGATATCTTGGGTAAATTTCTAAAGATAGAATTTAATAGTTTTATATGATGAATAATAGTTGTTAATTAGATATCGATTTTGTTCCCACTTGAATTGGAATATTATGGGCATTATATTCATTTACTTTGTACATTTATTTCCAATAATTCAATTTGTAACTCATATTGAGTTGTTTAGATTAGCATGATTATAAATGTTTATTTTCAATGGTATTATTTACACGTATAATATTGATTTACTATCACGTATATAGTATTTTACTATTCATTATACATACTATAATTACTATTCATCATTTACGTATCGTATTTACTATTCACTTATACATATTGATTTACTATTCACGTATACATAACGTATTTTACTATTCACGTGCTTATTTACTATTCATCATTTTACGTATACATACCATATTTTACTATTCACTTATACATACAGATTTACTATTCATTATTTACGTATACATACCGTATATTACTATTTGCTAATCACTTATACATACTATATTACTATTCATCATTTACGTATATATATGCCGTAATTTTACTATTCACTATTCACGTATACGTATAGTAATTTACTATTCACGAATACATACAATGAAACTGTTTTATTCTCAAATCTATGATTTTACATGCTGCATATGAAGATATGGTTTAAAATGATTTATATTTGAATGAATGCATCAGGATTGTGATTGTGATGGGTTGGATTAGATGATGGGTAAGAAGAAGAATAGAGTTGTTATTTTGGATATGTCCATACTTAAGCTCTATACCTTTGGGAAAACATGAAAAAATTTAGATAAAATGTTATAAATATCAAGTCTACTAAGAATAAAGGCATGATGTGTTATAGTTTAGAGACAAATATTTTTTTAAGATGGGAACTTATTTTAAAATATAAGATCCAAATACTATTTGGAAGAATTTCTTAGTAAGGAGCGGGAAGACAGCATATGGAGTGAGCTTGAAGGCTCTTTTGTACTCTTATAGGTTATGTTATGTTATTTTATTTGCCACAACCTAAGACTTACATTTTCATGTTATATTTATGGAATATATTATTTCAGCTTTGTATTAAGAATGTTATGTTGACTCTAGAATGAATTTTATTTGAATCTGTTATGTATTTTTAAGTTTTGAAACGATCAACCGATCTGGAAAACAAAAGTCTACCAAGAATTGATTCTTTTAAGATCGGTTTTAAAAATATAAGATCCAAATACTATTTGGAAGACGTGTTTTCAAAACAACCGATCTAAAAATTGAAATTTTTAAGACTGGATATTTACACAACTGGTCTTAAAAGTAAAACTTTTAAGATCGGATCTTTTACACAACCAGTCTAAAAAATCTGAATTTTTGGACCTGATCTTTTTTGCAACTAGTTTAAAAAGTCTGACCTTTTAGACCAAATATAAGCCAAGTTAGATTTAAAAAGTTCAATTTTTTAGATCTAATATTTAAGTAATCGGTCTAAAAAGTATTTTTTTAAGACAGGTTGTTCAACCGGTATAAAGAATAACATAAATTTTTAAATCGGTTGTATCAAGATCTAATCCAGAATCGGTCTAAAAAGCGACTTTTACCCCATCTAAAAAGCAAATTTTACATTAGTGTCTTCAAAGCAAAACAAACATCATTACAAAAGCCAATCGACATCATGACCAAATAAAAGTTTGTAAGTAAATATAAGAACTGACAATGAATAATAATATAATGCTTTTGATGCGTGTATACATACATGCACACACATATATGTATGTGTGTGGTTATGTATACACTAGGCTAAAGAAAGATCTTAAGGTAGTCGTCCATGCGCGTGTAGTTCACCTCCGGATAAAGCTGGGATGCTTCTTTTCCATCTTCTCCGATCTCAAAGTTGGTCAAACATCCTTCATAGAATATATGGTAGAAATGCCCCACTCCAACTTGCTGTGCATAATCCAAACCTGCCCAATATATATACACACTAATTAATTATATTGCACTATAATATATTAACAAAATCTCACATCGATTAGTTAGATATTGAATTAAAGACATATAAAATTAAATCAAGTCCTATTAATTGACTTAGATCATTTTAATATATAGGCAACATCAACCTATACCTATATGTAAAAATTCAACATGCTAACGCAACACCATCTTTTTTCCAGCATTAATCAATGATCCATATATATGTGTGTGTTGATATAAAACATGGATTTTATTTTTGTTAAGCACATGTATCAGCAGGATTTTATTGAGGCAAGATACTGTCGGACACGTAATATGCAGACACCTATATCAGCTGGAATTTAAACATTGGTTTGTCATGCCCCTTTTGCTAAATCCAACCTTGTCAGTATAAAACGTGGATATTAATGAATCCATCAAGGTTATATACATGAATATGTTTGGTACGTGCATGTTTGATTTACCTTTCATGGAGGAGAGAAGGTCGTGTTCAGATAAGGTGGACTTGCGAAGTTGCTTTCCAGAGAGTTTCTCCCATTTCTCAAACAACTGTCGTTGGGACAAAATGTTGTCTGGTGGTCTTAGGTACACTGTCTTGTTCAATGTTCGAGGGTCATCTATTGTTTTTATAGTGTACCTCGCCACATCATCTTCGTCCACAAACACAACTGCATGCACAAATATATTCCAACCCTAAATGAAAAACCCTACGTCGAGATATCATATTTTATATTGATATTTACTATATTCTTGTGTTGAGATATTATATTATAACTTAATTTTATATTGATATTTGATATATTTCCTCAGTGTAAATGTAAATGACAGCAACAAATGTATGTGTCCTGTTAGGTAGTTAATTACCTTTAACGTTGCCTTCTCCGTAGAGGGTGACGTTGTCGGTGGCAGGAGGGAGGAGGGTGCACATCTGAGAGAGATTGCCGACGAAGTAACCAGCGAAGCAGTTGGCAGAGACGTAGGTGAAAGGGATGTTGGCTTCCTCAATGGCTTTTCTAACTTTCATTTTCTCGTCAAACGTCACCCTTCCTGGTTCTATTGCATTCCCCATTCTTGCTGGGTCCATCCCAAATTCTGACGGCAAAAATCTCTGCCCAAAAAAATTATTACATCATTAATAATTAATTAATACATAACTAACACTTCATGAGTGTCATTATTATTTTAGGTGAGCACTCCCTTGTGGAGTTGCACGATCCAATTGCAGAAAGAGAGCTTAATTATACATGTGTAAAAGGATTTATATCAGTTTTTGACAAATATATACTCCCTCTTCTCATAAATATACAGTATGACATATTTCTGAGAGTGACCTTAGTTCTAATTTTAAATATAAAGCATATTTTTCATGTTTGTTTATTTCTTTTTAATGTATTCCTATTGAAGCACTCTTAACAATAATCCAGAAAGAGAAAAAATAAAGAAATTAAGAAAGATTATTAGAGTGTTTTAAAAATACATATCATATTAATTAACTTAAATAATTTTTTAAATTTAATTAAATTAAATAAATATGTCTTATATTAAAAATCGAGTGAGAGAGGGAAAATACACATATATTATTCATTATTGGGGTGGGTATTTCTCCATATCATCATTAAATGAAACAAAACTACCAGCGCAAACATATATATATATATATATATATAGGTGTGTGTCTATATATATATGTGTGTGTGTGTGCATGTATGATATGATAGTTTTGTTTCATTTATGATATGGACAAATACCTACCCCAATAATAAATTTTACATTAATGGAATTTTCTGATTTACAGTCACTTTCTTAAAGTTTTATTTTTTAAGAAATTGAAATAAATGTTTTACACTGAAAAAAAATAAAGACCTACGGCAGAAATTTGTGTTTAAAGGAAATTCACACACGACAAGTCAACCAATTTGTCTCTACCACATGTCAGAGTATACGTTTAATTGTCTAGGACCCGGTTAGTATGCTTGTCCGGTGGACGAGCATATAGAGAGCTTATTCGTACGAACGAGTTTTAGACGGTCTAGATCTAGTTTTTATTTTTTTATAAATAAAAAAATTAATAGGTAAAAAATAATTTAAAATAAAGATAATCTCTCAACTAACATTTTTTTAAAAAAAAATGATTTTTCCATATATAAATAAATAAATAAAATCTAAACGGTCGGGAACTCGTCGTACGGACAAGCTCCCCATGCTAGGGAAACTAATTCCTAGTTGTCTACCCATTTTGGGTTTCATAAAAAGAGATGAGGGTGATACTTTTTTAAAAAAGAAAAATTATCGTCCTAATATTTTATAAATATATATCACTAGATTTATATTTATTTATAAGTCCACATTTAAGTGTACATACAAATATTAAGACTAGATATAAATTTAGAGTGGTGGATTGTAATGCTGTGCAGCTGTAGATCTTTTATAAATATATAAATAAAAATTTTAAGCGCATGGGTAAACTATAACTTGGAGAATATCTAGCCAGAGGTGGAGCCAGAAATTGTAGTTAGGGGGGCAATTTTTACATAATAGAACCCAACTGAGAATACATTTATTTCCTCCACAACACATTTCATATTTCATTTTAGTCCCTTTAATGAAATAATGGACTACATTGAAAACATTAAAAGTTTTATAAATTTGAAATATAATTTTATAAAAATCGGGTTGGCAATTTTGGGGGGACCCCTGCCTCCGCCCCTGTATCTAGCCACCTGCATGTCATGTTAAAAGGTAGGGACGGAGCCAGGATTTAAAATTAAGGGGCGAAAATTACACAATAGACAGTGTGGACTCAAGCATTGAAATTAGGGGGAGTAAATTACAGAATTGTACCCAAAAATTTAGGAAATTATACTTTAGCCTTATAAATATTTCAATAATTTTAGTTTAGTCCCTCAATGAACCTTTTTAATAAAAACTAAAGTGAAAATATTAAAATTTTATGAGGCTAAAGTATAATTTCCTATATTTTTTGATACGATTATGTAATATTAGGGGGGCCACCCCTAGCCCCCCTATTCCGCCTCTGGTACTAGGTAACTTGAGTTGCCAAATTAAGTTTAAAAAATTGATTAATTAACTATTAATTCTATAACACTTTTTAATTAAATATTCAAACTCCGTCAAGTTTGTCAAAGAAAACTTTCATCTCTTATCTTATTTCAACCAGCTGGCTAAGAATATACTAATGATCTTGAAAATGTCGCCCTAATTAATCAGAAAAAATAGTATACTGATATCTCAATATTTATTCTACTTGGATTTAGTAAGATCTATGTCATTTCTTGTTTTTTCCCAAATTGATCCACATACTTCATTATATTAAATTTGAGTGAGCCACTCTTAATTATGAGCCTTACCCATTGAAATATAACTCAATAATTATAATCTCACCAATAAAAATATAGATTATATGCATGTACCTTGACGTTTCCGGCTTCTTTGATGGCCTCAACGAGCTTGAGCTGAACCAGCAAGTTATGGCTGCGAAAGTGAACGCCGGACATGGTGCAGATGACGATGTCAACCTTCTTGACGGCGTCAACGAGGCTACGGTGATCGGAGAAGGAGGCCTGAACGAGACGAGCACCTTGCTTCTTGAAGGACAAAAGCATCTGAAGCTTGTCAATGTCAAGGCCTATCTCAGGACGCTGAAGAACATAAGTCTCATGTCCCTCTTCAAGACTCGCCTTCACCATTCTCTTCCCTATGTACCCCGTGCCTCCCACCACCAGAACCTTGCTCTTCCCCATTCTCTCTCTCTCTCTCTCTATTCTCTCTAGCTAGCTATATGCTTCTCTTGAAACTGAGACTTGTACACACACACATATATATAAGCCTTAATGAAGCCGGTCAAAAACAAATAAAATATGTGTCTGTGTGTATAGGATTCAATGTCTATGTGATCTTCCTTTGCCGTGCAATTTACTCTTTCCCAGAGAAGAAAGGTACTACCTCTAGGGTTGACTTTTTTGTAAAGAGATTAAGGAAGCTAATTATAATTAAAATTGGAGAGAGTACTATTATTTGATATGCCCTAAGAGGGTAGGTGTCCTGATTTAAATGTTTTTTTTTTTGTTTTGCTCAACCCTGATTGAATTCTTGACAAGACTTTGGCTTTAATTCATTTCTTAGGCCACAAATATTTTAGGGGGAATTAAAAAAAAAATCATAAATCATGCATTTTTCATAAAATGACTTGTACATCATTACTTTATCAATGTAACAAATCTTATTTGAGATTTTATAATTAAAAAAAAATCAATCATTTTTCTTAAACTCTAAGTTTTTGTTTTTAAACCATACATGTCACCTCTGTCTGTATATATAGTCAAAAACTGAAATTTTGGTTAAAAGGAATTGACGACAAAATGTTTTGCGGTAAAATAATCAGTGTTTAAATTATGTTCGAGTATGAAGACTAGATTACTCCTTTAATTTAGTGAGGCATAAAAAGAATGTGAAATGACACTGTGAATAAATTCAGGAAAAAAATTCAAATAAATGAGATAAAAAATATCAAATAAATATTAGATATATATTTGGATATTTGCTTTCAGGTGATAACATAATTTTTCAGTAATTTTCCATCAGTACGTCTTCGTTAATATTCAAAAACTCTTCAATGTATCATTGGAAGATGAAGGAAGAAAATTTCTCTTCAAGAATCTGCAAAATGAATAATCATGAGCGGAAAGAATAATATAATTGAGCGTCATGATCATAGCTAATATATATTCGAATAAAATTGTCACGTTTTCATGAAAAAGTTCGTCATCTTCAAGATCAAGGGCCTCAATCGAGTCCCAACCCTTTTCATTCTTAAAATGTTTTCTCTATCTTGAAAAATTACGCAATAATGAACAACAAATTTTTCGAGTAGATTAAATTTACATGTTTTCTTAAAAACGGTTCTCGACTCAATATAGGATGTCAGGGAAAAGGCTTTTTTTTTTTTTTTAAAAAAAAAAAAAAAAACTTATTATCCTGTTAAAAAAATTGGACCCGGCTTTGTCATTTTCTTATTGCTCTTGTCCCCTGCCCTCATTTTGCGCAAAATGGCGCCATTTTGGGCAAAGGAGGGCAGTTGTGCCCCTTTGTTTTGAAAAATAATTTTAAAATATTGACTGAAACTAAAAAAATACTTCAGGATACTGAACGGTACTAAAAAAATAATTTATGATCTTAAAAAAAAATTAGGATCCTGAAGCATTTTATCATTAAGAGTTTAGTATTTTTTCAATATCATCGTAAAGTATCTTTTTAGTACCAGTCATTAGTCATTACATGAAATATTTTTTTTTCAAAAAAAAAAAAAAAGATACAGATGCCCTCCTTTTGCCAAAATGGGTCGTTTTGGCGCAAAGAAGGCAACAAACGGGAGAAGAAAAGGACCAAAGCCGAGTTTATAAAAATCATGCATGGAACAACTTTTTTGAATAATGTTTTCTTAAAACGACACACACACTATATATATATATATATATACACACACACACATAAATATGTGTGTGTATTCAAATGGAAATGTAGGAATTTTTTGGGGGTTGAAATATTGGTCTTTTAGTTATCAAGGCAATAAGCTGATGAGAAGGACAAACTGCCTGAATAATATTAACAGCCTTCCATCATCAAGAAAGTAATAATGTTACAATAAATTAAGATTGATTCTCAATAAATAAATAAAAAATTACTCTGATCCTAATTGTAAGAACACTTTCGTTATCAATCTTTTCCCCCATAATGTTACAATAAATTAAGGGATAGTATTATTATTTCATTATCAATCTTTTCCCCCATAATGTTACAATAATATATAGAATATTTAAGTGTGCTTCATGCATGTGGTTGGTTGATATATAATTGTCAATTGCTTAATCTGCTTAGCTTTTAAGGTTATGCAACACATTTTCTGCTGGTAGTTGTTTTTGTCTGTGGTGTCGTTCGGTGTCACCCTAAAAATTATATAAAATATAGATTTTGCCTTTGAGTGAAGAAAGTGTACAAGTTTCTCTTTTTGTGTTCTTTAAACTTTGAGTTGGTGACATTTGAAATCTTTTAAACCTAAATATTATTTATTGCTGGTCACAGTTAGTTAATTTCTTAAGTTGTTGTAGCAGTGTGGCGCTTTCACATGCACACATGTGGACATGTTGATTAATAAATGTATAACATTACTTTTTTCCCCATGAAAACTGCGTTAAATAATCATTGAAACATTACATCTATATATTATATATATATATATATATATATATGGGTCCTATTTAGAAGTCTCTTTTGATTAAAAAATTGGGTTTTATTTATAAGTCCTATTTCAGATAATAAATAAAATTGTGATAATTTTGCCCATATTAATTATACTAATAAAAATAAAGAGACAATAAAGAGTTGAAAGATACACATTCATAAATAAGGGTAAAGTTGAAAATCTACCTCATAATCATTGAGCTAACTACCATTCTTTGATATGTATGATTTAGTTAAAAAAGACTTATAAATATGATCAAATTGATATATACATATCAATCACCGACTGACCGACTAGTCCATTTTCCTCCCCATATTGCACTCTGATGTAATATGTGACGATACAATGACACCAAAGGGAATTTACTTGGTAGATAATATTCGTGATTGATGTTACTATAATCGCTACAAACAAAAAAAAAAAAAAAACAGCTATGATGCTTTTTTTTACAATAATTGTGTTGTTTAGGAATAACATCTCAATTTTTTTAATTCTAGAACTAAGTGATATTTTAGGAAAGACTAATTTATGGTAATTAAAATTTATCATATAATTACTCAGTATAAGAGTAGATTTTCTAAAGTAAAAATTAAATAAAATATTTAATTTTCCTTTTTAGAAGATACCACAACTTGTTAAACATTAAAGAGATTTTATTTAGGCTGAATATATAAATTTGAGCCAATTGTTAAATTATAGGGTAAAAAAATGTATACATAATCTAATATTAAAATTAATAGTGGGTGGTGTGCTACCCACCATTAAATTGGATTGGGGGTACCCAACTTCCAACCACTTCCCTCCCTTCAATTAAAAGAAGCAGAGGCAGCGCTCCTCTGTGCTTCGACAAAGTGGGGAGTGAATGAGGGTGAGATTTACCGATTGAAATCTTTAAAAGTAACTTTTTAATTGTGATTTACGGTATATGAGGCATCCAGTATGTGAGATAAATTTTATTTCGATTAATGTGAATAAGAACTTTTGGAACCCCCAAAAGTGATCTCAAACAAGCTTTCAGGGGAGGGAGGAGGGAGAGAACAAGAGGACTTGAGTTTTCTAAAATAAGTTATTTAGCTTCCTCTTCTCAATTTGGTTTTGGTTGTTTTAGAGTATGTCTCAACTACTTTTAGAGCATGTCTCAACTACTATACCCATCTGACTATAAAGATGGTTTGATAAAAAATAATAAATACTTGAGACAAAAAGGGACTAAGATTTCACATTTAAAATAAAAATAAAAGGGACTAAGATTGTACATTTATAGCAATTTTTCTATTTTACCTATCAATCTATTCATTGTCAGTATCCTTTTCAAAAATATCAGGAAAATCTATATGAGAGCCATTTTAACCTAAAAAAATTCAAAAAATGACCCCAAAATTTTGAAAATCCTAGAAAATACCCTGACATGCAATTGTAAAGTAAAATGACGGAAAAACCACCACTGACACAGCATATATGTCGACATATAAGTGCATATTCAGATGTCAAAAAGATCATGGGGCCTTTTCTGGAATTTTCAAAATCTTTAGGCTTTTTTTTAAAAAAAATTAGGTTAAAAGGCCCTCATATGGATTTTCCTAAAAATATCCCCTTTCAACAAATTCTTGTACAAACAATAACTGTGTTAATAATTAATAATAATTTGCGTGCGTGTTCGATTTAGAGTGGTCTTCACACACATGGATATAAGTGAATGATTCTTGCATGAACTGGGGGCACCACATCATCATTTGTGCATTACCCAATATAACCATACCACATTTATCTCTTTAAATCCTACGTGTTTAATTAATTTCTTTTCTCTTTTTATATTTATGTCATTTGAAAATGTCTCCACAATCAAGGACATCTCCTCTCTCTCTTATATGTAAGATATTAGGGTTAAGATGCAATTTTACCTTAAAAGCGTCTGAAGGAAGCGATTTTGCTGAAGTTTTTAAAGAATGATATTTGCCCCTCCATTAAAAACCCTAATGTTGCCGATTATGAATAGCTTATTAACGGAAGAAACATCTACGTTTTCAAATTTCGAAGCAACATTACTACGCTTAGAAAATTTTGAAAAGAAATCGCTTCTTGGCGTATACTTTAAGGATAAAAATGTACTTTAACCCAAGATTTAATGAGATCGATATATTACATAAATGACATGGTGCACCCAATATCCATGTAAGAATTTCTCTTGACTTGGGTGCCATGTTACATAATATACCTTCAAAGGACTGAGATTAACGTTAGTATTGCTGACGCCTTGATTACGAGAATATATTAAACATTAATAAATTTTTTCCAACAAGTTATTTATTAATAATTAATATAACTTTCACACTCACATTATCGTACCTTGTCAATATCGCATTTAATTTAATTACCTCAAAATTCGATATGCGCATGGCTTCTAATAATTTTATTTTTGTTATGAATTTTATAGTTTGTGGATGTCCATCTCCCCTCTCCCCTTTAACTTTTCCAAGTAACTCCCACCACCACATATTTCATTACTCTTGTAGCTCACCAACCACTATGAATTCATGGAATATAAATCTTACTTATGTCGATCCACTGCTTGACATTTACTTCCTCTAGTCCTAATTATAAGACCTAGTTAACTTTTTTGGAGGGATTAAGGAAGCTAATTAAATTAGTTTAAAGTATTTTTATTTATTTTTTCTTCAAACTAAATAGTTTGACTAATAAACTAATATATAATCTAAAAAACACAACATATGAAATGATTAAATAATTTATTTAACTTATTTAATCTCTCCAAAAAAAAAATCAATTAGGTCTTATTATAATTAGTAACATAATTGGACTTAAGTTGTAAAATTAAAAATATAAATAAAAAGCATAATTCTCTCTTATTTTGCTCATCTATTTTATCCAAAGTCTCTTGCATTTTTCATACTTTTACAACAAATTTACAAAGATCAACTTATAAAAAAACAATCATAAAGATCGATCGGGAAAATTTGGTCGGCTCTGTAGGTGTACATCTCTTGTAGTTTTTGTCGGTTATGAGAAAAAGTTAGGTGAAAATAGTACGGAGTATTAAAAAGTAAAGTTTATCAAAAAAGAACGTTTAAACTTTAAAGTTAATGTCTTAAAGTTTCATCCTATTTGTGATTAGGCTGATTATTATATATAGCCTTTTTATTATCACGACTTATAACTTTATCTGTTTTAATCGGATCCTTATAATTTTTTTTTTCTTTTTATTACGTCTTTATAGTTTCATCTATTTTGAATCCGGACCCGGTCCTTATAGTTTTTTATTTGTGTTTTCCTTTTCATCAATCACATGACACTAAAATACAAGGACATGCAAGGATAGAAATATGTACTCTTATCAGGTGACTTACGACTTAACCTGATGTAACGTCCTAATTTTCTAATAGTAATTAAGTGATATTAGAATATAATTTATTAAGTAATATAAGTTTAGAGAGAAGATCTAAAAGTATAAAAGTAAGAATTGATAATAATAATAATAAATAAATAAATATATTATCAATTTTTTATTAAAGTTGATTAATTAACAATGATAAATAATATTGATAAGAATAATAAGATTAAGAGAATATGTAGGAGAAATATCTTCATGAAATAATATAATCTATATCTAAATAAAAAGAAAGAGATAAGAGAAAAAAATAATTATATTTTATTTTATCTTTTAAAATAATATTATTTTAATAAAAGAGTTAAACTCTAATCCTACCCTTATAAAACCCTTTTTTCCTTCTCACACCTCCCATACTCTCAACGACGCTGCATCACTCATGGCCATAGTCAACCGGTGCAATTTTCTCTCTACTTGACCTTACTTCTTCATCGACCCAGCCATTTTTCTCTCTATCCTATTTTGTCTTATTAAACCCATTCCTTATTTCTCTATCCTGATGAAATATATGTGTGCGCATATATATCTTGATTAATCTTCATAACCTACTGATTGTGTGTATGGGTATTTATATCCTATTTTCTTACATATGCATGTGAATTTGTGTATTGTTGTGCATAACTATTTTTATTAAAAATTTATGAACTGAATTATTTTTATGTGTATGTATTACAATTTATATTTTTATACGAATGAAAGCATAATTTTATCATACCTTGTTGAAATTATATTTGAAATATATGTCACGACAGTTGGATTTGTGATGGGTTGGAGTAAGGAGAGACTTTGTGTTATGCCACACAGTGTATGGTAGTTGTCAGGGGCCCTTCTTCTATGTCTTCCTTTTTTGGGATTGCATTTCAGAATCAAGAATTTTTTCTTCAAATTTCATTTCCTCCACCGTTTGCTCTAGTTCGCATAAACATGTCTTGCACATACCGATGTTCGGCGAACGGAAGGACGTCACCGACGACTTGTAGCAACCCCTACATGTAAGAACATGTAAGTTATACAATGTATGGCTGCAATTACTTAAGCACACATATATGGAAAAAACTGTACCTTCTGCATGTCAGACTTTATTGTAACTTTTCCACCGTCATCAAGGTCAATCGAGGATCTCAGCCATTGTATGAACCAACTCCAATTAACAGTTGTCTCCTTCTCAGTCAAAGCAAAAGCTAGTGGGAACATACTATCGTTTGCATCTAAATCCACAGCGGTCAACAAAATGCCCCTAGCTTTTCCTTTCAAAAATGTGCCATCTAGCCCAATAAATGGCCTGCACCCTAATTTCCACCCGACCTAATAGTTTAATGACGTAAGAGAGCACATTAGAGACACCTAGCCCAATAACCCAAAATATATACAAGGTCTAAAAAAATATAAAATGTTATGTATACACTGATCACAATTAATTAACTAACAGACATCAATTAATGCACTCACAGACAACAATTAATTATTTAACAGACAGCAATTAATTCACTAACAGACAGAAAATTCACTAACAGAGACAGAAAATGCACTAACAAACAGAAAATTCATTGACACAAACAGAAAATGCACTAACAGACAGCAATTAATTCACTAACAGACATCAATTAATTCACTCACAGACAGCAATTAATTAACTAACAGAAAGTAATTAATTCACTCACAGACAACAATTAATTAACTAACAGACAGCAATTAATTAACTAACATGTAAAAGGTATTGTAAGAGAATATGACATACATACCTTAGATGCATTAAAACAGACGTACATTCTTCTAAATACCCTCCTTCCTTGATCTAAAGCTTCACCACTTAACTCCACACTAACATCGGATCCCGGATTTGACACTTTCAGCTCATTGCAGTAAGCTTCTAACTTGGCATACTCATCTGCAAAACTCCATCCATGACCTCCATTATCATCCTTTTAGCCCTCTTACACTTATACATGTTGACAAATATTTTCAAATCACGCTCAACCTCCTTCTTCATCTCAGTTACACTGTATTGAGAATTATCTTGGACTTTATCCTTGAAGTATTCAGCTAGCCACCTCGCACTTGTCATTTGATTCTTATAAACCCTAGGACACATGTGCTCATGATTCAGCGATTTCACCATGTACCCAGGACCTACGCTATCTCTACCTGCGTACAACCTAAATGGGCAGCCCTCTTTACAAGTGACAATGACCATGTTTTTGTCACTTCTAACTATTTTGACATTCACCCCCTTCTCAATAGCATAGTTATCAATGGCCTTCCTCAACTCACCTCTATCTAAGAATGTCATACCCAATGTGAAGGAGGCCCTTTTTTCAGAGCCATCCAACTCCCTTCGGCTATCCCACAGTTGTAGAGCCGGACTAAAATTCCGCTCATCCTCATCACTAGATCTATCCTCAAGGTCTTCATGTATTTCATAATCATCAACTAAACTCTCTTCACTATCACTACATTCGACCCCCGACTCGAATGTTCCATATAGCTATCATCATGACTATCAAAGCCATCTTCATCATCCCTACCAATGTTATCACAATCAACTATCCCACCTATGTCATCTACCTGACTTGCGTCATCTACCTCACCTAATTGTACATAATCATCGGTTCCGGGAATATTTCCAAATTCATCATCTACCTCACCTAAAAATTCTATATAATCATCTGCTCCAGGAATATTTTCAAATTCTATATAATCATCTACCTCATCATCTTTCCCTTTCCTCGCCATTACACCTATTAGAACTCAAGCATGCAATTAATTGTCATCCATTGAGAGAGAAAACCCGCCAATAAAGTTTTTGAAAGCAATTAAGGAAAATTCAATAAATCATGACATCAGACACAAACGATGACCAGCACCGACACAATAAATATGGGCAGATTTGAACACACAGAAAAAGTTAAAACTTTTAATGCAACAATAATTACAGAAATGTTGTTCCTATATTGTTTGATGTAAAATACCATCACCAAATGGTTCCACTAAGAAATGAAAACATACTAGCAGGGACGGATCTTGTAAAATACCATAACCATTTTGACTTTCTGTTTTTGAAATCCCAGAAAAGTCAAACATTTTATTAATTTCTTTTTCATAGGAAGCTTGAGTGATATTTTTAAATTGAAATGATAAATTTGGTAAATATACGCAACTTGTATGTGACAGTCTCAAATCATACGAGAGAAGAAAACACGAGAGAAGAAGAAAAAGGGAAAAAATCGAATCTCGAGAGAAGAAGATTTATTAGAATTAAGAACAAATGTTTGACAAAATAACATAGGAGGTAAGAACAAATGTACGAAAAAACACGGGAGAGGGACGATTTGCAAACCTCTATGTGGATGATCGGGAAATCCAGTAGGGACGTGAGAATTCAAAAAAATTTATTCTCGTAAAAGAAAATTCCCATCATAATAACTATAAACAGATTGCTTCTTCTTTTTTCATTTTTTTTTGTTCTGGAGAAATAAATTAAAAAAGATAAGACTTCAAGGAAGCCATTAAAAGCAAAATTTCTTAGTTTTGGAGCATCACGATGGTAGCCCATTTTTGCATATGCACACCATAAGTAAAAGCACCAACTAAAAAAACAAAACAGGAAAGTGTTAACTTAACAAAAAGAAGAAAAGACAGGAAATTTCTTTCAATTTGAAAACCAAAATAACATGGACATAGAGATTCGGAGAAGTAGGCAACTTGCAAATTAGTAAAAGTCCTGCCAGTGGATAGGACATAAAGATTAGGCAACATGGAGAACAGAAAAACTCCCAAGATTTCAATAAAAATTCTCTGAGAACAAAGATTTTCATAGTTCATATTGTTATCATTGTCTTCAAGATTACAGCCACTGAAACAATTCGGCCATCATTCTACTCTAAATGCACTTCAGAGTATAATAGCCTAACACATGAACATGAAGATATTGAGGTATACTTATGAATAAAGGATGCTGGAAAATATAAGGGCATGTTTCGTGCATTCTATTTTCCGGGACAGTTTTGAATAGACCCTTAACTCCGCTCGTTTGTAAAATTCAACATCTTTGATATCAAGATTATTATCAATTTCACCATCCTTTCGTTATCGATGTCCTTTTATCGATTTAAAGCTTATCAACTAAAGCAAAATTCCCTGTAATAAAAATCTAAAAACAGTGGCAAGCAAAAATTAGTTGAAACTAGGACCTGAAGAAAAAGTTGGTTGCATCATACGAACTAACATTTCTTACATACTAGTATACCAGATAAACGAAACCCTAACGAACTGATATCGGTCACCTCAAATTCGCAGAGAAAACTTGGAGAAATTTCCATCAGATTATCTAATCCCTTCAGAGAAATGGAAAGTTACCTGTCCAGTTCAGAATAGCGAAAACCCTAGCCGATTGTTGATTCCCTCCATCCGTGCGCCATTGTCATTCGAGCTTCTTCAACCACGATCACCATCGTCGACGGGATTCCAGCTCCAACAATCTCTCAAACTTTCCTGACCAACAGCGATGATCTCACCACATTCTCTCAAACCAGGTCCGACGAGTCCGACGGGTTTCACTTCGACTCTCCTTTTTTCCCCAAATATAATGCAGCCTTAATTGCTTCTTTCAATCTCCACATGTGTTCTTCCCTTCCACATTTTCGTTTTGGCTGACTCAGAGGCCACGTGTTTATTAGCTAGCAATTTATTTCCCTCAATCTATTTCCATCAGACGGAGGTTGCACTGTGTTTAACGTTTTTGTGCCAATTTAATGTTTTCCAAAGTTTATTTGTATTTAAGGTCCACATATTAGTTTATTTTGGTGGATGATCCTGGACCAATAGTTTATTGTGTTGGGTGCTCCTTAACCCTTGATATATTGATGATTAATTTGAAATTTGTTTTATATGAAGATGGTGATATATGCAAATATACATATGATCAGTTCTCTCTTTTTTATCATATGTAATTTGCTTGTGTATGGTAGAAACATTCAGTAGTCTCACCCTTTATATAAACATTTTTTCAGATAGTTGTTCTAGTAGGGAGTAAGGGAAGATAGAGTGAGCCTTGAAGGTTCATTTGTGCTCCTAGAGTTTTGTTATGCTGTTTTATTTGCCATGACCCTAGAACTTCTCTTTTCATTTTTATTTTTGAAAAATTTTAGGGATTTAATTTAATGTTATGATGTGGAATTTAGTTGAATTAAATTTTTATTTTAATGATTTGGAACTTGAGTATTTTTATTGACAATATTTAAAATATTTTTGCTAAGTATTTTAGTATTGAAAAATGGATGTTACATATACCAAAATGAACACCCTAATTTTCATCAACCAATTACTTAAAGAAAATATTTTAAATATTGCTAATAAGGATATTCGAGTTTCAAGTCATTTTTAATTATTTTAAAAATTCTCATTAAATTGATAAGGCAACACCTCCATCAAGTCCACTGTACAAGGCAGAAGAATTTGAAAAAGAAAATGGTAAACTAACGGAGTTTAATCTAATATCATGACCGAGGGATAAATGCAATTTCCATAAGATATGGGGTTAAAAAAGATGGATTTGGAGGGGAAGGGAGGCGAGGAAAAAAATTTATGAGTTGAATTTAGAAAAATTGAAGAAATGGGGTTACAATATTTTATAAAGAGATGATGTGAGATAAAATAGTATGAAAAGGTTTTTTTTTTTAAAAAAAACCTTTTAACCCTACTCCTCTACTTTTTTTAAATACAACTAAAAAATATTTTCCCTCTGGCCACTTCTCCTCCCCTCATATCAAACACACTCTCACGACGTACTTCTCATTCAAGTCAACAATACTCAAATGCCACGTAATCGTATAACCATGTTAAAAGAAAAGATAGTTAGATACTTAGGTTTGTTGAAAATTGTATGAGTGAAAATCCATGACCTCTCACTCTTAGGATTTCTTACTCTAAGCTTATAACTTCTCTTATGAAAAGCTTGTGGGAGTTTTACCAAGAATGAAGTAAATGAGAGCTCTTTCATATTTTTTGTAATATCCTAATTTATTTTTAGGATTAAAAATAATAAATATATATATAATTAAATTAAAAAAAATGATGAATTTTTTTTAAAGGCTTAAAGAAATTTAATTGAGAAAAAGAATCCTAAAGGGGTTAATTTTATTGGGCCTCACAACCAACACATTACCTATCCACTAAACCCATTATTCCATTTGTCCATTACTTAAAAAAAAAAAAAAAAAACTCAATCCATTATTTTCTCATTTTGCTCCAGCTGAGCATGTGATTAATCACATGACAATCAAATTCAAAAGCCCAGTTTTTATATCTTAAATCTTCATGGGCCAAACACTCCTCCAACACCCATGCAGCAAAATTAATCACGTGGAACCAGCGCCTTAGTAGCGCAAATGGTATTGGGATTCATTTCCCCCTCCCTTGTCCTGGGTTCGATCCCCCCATCCCCCTATAGCCTTATTATCAAAAAAAAAAAAAATTAATCACGTGGAGATCTTATATACTTAGCCCATTTTGCCTTCTATTTCTTTGACCAAGCAATATCCAATTGACGTGCACTATATCAGCTTTCTCTTATTCATTCTGCCAAAACTCGAAACGCAGCAGCAAAGCATATCTAGATATTAAATAACTACTGTACACACGCAACTATATTAGTTTAAACACGTTAACCAAGCATGTCAAACACGTAACAGCAGATACACACCATACTCCTCGAGCCCCCAACTTACGTCCATACCCTTTGGTCCATCCTCTTTCTTTTCTCGGACCGGGCTCCCTAGGTCCTTATATATTTTTCCCTTCCTTCATCCAGCGAAGAGGAACAGAGGTAGAGAACCGAGAGTGAGAAGAAGACGTTGAACTGAGGTGAGGCAAAGAGTCAAAAACGAGGTTCTATCTCTCTGTTTTAGACCGGTCAAAATAGAGGCACTTGAAATCATCCAGGACCAGTTTTTCCAGCCGGCAACCAGGTGAGCTCTCGGGTCCTTCTGCCTTCTGACTTCCCAGCGTATGTGTTTGAGCTTGCTGCCTCTTTATCTCTGTTTCTAGGAGTTTAAAACAGAGGTAGTTGTTAACATATATTTATACATATATAATCTAGAAACAGAAACAAAGAAGACTTGTGCTGCATACATAAGTAAAATCTGATAACAAGGTTTAGGCGTGGTCTTGGCTAGTTTAAGAAAAATAGGCGTGAATGCCATGACTTTGGAAAAATGGAAGAGAATGAAAACATTACTGGAATAAAATATTAGGCCCACTCAGTGTGGGCCAACAAGAGAACCAATATCAGCATATGTTATGAGAGAACATTTGAACTTTCGAGACACAAGATTTCCATCGCCCAGCTGTCTAACCCTAAGGTATCCACTATAAATAGATGAGAACCCTAAATATACACATCTTCTAAGCTCTCTCTCATCTACAATTTTGCCTACACTGTGCACACACCCCACCCCCCTTTGGCTGTGTACAGTGATCTTCTATTTTCAAAGGTATCTCATCCATAGATACCTAAGAGGGAGCTATTTGATCATATATCAACATACTAGTCCACCTAGGGCTAGATATCTGTGTTCTTATGATAGAACATTGGCGCGTCCGTGGGGATTCGGTAAATTTTCGATTCCCCGTGACCAAAGATGGTCAATGATTTTAATTCCAGTTGCCGATGAACAATCAAGTAATCTGCTAGAGAAACTTTTTACGAAGAAGGCGTTGTGCAGATAAGAGCTTTCACAAAGTTATACTTGAAGGTCCACGAAGATTTTGGGATCTGAATTTATTCGATGAAAAGACTTTATGGAAGAGTTTAGATTTCCCAAACAGATCGATTACCCTAAGGTTTTGCTCTGGTTCATCAGAAGAAGCTCTGATTGAAACATGTTAAGCTGATGTGCTTCAAAGCTACTGAAGGTCCAACTCAGATACACGAGTTACCATCCATTGGATTAGATGGACGTGATTGAATATCAGCCACATGATATGCAACAACGTCCTCCCAAAGAAAAATCATAGGAAAAGGTACTTTTGATCGATTCCGTTAAGCAGACCATGAACGCATTAAATAGAAGCTTGAGGGCACCACGGTAAGTACTTGCCGGACCAAGGAGGGCGAGGTCCTGAAGATTATAGGGATGGGCTCAGCCTTTCGCCGGGATCATCCTCAGTCTTCTCAAAAGAAATTGGGGTGCCGAGATATGTATGTCGGAGAAGATCTGAGAGCGCCGAGGACCTACCCTTGCAGAGAGCTTCGGCCATGACGCTACTCCGTTGCTGCTGAGAAGCGTGAAATCCCGAGATGGGTTTAATCCCAAGTTTTGTCCAAATTCACTTTCCAACTCCGCCATGGTCCAGTCATTTGAAAGAAAATGACGAGGTGTACAATTGACATTGTTCCGAGGTACCATTGTGCAGAGATTGGAGATGCTTGAGAAGCCGGGGTACCCAAGATCCAATCCGAGATTCCCTGTGTGTGTGCATGACCGGGATACCTTCATCTATCCAACACCGGCATACCCCAGGAGCCATTGTCGAGATTCCTTATGTGTGTGTGTGGATCGAGATAGATGAAGGCGGCATGAAGAGCATCAATGCTTCACCAACGTGGATCTCGCCATACAGGAGCCTCTCCAGAATTCCACTATCGAGATGAAGATTTGATATGGTCACTGGATGCAGAAGTCCGAGCAAGCCCGAGATGCAGAAACTTTGACACACCAGCGTTGAAGGGCGCCAATGGGGGAAGAAGTCGGAGCAAGCATGAGATGCATAAACTTGGACACACCAGCGTTGAAGGGTGTTTGGTGCAATTTCATATCGCCACCACGTATCTTGTTTCAATTATTCAAGAGCGTGAGGTAATATAGATCCTACGCCGAGTTGCACTGTATGTGCGTATATGGGATATTATACCGAGTTTCCCCATGTGTGTACATGACGGGGATTTAATGCTGGGAAGCTTCACTGTATTCAAATCCTTCAGATAGTTGAACCGAGATCCTATCTGGACGACTTTCTTCATGCGTCTTCTTGTTGTGGGACGTCGATGTTGTATTCAAGAATCAGAGGGACAAAATTGAAAATCAACCAATGCAACCCTATTTAAGAACCTCGGGCTTACACCCACATACCCAGCAGGAGCCATCTCGGTAGAACTTCGGGTTCACGTCGGCATACCCGCCATCTCAGTCATGATTCTTACATGTCGGATGAGAGAATGTTTGCCGTCCAATGCTGCAGGATTTCTCCGAAAAACAAGGATGTTGAGCTTGAACCTTGTTTTGCGGAAGAACTCAGATTGTCATTGGGATCGTATCTTTTTCAGCGAGTTGATGTGGCCACTTCAATCCATCTATATGTTTAAACAGATCTGCATATTTGCAGACAGAGTTCCGCCTTCCACCAGAATATTGGTGGGTATGTCGACTCAATTTTGGTTCGTCATGATGCCACTGGTCGTTGTCTATACCAGAATATTGGTGGCTCTACCAGTTTGCATGAAGGGCATCAAACTGGTGTGAATTTATTGATGCCAAACTCGTGTGTTCCGATACAAGTTTAACACACAAGAGCGCTCTTACTTCTATATAAAGAAGAAAATTCCCCCACGAGGAAGCTCATAGAAGGAGACGGTGAAGAACCTCAACAGTTTTGGGTTGCCGACAAAAAGACTTGGGAGGTGATGGCTTTGGGGGCTTCTTGGGTGAGCTTGAAGTTATCGCAGGCCTTGCTCCCAAACCTTCAAATAATGAAGTAGATAATATAATATCTATGGATAGTTGCTTGGCTCATTTTATAAAGCTTGATTTTCTCTTGAACGAAAATGCATGGCATTATGAGAAGTATTTAAAAATTCTGGAAAATGATATTGTTAAAAGCCTAGAGTTATTATGGGAACTGGATTCTTGGTGTCCACAATAAACTTATCTCAACTCATGCTTTAGAGACCTTCGTTCTCTATATATTTCATGTCTATGACAGTTCCTATTAATTCATTCCCTCATGCTCCAAGCAACCATTTATGGCGTTTGAGGTTATCTAATAATGACTGATTACAAGGGTCAAGCCGGAAGAATTGATTGGCTATTTCATGGAAGCTGCAGAAAATGCAAATTATTCAGAATCCAACAATGTGCAGGAAAATGCTAGTTTTGCGGTACTGGTTGAATTTTGCAACAATGATTCCAATACCACCAAGATTATGGCAGCTAGTAATCAAAACGAAGCAACCTCAGTGAGCAACTCGTAAGTGGCAATGAGGGATTATATTGCTAATGGTTTACTCCTATTCGGCCATTTCATGCAGAGACCATTTTGATGCTGAAAATGAGATGCCATTCAAAGGTGCTCAAATTTCCCAAGAATTGAGGAACTTCACAACTCTTTTACAGATATATCAATGGGCTTGATGATGAAATCTTCAAATATGCTTATAGGAGAATGCCCAGCATGTGGTCGAGATCAGAAGGAATGATTCACATTCTGTAAAGTATCAACTCAATTTTTCTCTTATATCGCAGGAGGTTTGTGAGATGATTTTCACGTTTTAACTGATGATGAAAAAGAGTATCTCATCGAAATGAGTTCTCTGCATTCATCAATCTTTGGGAGATTATCATTGAGCAAATTTTTAGACCATGCTGCTGGGCCTGGAGGTCTTAAAGTGGAGGAAGATCCAACCCAAGGGGTCATAATGACATATGTGAAATTACTGAATTTGCAATGTTTGACCAATGGGGCAAGTTTAATAGCCCAGGCTAAGTTGATGCTCCTGATATATACCACTCGCATGCATATAGTTGAAATGGCTTTGCAAGTTGGAGTTTTGTGTCCCGCAGATCTATAGCATAAGACCCGTATCGGGTCGTCTAAATGATTTTCCAAAGGAAATTCAAATTTTATTTGGGGCAATGGGGGAAGAAGTCGAAGCAAGCATGAGATGCAGAAACTTGGACACACCAGCATTGAAGGGCGTTTGGTGCAATATTGCCACCACGTATGCTTTTTCTGTCTTCTCTATCCCTGATTTTTTGTTCGTATTAATTAGGAACATTATATATTTATATATATATTGTTGTACTGATGCCTATGAAAAATACAAGACAACATTCATTCCAAAATTGAGGTTGTCTTGCTGCAATTTCATTTGTTGGAGAAAAATAAAAATTGGAGAAAAAGGTACTCAAAAGAAGAGGCAATATATATTTTCATGGTATTAAAAGGGTATGGTACTACTCCTGATATTGTTGCCTATAGCTCGATGATCAATGTATTCGGGAAAGCTAAGCTCTTTCAAGAAGCTTGTCTTTTTCTTAAAGGGATGAGGGAAATTGGTGTGCACCCTGATACAGTAAGCTACTCAACGCTTCTCATTATATGTATTGAAAAATTTGTTGGATTCTAAACCCAAAAGCAGAGAAGTTCAATTCTTGTTGATTTTATGGGCAAGTATTATCTAGTCAGATTATTTTCAAAGCATAATTACAAAGGAGTGCGTCTCCAAAAGAAGAAAAGGCGGACCCGATTTAAACTGAATCTGGTTAAAATCTGGGATCTGTGTGCGACGGCAATGCCCCCAAGCCTATAAACATGTAGGAAACTGAGGTACATAAACCCGTTTCCCAAAATCATGTCCGATTTAAACATGTAGGAATCCAAGATACATAAACCCGTTTCCAAAAATCATGTCGAAATTAAACATGTAGGAATCAGAGGTACAAAAACCCGTTTCCAAAAATCATGTCGAAATTAAACATGTAGGAATCCGAGGTACAAAAACTCGTTTCCGAAAATCATGTACAAGTTAAACATGTAGGAATCCGAGGTACATAAACCTGTTTCCCAAAATCATGTTCGATTTAAACATGTAGGAATCCGAGGTACATAAACCTGTTTCCAAAAATTATGTCGAAATTAAACATGTAGGAATCCGAGGTACAAAAACCCGTTTCCGAAAATCATGTACAAATTAAACATGTAGGAATCCGAGGTACATAAACCCGTTTCCAAAAATCATGTATAAAATAAACATGTAGGAATCCGAGGTACATAAACCCGGATTCGAAAATCATGTGTAAAATAAACATGTAGGAATCCGAGGTACATAAACTCGTTTCCGAAAATCATGTAAAATAAACATGTAGGAATCCGAGGTGCATAAACCCGATTCCGAAAATCATGTATAAAATAAACATGTAGGAATCCGAGGTACACAAACTCGTTTTCATGAATCATGTCAAGTTTAAGCTTTAATCCGGATTGGGGGCGATTAATTTTAATGTCAACCCGGATTGGAGGGCGATTCATTTTAATGTCAACCCGGATTTGGGGGCGATTCATTTTAATGTCAACCCGGATTGAGGGCGATTAATTTTAATGTCAACCCGGATTGGAGGGCGATTCATTTTAAATGTCAACCCGGATTGGGGGGTAAGTTCAGAAATGCATATACATGCCGATGTTGAATTCTTGGTAAAGAAACCAATTTCCCAAAATCATGTATAAAATAAACATGTAGGAATCATTTGCGACGGCTACAGCCGCCAAGTCTATTTAAAGTCCTTTATTGGATTATCTGCTACGGCAAGGCCAACAAGTCTATCTTAAATTCCTGTAAGGGAAAAGAAAGCGGATCTCGGTTAAACCGAATTTGGTTAAAATCCTAGGCTCAGTGAGAATTTTTGAAGGCGGACCCGGTTTAAACTGAATCTAGTTTAAATTAGGGATCCGTGCAAAGTTTTGAAGGCGGACTACAGTTAAAATCCGAACTTCTGTGTACAATCAAAACCCGAGCTCCGTGTGGAGAGCCAGGTTAAATTATCAATGCATGCCGGCAGCCCAGAGACCTGAACCATCGTGCTGGGGGGCAACATGGGTTGTTAGTGGAAAAGCATGATTTTCAATAGCCGAGATTAAGGCAAACCGAACGCAATGTAAGTATTTTCCATTGAATGTGATTTGCTTACATGTTATTAAATGCAGATATATAAACCGGAGAATTATCTCGAGAAAAATTGCTACGAAAGCAAGCAAGAGATCTTATTTCTTCTAGCACAACCCGGATAAGCTAGATACATCTCGGCCAAGTCCGCGTTCCATATCAAGCAAATAATACATCCCGCGGCTCGCAGACCGAACTATCGGGTGGGGGCAAGTTGTTATGGAATAAAATATTAGGCCCACTCAAGGTGTGCCTAACAAGAGGCAACCAATATGCGCGGATGTGATGGCGAACATTTGGGCTTGGAGACAAGAGGCCCATCAGTCCAAACCCTAACCCTAAGGTATCCACTATAAATAGATGGTAAACCCTAAAGGTACACATCTTCTAAGCTCTCTCTCATCTACAATTCTGCCTACACTGTGCACACACCCCACCCCCCTTTGGCTGTGTACAACGATCTTCTATTCTCAAAGGTATCTCATCCATGAATACCTAAGAGGAAGCTATTTGATCCTATATCAACATACTAGTCTACCTAGGACTAGACATCTGTGTTCTTATGACATAACAATTACTGTTATGTAAAAGCCTATCATTGCACTTAGGAAATAATAAGTTAGTGAGATTAGATGTCATAAAAACTTTTACTGTCAGACGTGTGTAAAGGTGGCTGCACCCATATAGAAGAGAGAAAGAGAGTTTGACTTTGTGATGAGCATGACTATATATATACACACACGCTGCATATATATATATGATATAAAAAAAAACGTTGTTTCTTTTAATCTATATATATATATAGTTAAGAAAGGAAATAAAACTATATATATAAAGATACCATGAAAACTAAAACCTTATTGTCTAGTAGTTATGTATATGTTAAATTGTAGGAATTTTAGTAAGAAAAATGTGGTGGCAAAGTTGAGAGCATGTTAGCATGCAACGCATAAAAGATTAATGATGTGTAAAGTATTTTATTAGTTATTCGATCACAGACCGTCTCTAATTACAATAAAACCATATGCTAAAATCAATGGATTAGGAAGGGGAGATAATAACAAGAGGAAGAACACACAAGAGAGGACTTACTCGATTCACAACAAGAGGAATAGTAGCAACAGACTATAAAGTGTCAATGATCTCCCTAATTTTTTAAGCTAATTGTAGAAAAAATTAATAATAAATAGGAAAATAATAATAATAATAATAATAGTGAAATAAATAATTATTATTATTATTAAGAAAAGGAATAAATAATAAATAGATAGAAAATGGTATTATTAATTAATAATAAATAGAAAAGAGAATTATAATAGTTGCAATGATCTCCCTAATTTTTCAGTCCTCTCCTAATTTGTCCACTTTGAGGATTCTAACTTTATTGTTAAAATTTGTATATTTTTAATTTTATGAAATTATAAGCCATAATCTTGATTATGTAGAGTTTTAGAAGAGTTATTAATTGTTAGTAAATTGGTTGTGGTAGATTGATTTTTGGCGTGTGTTTGAGCTTTTGGATTAGAAAGAAGTGTGATAATAGTTGAGCTTCAACGAGAGGTAACCACTTTCCACTTATTATGTGTATTAGTATGTTATTTGTGAGCGTTTTGTGAAATGATTATGAATATCTTAATAGAAATTGCCTTGTGGAACCTTATGATTTGAATTGTGAAATATTTGCATATATTTATATATGTACAAGAAATTGGGATTTGAGCTATTATGACATGTAAATGAGAATTTTATTTTGATATGAACGTGAAAATCTTGAAAAATTCTTGTTGAGCTATTTATTGTGATAATTATGATAATGGTTGAATTGGGAATAGATGGAGTAGGTTATTCCACCACGTGGTGAGGCCTTCATTAGTGCAAATGTTTGGCTTTTTTATTGTCCCACTTGTTCAATGAGGATCGCCACTAGTTCAATGAGGCTTACGACACCCCACTAGTTGATGGGGAAAAGACTCATGGTCTGGGACATGTGCTCTGAGGATTTTGGCCGGTCCTCATCACGTGACTGAGTGAGCTTTTGGGTAATCAAGAACATGGATGTAATTTAGCCCATGGGTCTAGTCGTAGGAAATAAGGCGGTTCGGTTGGATTGGTGGGAGGCATCTTGGGAATTGTGTTAATGAAAAAATGTAATACCTAATTTATGCTACAAAATTTATTATATGAAATTTGTGATATGGATATTGGTGAGCTATATTTTTAATACTTTATTTTATAAATTGTTCCACATGGCACCTCACTAGCACATATTTGAGTAAATACCCTTTTGGGTCCTCGAGAAAAAACACGGACCCCATTCTCATCCCTAGGGATTAAAATGAGATTTTTTTTATGGACAAAAAGGGTTTTTTTGGAAATTTGCGAGTGACCAAAATGTTCACCAATCGACTCTTATTCGTCCTTTTCGGGAACTAAAAAGGGCATTTCTTAGTGTGAGGGACCAAAATGGGGTCCGTGTTTTTTTCCAGGGACCCAAAAGGGTATTTACTCCACATATTAGTATTCATGATGAGTTGGATTGATGGTTACCCACATTTTTTTGGTGATAGCTCCGTCTTGGGTCCATCGGGAAGACCCTGTGTTTTAAGCTACTTCCGCAAAAAAAGTAGTCTTGTCTTTTTGGTTTATGTGGGATGATTGTATATTACCACGTTAGGGCTCATTCTGCATACTCTGATTTATTTTTGTATATTTTGGTAAATGATGGGCATTACTTAGTTGTTAATTAATCCTTAATTAGTTGTTATGTTGAGTAAATTTTTGAGGACGTTACATTTTTCCTCTAATTTTCTATCAATATTCTCTATCTCCTTGATGTCAATCTCTCATACTTTTCTTATTTTCATAATGTCTCTTATTACCACGTTTGATTCTTTAAAAATGTTTATTTACGTAAATCAAGACAAATATATTGTAAATCACGGTTAAAAAATTTCTATTAAAGGCTCCGATCATTGTTCCAAACAAGCACTTAAGAATAATTTTGTTATGATTTTAGGGGGAAAATTGTAAAATACTAATATAAATTGATCAGAAAAGGAAAAAAAAATAGTTTTTTTTTTTTTGGCCAACAAAAAATAATATGGTTTACCATTCTCATTTATTTATGTTCCTTTCAACCAAATTACACATACCAGGAGAGGTAGTTAATTAACGATGATTATGAGGTAAAATTTCAACTTTACCCTCATTTATGATTGAAAGATCTTTTAACCTTTTCTTCTTTTTCTTTATTTTTATTGATAATTAATATGAACAAAATTGTTATAATTTCATTTATTTGATTAAAAAAGACTTATAAATATGATAAAAAAAATTAGTCAAAACTTATAAATAGGACTGCGCCTAGTGTGAAGATTGATCCCCGGCGTAAGGTAATAGGATCATACCGTTACCGTCACACCGCTTCGTTTCAGAATACTTATTGGCGCTAGCGGGGGAACGAGAGGTTCACGATGAAAATGGCTTCATCCACTGCCGCCATTTCTTCCATTTCTCCGATTCCAGTTTCTTCCCTCCCAATTCCAGGTCCCAAGGTAAGCCTTGTTCCTCCTCTTTCCCTCCTCCGTTTTGGTTTCCCCTAAAACCCGCATTGCCCAACATTGTGACCTGATTCCAAGAGTAGTTATTAAGAAAAATTAATGAAATCTCTAAGTTGCTTAGAGTACAAACATATATGTGATCCTCCTGTGTAGCGAAGCTTCTTAGATGCATGTAATTGTTTTCCCCTGATTGATTGTTTGAATGTGTAGACTATCAATTTGGGAGCAACTTCACCGAAGCTTGATGAGTTTATTAGAATGCGACGAGCTACTGCTTCTAGGATACCTAGATTTAGTAGATTAGCTTCTTTTTCTGTGTCTGGAGATGGTAGTGCCTCTGTTGAGAAGATTGATGTGCCTTTCCCCAACGATTACACGGAACTTCTGGAACAGGTAAGTCTGAATACCACAGTCGTATGAAATATCAAATAAACTGAAAATTTGGTTCCTTAGTATTATATTCATATAACATCTTAGTTCTCGAAAATAAGCGATTTTATTCAAGTGATAAGATCATTCGAATGCCTTAAAAGACTAAAATTAAGCCTAACCACACAGGGTCACTATTAAATTTTGTCAAGTGTCTAGGTTTTGCATAATGAAGTTAAGGTTAGAATTTATATGAGAGAGAGAGAGTGAAATGCCATTGGATCACTAAAACTTTGTGTCTGTATTTATAATTCAACCAACAGGCTAGAGGAGCAGTTGAACTGGCCATGAAGAATAACAAACAGCTAATGGTGAGTTATATAAGGTTAATTTCATAATGAATCAAGAGTGATAGATGCACACACGAAAGGAGGAAGTATTATAAGGCAGTAATGAACGACAATCTTATACAGGAGATTGAATTCCCCACAGCTGGGCTTCAGTCTGTGCCAGGTTCTTCTCACCTACGATATTCCTGTCTCCTTTTTGCTATTTAATCTAGTTTTATTGAAGTCCCATTTTTTCCGTTGCTTCCATTTATTTGCAAATAAAGTTTTCTGACTTTCTCATTTGACTATACCAGGTGATGGTGAAGGTGGAATAGAGATGACTGAGAGTATGCAATTGATTCGAGAATTTTGTGACCGCTTCATCAGACCAGAGAAAGCCTCGCGAACAA
Organism: Acacia melanoxylon; assembly: GCA_019022615.1. Lineage (NCBI taxonomy): Eukaryota > Viridiplantae > Streptophyta > Magnoliopsida > Fabales > Fabaceae > Acacia > Acacia melanoxylon. The sequence goes on from JAFJYJ010000057.1 coordinate 1,771,871, forward strand.
GAATAGTAATCTTATAGATTCTGAGAAGCATTCTTTATTGTGCTCACTGGCATTCCTTATTAAATGACAATGCATTTTTTCTACATATAAAAACTCTGCTCCTTGCATTTACATCACTTTAACTTTAAAGTCTATTCTAGTTTAACTTGGCCCTTAGACCACTGCTCAGAGCCCATTATGGTCTCTACATAGATTTTATCGTTAGTGTATCACTACTTCCATTGGTTCAAATAGCTCTGAATTTCCCATTTATGGGTCTTGTCTTTCTTTCCTTTGTGTATCTATAAACTACAATGCAAGTGCAGCCTTTCAGAAGTCTGTTTTGTTCTGTTGAGATGGTCATATAAAAGCTCGTCCCACCTAAGTTTCATATTTCCTGTGTGAAATGATGGATACAAACTTGTCAAAATCAGTTTTTTCCAGAGGCTAGCGAAGTTGAATTTGCCAGACAATCAGTCTTTGCTGGAGCTTCTTTTAAGTTGGACTATCTGACCAAGCCATCATTTTTTCAAGATTTTGGTGTTTTTGAGAAAGTGAAAATGGTGGATAGAGTGAAGCCTGAAGATGAAGTTTTCTTGGTAGCTTATCCGTATTTTAATGTCAATGGTAGATCCAAACTTCGTTCAGTTTTTGTTGATACTAGTAAAGAATGACTCATGACTGCCATTCCATTCTGTTTCAGAAATGCTTGTTGTGGAAGAACTTTACAAAGAGGCAGTCTGGAACACTGCAAGGAAACTGATAATTTTTAATGGAGAACTTGATCGTATAAGATCAGGGTGTATCCTTTGACAAATTATAATGCCCTTTTATATTCGAACTGGTCTACCCTACTCCAATCCAGTTTCTATTAAGTTTCCCCCCGGTAAAATATCTTCTTTTGTTGATAACTACAGGTAATAGACCAAGGTCTTCAGATTAGATCATTAAATCCATGTATTTATGCGTTCGAACTGAGTGATACAGAATAATATGAATATAGAAGATCTGAATTTCAAGATTGTTGGCTTATGTAATATTTCCCCTGAACTTGAGTGCTGACGAACCTCTTGTATTTGGGTTTAGTCCCTCCTCCATCCCTTTTTCAACTCAAAATGATTAAACAAAGGAAAAAGGAATGGGGCGAGGAGGTACTTGGCAACTGGCATCATTTGGTTTAGTTGAGTGTAAGAAACTTGATTATCCTTGAATGAATCAAAGATTATCCATCATTCTTCTATCCAAAACTTGCTGCACTCAATAAGACCCTTCTGCCTGCAATGGAAACCGTTTATTACATTCATAATTTCAAGGGCCGCAATGGAGGAACACTCTTCAGGTCTCTTAGCTACTTAAATTGCGTTTGATCTCTAGTAGTTTGATAATGTTAAATATTGCAATGCGCTTGAGAATCCTTGTGATCCTTCCAAAAGAGGAAGTAGAAATTCTGTCATGATAGGTCGATTTTCTAGCAAAATGATGTAGACGCCAGACTAATTATCTCTTATTTTCAATGTGCATGTTACTAATTTATCACAAATTTGGTATATTCTAAACAGGTGCTATCCAGGACCCTGGAAGGTCCTCAGAAGTGTGGGGAATAAGGTTATTTGTGTACATGAGCAGGATAATATGCCATCCCTCAAGGAAGTAGCCCTTGAAATCCTTCCGTCAGCTTGAGATTCCAGCAACTGGGTAATGGGTAAGCAGTTCCATATGTTTCATGCGAAAGATAATGCCTTCAATTTTTTCACAAGTCATATTGTATATTGTTCATTACCCAAGTTGTGTGCAAGACGCACCCAGGGTTCACATCTGATCTAATTGTTAAGTAATTTACAAAACATGGAGTCAAACTGTGTTAAAGAAACGATTTCCTTTGGTCGAAATATGAATCATCTTAATTATCATTTATTAGCACCGCTGCATTATTCTTTAACATATCATATTGCAGGCAACATATATATATATATATATATATTTATATATATTGTCCGGTGGACTACACTGTCAGTTCTTACTACACTATTCCTGGTTTTTCCTACCCCACTAACCGTTCGAGTTGGGTTTCTCTCATTATCCCTCATCATCTCTAAATCATATCCGTTCAATCAATCACAATACTAATTTAACATTTCTCTCATCTTCTCAATCAACGGCCCAAATGGGCTGATGAGGGAAAATGAGAAAAAAGATGAGGAGAGAATCCTCTTCCCTAACAGTTCACGCTTTTGTCCAATAGGTTGACATGATTTCTTTTTTGTGTTGTTTTTGGGATAATTCTCACATACTCCAGGACCAAAATATTTTTGCTTTTTTGTTTTAAATTCTTTTGCGTAGAGTCTATTGACCTCCGGGACCCATTTCTCATGTATACAGCAGGGTTATTAAACCCGAACCAGCCGGTTCAGCCCGAAAACCGGCAAACCAGTAAGTAAACCAGTTCGGTCTAGTTATTAACTTGGTTTTGTTTTTTTTTTTTTTTTTTAAATCGATTGTTTTTCTTTTTTATTTCATACTAATAACCCATAAATCTTCACTTTCTCACTGATTTAACCCGGGTTTGCTCTATTATGACTCACTAACCTTTGACCCCGTATCCGACCGATTTAGTGATGATTGGTTTGGTTTTAATAACCTTGATATACAGAGCTCATGGTTGGAGGGATAAGCCTTTTTGGTTCCCATGAAGTCTGTCGCAGAAAATGCCATCATTTTATAGATCGGGACTTTTTTTTGCTCAAGATAGATGGAGTGGTGCGTAGAGTGTGAGGGCGTTGAAGGCGCGTGTTGTAAAAGGTGCGTGAAGAGAGGGAGTGACTCGTACAGAATCTAACAAGCTTAGCCTATTAATCTTGCTAATAATGCGTGGCAAAAGCTTCAGAATTATTGTACCGAATTTTTCTTTGAAAAATAAACTTAAGTATTGTATATAAAAAAATTACACTTTTGGCTATTGCCAAATCTAAATGAGATAACTCTGCTTATAAGCATTTTCATTCATGATATTTGAATACCCAAATTTGTTTAGGAAAAAAATGATTACGCCCTCATGCTTTGCTTTTATTTTGTATATTCTCTTGATTTTTGTTTTGAATTTGATTTTTGCCCTTTTTGATAAACCTTGTCAATTGTATAAAGTATACTAAATGGATTATTACACGTTGGTTATTTTGAGATTTAAAATTAAGATATATGATTCTCAGTTTATATTTAATCCAAAAATTAGAAAATAAAACACAAGTGGTCCTTTTTTTTTGTTGATTTTATAAGTGGCCCGAATTTATATAGACCAATAAACGATATTGGATGTGAAGTTACCTACCATTTATACTTTTTACAAGATAAAATTAATTTTTTTTTAAAAAAAAAAAAAAAAAATTGAATAAGTTACTTAATTATATCATAAATTATATATATCTAAATTATATTAATTTATTAAAATAAGTTAAATATTTTAAAGTAATTTAACCTTCTTGCCATCTTGGAAAAAAAAAAAGTTTGTCTTGATGAAGGAAAAAGTTTGAGATCAAAGGGATCATTGATTTGATCTCAATCAAACTGGCTTTTCCTTCATACAAGACACTTGATTTTTTTAAAGATTTTTAGAAAATAAATTAAATTACTTTTTATCATCTCTAAATCATGTCTATCCATTAATCTAAAAAGTCAGAATATTCTCATTTTCTCAATGGACATCACATGGGCTCACGATGAATTATGAGAGGATGTGTTTCTCATTAGTGCTTGCAACCAAATTTTCCTTATCATGTAAGTAACCAAAGCAAAGCAAGTAAATAACAAAGCATGAGACAGAATCCATTACAAATTTAAAATTCGCTTTTCCTCTTACCTAACAGTCAACAAGTCTCTAAATTCTTGCAGTTACGCTCCTACCAGTAAAAACCCTTCTTCTTTTTTAGCAAAAAAACCCTTCTTCTTCCTCCTTCATCTCTCTCCTAAAAATTCTCTCTCTCAGTATCACAATTCATCGCACTGAACTTTGCAACACCATGTCGATCGACATTTGGGTGGTACCCTTCGTTGGCCAAGGCCATCTTCTCCCCACCATTGAGCTATGCAAACATCTTGTTTCCAGAAATGTCGAGGTCACTCTCGTCATTTCCTCCCACCTCTCCTCATACCTTCCCTCTTCTCTCCACCATTACTCTCTGCTTCACGTCGAGCAAGTTCCGGCCGCCTCCATGCCTCCCGCGGAACCGGGTTCCCACCCTTTTGAATCCATTCACAAAATTCATGACTACTATTATCAACATCTTCAAAACCTTCTCTCTACCCGTCTTGATAACTCAGCAAGACCCGTTGTTGCCATCGTCGACGTCATGATGAGTTGGACCGTCGAGGCTTTCACCAAATTGCGAGTGCCAACGGTGGCGTTCTTCACTTCCGGCGCGTGCTCGGCCGCCTTGGAGTATGCAATTTGGAAAGCCCACCCGGAAGACCTAAAACCCGATGAGATCCGATTACTTCCTGGGTTACCCGAAGAAATGGCTCTAACACTTTCGGATCTTCAACAGGGACCTCACGGCCCGCCACCGCCACCGCCAGCAGGTGCCGGCTTTTCTTTTCCTCCCCCTCCCGGTGGACCAGCACACATGGGACCACCCCCTCCCGGAGGATCCGGACACAGGGGACCGCCACCTTCCGGTGGACCAGGAAACATGGGACCACCACCGCCGCCCTTTCCCGGCGGGAAACCACAGTGGGTAGAAGAAGTACGCGAAGCCATCGCGCTGCTGTTCAACACGTGTCGCGATCTGGAGGCTCCTTTCATCGACTACGTGGCGAACAAAATCGGAAAACCGGTCTGGGGCATCGGGCCGCTTCTCCCCGAACAATATTGGAAATCGGCCGGCTCCATCCTGCACGACCGGGAGTTTCGAACGAACCGCCGATCCAGTATAACGGAAGATGAAGTGATCCAATGGTTGGATTCAAAGCCACGAGGCTCTGTACTATACGTCTCATTTGGAACCGAGGTAGGTCCCACAATGGAGGAATACCCCCGACTAGCCGAAGCTTTGGAGTCATCGGACCATCCATTTATTTGGGTCCTTCAACCCGGGGCGGGCAGGATGGGTCCTCCACCTGAAATGGTGGGAGGGAAACCCGGGTCGGGAGAACCCGAATCAGAAGGGTATTTCCCACATGGGTTGGATACTCGGGTCGGACAAAGGGGCATGATCATACGCGGGTGGGCTCCACAGCTGTTGATACTGAGCCACCCATCAACGGGTGGGTTCTTATCTCACTGTGGGTGGAACTCGACAGTGGAGGCTCTAGGGCGTGGGGTTCCATTTTTGGTGTGGCCCATAAGGGGCGACCAATACCATGATGCCAAGTTGGTGGTGCAGCATCTTAAGGTGGGGTACAAAGTATGTGATAATCTGGCAGAGGTGAAGAAGGAGGATGTAGTGAAGGGGATAGAGAGGCTGATGGGTGATAAAGAAATGAAGAGGAGAGCTGAGACGCTGAGTGAGAAGTTTCAGCATGGATTCCCAACTACTTCTCAGGCTGCTTTGGATGCTTTCAAGGAATATATAAACCAGAAATTGCTTTAGGCACTTTTGCCTCTGTTTGTATGTCTATCTTTTAATATACAATGTTTAGTGAAATGTTTGGGAATGTTCTGAACGTTTTTTACATAAATGAAAATTGTTCACAGCTATAAACATTCTAGGGTTGGTTGAGATCCAAATGGATAAGCCATATTATTAATTTTTTTTTTTAAAAAAAAAAAAAAAACAGTTTTACTTGTTGACATATTATTGGGAAGTTTGATGATTATGCGACCAGATATTGGGATATGAATGAGAGGTAGTTAAAATGGGAAGTATCCCACCAAGTAAGCAGCGTGAAAGTGGGAAAATACAACAGGTAATAAAGGAAATCCAGGAAGCTGGTTATCATTTACTTTTACAAGTTTCTGAAGACTCCAAAGACAGGTTTAAAATGGGGATGGTGGTTATCAGATTCAATACTTCATTGATAGACCTGAATCGCACAAGTTAGCAAGAATCCATGTGTCCCTACGTTAGTGAGCTAATAAATAGTCATTTGTTTAAAAAAAATTACGTTTCTTATCTGGCAAAGAAAAAAGGGATTTTGTGATTAAGACATGGCCAGAAGTTCAGAGCAGTAAATGAAATTTATAAGGAAAAATTAATCTTACTAAATTTTAACTTAGCCTACATTTTGACTTGATATAACTCTGTCTTTATAGTTTTATTTCAGTTGTAATTTAATCCCTCAACTTTGACTCACAGCAACTTAGTTAAAATTTAAACAGTATATAATTCAGTTCATGACTTTTATTTTAAAACACAATGACTAAATTATAAAATGATTAAAACTAGAGACTAAATTGTAGTACTTCCTCCGGTCCTAATTATAGGAACACTTTTGTAGTACAATTTACACTACAAAAGTGTTCATATAATTAGAACCGGAGGTAGTAAGTAAAAGTTGAGAGACTGAATTACAACCGAATCAAAATTATAGAAACTAAATTGCACCGAGTCAAAATGTGAGGATTGAGTTACAAGAGTCAAAATTATAGAAGCAAAAGATTAGTTTTCCCAATTTACAATTTAAATCAGACATTTCTTGTGTTTAAATTGAAAACTAATACACTACTATTAATAATTGAAAATGTTATAAAAATATAAAGAACTAAATCATCTAAATAAATCCAATGAACAGAAAGAACGAGACTTTCTTTTCTTTTTATCGTTTCATGGCTAAACCCAATTAGATTACACTAAACCTACCTAATCCCAGAAAAGAATTTTTTTTTTTTTTTTTTTTTTTTTGGTCGAAAGAAAAGAATTGAAATACAAATGGTACACATTGATATTGGAAACAAATGATTTTGTGCAAATAGAAACGTCTTGTTGGTAAATCATGATGAATCTGAATCCAGTTTAGGGACTATGGCAGTTGAGAGCTCTAAATGGGAAATACGAACAGCCCCAATAAGCCGCTCTGGCAATTCTTCCGTAGTATTTGCCTGAAAATATAATAACTTGTATTAATAGCTACGCCAGCACCTCACAGCCTACCCCTGAATGCACGGATGAAACTTGTCAAGTGCCCTGGGATGACTTCCTCCAATCCTTATTATAAGAACATATTAAAAGCTTTACATAAACTAAGGAATCAAGTTAAAACTAGCTATTATACTTTTAAGGAATCCAGTTAAAAATTCAAAATTACCACAAAAGTCATTAAATAGAAGTTTGGCATGTTAGGAGAAGGCTTGGTTGAGGAATATCAAAGCAAAGGACATTTAGGGGGAAGAACTAATGTTTTCGACAAAGGATCATATTGAGAATCATGAGCAAAGGTTTTCTAGCAAGCACAGGAAAGAGTACCATAGACCATTTTCAGTCATATCTCTTGTGCACAAAATCATGTATGCTATGAGGGCAGTGTTTTGTAGAATAATGACATTTTAACATTCCAAAAATGAAATTTCGCACCAACACAACTCTTGCTCATCCTATTCAAGCAGAATTAGGTTTGATCCAATTGCGGCTTTTTAGTTTTTAATTGTCATTACTTGCTTAGACGTGCAATACTATTGCTAATGTGAAACAAAGGACAGCCCAGTGCATAAGTTCCCACCAGGTGGGGTCCAGGGAGGGATATATGCAGCAGTCTTACTCCCCCACAAATGGAGGCTGCTTTTAGGATTTGAGCCCAGTAAGCTCAAGGTCACATGGCAGCTTACTGTTGCTTAGACATGGGATACTATTGCTAGTATCAAATTTATAAGAATTTAAAGAAACATACCTGTACAAGAAAAGCCATATCAACCACCAATGTAGTAATTACCCCAACCACGAGCCCCAACACTCCATTGGCAACAGCAGAAGAACCAATATCAACATCAATCTACAAGTTGAAACCAATGATTTATCAATCATAACGGAAAAGTAAGAAAGCGTCACCGTTCATTATAATCAGAGAGAGAATAATTTATTAAGAGATTGGATGAATATTTACTTCTAAATACTTAGGACCACGGATATAGTTGCAATCAACAGCCTTTCCCAGTAAACAAGGAGTACTCCCAACACTTTGGCGCACAATCCATGAGCCCTGCATATTTTGGGTCAGAAAATCAAGGTGTACCTTTTTTAGCCTTTAAAGTCAGAAAGTAGTTCTAGATAACAAGGTACAAGGGAAAATAAAGATTTCCATGAGATAAATTATAACTATTAGTTTCCCAACAAAAAAATCTATAACTATTAAGAAAAAACTTAAAAATTGTTTTAAAAAACTGAGAAAGAAAAACATCAAATTACTGAATGAGATGAAAGAGGGAATTGATACAAAACCGAAAAAGACATGAAGGCAGCCTCCCACACCATCTGGGGACCACCAAAATCCCAAATGCGTCCATAAAGGCACCAAAGAGGGGGGGGGGGGGGGGGCTCAGAAATATAGAAAAATGATCAACAGATGGTCGAGTACAAACACAGCATATACATACAGGCGTTTACACAAACCGGGCACAAAAGAGGCACTTCAAAATATGCATGTAGATAGACATCTGAATGCTTCTGTGAGCAAACACATCAGCGATGATTATGATGGACTCAACAGCAAAGGCAACTGGCCAAAGGCCATAGTCCTAACCAAGAATTTTCCTATATACCAATGACAAAAGTTACAAATACCTTTGCCACTGATGGAATGAGCTTCAATCTGCTATTACGGAACTCATCATCACCAACAACAAAGCGTTGCAAGAGAGATCCAGGGACCAACGCCTTTGTCACAAAATAGAATACCATACTATAGTGTGTTGATCCAGGCACCTACAAGTCAAACAATGGGTTCGTTTACTTCAAAAATTTATGTTGTCCAACTTTGAAGTTGTCTTAGAAGAAGAAACTCACTTGAACATTAACAATAATCGAGAACAATCCTTTTTCCGATGCAACCTACATAAATACCAAAAGAGAACAATGAATGAAAGCCTCCAAAATAATAAACAATCAATCAACTCAATAAATCCTTTAAAAATGAGAAAAAGCAATGCTGAAAATCTGCGCAAATATACACATGAAGCCTACAGTAGGTCTATAATTTAGACTTCTGATAATCTCTGTCAAGTAACATAATACAGATGATGTTCAAAATTCATCCATAAATTGTTGGCATCCAAAATCCACATTTAAAGTGATTTCTGATGAATATCAAAACAAAACTTCCGCATCTTACATAAGGTTAAAAATAATAAATGGCCCTAGTAAAAGTTTGCAAGGTTCTCAACTAAGCAAGCCAAGGTAGTTATAAAATAAAACCTTTCTTTAAAAGATCATGTGGAAGCCAAAAACAAGGAGCAATAGTTTGTCAGGCAGTTTCTCGATACTCACCTGTGCTGCACATCCCTGGCGCCTAGCCACATGATCAATTCTTTTTGTGTCCTTGAACCAATCAACAGCGACAAGATCCATCAGGTGCTTTCCTGCAGGAATCTATACAATTTTCCACAAAGAAATAAGAACATATCAAGTATCAACATAGTAATAGATTTCAAGTCAAAAGGTAAAACAGGAAAGGACCTTCGACTTGTCAAAACAAAATTGCTTGCTTCGCACTCTGAAGTTATTTCCATCCGAAATTTTCCAGCTATCACGTGCGTTATCACGATCATCACGACGTAAATTACCCGAAAAGCAAGACAAGTCAAGTTCAGTTGCTGGTTCTTCTTCCACAGCAGCTTCAGTTTAAAAACCAAATATATTATTAGATTTCCTCCATTCCCTGATGTTGGTTTGTCTCTGCAGGCGTACATGTTTATCATTATAATAATTCCAAAAATGAAATTATAGACTTATAGTAAGAAGCCACCTGTTTTTTTGGCATCATTCTCAATCCCACTCGTGTATGCCTGAAATATTAAAAGAGACATATTAAGAATTTATGAAGCTTGTACCAAAATTATAGAGGTGAGATTGGTGGGAATACAAAAACAACCTCTTGTTCAGACTCTGCTATTTGAAGATCTTCATCTTCATCAGAGTATTCATCCAACATAACAGAATTTCGACTGGCAGCATTCATTTGATCCACAGAGGTTGGATGAACAGAAGAATCATGGGCCTTGGGAGTGTTCTTTGAAGAAATGGATGCTGAGGACATATTAACCATAACAGGGATTCGTGGAGGAGCATTCCTTTCATCTGTTTGGGAAAACAACTCACGTAAACCTGTTCAAAAGGTAGAAAGAAAAGAAAAGACCACATCAAAGTGTGCAGGACAAACAATATTTGCATGTTGACAGATCATATAGTGGAAATGTAGAATCAAATCATGCCCCCAATGACTTCTTACAGATGGTGACAGACAACATATCCAAGATAACATTACCATGAGAATATAGGGGCAATGGGAACTATAACTCATCCAAGTCTTAGAATTAAACCACTGCTATAGACTATAGACAAAAACATCTGCAGATACATTATTGTGATAAGGAAGGAATTTATGCTTTCATAGAAAACAGAAACCTATTATTAATCCAAACCAACCAGATTTCCTTAGTATGACGTCCACAAATTCAATTCCACGGTGAAAAACTACTGCCAACAATTTTATCACTAAATCCTCAAACCTTCTACAAAAAAGAGATGAAAGAAGCCAGCAACACTAAAGCATACATAACATGGGAAATAACTCATCAACAGGTGAAAATATGATGAGGAAATAAATGGCATTAACGATCCACAAGGAAATTACAAAGCGCACATAGTATTGGAAATAACTCACCTGCAACACTATTTAACATCTGAAGGAGACAATGTTGCTGAAAAGATGACGTGTAACCCACACCCCATCCCTTAAGATCAATCTGCATAAGATGCTGAACTTGAGTCCTTGGCCTCCCATTTCGAGATTTTAAAGGGGAAATATTAAATCCTCCACCTGAAGTAAACAGTTCTTAAGCCTAGAAAACAATTTGGCATGCATTTCAAGTAGGATCATGCATGCTACGAATCACTCAATGGAGACAACTTATTTTCTCCAAAAAAGAAGTATAAATTATTTTAGGCACCAAATTCTAAGTTCGTTCAATTAAATCACATTTAAATCATAAGTCATCAGGTCATCACAATAATCAAGTGTTACTTTAAATGAACCCCCCACGCCAAACAAATATAAAATCTTTGACACTTTGGTTGAAGCCATAAGAGAATGAACACCCATGTTCCTACACTAAAAGGAATGACCTTCTTGGAAAATTCTAAAAATATTTATTGGATAGGGCCCAAATCATTGTTTGAATTCTTGGCTCAAAACAAAATAAATACAGTTTGATTGGTCACCCTTGGTCAACATGTATCATGGGCCCAGCTAATGCATGAAAATTACAGTAACAAGACTGAACACCCATGTTTCATGATATATAGACTCTTCGTGTGTGTGTGAATGAGAGAGAGAGAGAGAGAGTAATCTTACTCTCAATATGGGCTCGGACGTATCCTGGTTGTGGACCACAGTTCACATGCTCCCTAGAACGAAATAAGACAACTACAAAAAAGAAGAAACATTAGTGCAAACTTTCAGAATAGACAGCAATTTTAAATAAAAATAGCAAGTTACCTACCATAACTTCCATCATCATTTCGGCGCCAATAGCGTACATAGCAAAGATCACGGGGCCATACAAACCTGCCATCATAAAGACATTGATCAAACAATGTTACCTTGTAAGAAAATAGCAATCCTAAATCATATTTTGAGCATAAACAATAACTAATACTTTGAGGGGAAATACACAGATATAATTGTCCAGAATTGAAACAATTAGCAGTAAAGCTAATCAAAATGCCAGATGTTTGGGCCTAAACTAAATTTAGGTTTTCAGTCCCAATTCAAATTCAGAAGGAAAAAATCAAGCTTAGCCCAGTTATAGAAAATATTTGTCATTCTTGTCTTACTATGAATTGACTTCATTTAATCAGTAATAAAGAAATCTGTTATCTCTTCATATGCTTAACTTGTTTGGCATCCAAGAACATATATAATATGTTTTAAGATTACATCTTATGTGTTAAGAAAATTATCAAAAAGTACTACTATTATGTGATTCAGTATTGGGAGGGATGAAATTCAAGTAAGAAACAATGTAGATTATATTTACATCGGAAACCAATCCAGCTGAAGTCTATGATAAAGAACTGCTGTGTGCCCATCCACCTCCTCGACTAAGCTACCATGTTGGAAACTGCAATCCCACCTACAAGTGCACAAACATCATGAGAATACAACATTGCTCAATGTAAAAACTATGGGACATAAAACATCTGGAGCTAAGTAACAACATAAAATATACTTTCATTAATTTTCTTAACATAATTATAGTTGTACTGCCAGTACTGGCATAAGGTACATGGCTTTGAAACTTAAGCATTTCTAAGCAACATAAAAAATTATTTGAGGAAATTAATAACTATATCAAGGGAAATCTGTGAGAAAGAATCATGTTTAAAACAAAAAATGCCAGTAATAAGATGACTATCCATACAACTTTTCCCAGCGCAGTAGACTGGAACAGCCAACCTAGTGGGGTCAATTTGCTCAAAATTGTTCAAAAATCAAAATAACTAAATTGTTCAAAATATGCAAATTATATAGCTGAATTGTTCATCAAAACATTGTCTCTCCTTCAACCATCTCTCAATCTCAAAATTTTGTGACGTTTAGAAATTAGAAAGTTTAGAAGCAACACCAGATGCTATTGTGCTACAATCAATAATCACTCTCCTGTGATAAACATGGCAGTATTTCTCCAAAAAAATAAAGGAATAACACAATTTGTCAAACTGCAGCAACCATGAAAATAACTAGACATAAATATGCAGAACACCTACTCAAACCGTGATCCATCCATGCTCATCACAAGCTCAAAAATTTCTTCACATGTGGCCTCCACAACTCCGACTGCCTTCATTGCTCTACTACAACTCCTGGGCTGCATATAGAGTAAGTTGATGATGATTGTGTTCAACCAAGAAATCCAATGAAATGGTAAACTCCTATAATTCAATGAAAGTAAGACAGATAGAGTTCCATACAAGGTAATCAACTTCAAGAGGTTCTTCAAAGATGCGAAGTCCTGCCAACCCAAAAGGCAAAGACATCAATCAATTTGTTAACAAATGAATAGTCAGTCATTGAAGCAGCATACAGCTAATCATTGAAACACTGTAACCAAATGTAGCTAACCATTTTGGCATTGTAAAAGACGCCAATGTTTTCTTGAAAATGCTTGGTTATTGCTATTTTGATTTAACAAATCAGAGTCTATTTCCCGTGTCCAGTCAAAAACTGATTCTGGAGGACCTGTGTATCACAAAATAAAAGGTTTAAATACAGATTACAGCAAAATAAATTTAATCCAATAAGTCAAAGTGCAAATAAATTAGACCATTTCCAATTGTTGTCCTCCTTAACAAATCGGAATGTGCCATTAGATCATCCTCCTGAACACTGAACCAGAAAAGATATAAAATATAATTTGATACAATGAACTCATAGAAGGATACTAATATAAATCCCACAAATAACTTAAGAATGGAGATATTTAAAAAAAAGACAACTAAATCATTTCCAATTATGTGTCAAATGTCCTCTCATGTTGCATCTCCAAAGAATGAATATCAAATTGAGACAACCAAATCTAAACGAGATCGACATAATTTAAATCACAACATATGCCAAAATTATTCAAACTGCAGCTAATCATTTGAAGTTGCACCCTTCTTCATTATTTACGTGAAAAGAGAAAACCTCAAAAATACTCACGGGCTTTCATGGTCTGAGAAAGTTGTGTTCCCATCATCCATCCCAGATTTGTACTCAAAAGAAACATATTTGTTTCCGTTTGCAGGTTGTGCTCCCTGATGCTACACAAATTATACGCTCAAGAGTGAGATTCTATATGAATTGAAAAGCATATCCTAACAAGATGGATCTAAAAAATATCCAAATTAAAACAACAAACCATAATTTCAGTCACGCATTAAGAAATTTCTTTTAATTTGAAAGCCGGTATATCTAAGGGAGATATAAAACCTAACCAATAGGTAGAAATATGAATATTGTTTCAAATTTAGAAAGCACATTAAGATTATGAAATTTGATGAAACAGACCTGATCAATTACATATTCAATTTTTTCCTTCCAAGTTAATGCCTCTTGAATGTTAAATGCCGCCATCTGCAATTAGAAACCAAATAATAAACATTTTCATAACACAAATGACAGCAAAAATATGCTGGTTAAATGAATAGTGGAAAAATAAACTCACTGTCATTCGATGGTACTTGTCTTTCATGTTGTAAACAGACAAAACATAAACCATCTGCGCAAAAGAGAAATATATGTAAAGGGTCAAAATAAGAGGGATCAGGAAACAAAATTATTGTTTGTCTGATAACACTTGGAGTAAAAATGGTTTCTAAGAAAATGACATTACATAAAAAGAGAATTGCTACCAAAACACAGGCTACGCTGTTCAGAAAACAGCTGCAGTAAGACTAATCCACTGCATGCGGAAACAAAATGCAAACCAAAGGGAATCCTGCTCAGATGCCAGTATAGAAGCCAGCTTATCAAGTTATTTTGATCCAACATGATGATAATTCATGCATATTTCCAAGAAGTCACATATTTCATCTGAGTAACAAAACCCAATGGAATTATTGTTAATAAGATAAGATGTTGCTAGTTCACAGGCCTAAAAGAATTAGATTTACTTTTGCCTCGTCATCTGAAAGCAGCTATGCTTGGAATAGGCTTTTTGGTGTATTTGGTGAATAATAAGCATATTCCATCAGAGCATGGAGCATTTCCTTATCAGGTTCAAAGGCCGTGAGAGGAGTAAGGAGAGAAATCTTTGTGGCAAAGCCCCACATATGATGTCCTTTGGCACCAGAACTAATAATTAATATCGATGTTGATCTTTCCCTACTTGCAGCGCAGCTACATTAAGGAAAATGTCTCATCCTGCTGGTTTGCAATTCTTTTTCATATTACGGAATTTCTTCTTTCTTTAATTTAAGATGAAGTTGTGATTAGTCTGAGATAACAGATTCTGTGAGTTAACCATGTCAGTCTACTCAGAACTTCATTTTATGTTGCAGCTCATATTTCTCCGTTGCCTTCCTACGTACCATTAGTATTTGAGTAATTGTCCTTGCATGCACTTTACATAACATAGTTTACATTATCTCCGCGTCGCTCTAGTTTCCACTTCGCACATTATATATCCCCATAAGCATTTCTTTTCTATAGAATACAGGAACCGCGGGACAAGTATAAAATCATGCAAAGCAAAAAATTACTATTGGAAGTACGCTATCCAGGCGTCCGCCAACACTTCGAGGCCATCAGGCTCCTACAGCATGTATATGTACCAAAAAGATAAATATTAGAAACGTTTCGATAACTCACATGCCCGTGATGGGTCTTCAAGCCTCTATCCTCCACCCTACAGTTGCCATCAATCAACAGTGTTTTGATTGGAACCTACAAAGCAGAGTCAGAGAATTAGTCGCTAACATTGTGGCCTGCTTCTCCAACATTCTCCCGTCCCAGGAAAGTTTTGACAGGAAGAAGAACGTTTTGAAAATATACCTTCGAACAGTTGAGAGGCCTTCATTATTATAGTGTTCTTAAAATTAAAACCAAAACCAAAAAAGCAAATAATAAAAAAAGTACCCATTTACTATCTGCATATATGCAAAGATTCAAACAAGTTGTCATTTCTTATGTTAAAATCCCGAAAAGCATTACTCTCTAAAGTGGAGAGTGGAAAGTAACCATAAATCGAAACTTCGGCAAAATTAGCAGAACAGCTAAAAATTCGAAGACCAAACTGTCAGAAAAATGGTGAATTACCCGATTATCCTGTGGTTTCTTCTTATAGTACGCAAGAAGACGGGACTCAAGCACGAAGTATCTCATGTGGATGAACGATCGGCCGATCTTTCTTCGGCCATAACGTACCATCCAGCCTTCATACACAACCTTTGACGACATACTTCCAACCAAGGATTAAGATGAAACTCACACTTTTCCAACAAAAGAACTGCCGAAAACAAAAGCCAAAAATTCCAACAATCTATCTGAAACTGCAAAACAAGAAAACTCCAACGGAATATGTCATGAAACCGAAAGCTTGAGATGAAATCTCCGCTTCCGCGAGATCAATTTTAGCTAAGTGTCCCGATCGGTCATGATCAATATCAGAACCGCCGGATCACAGAACCGGCGATTCCAAGCTCCATTGTCCGGGGAAATTTCAGTGGGATAACGAGCTTGACTTCGAAATTAGAATTTCTAATTGTATCCGCGGAGTCTTTTTTCAGAATTCTCAATCCTCGCTTTGACTTCGAACGCACCGCCGGATCCGGGAACGCAAGAGCAAAGAACGAGTGACGGGAGGACTGGGAATTTGAGGAAGAAGAGGTTCTGACGAGCAAAAGAGAGATCCCACGTAAGTAAGATAGGCCGTGGACTTGTAAAGCGTGGGACACGTGGATAGATATGATTTGTCCGTGCCGGCGGGGTCATGTTAGCGCCGTGCCCTTCGTATTTTTGAATTGATGTGGCGTCCTCCGACAGGACCCGTTTACTTTCCGGGTTGGATCTCCACGTGATGATTGAAATCGGATCCTGAGACGGCGATGCCTTGATGTGCTGAGAAAAAGCTTGATTTTGAATTTTGCATTAGTTTTTTCTGGAAGCAGATCCTTTCATGATTTTGTTTTTAATTATTCTTCATGAACTTATCTGGATTGTTAATTAAGAAGTTCCTCTTTGATGATGTTTTATATTAATTGAACTGATCTGATTTTGATTTAAAAATTATGAGAGTTAAGGAGAAAAGTAACACATATTTCAGAAGGCTCAGTGGTCAGCGGAGGGAGAGAGGATCCCACGCATACGTATGATTGTTATTTGTTGGTACTCGCTGGATATTAAAAAAGTTCTTGTTGGAATGACGGATATATCCTTAGAAGTGGGATGTTTGGGTTTGTCTGCGCTGGCCTCATGGTCAATGAACTAATTTCGGTGGGGTTTTGACTTCGGTAGATTTAGTGCCAAACTCTACGGCTGTAGACAGCTAGCAAATATATTAAGTTTGTTTGGATAGGTTTTTTTTTTTAAAAAATAAAGTATTTTTTTTATTGATAAATACGTTTAGATGAGCACTTTTTTTTAAAAAAAAAAAAGTAATAGAAAAACTAAAAAAATTTGCTTTTTTTTAAAGCTTCAAATTGTAGCTTAAAAAAATAAGTGCAAAAAAAGAGAGAGAATGAAAAAAAAAAAATGACTAGCTCTTCTTTAGTGATTTGTTTTGACACCAATTACCCTTAATTTTCAATAAAATGACAACCTTGTCCCTAGGGTTTAATAAAAAAATATTTCTCTATTTTAACATCCAAATAGCTTTTTTTATTTAAAAGTGCTTCTTAAATTGTATATCGAACATAAAATAGCTTTAACTTTTAAATAAAGTACTTTTTAAAAAAGCAATGTAAAAAAAGTCTTTTTTTAAGAAGCCTCATACAAACGGGTTAGTCTTTTCTATAAAGCACTAGTTTGTTCTCAATGAGCATTAATTATTTAGAGTTTAGTGGGCGAGAATTATTTTCTATATCTGCCCCTAAGTAATAAGGATAATGGGTGAGAATAATAATTAATCTAAGGGGTAATACCGTAATATTAGAAATTACTTAAATTTTATGACAATTTTATTAACTTTAACTGTTTTTATTGATTTGTGAGGATTGTTAGTTGTTGTGTTATAATAAGGACCGGAGGAAGTACTTTTTTAGAATAATAATTGAAGTTTTTAAAAACAGTTTTTAAATCGTGTTTTACAGTTTACGAAACAAGTATGAAAGGAGATTTGTCTTGTTTACATAAATAAACACTTTGGGTGTCAAAAAGTGATCCCAAACAAGCATTCAAGTTTAGCCATATAGGACCTCTCTAAATTAGCATTATAAAAAAAGTTGATGTCTAGATAAAACTCCTCTCACATACTTACCTCGTACACCATAAATCATGTTGAAAAAACAGCATATATCTCTAATTCAAACTGGCATATTGTTTGTACACATTTTTTTAAGCAATCATTCCATAAAGGATTCAGTGCATATTTGTTTTAACCTTTCAGAAATACTTTTATGATTACGATATAAGTATGTAAGAAGAGTTTTGTCTCGACTTATAGAAAATAACTTTTGAAACCATGGTTTGAAGGTTTCTAAAACAAGCACTTAAAACTCAAATATAGCGATATTTTATCACTGAATATCAATATATTTATAGTACACTTTTTTATTTGGTTAAATGATTTCGTCACTTTGTTTTTTGAAAAGAAAGAGGAGGATGAGTCTTGACATAGTGTAAGGTTATTTGTTATATAATTTAGAGGTTAAAGGTTTATATTTTAGAAATAGTCTCTTTGATTGCAAGTGTAAGTTGTGTATATCTATTATCTCCTATTCAAACCTCATTTTGTGGGAGCCTTAAGCACTTAGCCACTTTGTAAGAATTTCAGGCGTGCCTAAAATTCAATTGACCCGCTAAAGTACCTAAACGAAACTGGAACATCGATGCGGACTCGATCACAATACACAACAAATACATCATAAAGAAGAAGAGAAGAGAACATTCTTATGAGATAACCTTTTAGAGGGAGAAGATCAATATTATGTGTGTATTATATTCTAACTAGTCTTCTCCCTTAATCTCACAGCCTATATATATAGTATACATACGGTCACATAGGAATATATGTGACCCTTAAAGGTCAGGGACGGACCTGGGGGAGGCTAGGGGTGGCCCCGAACCCTAAAATTATAGAATACAACCCAAATTCTTAGGAAATTATATTTCAGCCTTATAAAACTTTTAATGTTTTCACTTTAGTCTTCATTAAGAGTTTCATGGAGGAACTACAATAAAAATATTCAAACATTTATAGGCCGAATGTAATTTTATGAATACCTGGATTCTATTCTATAATTTTCACCCCCTAATTTTAATTTATGGTTCCGCTCCGATTAAAGGTGCATTTATATGTCAATAAATATAACCTTTAAACCACAAATGATATCTCTCTTTATAATACATGTCTCTTTATGATAGCCCCTCTTGAATCAGGTTTGGACTTTAATCCACCAAAGGTAGATTAGTGTGTGTGTGTGTATTCCAACACGCTTTTTTTGAAATATTTTATCAAAAGAAAAAAAAAAAACAAGAGTGGCGAGATTCCTATATCCACGCGTAGAGAGTCAATGGCAGTAAGAGTACGGTCCAATATGGCAAGAACCTACACATGGTAGGAGGATAGGATCATTCTATTGTGACAAACCCATAATTTCCAGCACACCGTTGCAAAAATGGTTTACCAACTTCATGTAGCAAGATAGGTTTTATGCAAACTTGTTTTGAGCCGAGCTTCAAAATCCATGCTAACGAATTCCTCAAGTTTATTGAGAGGAACAAGATTACTTTGGAGGTCACATGAGCAAACTCACATTACTTAAAAACTTGATTAGTGTCCTAATGATAGGGCAAGACCTTGGAGAAAGGACAATGATCAGTAGAGGATATGTGATGTCTCCAATATTCTTAGTTGGCAAGAAGAACTGGTATAAACTTAAACTCTCCTCAAATTACTTCGGATTTGAAACTAGTATTTGTCAAGTCAGGAGCACCGTTGATAAGAAGAGTGAACAAAACAAAAGCGATGTTTGCATAAAACCAAAAATGCTTATTTATGTAAATCGATACACCAAAAGTGCTTATTCATGTGTGGTGTCTACAATATGTGCTTGTTTGGGATCATGTTTGAGACGTCAAAAGTGTTTATTTATGTAAATCGAGACAAAATTTATATAACATACTTATTTTGTATACCTTAAATAACAATTAAAAAGTTATTTTTCAATGTTCCAATTAATATTCCAAACAAAAGCACTTTTAAAGGTATGACTCAAATAAGGTGTGCAACTTTTTATTTAACTAGTATGGTTTAGTCATCAAGAACAAAGCGTGTGCAAAAGGCTTTGGCCATGGGCAATATTATTAATTACATGACTTCTATCACACACACACGGGTAATGCGCATACCTTAACTTTTTTCCTGATGTTTGCACCATATTTTAAAGTAAAGTTAAGGAGTAATTTAGTCAACGAACTTTTATCTCAAGAGCGCCCAGGACAAATAACTTTTAAGTGAACCAAAAATGAAAAAAAAAAACAAAAAATATGCGATCAAGACAAAAATAAATAACGTTTTTAAAAGTTTTTTGGTATTTTTGGTCTATTTAAAAATTATTTGTGTTGAAAAAAAAAAATGCTTTAAGTATGTGAGAAATATTCCGTGGTCCATTTCTAACACAAAAATGAAATATCTTTAGGTGTTTTTTATTTTGGCCTATTTAAAGTTATTTGTGTTGGATCTGTTTATTTGCGTGCGGTATTTAGTTCGTTAAATATGTAAATAATAAATTTTATTTTAACTAGGCGTTCTTTTGGCAATTTAAATATTAAATAAATATATTTATATTTATATCATATAAATAAGAGAAATATTCTGTGGTCCATTTTTATACCTATTATGAGCAACTTTTTTTTTTTTTCACGTTTGCAACACATCTTTAGGTGTACACGTATGGTTTTAGTTATTTAATTTGCAATATCCATCTTTGATCTTTTTCATATATAGCGCGTGCAACTTTTTTTTCAATGTACGCGACATAAATCCTAGATCATACAGACAGCTTAA
Source organism: Acacia melanoxylon (assembly GCA_019022615.1). Taxonomy (NCBI): domain Eukaryota; kingdom Viridiplantae; phylum Streptophyta; class Magnoliopsida; order Fabales; family Fabaceae; genus Acacia; species Acacia melanoxylon. The sequence goes on from JAFJYJ010000057.1 coordinate 1,792,698, forward strand.
ATATATGCAACATTCATCGATAGTCCCCCCCTTTCATGGATAATGTGCACTACACTCCTTTAGGGCATGTATGAGATGTCTTAGTTGTGTGCTAATAGCCTTTTACACGAGCACTTCGTTATGTTTTACCCTTTTTTCTTCTGTTTGATCACACCAGGACAATTTAATGTCTTTACAATTAAATTCATTTATTTTGAAAATTTAGGGTTAAGGTCCAGCTCTGTTTTTGAAAGTGTTATGCAATAGCAATGGTGTCTTGAAAGTTTTATGAGAATACTATCGTCCCTGATGTTTTCAAACTGTAGCAGTTTGAAAGTTTTAGTTTGACTATTTATTGAATAGTCATTTTTATTTTGGATTTAGGTGCAAATTTATCCCATAAGTTTTTACTAAAAAACAACATTGTCCTGAAAATTTTCAAATCGTAGCAATTCACCTTGATTGTTATTCATGTTAATTTACCAATTAACTGATCAAATATGCTTATATGATAAGTTTATATGTCATCAACTTCATTTTTTAAAGTTAGATTTAAAAACAAGTAAAAAATAAATAAAAATGCATCTCATATGAAGGATTAGATAAAATAAAAAAGGTAAAAACGCATTTTGTCATCTTAGAGTACGGAAGCACAGGGTTTTTAGTGGCTTAGTTCTCGACAATCTTCTTGTGTGTTATGCGTCAATAATTAAATCTTTTTCTTCATTGCTTTCTAGCTAATGTGAGCCCTTCCTCTAGCTGTAAGACTATAACTTCTTCTTCAATGTTGTTCCTGTTTTCATTTTCAGCTCAATATATTCAGTTAAATACTCCTCCAGGTCTAATTATAAGGCGCAGTTGATTTTTTTAGAGATTAATAAAGTTGATTAAATTACAGTAGAGTATTTTTTTTTTCAAACTAATTTTTTTCTAATAAACTAATATATAATCTAATAAATATATAATATATAAAATGATTAAGTAACTTATTTAACTTCCTTAATCTCTTCAAAAAAGTCAACTAGGTCTTATAATTAAGACCAAAGGTAGTAATAGTTTAACTTTAACCTAAATAATGGTATAAGGGCCAACATTACTACAATTTGGAACTTTCTAAGATAAATTTGCTTATTGACAAAAAAATGACGTAGATAGCATAATAATTATCAGCATATTTAGTTAACTAACAATTAAACTTAATTGGGATAACAACCATGATAAAATTGCTATAATTTAGGACGCAAAATTCGACCTTAACCCATAAGTTTTAATTCAGGAACTCTAGGGTGAAAAACTTGATAAATAGGAAAATTTTCCCTTAAATTGTTCAATGGTTGAGATCCCACACGCTTTGTGACACATCACCTTCTTCGCGTTTGAGGACATGGGCACGAGCCCCTTTGCTCCCATTGAAATAACAACAAATAGTGGTGTTGCAATTCGAATAATATAATACAGATTTTATACTCCCATGTTTATTTCTTATAGATTTTTTAAGAGTCAATTGTCAACTTTTTTAAAATTAGTCATGGTTATAATTTATTTTGTGATCCCCACTCTCCTGAATTTTAGAGTTTTAAACATGTTTGAACTCAGTTTGTTGGCAAATTGGACACCTTGAAGTTAACGTTTTAAAAGGCATATTTAGGCCCGTTTAGATGAGTTTTTTAAAAATGTGTGTTTTTTTAAAGTTTTTTTTTTTAAGCTCTAAATTGGGAGCTTTTAAAAAAAGTAGCATTTTGACTTTTTTTTGACTTTTGTTTTTTTAAAAAAAAAATCATCTAAACACATAAATTAATAAAACAAGCATTTTTTTGCATTAAAAAAGTTTTTTTTTTAATTAAAAAAGCTCATCCAAACGGACCCTTAACATTGTTTGAAAAACCATAAAATAACTGTGGTTTTAGAAGCTCTTCTTTTTTTAACCGAGATGAAACCTCTTTCATATATTTACCCCGTAAATGGTAAAAGATATTCTCTAAAAACTAATCTAAATATATAATTAAAGCACATAAATTGTTAAAGCTTCCATAAAAGATAGACAGGCAATAAAGTACCCCGTATTTTTTTCTTTGCCTTGGGTTGTTTTGCCATCCCTTCTACAACTTGACCGCATTAGTACCAACCCAAGGTCTAATAGAAGCAAGCCCAACAACCAACCCAACAACAATAATTGAAGCGGCAAAAATAAGTGGGTTCATGATAACTTCCTTGCACTAAAAATAAAGAAATAGTTAATGATACAATCAACCAACTCTAATTTACTTATTTTTAGTCCAAAGATGAAATTCTTAATGATAGTTGGTTGTATTCACCAAAATTTGCAATAATAGCTTGTTCCACAACATGATTAACTACATTTTATATGTTTCGGGATTACATTTCTTCTTGGATGCTTGACCTATAGTAGGTATTTGGTTTATCGCATTAGGTATTGGTACTGTGGCTTTCAATTTAAATAGTATCAATAGTGCATGTTTAAATTAACTTTTGAATAATAGTTTTTACAACTATCGAGATAAGTATATGAGATGAGTTTTGTTTCAGTTTGTAGAAAATGGCTTCTAAAATAACGGTTTTATGGTTTCCTAAACACTCATGAACATAGAGGGGAGGGAAAGATTACACTAATTGCGGTTTGGTATAAAAGTCAATTAACTAATTTAAAACCAACAAATGTTGGTTCAGTTGGTAAAAAGGTTGGCTGATAATTATAAAGTTGTGGATTCAAATCTCACTGATGTGAGGATCTTGTTGGTGAACGATGTATAAGTATTTCTGTTAGCATTATTTGAGCTCGAGGGCATACTCAGACTCTAAGAAGCATTCGAGACCCAACTCACTTAAGCTTTAATTAACTAATTTAAGGATATTAAATTGGGTTTAATGTTTCTGCAATTGCTGTAGAAATATTTTTTTCTGCAGCACTCACATAAAAGTAGGTAGATCCCACTAATATTTTCTCTCTCTTCTCTTTATAATGGGACCCACTCACTTTTATGTGAGTGCTGCAGAAAAAATATTTCTGCAATAACTGCAGAAATATTAAACCTTATTAAATTATTTAATTACAACATATGTGATATTATCTATCTAAAATACTTATGCCTATTGTTATATTGTATACAAGTTTATCCTTTATATAGCTTGCCAATATAATAGAAAAAAGACTATATATTTTGGTTTATAAGTCAGATAATTTACTTTTGAGAAAAATAATAAATATAGATACTTCAAAATTAATCTAGTTATTTTTTCTAATATCTTCAATTTAGTCAACCATCTCTTATATTAAGTACGGGATAGTAAGAATATGAAAGAAAGGTAGAGAATTGGATAGTAAGAAAGATTATTAATTCTCATTCAAGGTACCAAATACCTAATGTTTCTATTTACATGCACCAGTTTTCTATTTCTTATTAACCGATTTCATAATTATAGGAGATAATAATGGGATATAGAAATCCATATAAATATTATATCTATCACAGTTATTTTGTTTCATAATTATAGCTATATAATAAGTTAATAACTACTTAACTTGAGGGGAAAATCAAAATCTAGGTTTTGTACATAAGTTTGTCAAATATCTCTATTTTTGTCGGAAGTTATTTCGAATCAAAATTCAAAACCTATGTTTTAGCAAAAGTCTGTCAAACATTCCATTTTTGTCTTGAAGATATTTTGCATCAAAACTTAAGTTTTGGATCCAAAATCTAGGTTTTGGAAAAAATTATTATTTTTTTAATTTTTTTTTAATATGCCATGATCAATATTTTTTAATATTTTTTAGTATTTTTTACCCTTCAATACCCCGAAATATTTGTTCAAGATTAGTCATTATCCCGAAATATTTTTTTCAGCTTCCTTAAGTATTTTTTGGTACCCATTAGTACCTCAAATTTTTTATAAGATCAGTCATTAGTCATTACCCTAAAATATTTTTTCAATATCCTAAAATAAATTTTCAAGATCATGAAGTATATTTTTTAGTATCTTTAAGTTTTTTTAGTACTCATCAAGACTAAATATTTTTTCAAGATCAATTATTACCTTGAAATATTTTTTTAATATCATAAAATATTTTTTTTAGGATCATGAAGTACTTTTTCAGTACCAATCAGTACCCTTAAGTATTTTAATTTTGCACACAAATTTATTTAATTTTTGGTATTTATTATGAAAATATAATGTTTATAATATTTAAAATACAACTTTATCTTTTATATACAATTATAGCAAAAGCTAATGTTCTTCTTAGTAAATTTGACCCTGGAAAAACTATTCTGATAACAATATCCAAACACTATCATTTTTATCTAAAAATTATTTTCCAAAACAATTTTTACCTCGTAAATCCTAAAAGTCATTCTTTAAAAGACATTTTTACATCGTAAAGCCTAAAAGCTATTTTATAAAAGTTAAATTCAAACTGTCCTAATACTACCTTGGCATGTGACGGCTAAATTGGGAGATTAAGTAATTTATATTTACAATTTTTTCCCAATTAATATGCCTTATTTATAAACCTATGGTGATCATCATTTAAAAAGATCGGGTAACATAAGCCATTAATTTATCTAACATTCTCCATCTCTCTATGAACTGATATTTTATATGAGCTAGCATTATCCTTTAATTTATTCTTACCACCTCTCAAATTAATATTATCAATCACACACACAATATATTTATGAATAAATCTATTTTTATTTTATTTTTGTAATAATTCTGTTCAATTATGCTATCCATGTCAATTTATATTTAAATCATCAACTTTGATATTGTATAAAAAATCTTCGATCTATTTAAGATTTTAAAAATTATTTTCAAAAGATTGTATTGAATTATCCAGATCGTCCAACTCTGCCACGCACTCAAAAGCAAGGATCTAGATTCATCCAATCTCATCAGCCAGCGAATCCATCCCATGGATATCAAAGGCGAGATGCATTAGTTGATTAGTTGATTTTTTTTTAGAGATTAAGAAAATTAAATAAGTTATTTAACGATATCATATATTATATATTCTTAAATTATATCATATATTATATATTCTTAAATTATATATCAGTTTTTTTTTTCTTTGATATAAAAAAGTTTATGTGGGGATAGATACCGCACTCACTAGGCGGGTATGCTCTGCAGCCAAAGAAAGTCTTTACAGATAACTTACATATCGCCCACTAATAAGGCTCTCACATCGACCAGTAGAGGTGAGCAAGTCACCCGTAACCCGCCCAACTGCCTGCTCCCCGTGAAATGTTTCCCAGATTAAACTCGTCTAAATTGGGCCCGTCACGGGGGCTACCTCGTTACCCTTTTGTAATATACTGGCGGGTCACCCGTGCCCACCTGTTACCCCTTTTTTTTCCCTCAGGCTTTAGACTATGAGAGACGAGAGTCACAGTCACAGGTGGAGAGAGGAGTCGGGGATTTGGGGTGGCGTCTTGGTCAGAGTCTCAGGGACCGTTTGGTACAGGGAACATTTAAGGAGGGAAAGAAACTTAAAGAAGGGAAGGGAAGATTGAGAGGGAACTTAAAAAAATTGAGCTCTTTGGTAGACATGGGAATATAAGTAAATTGAGGGAAGATAAATTGTTTGGTAAGAAGAATTGAGTGTTAGTTAAGTGAGAACCTTAGGTAAAATTCCCACAATGCCCTCCCACAAAAAAAGCCAGAAAACTTTTTTTTTTTTTTTTTTTTTTTTTTTTTTTTTTGGAAATTGGACAGAGGGCCAAACCAAATCGAGTCTTGGTGGAGAAAGAAAATTGCAACCAGACGTCGAAGTGAACAATGAATTCAGTTGCTGCTTTGACGGGAAAAATCAAAAATTGAAATTACTCAGTGCTAAAACCCTGAAATTGTAAAGTGGACGAAATAAATTACTACAGGTAAACCAACAAATACTAGACCCAACCAAATAGTGTGCAGTCTCTAAGTAATGGAAACTTGAATTGTTTATTTTGAAGTTCGAACTTACAAACTTTACGAGTACACACGTTCAAACACATTATCTGACAGAAGGGCATATCAGCAGAAAAACAAGAAACACAAAGTTCAAATAACCATGGAAACATAAAATTTGCCAACCATTCATGGACAACAGAAAAACCAGCGAGCTCGAAACCCAGGAAGAGATAACAAGAAACACAAAGTTCAAATGCCAATGACCCCACCAATTAGTCGATCCCTCCCTGATTCATCAACGAAGCATTCAGAAATTGGTTTTGGCATTACCCCATAAATAATCACACACAAAAAAACAAGACCCTGAATAGAAGATAAGTTTTCCTTTTTGCCCAAATTTTAAAGTTGAAGTTTTTAATCTGAGAGAAAGAACAAGATGAAGAAGAAGAAAAAAAAGAAGCAATAGTAATTTCAGGAAACAAACAGCAGATTAAAGAATGAAGGAAGGAAGAAGAAACTTTAAAATTAGTGAGAAGAATGAGAATCAAAAGGAAAAAGAGAAGAAGAAGAAGAAGCACGAAGAAGGTTTCCTTTCTACCGGAGTTAGGTCAGCTCGCATCTCGAACAACACTTCTTGATGGAGCTGAGGTTCTCAAACTTCATTTTGCCTCCTCTTTCTTCCAGCTTGATTGTGGTTTATAATTTGAGAGGGTTGTTTCAGTCATAATATTTCAATTTCCCAGGCAGTTTTTCAGATCCCACCACTTTTTGATGGAACTGAAGTTCCCACATTTATGGGAGCTTGGACATTGATGGGAATCTGAGTTCTCTAGAACAGGGCGCACCAAACATGATTTTGGCGTGGGAACTGTATTAAGTTCCCGTAACCTCCCCTAAGTTCTCTCAACCAAACGGGCCCTCAGAGACTCAGCACAGAGCACTCCATGGAAGCTTCAGACGCTAAACGCATAATGATCTGAAAGGTAAGAGTTCTATAATCAATATGGAATAACTCTTGATTTCGAACACTTTTGGAATCTTCTGCGCGTGTGGAACCCAAAGTATTTGTGATCCCTATCCATTAATTCTTAGATTCTGGACAACTATGTTGGTTGTCATTTGAAAGGTGTTAAATTCCATATAATTAATGTATCGTGGTTAGAATATATAAGCCTACTTAACTTGTTTCACCTTCAAAAACACCAAAGTATCTTGAGTTTTAAGTAGGACGCAAATCCTCTCTCTTCGTCTCCCACTTAAATAAACCCCAACCCCTGTATCCTTCGTTCCCACCAAGATATATTTTTCCCCAACCGTAGATGGTTTTCTTTCATTGCAAGTCGCACCAGTTCATGATCGTCTCTAGTTCCGCTAAATTTTTCGAGTCTTGTTTATTTTTTCTTTGTTTACTAATTATAATACTGCTGAGATTTCCATTGTTCTTTTTTTATGTTTAAATTTTGAAGTTGTGATGATTGAAGTTTGAAACGATGAATATGATGAATCTGGGCAATGAATTGATGAATTTGTGTGTGTGTTTGAATTGTGAATAACTTATTGGTTGTTCCTTAAGTACTTTTTTTTTTTTTTTGATATAAAGGATGGTTAAAAGCCAATAAACATTAAAAGGGAATTATATAGAAAGAATAGATCCCAGACTTTCCTGGTCCACTAAAGCTCTTAAATCCTTGAGTACTTATTGGTTGATGTGGAAGATAGACTTGTGATTATTGCATGTCAGATGATGAAGATAGACTGTGGGTATTTAATTACTATTTTCATATTCATGTGGGTATTTTTGAATTACTGTACTAGATGAAGCCTGTGGCAAGAATTCCATTCAAAATTATTGTGATTATTGTGCCGGCAAAAAAAAAAAAAAAAAAAACTGTTCTGGGCCCAAAAAATTGTTTCCGAAGAAAAAACTGTTTCGGCCTAAAAAACATGTTTTTTTGTTTTTTTTTTAAAAAAGACGCCTAAACGGGCCTAAACGGACCCGTTTCCCGACCCGTTAAACGGGTTTAACTCAACTCGTACCCGTTTATTTTACATGGGCAGGTCACGGGTTACCCCCAGGGCAGCCCCGCCCGCCCGTTGCTCACCCCTATCGACCAGTAGGTATCAAACCTCCTCCTTTTTGGGGGTGAAGCGCGCCCAACCAACCGTGTCAATCTCGTTGGCAATTATATATCAATTTATATGTTAAACAAAATAATTTGAAAGAAAAATAATAAATATAAATATTAAAAAGTCAAGGAAAAATCTCATTTGAATTTGCAAAACCCCCAAATGTCTATTAAATTTGTTAAAAGACTTAAAGGTACCAAGGACCATATGGGGATTTACAAATTCGGGTGAATTTACCATTTTGTCCTTATTTTTAAATATTTTTTTTAAAAAAATGACTTTCGCCGGAGGGCCACCGCGGTTGGTTGCTGGCTTGAAATCCGGCAATGGTTTCGAACCCCTCACCTTCATGGGGCCAAGTGGGCCACTTGGTTCCTTTGATATATATATATACATTAATAAATATATATATTCTTCTTAACATTTTTTCCATCAACAAACGTTCTTGTAAATCCCATTACTAAACTTGTAAATGTCATTGAAGAATTTATGATAATCCACTTTCATTTGTTGTTCCCTCAGAAACAAAAATAGTAAACCTCAAAAAACAACTCACAACTGCCATTGAAGAATTGTAAATGCCATTGAAGAAATTTGTAAATGCCATTGAAATATTTGTGGTAATCCACTTTCATTTGTTTTTTCCTCAGAGACAAAAATGGTAAATCTCAAAAATCAACTCGTAACTGCTATTAAAAAATTTGTAAATGTCTTTGTGATAATCCACTTTCATTTGTTGTTCTCTCAGAGACAAAAATGGTAAACCTGAATAACAAACTCGTAAATGCCATTGAAAGATTTATAAATGTCATTAAAACATTTGTGATAATTCACTTTCATGAAAAAAAAAACAATTATAACGTAAATGAATTAAAAATAATTTAAATAATTATTTTTAATTGGAGAAATTGAAAATTATTAAATAAATAAAAAATAAAAATAAAAATAAAATATAAAATATTTTATGCTTAGAAAAATAAATAAAAAATAAAAGAAAAAAAAAAATATCATGATATTTTTGTAAAATTGTATTATTATATAATATAGTGAATAGTAATGGAATAAATAGGAAACGGATCCTATCTAGAGAACCAGGAATAGGAATTCCAAAGTCAAGGTAAAATATTGATCAGTGAGTTTTACCTTCAAGTGACCTCTTCCAGGAAGTTAATTAATTCGGTAAAGCGCATTTGCCTAATAAGACGAAATAGGGAAAAATGCATATATTCACATTTTGGATTTGAAGAAAATAATTATAACTCAACATCTAGAGATGAGTTTATAATTATCTGGACATATTTGGAATCAGTGAATTATTATCCAGAGATTGATGATTAAAGCGATTTCCCGACACGGACGTGTTCGGACACGTTTTTCGAGAAAACTTCAACGGATGTTGGAACCACTTAAGGGACCGAAATCTAAGTTAAATTAGATATTCTTGATGAGGAAAGAAGATCTTCAAAGTTATGAATTCAGAATTTTGAGATTTTCCAGAAGAGACGCTAAACGGAGGCGAACGGGGAAAATCGCCGAACCGACCATAAAGCAAGTTGACTCACCACTCTTGGACCAATGGCTTGCTGCCACATCACTCCCCAATGTCGACTAAGGGCTGCCCATGGTCAAGAATTAACCACCATTTATCCTTTATTTTACTTGGTTATAAGGTAAGAGAAAATTACAAGATTTGGAATATGGAAATTACCAAAGTGGCACAATTTTTCCCTATATAAAGGCATGAGCACCTTCTTCATTTCTCACACCAAAAATCTGCCCCTTAGAGAGAAGTTAGAGAGAGAAGCTGCGGAGAAAGTACGAGCAAAGTCGGGTAAGTTCTTCGGTCCTTAGTCTTTAGTTTCGGTAGTTCTTTCGGTAGATATAGTAGGAATGCTAGATTTATCTTTAATTTTTCAAGATAGTCTAGATATCATATTTAGGGGTAAATATGATATATATTTTGAAAATATGATGAGGAAAAGATCCGTCAAAATTCTAGAGATAGAGCGAAAAAATAAGCTCCGGCGAAATTCCGCCGATTAGGGGTACTAGGGGCAAAATAGTAATTTTCGCCCAAATGGCCTGTTATGATGCCAAATGTTGATAAACGTTGTCCTTATAGGATATCCGAGCTAATCGAGCCGATGTTGTGCCGCCACACATCATACCTTAGGTTTTCCGTGTCGAATTTCACGTTTTTCCGTAAAAATTACGTTGTCCGCCAAAAAGGTACGTTCGCGTCGTAACACTAACTCGATGCTTATTATATGCGTATATGTGTTGTTAGGTATGTACGTTCGCGTCAGTAACACTAACGCCGATGTTTATAGTATGCATATATGTGCTATGTGTATTGTATGTGGTAGGCGATAGCTCTGCTTTGTTTGTATGTACGTTCGCGTCTTTGTAACACTAACTCGATGTTTATTATATGCGTATATGTGTTGTTAGGTATGTACGTTCGCGTCTTTTGTAACACTAGCTCTAATGTTTATTATATGATTGTATATGATTGTTGTGTAGTAGTGTACGAGGTTATGCTATATACACGGTATGTTACATACGAGGTTATGTCACATACGAGGTTATTAATGTTGTATCATACGAGGTTATGTTACATACGTGGTTATTATCTTGTATACGTGGTTATGTGTTTTTAATCATACATACTGTTATGGATCATTGTATTGATTCTTTGCATCGTGTATATGTAGTCGTATTTAAGCATGAGGTTAATCAGATTTTGAGATCCAAATTGCAATTGGATCTCGGCTTATCTTATCATAGCGTCGGGTTCGGAAGAACCGCAGGGGCCAGGAGAAGGGCGAGAAGAGCAGACTGAGTCCGATCAAGACTCTCTTATGTTGTAACAAATCTTTCAATGGCAATTACCAATTTTTTAATGACATTTACAAGTTCAGTAATGAGATTTATAAGAGTGTTTGTTGATGGAAAAAATGTTAAGAAGAATATATATATATATATTGTTATATATATATATATTTGTTAATATATATATATCAAAAGTAAGCCAAGAGGCCACTTGGCCCCATGAAGGTGGGGGATGGGGTTCGAACCCCATCTCTCTCTAGGGACTAAAATAAGATTTTTTATAGATTAAAAAGGGCTTTTTGGAAATTTTGCGAGGACCAAAATGTTCACCAATAGGCCTTATTCGTCATTTTTGGGACTAAAAAGACATTTCTTTTGTGTGAGAGACCAAAATGAGGTCCGTGTTTTTTTCCAGGGACCAAAAGGGTATTTTCTCAAAAAAAGAAAAAGCCATCGCCGGATTTCAAGCCGTCGGTGGCCGGTGGCGGTTGCAAGTCGTTGCGGCCGTCCGGCTGCCATGGCCGGTGGCCCTCCAACGAGTTTCATTTTAATTTTGTTAAATTTATTTAAAATTAAGAACAAAAGGGTAAATTCACCTGAATTTGTAAATCCCCATATGGTCCTTGGTACCTTTAAGTCTTTTAACAAATTCAACAAACATTTGAACGCCTACAAGAAATTCAAATGGTATTTAAATGAGATTTTCTCAAAAGTCAACTCTAATTTTTATCTTTTTTATTTTTTGTATTTACTTTGACTCTGGGTCCTATAAAAACCGACTACCCGATGCCTTCTCACCACAGTCCCTTCGCTCAAATCTCTCTCCCTCTCTCTCAGCATCTGGCCTGACTCGTCTCTCGCCCTAGACATCGATCTTTGTCGTCGGCGTTTATACTGCCCACCGTCGTAGTTGATCCTGTTTCTCGTTGCACAGACACCACCTTCGAACGGTAATTTTGCTCCCATTTTGCGTGGGCACCGTTGATTCCGAGATCTTGATGGATTTTGTTTTCTGATTGCCTCTAAGGACACGAGGCTTCGAGCTTTCATCCCTCTTATTCTCTTCTCGTTTCTTTTCGCTTCCACTTCTAGTGTCAATTGATCGCTTTATGTGGGGGTATTTGACGCTTTGTGAGATGGATCTTTTTTTCTCTTGTATTAACTACAATTTTTTGTACATTTAACATCTACGTTATTATGCCATGCTATTGGCATGAGAAAAAAATTTCGAGAAAAATTCCTGATATCATGGGTGTTTAGTTATCGTGAGCCTTTTACATTCCCGCATACCTGGTCATATTATTAGAAGGGAAAGAAACCTAGCTGTTTTGGGAGCACGATCCATTGAATTTGCGCCTTCTGGTTTCTTTTCTTATTATCGTTTTCATGTATAAGATTCGCGAATATATGTTTTTGGCCTTGGTTTCCCTAGTTTGTAAAGGTTTCAATTGCTAAGAGAAATTTGAATCGTTAGTAGTGTTATATCTTGACAGTTAATAGGAATATAGGATTAGAAAAATTCAAGATTCGTATAAATTTGATGTTAAAATAATTTATATTTGATGTACGGCTTCAAGATTTATGTAACTTCTAAATTAGATGTATATTTTACTCGAGATTCAAGTCCCATGCCCTGACCACCCCACTCAATTTGTGCCAAGGTTACAGAATAACAAAACTCGTTGAAGGGGAATATTCTCCGGCTTTCCCAGACTAGTTCCCAATAGATAGATGGCAATGAAACATGAATTCTTTTCCAAAGCTTGCAGTAAATTTTGTGGTTTTGTCTCAATGTCAACGAATGGACTAGTTTAGGGAAATTTAAGGCTAGATTTATTCCTCTAAAAGATGACGAGCAATGAAGACGGGGAAGAAAATAGGTGCGTCTTTTTGACAGATGACAGGGAAGATAGTAGAGCATATGACAATTGGCATGTCAATTTTGAAACTGTTACTAGTTGAGCCTCTTTTAAAGTTTAAACACACCCAGACCAGTCTCTAGTTGACCCAGCCTGAGCCTATATTGGGTTATTTTCATACCCATTCTAAAATTAAATTTAAATTAGTTATATCATTAGATAATTAAATAAACGGAAAATGATGACAACTACCACCTTAGAAGGGCAGTTTATTTGACAAAAACGTGTCATGTTAGAAACAATGTTACTAAAATAATGCAAGCAAACTAATGATATGAAAAAATGAACTGTCATATAATTCCTGATATTACAACAACAAAGCCTGATATTAATTTTAGTAAAAAAAGGGGTAATCAGCACTAATTAGTCTGAAATATTATTGCTTGTTGATAGGCTTCCTGTTTGTGGTCTTTTGCTTGAACCAGATATAATATCTCATATAGGAATGGCTGAACAAGGATTGGAAGGGAGCCAACCAGTTGATCTAAAGAAGCACCCTTCTGGAATTGTGCCTACCCTTCAGTGAGTAGCCGTTGTTTTTAAATGTTTCCACTCTGTGCTGTCTGATGGATTGCACGAGATAAACATACGTTTTGATAAGTTGTGTGGTTTTTGTAAGTTCACTGACGATTCATGTGATCATGTTCATTGAATCCTCTCTGGTCTTTCAACCTCCAATTCTTAATTTATGCCCAATTTTGATGTCATTGGCAGTTTTTTAATAAATTGTTAGGTTAACTCTGCTCTCTTATTCTCCTGAGAGTCCCAGAATTAATGATAATAAATAGTGATACAAGGCTTTCAGGATTAGGCTCTACTCCCATAAATGTGGGACCAATATAACAAATATATATAAACAAAAAGGCCAGCTGGTAGGCATGAAGTAATTACAGAGATAATATATCTTAATACCTGTAACACCAGGCCAAAAAAAATATTAACTCAGTAATAGAACACATCTTAATTATATGATCCTGATTTCATTCATATGTGGTGGCATCATGTGATGCCTAACAACAGTATCTTTCAACTTGAATGTCAAAAAAGGAAAAACGAAATGTTGCTGAATGCAGTATATAGTATTTTATGCATATGCTGTTGAAATTATTAAGTTTTCTGTTTGGTTCTTTCTTGACATGATGTTATTACCATTCCTTATCAAGCTGTCCAAAGCTCAAAAAAGCAATTTCAAGCATGAAGTGGGATTTAGATTACCCTGCTGGACTCTTGTTTCACTTGGATATCTCTGTATATGGTCTTTCAAGATGGATTCAAAACATATGCTCAATTTTTTATTTTTTTTTGGTGAAAATTCTAAAACTATATGGGAAGAGTTGTTTTAATATACAACGGAGCATTATGATAATGTATCCATTCTCTACTCAGGAATATTGTTTCAACAGTCAATTTGGACTGTAAGTTGAACCTTAAAGACATTGCTCTTCATGCACGAAATGCAGAGTATAATCCAAAGGTAAGTACCGCAAGTTGGCAAAATCTGAGCTGTACAAATTATTTTTGTTTTCTTCAAAGTAAATTATGGGTTGTTTCTCTTGAACTGCAGTACTTCATCTGACCCAAAGATGCTTAGTTTATCTAAGTTGTTATATTAAAATCACCTTCAATACCAATTAGTTCTCTTTACATATTTGTTGTCTGAAACAGTATACATGCTGTCCTAGTTATATCTGCTCATGTTTTCGTGATGTGATCCTTGGCAGCGTTTTGCAGCTGTGATCATGAGGATCAGGGAACCTAAAACCACTGCTCTCATCTTTGCATCTGGCAAGATGGTATTGTCCTTTCTAGTGATTGGTGCAATTTGTTTTTTTTTTAATAAGATTGTGTTGTTATTGTTGTTTTTAACAAGTGATTAACATGACAATTGTAGTGGAACTTTTGTTTGTAACTGTATTGTGCTGGTGTTGATTTCATATGTTATAAACAAGTACCTGAATTTGATCAGGGGACGGGCTTCTATTGTGCATGAATAATTTTGATGCTTTCAGAGTGTTCTCATAAGTCTCGCCTTTTCTGTTTGTAGCTGTTGAGTCTTGAGTGTGCATATTTCTTACGCCATCTAAATTTGAATGGTATGATTAGGTTTGTACAGGTGCTAAAAGTGAGCAACAGTCTAAATTGGCAGCAAGAAAGGTATATCTTGTTCTTCATTATTCTCATTTATCACGTATACATTAGGGTGCTTTTCAAGTCATGGTAGCTTGTTTTGACTTTTCAGCTTGTTCTTGCCATATTTGGATTAGAAGAAGCTCCTTCATGTATTGAGAAGGTTTTTTTTTTTTTTTCAATTACTGAAGGCAAGCATCACGCTTGATAATTACAGATCATCCCACCCCATCTTGAGGCTGATGGATATTTTCCCTATCCATACTAAGCTATTCAACACAAAACACTAGTGGATTCACAAGAGTTACAAAATTAAGGCTTATATCATAAGCCCTCCTAGCTAATAAATTGGCACATTGTGCGCTTTTCCCATAAGAATGATTAATCTCTAGGTCCCAATCCAAAAACACAAGGGACCTAACCTCCAACAGAAGATCTCCCAATGGATGATCAGAACCCCCATCCATTAACAACAATTGCAAGGCATTAGGCGAATCTGTATAAAGTTTAATTTTAGTTAAATGGTCGAATGTGCTGATCTGTGACCATAACCTTTTCTTTTGATTATTTTTTAAACAATTATTTGGTAACGGGTACCATCAGGTCAAATTGAAGTATCATATAAGCCCAATTGAGTGCAACTTTTTTAAATGCAAAATTTTTCTTTTAAGTTTGAACTATTATCGTTTTGATCATGAAACACATGCAACTCTTTTCAACGCAAAATTTTCTCAATTTGGATTTGGGAGTCATGTTTTCTTTCGAGTGGCAATACTTTCTAAATTGTCTTCTCCCCCCTCTTTCAGTATGCTCGCATCATCCAAAAGCTTGGTTTCCCCGCCACATTTAAGGTACCATTTAAATTTTCTCTGTATTGTTCTTCATTGAACTATTTTCCTGTCAGTTATTAAAAGAAAGTGCCACTCTGTTGTCAAATTGTCATTATATGCTATATAATTGTTTTTTTTTTTTTGGGATCATGTTTTAGGATTTTAAGATTCAGAACATTGTTGGTTCTTGTGATGTCAAGTTCCCCATACGGCTCGAGGGTCTTGCATATTCTCATGGTGCTTTCTCAAGTGTAAGTCCTGAAATGAACTTGTGCGCCTTCTCAAAAGTGTCATCTTCAGTTCTGTCTTTATATGGATGGTGTTGATTTTCTGGTGTCATTGTAATTTCACCAATCTTCCTTTTTCCCTGGTGGTTAGTATGAACCAGAGCTGTTTCCTGGTCTCATTTATAGAATGAAGCAGCCTAAGATAGTGCTTCTCATATTTGTATCGGGCAAAATAGTCCTAACAGGAGCTAAGGTAACATATTTGAGGCATTCTCGTATTATTCTCTATTTTGCCTTTTCCTTGTTTGTGGAATTGACATTGTCTTATTTCTTTCTCTGTAGGTGAGGGATGAAATTTACACTGCCTTCGAGAACATCTATCCTGTGCTCACTGAGTACAGGAAAAACCAGCAATGGTATGGACACGACTCTATCCTCTAACAAAGTCATGAAATTATAAATAATTGATGTTGTTGCTGCATGCCGTATAATTTGCTGTAGCTGATTTTCTTGTCCTTTTTTATGTGATGTATATGATGTCTGTTTTATATCATATACCCCTCCTTCATGTACCTTAACAAAATGGCTAATTTGTTGATGCATTTCAGAACGAGCCAGCATGTAGGATTTCGGGAGCTTTCTATTCTTGTTAATTTTTTATGTTGTGGTGCGTTTGGGGGAAGGCGTCTACTTGTCATTAATGAGGTAATCTCTTTCTCCTATTAAGTACTACTGCTACTATTATCGCAATCTTTTACTTCATGTTGATTGTTACTTGTGTCATTTTGATCCCTGTAGTGTCCCCGGTATGCTAAACCGTTGTGATGGAGCAGCCCCTCTTATGATCAATGGGGATCTTTTGGAGGGAGCATGAAGAAATTAACGATACTTCCTAACCTGTTGAGATGTTTCTACTAGATTGGTCGCAAAAACTGATGACAAAAAATTACTTTGAAAAACAGGAGGGGGGGGGGTGGGTGGTTGAGAGGCTCTGGGAGCAAACAGGATTAGAGGCATCTCAGCGGGGATGGAGGGTTTCGTTGAAGTTTCGTTGATTAGATGCATTTGTTGCCACTGGTTAAAAAAAATCCTGGAGAGGCCCATGAAAAAACATTGCCTCATGTACATGTTGCGTATATAATTTCTTTCACTCTAACACTGTCTTCATTTTTAATAGGGAAAATTGTCTAAAAGGACCTGTTTGAGAAGTTTATTGACTGGTGGTACTTCATCTTTTTAAAAAGATCTTGATCCTTTAGAGTGAATAGATATAAGGATTAAATGACTAAATTGTCCTTTCGGGAAAAAGCTTTCCTACGTGCAACTCATATTCCTTAGGTGTAATAAAACTTTCCTATGTGCAAATGTCTTACCTTGTATTACAAAATTAATCTATGATATGCAAATTATTATGTGCAAACGACATTTCCTATATGTAATTTATCTTCCTTGTGTGGAATATACCTTCAAGCGACAATTTTTTTAGGAAAAATTAAAATAAAGGACTTAGTGGAAATAATATTTATTATAAATGACCATAAAAATTGTAATTATTTAGAAGGACCGAATATCTTAATATAAATTCAAAATCATTAAATTGTTTTTAACCAAATTTCCTATATTATCTATTGTATTCATAATTATAAAGATAACTAAAATTAAAACTAAAATCGCCCGTCATAATATAATAAATTATTATATAATCAAATTACTTGAATTATATTATCAACATCATTATCAATTAATATTTTTTATAAAAATAAAAGCTAAACTCATTTCATATTCTACCGGGTATAATAGATTACATAAATTTCCTCTAAATGTTAAATTATAAAATACCTTGATTTTTATTAAAATTATATAATTTTATTTTTAATTAAATTTTTTTATTTAAAAAATTATTATTTTTACAAAATTGAAGAATGTGATTTTTTTTTTTTTTTTCCAGAGATATATACAAATTGTGAAAAATGAGAAATTAAGAAAATGTTATTTAATTTAGCAAAAATTAGAATTTTGTTAGGGACATTTTAGTATTCTTAATTTTATATTTTTGAATTTGGTCCTTCTCCATATTACAATTTTTATGGTCCTTCTCCATAATTATCTTTTCTTCTAGGTCCTTAATTATAATTTTCCTTTTTTTTTATGTGCAATGTAACTTTTGTTATATGTAATCAATCTTCCTCGTGTGCAAATGTTTTTTTTTTTGGTTCTCCAAAATTAGGTCAAAATATATGTTTTTCTTTGTTTTCCAAAATTAGGTCAAAATATGTAAATTATGTTTTGCACAAACAATTTTCTTTTAGTGCAAACGATTTTTCTTACATGTGATTTATTTTCCCTACGTGCAATTTAACTTTTATTATATGTAATTCATCTTTTTTGTGTGCAGATATCTTTTCTTGTGTCTCAAAATCAAGTTATAATGTTCAAATTATGCTTTGTGCAAACAATTTTTCCTCAATAAAAATAGTCTTTCCTTGTGTGCAAACAATTTTTTCCATGTGCAATATATATCTCCTACGTGCAATTCATCTTTTCTATGTGCAACTTAACTTCCATTATAATTCATCTTCCCCCATGTATCAAAATGAAGCCAAAATGTACAAATTATGTTAGTGAGATGGGGTTGTAGAGAAGGAGATTGAAGGAGAGGGTTAAAAATTTTCAAATTAGATCAAAGGCTCGAGAAACCATTGTCCTTTCATTGGAAGCCTTTGTTGTCATTTTCAAATGAGGTTGTTATCATAGTTGTTGGAGGAGGTTGTCTTCGCTAACATTAATCATGAGCAAGACAAGCAAAGAAAATGCAGTGTGAGAGTCACCAATTGATGTGAGAGAGGAGGGTGAACAACAACGAGTGATCAATGATTTGTGGAAGATGAAGAGTGAATGGTGATGTAAGAGAAAAGAGTGTTAGAGCATCTAAGTTCTCTAAAGGACCTTACAATAAACTTATCCAAGCAAAAAAAATTCAATTAGGGATTTATTAGCAATATTCCCTTTTTAATACAAGATTTTTTTCAATGATGCATTTATGATTAATTTAGTTGAAGTTAGAAAATTCTAATATTTAAACTCTTTTGATATTAGAAGTTATAAAACATTGTTATCTTCATTTTAAAATTTTATTTTCATTTATTTAATTATTAATTCATTTATTTTGTACGAAAACATTTACTTAGTTTTTAATTCACATATTCTATGAGCCCAATAATGGCCCAAAATGCGCAATATATCACATATCGAAAATAGTTTTTAATTCACATATTCTATAGTACTTTGAAATATTTTCATATAAGCAAACAATCAAACATGCCTATTATTTAAAATTTACATGACTTAGGAAGGTTATTTAATTTAGCAAACAATTAATATATAAGGGACGCTCTCTTTTGATTAATTCCTATAAAGAAGACGACGCCACTATCGGAATTAAATCAGTCGCACGGAACTGCAAGTCAATCATCTCCTTTTCGTCATCCAACTCGGAGAACCCCAACAAGCCCTATTGGCTTTATCGCATTATATCCATCTCAGATCAAGTTTTAGATTTTAGAACGTAAAAACTCATCACTAGAGTAAAAGGAGGGAAAGACGGCGGTATAAATTATTGTTGGGAATTTAAGTGAGGAGAGAATTCCACGGTGTTAATAATATTCCGAGCATTCTTGGAGATTGATTGGTTTTGCCCACTGGATGTAAGGCCCTGACTCTCCTTTAAGAGAAATAAGAAAATTGCTTTCGAAAACCCAGGATCCCCCAAACCAAATAAGATTCCGGGCTACGGGTTTAATACCCATTTGAGAATCCCAAATGAGCAAATCAAGATATCCGAATAGCCGAGGTTGTTGGTAAGCCGAGGCCGTATTTTTACAACTCGGTGATGCCGCGAGGCCTTCACCTATGCAAGAGACTCATTGGACAAGCTCTAAGCAATTGGATTTATCCACATGACGAGAAGATAGTGGGAAGGATCTTCATCCTCTCTCTTGGGAAGAGAGAACCCAGATCGTCATCCTCTCTCCTCGAGAGCATAGGATTATAAGCAATCACAACATTTGAACTCTCTATGTCATTTATTAATGGCCGAGATTGTAATGGCCGAGGCGGCGAGACGGTTCCCGTGATGCCGAGACGGTTCCCGCACCATTGAGAGCAAACATTTATCGCACTTGCCTAGATTTTTTCACAACACCATTCTGCTCGGGTAGCCTCAAATAGTATGTCTACTTTCATTTATAGATCTATTTTAATCTCTTTTGAAATCGTATTGTTCTTCTATTGCACACAAGAAATCAATGTTGGTAATTACCCTGAGCACTTAATGGGATAGACCCATTGAAAGTTGCAAGAAAGGAGAAAAGGCGAACCCGTTTCAACTGAATCTAGTTGAAAACCGAGATCCGTGTGGAGTCCCGTCCCTACGAAGGGATTTAGCATGAGACCCCTGTAAACCGAATCTAGTTTAAATCCGGATCCGTGTAAACATGTAGGAATCCGAGGCATCCTAGCCCGGTTCCAAAGACCATGTTCCAATTAAACATGTAGGAATCCGAGGCACAAAAACCTAATTCCAAAAATCATGTCAAAATTACACATGTAGGAATTCAAGGCATCCTAGCCCAGTTCCAAAGACCATGTCTCAATTAAACATGTAGGAAACCGAGGTACAAAACCCGTTTCCGGCTATCATGTACAAGTGTAAACACGTAGGAAGCCGAGGTACAAAAACCCAATTCCAAAGACCATGCTCCAATTAAACATGTAGGAATCCGAGGTTCTAAAACCCGTTTCCCAAAATCGTGTCGAAACTAAATATATAGGAGTCTGAGGTGTTCTAAACCCGGCTCCCAAGACCATGTTCGAGTTAAACATGTAGGAATCCGAGGTACATAAACCCGTTTCTGAAAATCATGTTCGAGTTAAACAAATTCAGGGATTACAACACCCATCCCGGATAAACAAGTTTCGGATTATATTTCAGACGAGGACGGAACCCGATTACACTTAATACAGCTTAAAAACCGGAACCGCCTTGTTTCAAGACGGACCCGTTGTACCAATCGGGTTAACAACCGAGTGCCATCGAGACAGTTAAAACGTGTTCCCTTGGAAACAGACGTGTTTCTCGGGAGCACGACGTGTCCTCGGGGGAAATGTACGTGTTTCCAAGGAAGCACGGTAAAACCAAGATTGTGGCTAAAAAGTACTCCTTCGAGATGCGATAATGTCCGCATTATGGCAAAAACTATCGATAGTCAAAAATACACCGAGGTATCACACCCGGTTAGAATACACCAAGGCATATAAGCCGCGGTCAAGCAAAAATCCCAAAAGAAGGGATTACACCAGTGGTTACCACACCCAGGTTGCGATAGCCCGATTTGTGGCATTACCGGGACGAGCACCCAATTTGATTACACCGCTACTACTTGATCTAACCATATTTTTATATGATATTTTATGATTAAATTGGGATTCTTAATGCATTTTGTCATAGTTATTGAGCTTAAAATGTGTTTCTTATGATAAATTGAAATTAAGAGTAAATACATTAAATTAGGGTTAAAAAGGGCAAAATTGTCAAAGAAATTGTAATTTCTCTTAAATATTGATTTTTATAAGAATATTTGATGTTAGATTAATTATTTTATTTGTAGATGGCTAAAAAGATTAGATCAAATTTGATAAGTGTATATTTTATAATTAAATAAGTATAGATTCTCGAGATATATCAATTGAAATTATTAATATTATGCTTATTTAATTATCTTATATATATTTTTCTATCTTTTAAATTAAATATAGGATAAAAGAATATTATAACAGAAAATATATTAATATCCTATATTGTTGTGCAAGAGATATTATGTGATCTAAGATAGGCAACAAATTAAATTGAAAAAAAAAAAGATATTATTGTATTATATTATTACATCAAGGAATATATATATATATATATATATATATATATATATATATATATATATATATATATATATATATATATATATATATATATATATATATATAGATATAGGACCGTGACTTTGGAGGGGAATTATTCATTGGAGATTTATATATATATTGTGAATCAAGAAAGGAGGATGGAAAAGATATAAAATCAGCACCGCAATATATATATATATATATATATATATATATATATATATATATATATATATGATTGTGTGAGGGGAGACACACACATTCGTTGAGGGCGCAGCAAACAGGAAGAAAAACAAGAACGAGATTGGAGAACCATCCAGCGCCAGAAAAAAAAAAAGATAGGACCTGATTTTATTCATTAAAGAAACGTGTGCCGCGAACGAAGAATTGGAGTGTGCCACGAACGAGATCCTGGGATTCCTTGATTATCACCTCATCGTCATCTTCCATTGCTGCACTGCCGCTAATTGTTTGATTCCAGATTATAAGAGAGTTTATTTCATGGCTATGTGTGGCTAAACTCCTTGCTTCTTGGTGATGAAGATTTGTGGCTTGAGCAATTGTTCTTCAATAAGGGAGTTCTTGAATTTAATCTTTTTGCTTAGACTATTTATTTGATTTCTTTATTTAAGTTTATCAAGATTTAGTTTCGGAGACTCGTGGACATCGTTTATGTGTTCATTGCGATTAATTTTTGTAGTTTCAATTGGATGATTAATTTGATGTTTTAATTTCTAAATTTCTTTTATGACTTGATTAAATTATGCTTGCTGTCATGTTGGCGATTAGTAATCATGATCGATTTTAGCCTTTGGTGACTGTTTAAGACTCAACTTTAAGAAGATACAAGTTCTATCATCCTAATTTAAATTACACATTATGGATTTTAACAATATCTCAAGATTTAGATTACATGCTCGTAGGAGCCTACTATTAATCGAGATTATCGACTAAGTGTTATCTCGGCGCTGATCTTCGACTTAATGAAAAGATTAACTCACCAAATATTTTTTAAAGCAATGATAGCCATCTCCTTCATTACCAAGAGCATCCATTATTAATTCCTTTTAATCCAAAGTATTTTTCATTATTTTCCAAAAAGACCAAAAAATTAGAATTAGTTTTTTATTATTTTTATTATTTTTAGTTTAGTAAAAATCAATTTCAAAACCCCTTTTCTAACCCAGCTTTTTAGCACTTAGTTCAACCTAGGAAATTCAAAATACAAGGCTCCTTGATAAGAGAACGATTCCGAGCTTATTTGCACTATATCGCATTTTTAATTCGTGTTAAATTGTGATTTGACCCTGACGCGACTAAGGTTTTCGCGAGACGGTAAAAACACCATCTCTTTTAAAAAAGATGCATCGAAAAATGCTCCTAAATAGGGAGGTGAATTGTCACGCAGGCCCCGATCGTGCCGACATGTACAAACCGCGCGTTCGCACACCGCGATTGTGCATCCGACATTTTGCCCCTATTCTCGATAAAACAACCCCGACAAACCATATCCGGATCTCGTAGCTCGGTTACTCCCCTACCCCTTTTCCCGAAGTCAACCTATCGGAAGAAACACTTAGCAGATATCGCGCATATAAAGGCCCCGGCCCGGCCATAAAAAAAATGTAATGTTAACTTAAGTAAAGTTGACAAGACAAACCGATTGGTTGAAATCAAGTTTATATATAATCAAGGCAAAGAATGCTTACAAATTTACAATTACAAACCCGATACGATACACCGGGAGCAATATTTTCCGAAGGACCACCTCGGCCCCGGAGCGATCTCGAAGTCCCTTCTCCACCATCATCACCCAAAGAAGGATCTTCTTCCCCACCTCGAACCTCCTCGTCAAACGACCCGGATCTCGAAGTCACTAGGAACGACGGCCAGTGCACTCTCCAATCCACGGAGGCCGTGTGTCGGGAGGTCAGCGATGGCGAAGTCGAAAGGGTTTTGGCCTCGAAGCCAAGCGACCATTTGACACTACCTCGGATTTCGAAAGCAACTACGGAGTACCGACCTTTAAGATACTACCTCGGGTCCAAGAGTCGGATAAACAACCTTGGGTCCATGAATCGAATAGGTTACTCTAAGATAACACCTTGGCCTCGAGGGCAAGAGTGTATCCCGGCCTCCAAGAACCGAGCGCACCACGACGCCATTTGTAACCCTTGATCGCCAGCCGGGGGACGACAAGACAAGCGTGGCACCGTAAAGCTATATCGCAATATAAGCAAGCCCGATCCATTCCTCTTCAGATAATTCGGTTTAGGAAAATCTGGGTGCTACAACAAATAGGCCCAGCGAGAATCCGATGCTACAACAAATAGGCCGGCGAGAATCCGGAGATACAACAAACTAGCCCGGTAAGCTCGGGCTCATTCCCTTTCGTAGGTTATTCGATTGACATGGCAGTGGGCAATGATCGAGAAGGCAAGGCTTTTAACCTAGACTCTTGGCCTTATCTTATACCTCAAAGACTCCGAGACAAATTTCTCAAAAATAGGAGAATCTTGACAAAATCGATTCGGCACACCTCCATAAAGGACCTCGCATCTTGAGATCGGACTGGATTCTTGAGAACGTAACCTCCATGGCCGAGGTAAATAGTGAATTGGTTCAAACCTTCGCGTAACGACACCCGTAAAGGATTGTTTATACCTCGAACTACGTAGGCTTTGATCCCTTACTAGGATACGTAGTCGGGGTCACCACCTGGATTCAAATGCAGGCGAACCATCTCTAAGACTACTCACGACTACTCACGATATGTGAGATAAAGACGGACTTTCAGAATCAACATAACTCCGGGTCCCCGTCTTGAAATCAAGCAAGTTCCCCAATAAGCATCTTTCGAGGTTAAAATTTACATACGAGATGGTAAGGTTCACAAACAATTTACTTGACCGGGACAGGCTCCACACTGGATGGGCCCAACAGTAATATATCACATATCGGGATCTACCTATAATAAAGGGAAATCCTATCTCAAATTTTATAATCAAGGGAGACACTTTCAGCAATAAGAAAATTTAATTTAAATCATTCAATAAGAAAATTTAATTTAAATCATTTAAGCAGCCTTTTTTTTTAATATTATTATCCGATATCTGGTTGGAGGTTTGTGACTTTCCCTCTCAACACAAGTATCTCTTCTATAATTGAAATTAAAACCTAAGGGGATTTAGAAGGGCTTTACATTGCTAAACCAATTATATGTTGGTATTTAAGTGGTCATATTAACTTAATACTCCCTCCGGTCTTTTTTATAAACAAAATTTATTTTTAATGCGCAACGAATTAGCAGTTAAGATTAGTTAAAAACAATAAAAGTGTCAAAAATATCATTTTTCTTCCAAATATGCCCCCATTTATGAAAAGAGCATAGAAGAGAGATTGAATAACAAATATTAAATAGAATTGAGTAAATGAAAGAGAATTAGTGGTGAGTAGGAATAATTAATATAAAGATGTGTATTTAATAATGGTATAAAAGAAAAATTAGTTTAAATTTTAAAATTCAATGAGAAAGTTGCTTAAATTGATTGAACAACAGAGAGTAATTTATACACACATGTTGGCCCAAAAAATTGTTTGTATAACGCAACACTCCTCATCACTCTTGGAAATAGTTACTACTATATTCCATTACTTCCAACAAATAAACGTTTTTTTCAACAATAAGTACCTAGCTTTTATATTTGTTTCATTGGACAAGGTGATCATTTATCTCTTCTCTACCACCGCACGTAATATTTTTCTCCCCATCAACCATCATGAGACACACTTGCACAGTCAAAAGATAATACATAATACATACATGTATCAATAGTGTTACAGACACCCAAAAAAACTAGATTAGGGGCAACAAGGATAAATTGAGATGTCTCTAAAGTCATACAGATATTTAAATAATTACTTCTTTGTTATCAATGAGCTACATTCTGATATCAACTTTTCAAGTTTAAGTAGTCAATGCTCATATTATTATATTTTTATTGTAGAGCTGGACTAGTCACATACATAAGCATAAGACCCTGTGGCAGAATAATATATTATATATGATATCCCAAATTAGGTTATTGTTCACTGAGACTTGATTTTTCACAGCACAGTAGATACCTTTTCACTTTTTCTCAGCACGGAACAACAATGGATTCGATACGTTCTTGAAGTGGAGCAAGCTCCTTGTTGTCAATTAGCCCAAATTCCTGCGCAAAATAAGAAACTTCTTTTATATCAACATTTCAACAAAATTGGACCATTGATGAAACCCTGTAGCAATCACTAAACAACAAATGAAGATAAATTGTTGCCGATCGATTTAACATTGCATACTGAATCAAAAAAGAAAGAAAGAAAGAATTCTGATAGTCCTAAAAAATCAAGGACATAGTGACAGTGGAGTTAACCTCAAATCCTCAATTCTAAGAAGGACAAATAGAAGGGAAAAAAAAAAGGATACTTAAGCGCATCACATAAATATTCAGTGAAAAAAAATGAGACTTACACATGTGAAGAGTATAAAATGCTTGAAGCATGTGTTAAGGTGCGCCTCTTCTTTGAGGCTCACAATTTTCTGAAAGTGTGAATGATATGTGTGAGCGTACACACGGAACAATCGCTTGAATATAGTCTTCACAACGTCAATGAAGTTGGGAGGAAATGGTGCGCCTACAAAATTTGACCTTTTTTCAACGCACAAATGAAGATTACAAGAGTCTACTATCTAAGGGAAGTAAATAGAGATAAAACTTTACCAATCTTCTGTGGGAATATGGATTCATCATCAAGCTGACGCTCAATCCAGTCCATTAGATATTCTACATATTTTGGGGCTGAAACCTCAATAGGTTTCTTAATCTGTACACCATCTGCCCATCTATACTCATACCTGAAAGTTTTCAGACAACAGGATAAACTGAGAGTTACATGACAGGTAAATGTAAATGTAGTGTTTTGAACTACTTCCAGTAAGACCACTTCATCCGTTCAAAGCTGAAATTGAGGCCACACGTCAGTTTATGTACGGCGAATGGGACGTTGTTTTGTCCCACTCAAGTAGGGAGTCTATCGAATGCGCTGACATTTTGGCTAAAGAGGCACATGTAGTTGATATGCAGTTAAGGGTAATTCCAAAGTGCACCCAAGATGTAAAACTTCGGTTCATGCTTGACAACATGTATGTTGAGAATGAGATTAGTTATGTATCTTAGGTGATGCATATTTTGTCTTTCAAGCTTAGGCTTGCCAAATGTATACCAAAAAAAAAAAAAAAAGTAAAACCACTTCATAGTCAAAAAGTCACTGTTAAATCTTCTTGAGCACCAGAACCATGAAATATATCAAGCATCACCTTTGAACCCACTCTGAACATAATACTCCTTCTGTGTGCAAAACTAATCATATCTATATGTAAAGCTGTCAAAACGGGTCACCACGGTCCATTAAAGCCCATATGTTAAACAGCCCGCACGAGCCAAAAAATTATATAACCCTAAGGGTTAAGGCCGGCCCGCGGGCCAAAAATCATTTTAGAAAAGAATGTGTGTTGGTTTTATTAAAATACTTCTTTTAATTATTTGCATTAAAACTGAAAAAAAAGTATCTCCACTGATCCATTTCTCCATGAGAACTACTCCTTAAAGAATTAAAAGTTATCAATAAAATAGTTAAAAAAACGATAAATATGATACAAGACAAAATTAATTAACACAACAAAATCAAATTACAACTAGCTTTTATATTAAAAATAGAAGGAAGCATTATATATTGATTACTATTTGCATATATGATACAAATACATTTAAATTAATTTATTGAAATTTTTATGTTGTTTTGAAATAAATTCAGAGAAAATGAAGAGATTTTGCGCTTTTATGATGCTACTGTTGTTGGCTAATCTCACATGGGGTAAGAGATCAGAGTCGTGTGTTTAACTTTTATTAGTGACCTTGATTAATGCATGAGAATTTATTTATTTTTTATTTAATTAATCTGACTTTGTTTTAATTATGTGAAAGGTACTGTACAACCAGTGGCTGCAAAAGAATGCAAAAGCACGGTGCATAAAGGACAGTGTGATCTTGCTTCTTGCACCCAACAGTATGTATTTATATGAGAAAGGGAGGAGAATTTTTGGCCCTGTGGTTGACCCTATCATAACCCAAGAGGAGTGGGGGTTATTTTGGGTTACGGCCAAAAATAACCCCATCACATAGGGGCTAAAAATAAATGAAATTTAAAAATGGGGGCCCTATCAGCCCCATTTTAGGGGCTAAAATGATGGCTCACCTTGCCTAACTATTTTTAAAAATCCAAATTTTCTGGAGGTTTAATTATTTTTCCTTGTCTGAACTCTGAACTATGAAAACCAATAGTTAATAAGAATCTCCAGCCTAAAAGGTTTAGCAGGGCTAAATATATGTACTTGCATGATATTGCAGAAAAATAATTCCAGTAAAAGGATATGAACACAACATAATCAAGGGAAATCAAGACTTTAGCATCACAGTGCAGAATCCATCCTTTTATCCCCCGAAATAGAGTATTTACAATATAGGCAAGAAATGCAAAAATAACCAAGATATCACCAAGACACCAACTAGTGGTAATTTTCATACATCCATATCCTCAATTATCAAGAAATTTCTCATAATAATATAACATTGCGCGAGAAAATCTTAATGAGAAGTTGATGATAACAATTAAGCAAAGAAACTTAGAGTCAAACTCTTCATGAGATGCCTATTTAGTTTTTAACAACTTATGTTGAAATTATATCAACTGAACAACGCAATCATCTTATTTAAAATCCATTTTTACAGTCAACCGTGTCACCTACTACCTCATGTAATAGGAAGGGGAATAAAGAATTGAGGGAAGTAACTATTCAGTTAACTGCATTTTTATAAGTGTGCCATACTTGGGTCCAGCAGACATTGTCCGGCAATTCTCAGGGGTACAAAACTCTGTAAGGGTGCCATAAAGCAGATTCACCTGGTTGAAGAAATCTACAGCTGCAATATGGACCAAGAATAAAACACAGATTATTGCATTTTGAAATTGAACAGGAGTATGATAAAGATAAAGTTTGGGGAAAACTGCAGAATGAGAGGCAAGAAGAAATTACAATGGCCTACTCTCATCAGAGGAAAAAAAAAAAGGAATGAGGAAATGGGAGTTACTATTGACAGCAAGCCACTCATTTAAATCCTCCCCAGGAGGTAGCTTTACTGCTTCCCTCAGATTTCCACTACCTAATGTGGCATCAATGTGCTCTCTAAGCTGTGCTCCCTGCAAAACAACAAACAAAATAGTTGACATCATGATTACATTTAAACCATAATACTGCATAATCAAAATAAACCCAGTTATAGTATTTCTGCAGGGCCATTATAATAAATTAAAATATCTTATGCAAAGTATATCCTCTTTTCGAATCTGAACAGACTCAAATAGTCCACAATCATGTATTCACGATTTTATACTTAATCTTTTTATTTTCATTCTTATATACCATATCCAATCAAAGAGATCCACAAAGTTTGATTCAATAGAAGGAACCAACCTTACTCCCTGAAGGTGCACTCTTTATTGGGCGAAATGTTCTTTGGTTTCTGTTGCAGAAAAATTTGTC
The DNA here is from genome assembly GCA_019022615.1 of Acacia melanoxylon. Taxonomy (NCBI): domain Eukaryota; kingdom Viridiplantae; phylum Streptophyta; class Magnoliopsida; order Fabales; family Fabaceae; genus Acacia; species Acacia melanoxylon. Next base: position 1,822,246 of record JAFJYJ010000057.1, read on the forward strand.
AAGTAAAAAAAAAATTCCATATAAGGATGGAAGATAAACGATTCAAACTAAGTTTTTATTGATATTCATTAAAACTTTACATCAGTGACAGATGTACCAGGGTAATGCAGAGTTGCACACAAACCAATACTTAATTACATACACGTGGACAGTAGTATTTTTGTAACATGAGTGCATGCCTTTGAAAGGCTAATCGACTCAGATTTCTAACAATTTACAAAGGATTTTGTTGCAAGTACGTATCCCATATATAAAAGTACAGCCAGTGACTAGCATTCTCTATGTTCTAATGAAAACTTATTCATTGGCTTTATTACGTTTAACTATTTGAAGAAAATTTCATATTAAATGTTGCTGAACCTCAGTATACATTCCAATTAATAAACGTAATCTTTCTTTCTAAGTTTCGAAGAAACTGAAAGCACATTAGCAAAGACGAAGTAGAAACTATCAGATGATTGAAATTAATTGAATCCATAATAACTCAAAAACATCCTGAAGATATGAAATTTTTCATATGGAACGGAAAACGAAATCGATCATATCACAGAGAGAATCTTTCTTAAGAGGATTCATTAAATGCAGAATCAAAAGGCTAAGTTGGCGTATATAACACGCGAATGAAAAATCATAGTTGTTCAAAGCATAAATTTTCTTAAAAAAGATAAATCTGATAGATTTTTAGCTCACCTGCCTATTCCGAAGAGGCTCATGGCTCGGGCCTCGGGTGGGGAGGATAGCGAGCTAGCGAGAGTGCTCGTATGCTTCTGCTGTGTGTTGGACTGGGAAGCTTGCAAACCGAAGTTGCCAACTTTTTGTATTTTTCGATTATATTGTGTATTTACAAAATAATCCCTGCAGACCCCTTTATTTGTTGCTGTAGCCCCTGGATTTATATTTTTTTTCAAAAAAAACCCAGGGATTGCTGACGTGGTGGGAATGGGATGAAGGAGGAGGAGGTTCAATTTCAACGGACCTAAATAGGCCGCCGGCCTGCCCAATCAGATATTTTTTTCCTCAGGCAATATTGATTAATCTCCTATGAAATTAACAAGTCGATTGTTTTATTTTACAAATTGTTCATAATATGAATATTCAAAATATATATAAAAGAAATTTTATCTTAACTTACATAAACATATTTGTCATAGTACTTCAAACAAGCCATAATTTTCAAGGAAAATTTCAGTCAACCCCATCTATAGTAAATTAATTTCAATTAACCCCCAAAACTTTTTGGAACTTTACTACACCCTATGGTCAAAATGAAATTGATTTTTATGAGTGTTAAGTCAATGATGCACTTTTTTTTCTTTTATTTTTTTAGATGAGCATTTACAAGATAAATAAAGGGATTCAAAAGAATATAGGGAATTAAAAACATTTTAGTCATTTACAAGATAAATATGTTTACAAACAAATATGAACATTTACAAGACAAATAAAGATATTTATAAGAAAAATAAATAAATTTAAAAGAAATTAAGAACTTTAAAATATTTTAACTATTCACAACAAAAATATAAAAAACTACAAGACAAATATAGTGATTTACATCCTAAATATAGTTATTCCCTACTTTTTTTTTTTCAGGGCTAAGACATGAGCCCATAAAGAAAATGGACATTTTAAATGGGTTTACCTTAAACCTACTAGCCTAGGCATGGGTGGACTCATGTTGTTGATTGGGGGCCCCCTTGAATTTGGGAAATTATTTGATGGTGAGACCTTGGGAACCTTTGTTTGACTCAACTATAGCTAAAATAGATAAGGTTGTAGTATGGATCTATCTGCCTAGTATTTACTTGGAATATTATGATAGAGAAGCCCTTTCCCATATTGGCGATATAGTGAAGGTCAACATTAATACATCTTCGCAGCTTAGAGGGCACTATGCTCGCCTCTATGTTCTTGTTGATTTAACGAAGCAATTGATGTTTGGATTTTCCATAGATGGCAAAGACTATTACATTGAGTATGAAGGTCTTCATATGCTCTGTTCTTGTTGTGGTATTTATGGTCATCAATAGGAATTGTGTCCTCGTAAAAAAGTGCAAGCAGAGGCTACTGAGGATAAGCAACCTTCTAAGGATGATCGGAATATAGCCATGGAAGCTCCGGTGAATACGGTGGACTCAGACCAACAGTGAAAAGTTGTTTAGAAGACTAGACGGCCAAAGAAAGCTAAAGAGAAAACATGGGAAGTTCCCCGACAAGCTCCGACGGGTTCACGTTTTGCTTTGCTTGCTGGCGTGGAAGGGGTTGATCAACATGCAAAGGATATGCTGAGGAGTGAGGCCGTAATGGGGGGACCATCCGAGGTATACCAAGAAGGAGCGAGGCACACTAAATTTGCACGGAAAGAAACGCGAGAAGAATGCAATGGCAGAAAATCTGGTATTAGTGGAAAAGAGGAGTGAGGGAGCAGGAATTACCTCAGGGGCATAGCAAATGGGATCTCAACGTGTGGACAAAAGGACTAGAGAGAGTATAACGGCTGAAATGAAAGGAGATGAGGGTATTTTGAGGATTACAATGGGTGAGGAATTGATGGACGTGCATGAAACTGTAACTGTCAGAATTATAGGGGTGGATTCGGGTATTCAGCTGGACCCCAATTCTCCCCTGCAGCTCCCACCTGAACCTAGTGAATTAACTCGGCTACATGTGGATCTTGGGCTTATGAGTAGTGAAGCCCAGTTGCCTAGTCCTTCCCCGGCGATCCGTTGAATCTTGGGCCCAACGAGGACGTAATGGTTCCAAAGACTAGTGACGATGTGATGGTTCCAGAGACTCAGTTGTAATTCTGGACTCCATGTGCTTATTTCTTTATCAATAAGTTTTTATGGTTTACATATTTTATTGGAACACACGAGGGGCCTGTGGAAAAGGCCTTCTCAGAAACCTTAACTTATTATGTGTTGGGCCTAAGCCCATGATTTTGATTTTAGCTGAGATTGGAGTTGAGCATGGGTCTAGATTATCGGTGTTAAGGAACCTGAGCTATGATTCAATCGAGGTTGTTCCGAGTTTGGGTCGCTCCGATGGAATTGCGTTGGCCTGGGATTCAACGCTGATTTCGATATCAATTCTAGAGGAGAATCGTCAGTTTCTCCATATGCAATGTTCTAGTGCGAGATTACTGGCTTTTTTGCTTACTGCAATTTACACAATGCCTCATTCGAACCTTCGCATGGCTCTTTAGGCGAATTTATTCTGACTGTCGTCAGGTATTTCCACTCCTTGAACGGTAATCGGAGATTTTAATGATGTCCTGTTGGCTAATGAAAGGATAGGGGGCAAGCATGGCAACCCTAGTAGGATGAGAAGTTTTCAAGATAATCTGATGAATTTTGGTTTGGATGATATGGGCGCTATTAGGCCTAGAATGACCTGGAAAGGGCCATGTATCGCTGGATGTTCGAGGCTGTATGAGCGACTGGATAGAGCTTTAGCAAACGTTAACTTCCTCAATGATTTACCGGAATCCTTCTTAAAGGTACTACCTAGGATTGATTTTTTTGATCATAATCCTATTCTTTTGTTTATGGGTACTAATCTGAATGTTAAAAAAAATATTGCTAAACCATTTTGTTTTGAAGCAATGTGACTTCTACATGACAACTTTAAGGATTTTTTATTTGCTAACTGGGTTGCCCAAGAAGATCTTTAGGCTTGTCTTATCAATTTTCAGTCTAAACTTATGGTCTAGAATAAGGAAGTATTCGGCTATGTTGAAAGAAAGAAAGCTGAATTGCTTGCTCGTTTGATTGGTATTCAAAGATCCTTCTCCTTCCTATATTCAAAATTCTTGTGTCAGCTGGAATATAATTTGCAAAAGGAACTCAATGTGGTATTGCAAGCTAAGGAGCTTAAATGGTTTCAGAAGTATGTGGATTACTAAAGGCGATCATAACCATACTAAGATTAATATCAGAAGAAGAAGGAATAAAGTTTTAGCTTTAAAAAATGATTCAGGCCATTGGATTGAAGAATCTGAGGCAGTTAAAAGCTTGGTGATATCCTTTTTCAAGAATATTTTCCAAGAGGATGGCGGTGCTACATCTCAATTGCAGACTGTGGCATCATTTCCTAAGGTCAATGATGTTATTCTTCATAGTTTGGGTGGCTTACCTACTGATGAGGAAATCAAGAGTTCCATTTTTTCAATGGGTGCCTATAAGGCTCCAGGCATTGATGATTTTTCACCGATTTTCTACTAATCTAACCGGTCAACTGTGGGTCCATCGGTATGTCTTTTTGTGAAAAAAGCTTTCTCGAGTTCTGTGGATATCTCGGAGGCTAACAAAACTCTGATTTCTCTAATACCCAAAAGAGAAGCTCCAAAGTATGTTAGCCATTTTAGGCCCATCTCGCTATGTTCTACTCATTACAAATGTGTATCCAAGATTATTACTAATAGGTTGAAAGGTGTCATGAAGGATATTGTTTCCCCCTTTCAAGCTAGTTTTATTAAGGGAAGACAGATACAAGACAACATCATTATTGGGCAAGAACTTCTTCACATTATGAAGAAAGCCAAGAGCCGGAAAGGTTTTATGGCTCCCAAGATTGACTTACAGAAGGCTTATAATCGCATTAACTTGGGAGTTTCTCAAACAAACCCTAACACTGGTTGGCTTTAAACATGACTTTGTTAATTTAATCATGGAGTGTATCACTTCCACCTCCTACAATGTCCTTTAGAATGGAGAGCAAACTGAGTTTTTTGTTCCTAAGTGTGGAATCCGGCAAGGTGATCTTATCTCGCCTTATCTTTTTGTGTTATGTATGGAAAGGCTTTCTCATATTATATGTGACTGTTATGGCTAACAAGTGGAGGCCGATTAAGGTTACGAGAGATGGACCTGGTATCTCCTATTTAATGTTTGCACACGACCTCCTATTATTTAGTGAAGCCTCGGTTGAGCAAGCTAGATGCATTATGGGTTGTCTTGACTCTTTTTGCACAGATTCTGGGGAGAAGGTTAGTTTCATTAAATCTTCAATGTTCTTCTTGCTTAAGGTGCCTCTTGATTTGGTTAATAGAATCCAACAAATAACTCAAATAAAGATCACTTGTGAAATTGGAAGATACTTAGGATTTCCTTTGACCAATACAAGGAAATCTAGAGATAAATATCATTGGCGGGTCGTGTAACTCTAGCAAAATCAGTCATTAGTACTATCCCTTTATTTCCTATGCAGGTGACTCAACTTCCTAGTAATGTTTGTAAGGAGGTTGAAAAGTTTCAAAGAAATTTTATTTGGGGAAAGTCAAGCCCTCATGGTTTTCACAATCTAAGTTGGTCAACTCTAACTTTGCCTAAGAATTTTGGTGGCCTAGGTTTCAAAAAGTTGGAGTCTATGAACGATGCCTTTGGCTGTAAGTTGGCATGGAATTTAGTGATGGGTTCTGGGGGCTGTGGTCTGATGTACTTTTTCACAAGGATGTTAGAAGGAATGATCAGCACTTCTTTGAATTTCAATCACATGACTTTTCTCTATGGAGGTTTATATGTAAGCAAAAGGAAGTCTTGGAAAGAGGCACATGCTGGAGGGTGAGGAATGGTCTATCAGTGTCCTTTTTTGAAGACTGCTGGCTAACCAATGGTATGAAGATTAGATATTATTGCATTAGAACTTTGTCACCAGATGAACAGATCAGCAAGGTGGCTGATTGGATGGTAAACGACACTTGGGACTTTACTCGCCTTGGGACGATCATATCAAGCGACGTGCTTTAACGTCTAATTGCGGTTTTGCCTCCTATGGGTCGGGCAGGGGAGGATATGATGATTTGGAGTGGTTCTACAAATGTTTCATTCTCAGTTAAGTCCGCCTATTATTTAATTGAGGCTCCACCTTCTAACTTGGCTCACCTATGTTTTAAACTCATATGGAAATGGCCTGGGGCTGAGAGAATCAGGACTTTTCTTTGGCTTGCTTTTCATAATCATTTGCCCACTAATGAATGGAGAGGTAAATGGGCAAGTTCATCTCCTATTTGTACTTCCTGTAATTTACAGTCTAAATCAGTAATGCATATTCTTCGGGATTGCAATTATGCAGAACACCTATTGAAGGAATTGGTTCATCTAGGTTTTTATCCTTCTTTTTTTGCTGCAAACCTTAGAGATTGGTTTCATCTTAACCTTAAGGGTAATTGTGGGTTCCAATCGGTCTCTAACTGGAGCAAGATATTTGGGGTTACAGTTTGGTTCTTATGGAAGTGGAGGAATTCTTCTATTTTTGAGCCAAACTTTCAAAAGCCCCATTTTCCAGCTGTGTTTATTCTGAATGTATGGTGCAAGTATGTAGTCTCTGATAATAGTGACAAGACTGTTACTTCGGGTGTTTTGGGCCTTAATTACTGGGAGGCTCCCCCTCTAGGTTGGATTAAGGTTAATATAGACGGTGCGGTGTCATCTTCTAAAGGCTGTGCTGGTTGTGGGGGTGTTTTCAAAGATTCTAATGGCTTGTGGATTTCTGGTTTTTCAGTCCACCTTGGTAGGTGTTGTCCTTATGAGGCAGAAGAATGGGCCCTCTTAAAAGCACTTGAACATGCTAGTAGTATGAGTTACAAAGCGATAATCATCGAATCTGATTCAAAGATACTGATTGACTCTTTGAACAACCTGGATGTTGGAACTGCACAAAGCCTAGTAATGCTGAAGATCAGAGAGTTATTGAAACTCAACTGGGACATTCAACTCTCCAATATTTCCAGGGATTACAATCTTGTGGCTGATAAGTTAGCTAAGCATGGCTTGTCCTTTTCTTATAATTTTCAATTGTGTCCTTCTTTTCTGAGAACTTTGTTTCTCCATGATTGTATGGGACTTTATCCCACCACTGTTTCATTTTAATACAAAGGCCTAGCCTACTCCTTTATAAAAAAAAAAAATTGGGATTTTTTTTAAAAAATAATAATACATGAATGGTTGAATGATTGTTATATAAGTGGTTGTTCACCCTTAAATTAAGTGCACACCCTTAATACATCAAGATTGCACTTTGTAATTGGATAGACAATGAATGGTTGAATGATTGTTTAGTGCCTTATATTGAAAAAAATGTATTTGATAGTATCGATAATAAGGCAATTATGATGGAATTCCAAAAATAATCCAGAAGAATGACATTGTAATTATTTTTATTGTAATATTTTGTTATTAAAATATATGTCTTGAACTTATTAGTCTTCACCCTTCATTGTAATTTATTTAGCTAAATTTCTAACAAAGACTTAGCCTTACTTTACTTTTCTAAATGACAGGTTTATAAAATAATTGTCTCTCTTATTACATCATCAGTATTCACTTAATTTCATGAATATTTTTTTATATTTTTTTTTTCCTTGTTTATATTCTTTTGATTTTTAATGCATTTAAAAAATTTCCTTAAAAAGAAAATTCCCAAAATCCCCCCACCACTAATGCCCCCCTTCAGTAATTTTCTGGATCCGCCACTAAGCCTAGGGACAGCAGTACAAGTAGGGCGGCTTACAATGAATCTTCCTAGCAGTTAACACTTACTAATTACTTCTATTGTTGTTAATATACAACATATCAAAGGGAGTTGATTTAAATTTTAAATATAAGACATAATTTTTATATTTGTCAATTTTTTTTTTAATTTACTCCTATTAATACTTTTTCAACAATAATTAACCAATACATTCCTATTAAACTCCATTTGCTGTAAATTTGTAGAATGTGTTTGCCATATAATTAGTGTTGATCATCAAAGTATTCTTTAGTCGACTAACAAGTTGCTTGCTGAAAGTTGTAAGCGGTCTCTTCCCTAAAAGGAAATAATATAAGTTTGAATATCGGGGAGTACGCTTCCCAAGAGAAACGAAAATTCTTTGCACTCCAAGTCTCAAAAGAAGAAACCCTTAACTTTTTTTTTTTAAAAAAAAAAAGTATTATTCAATTCAAGGCTTTTGTGGGTTCACCTTATGATATAGTCCCTCCTATTCTTTATAAAATAACATATATTTGAAAAGTTGATCTTTGTACTAAATATATGACATATTTTTCATATTTATCAATTTTTTCTAAATTTACAAAAGGCTCTTTCAACAATAATTATGAATGATGAAATTAAAGAAGATGAATAAAGTATTTTAGAAAATACATATCATATTAACAATCTTAAGTAATTTCTTTAATCCAATCAAATTAGATAGATATGTATTATATTAAAAATCAGAGTAAGTAATACAGTACTATTTTCTTTTGTTACTCAAAGCGTATAAAGAATAGTGCTTAATGAAAGAGGCTTATGTTGTGATGCTAATAACTTGATTTTTGTAGTACCTAGATCAAGATTTATCTGGATTCATTGAGTTCCCCAGAGTCAAAAAAAAAAAAAAAGTGATAATTTGATTGATTTTCCTTTCTATATTTTCATTTTCAAAGCATATTTGCTCTCCCTCTCCCAAGATTGACTGGACTTGACTTCGTGTATAGAGACTCATGAAGAAGATTGAATATGCAAATATTAATTCACTAGAGATTCAGCCAAGGGACTCAACACGATCAATAGAGATCGGAGAGTTCTTTAGGAAGGATTGAAACATTAATGTTGACGTTTTTGTTTTTTTTACGCAAATATGCAAAATATCTCGTTCGATCAATATCTCATTTGAAAAAAAAAAAAAAACCCGGTTCGCCGTAGAAAGAACCGACTTTCGGTGCGGTGAGTGTCTCTTGTAGGGGAAACGACAAATAAAAATACAAGAACGAGAGAGAAGGGAAGCAAGCAAGCGAAAAAAAGATCTCACTCTCGCATTTCTCTCAGGTCCTTCTTGTTCGACTACCTTCATCTCTTCCAAATCAATCATGGCCGCACTGCTTCTGGCTCTCTCCCACTCCGAGGTAACAGCCTCCTCTCCTCTCTCTCTCTCTCTGTGAAACTCCTTTCTCTAATTCTTGTTTTTAATTTTCTGGCTAGTTTCTTCGTTGATTCATACTCTTATTATGTGCTCAAACTTGAAAGCAGTAAGTATAACGACGTGCTACAAGAAGAACAAGGAAATCGAAATGAACTCTCCGCCGATGTGGACGGCGGTCCAACCACCGTTCACGGTGGCGCAATGGCAGGAGCTTGAACACCAAGCTCTCATCTTCAAGTACCTCAAGGCTGGACTGGCTGTTCCCCTCGACCTCCTCATTCCCATTCGCAAGAGCCTTGAATTGATGCCGCCGAAGCTCGTTCATCACCCGTCTTGTAAGCCTTCAAACACCTAATCTGAAGTGTGGTGTTGCATCTGAAATCACTGGGTTATATATATTACACACCAGAGGCTCGATTTTAGAAGTATCATGTTTGATTCCTTCGTTTCTTTTTTCTTTTCTTTTTTTGATTCAGTGGGTTATTGCTCTTATTACGGGAAGAAGATCGACCCAGAGCCGGGGAGGTGTCGAAGGACGGATGGGAAAAAGTGGAGATGCTCGAGAGATGCGCATCCGGACTCGAAATACTGTGAACGGCACATGATACGCCGTCGTTACCGTTCAAGAAAGCCTGTGGAATCGCAACAAGCTGCTTCTCAGTCTTCGTCCAATTTGGCATCGGACGTTGCTGCTGCTGGGAGCAGAAGTGGCTCTGGAAGCTTCCAGAGCTTGGCCTTGCACGGAAATGGTGCTCGTGAGGGTTTGAACCTTGAAAATAACGTACCACAGTTTCAGATACAGTCTCTTCCTAGTGAGATTAGCAAGAAAGATTACAGGTATTTTCCTTTTTTTCTTTTGCTTATTATGTCTGAAGTAACTTCTGATTGCGGTCAGTTGTTTTGCATACAAAGCTACCTTCTTTGATATATGTGTTATATGATTGATGGAGCAGCTAAAATACTAAGTTACCTAACATGTAAATCATTATCATGATGTTTGGGATGGAGAATTAGGAGGATTTTGTTGAGTTGCGTGTTTTACAGCTTGGTTTGTCCAGTTGATAAGACGCATTTGAATGAGCTAGAATCTTAGCAATTTTTATCTAGCCCCTTTTTAGATTTTGCCATTAGGTTTATAACCTAAAAATACAAGTTTCATCCTTGCCTTCCTTTGAAGTAGTGTATTTGAATGAAAGCTCGCCATGTTTTGGGAATAGTGTTTCTGGGTTGATTCTTGAGCTTGACTGTTTATGGTGCTCACACTGAGTCCAAAAGTGATCATTGGGGGCTGACCTTTCCCAGAACAGACTTGTGGTAAACTGTAGTATCCTATCTGCTAACAACTGATTGAAGTTTTCCTCATATGAATCTGATATCATAATTTGTCGTTCTGGGGTTTTTTAATTCAAAAGATGTAGTAGATGTGCTTTTATTATTTGACCAACACACTGGAGAAAATACCCTAGGATTCTACCTTTTCAAAGGGTAAAAAGGAATGCAGTATAAATCAAAGTCTTAATGGATGATTGTGTATTCATAAACTAAATAGCAGGAGGTCTTGTGTTAATTTTTGATACAGTGGAAGCAAAACTCTGGATGTGAGTGGATTATTTTATGTTTTCCACAATACATATTAATGGTGATGAGATACTGTTTTAAGCGATTTTGAAGTGTAACAACTCTTATCCAGAAACTCAGTTCACACCTTTGAGCATTCTGTCTATTAAAATTGGGAGATATTGTTGAAGGTTATTGTAAACATGGCTATTCCTTTGACTTATCTGATATGGTTTTAAATTTTTTGGCCATCAGTGAGCTACCTTTTTTAATTAAAGCAGAACATATTGACACATTGAAAAATAGAATATATTGAAAGTCTAAGCCTGTCATAATTTCTCATCTGCGTAAATAGAAGCCTGTGTCTCTGCTTTGTGGATGTTTGAGAAATGCATCCAGTGTTGGTGGCAAAAGCTTTTTGGTTTTAAATTTAGAAAAGATTGAAGTAGAGATGAAATTGGCAATTTGGACTGAATCATGTTTCCTATTTTTTGGCAACTTATATATTTGATGTATGGAAGATATAAATCTTATGTTTCTGCCATAGAAGGAGTATTTAGTATGCCATATGTAGAGAGCATAGCTCAGATAGTGGGTTGGGATGCAATAGTGATGTAGTTTCGAGTTAAGGAGTTTCATAGAAGATATAACTAGTTTTTATTATACTGTTTTCTTATCTTGCTTAACTTGGGGGGAAAATAGAGCATATTTATGTTAACTGAGGACTCCACAGGTTCGGACTGAATTCTGAAGTGGACGAGCACAACTTCTTACAGAAAGGATTGGGAAGCACGAGCTATCTCAGTTTTGACTCTGCCTCAGACACCATGTGGCCCCATATCTCACAAGTTCCCTCAGACATTGTCTCAGAGTCAAGAAATAATTCTACCATTGTTAGCAGCTGCTTCCAGCTGGGGACTGTTCGGGATACCGAGCCGCTGAATTTAAACGCTGCAAGATCAAAGCAACATTTCTATGGCGATCAGCTTAGTTTGGCTGGTTGTTTGAAACAGGAATATCAACAGTCCCCGCAGCCAACTTTTTCAACCGACTGGCTCTGGAAGAACTCAAGCTCCCCTTCTGTTGAGTACAGATCCAATAAAGACTCTAGCTGTAATCCTGATAGTATGAATCCCTTTCAGTGACTGACTGGAGGGAAATGTAAGAGATTGGTGAGTCACATTTTCATCTTTTTCTTCACACTTTTCCTCAGTAACCGGAAGGGATTCGGGTGGATGCTGATGTTGATTTAGGTGGATCTTTTATAGTTACTTGCAAGGAGTATGCTGGTCCTGTGCCATATTGACTTTCCCTGAAGCAAACCTTTGAAATCAGCCCCTCTTTCTGTTCTCTTACCGAAGGAAAGCTATATAAATAAATAGAATTCCTCAGGTGGTGATACGTTATTATAATGGTTCATCATGCAGATACTTGGGGGAAATTAAGTTTAAATTTCTGAGCACCATATTTGTGGTTATTATTGTTGTTGCACATGTATTTCTAGAATTTTACTTTAATTAAACTATATTTAAACTTAGAATATGTGATGGTGCTTTTTACTTTTTGCTATGTTCTGTCTTTGATATCTCGTTTGACTTAATGGTTTAATACAATTCTATTCTGGTTCGATGAAACGTGGGTTGCTCCCTGTTCGAACATTTGTATTAACCACATTCTCTCAAGGCTTGTAATGTCGTACAAATGTTGATATTTTTCAGACAGCAAAATCTTTTGGACAGTTAATCACTGTACGAAAGATTGAATTGAGCGCTCCATTTTTCAGATGTTGATGCTTCTTGTCCAATTTGTGTAACGTCGTATTCTTTGGATTGTTTCCATTGAATGAGATTTCCGTAGTTTTTTTTTTTTTTTTTTCGGTTAGGAAAACCTGTAAAAAGTTTCTGTTTTGAAATTTTATTAGTTGGAAGGAACTGATGTGTGCTTTTGTATATGGAAAGCAACAATACTTGAATTTAAATCCTTTCTAAACAGTTATTGTTTTAACCAATATTTTCTTCTTTTTTTTTTTTTCGTTTGGATGAAAATAATATTTCCACGGATTATGTGGATAAGGAAAAGAAGCTAAGAATGAAAAATGCATAAAATTTTCAAATATATTTCTTTTCTTTTCTATTTTTGTAAACTGAATTTCGTTTAATCAATATAAATGAGAAATAAATGCTGGTTGTTGGCAAATTAATGTGTTAGTTTAAAGTGTTATTTCAAGGCATAAAGGAGGAACTAGAGCTTCATAAATACAAATGGAATCTGGTCAAGGCCTGCACGCCAAGTTGGCCAGCTAGTGATCCAATTTAAATGGCTTCCTCGGGGCTCCTGCCGCCTACTGTACGTTACTACCTTTAGCTTTATCAAGGACCTAAGAAAATAAGATTAAGTAGTAAATTTACTTTGAAAGTTTTCGTTGAGGAGTAATTTTATCTTGAAAGTTTTTCTTATAGCATATTACCCATTTCCGTTAAAAAATTAACAGTCAACGTTAGTTTTTAATGAAAAACAACATCTACATTTTGAAATTTTTTGAAAAACATCGGCAAGAAAACTTTTCAACATCGCTTTCCCGGCTTATACTTTCAGGAAAGAAATTTCTTACTTAACCCCAAAAAATATTTAAAACCATTTAGAATTTGAAATACTATCTTGGCCTTTTAGGGTAAGACAAGATTGACTTTTAAAAAAAAAATTAAAAAAACTAATTAAATTACATTAAGATATTTATATTTATAGTTCTTCTTCAAACTAATTTATCTGACTTATAAATTGATATCACTTTGTCCTATTTATAAGTCTATTTTGACCACAACTTTTGGTGCTTATTATAAGTATAGTTTTAGTGTAATAAATGTAGTTTTAAAAATTTTGCCCTAAACAAAAAAAATATATAAATATATATTCATGTTGACTATTGGAACTAATCATAATTGAGGGTAAAATTAGAAATTTAACCCATAATTAATGAATAATTAACTCTCCTTGATATATGAGAGTTTGTTAATTATGATTTACAAATAGAATCAGAGTGGTATATAATCTAATGATGGGCAATGTATTCTATAAGTACGTAATTTATTTAGCTTCTTTAACCTTTTTTAAAAAAAGTCAACTAGATTTTAAATGAAAGATGGGAGGGAGTATTATATTTTCTGTTAACAATATTTAGTTAGGGGGGAATACGATAATGTGACGTTTCAGTTTATCAATTGCAACACCATTGAGACTTGAGAATCATACCCATGCTAGCAAGTGAATTTTATGAGGAAGACTGCATGAACTCACCAGGAGTTTTAATTTAGGGGAAATTAAAATAAAGGATCTAAGGAAAATAATATTTATTATAAAGGATTATAAAGATTATATTTTTTTAGAAGGACGGAACATAATAATATAAATTTAAAATTACTAAATTACCCCTATTCAAACCTCTTATATTATTTCTAGTATTCATAATTAGAAAAAAAACTAAAACTAAAACTAAAATCACCCATCATGATATGATCTTATCCTTTTTATTATTATTATTATTATCAACATTATTTAATTAACAACGGTTAAACTCATATTTGTTTTAATTTGTATTTTTCACCAATGTATATCATCAAGTTGCCCAATTATTTATATTATTAACGTTTTATAAAAACAAAAACAAAACTTATTTCATATTTTTTTCAAGATATAATAGGTTAATTAGATATTTTAATTTTATTAACATTACATGATTTTTTTAACCCACATAAATTGCTTCTAAAACAAAAATAAATCATACAAACTTTCTTGGTTTAACATAATAAATTATAAAAGACCTTGACTTCTATTAAAATTATATAATTCAATTTTTAATTAAATTTTTTGTTGATTTCAAAAAACATATATTTTTACAAATTGAAGAATGCTAATTTTTTTCATAGACATATATATATTCAAGTTATGAAAATTGAGAAAAGTATTATTTAATTTAATGAAACTTAAAATTCTATATTAATCTTAAAAATAGAATGTGGAAGAGAATATACTAGGGAATGCAGAAGATTTTGTTATAGGCATTTTAATACTTTTAATTTTATATTTTTATATTTAGTCCTAAATAATTACAATTTTTATGGTCATTTTCCATAAATATCTTTTCCTCCAGATCTTTCATTCTAATTTTCCCTTCAATTTTTCAATTGCAACACCATTGAGAATCATCAAGATCAGGAAGTTTTTTATGTTTTGATCTAAATTGATCGGACTTGGAGATGGTTCTGGAAATGAATTGGGTGAGAGGATGTTTTTCCAGAATCAACAATGAATTTATGGAAACGAATTGGGAGGGGCTTATTTATTTATCTGAGGGCATTTTGGTACTTTCAAATAATAATAAACAGAGGTTAGTCTCTTCTAACATGTTGGAATTTTTGCACCTTCAAAAAAATATGTTGTTATATGTACTTTGAGTAAAAGCTCGTGGGTATTTTCATAGATTCACCCTTCAAAAAATCATGAAAACCCAATAAAAAAGATCTCCACTTGAATGATTATCATTTGTGTTTCCTTCCAAGAATTTTCATTTTTTATATCCGAAATGAGATCATCGACGTTCATGATAAACCATGAATTCAACTCCAAAATGAGTCAAGACAAGAATATCAACCAAAGGAATTTATCCATGTTTTACACGAAAAAAAAAAAAAAATTCTTTTATTCTAAAATAGCATCTACTCGGGTTTGAGTAATTGAGTGTATAATTTGGTGGTTCCAATAATATACATTTTTAAAAAAGTAAGGATTTTTTCAACTCAAGTTCAGAAATTACTTTGGCAGCAAATTTCTTATGAAGTATATACCCAATTCTTTTTTCTTTTCTTTTCTTTTTTTTGCTTGGAAACAAATATAGAGAATCATCTTTTGACAAATATAATACATTCTCGAATTTCTCCTCCAATAGGAGGGTGGAGAGATAGAGATATGGTGATTTACCTCAAGAACTGAACCAACAAGGATCTTCTGGTCCTATCAGTATAAGATCCATGGCTGTCCCAATATGTAAACCTCCAATGGGAAAGCTACCTCATAATTTTGTATAGCTATTCATCTTTTCCTGCAAATTAGAAGATGCAAATGTTTCAGTTTTGTTTACTACTACAACTGCTGAACTTTTTGCATGAAGAAAAAGGAAATAAAATAGAGAAAAGAGATGGAGGAAAGATCAGAGCACGTAGGGTAGCATCCAGTTTTCATTATGATATATCTGAGACTACAATCAGAAATAAGTAGGGAAAAGTGTCGGAACAAATCAGTATATGATCGCACTAAATCAACAACTGAAAAAAAAAAAATAAGTGATGTGATGATACAAGGGGTGCACCAAAATAAAGGTGAAAAATAATAAACCAGATCAAGAAACATTACTTTTGAATTAACTACAAAGAAATATGGAATACTTCGTATGACAACTAACACTCAGTCCTTATGAAGGGTAGATGCTGATTTTTCCAAGCTTACTATTCAAATATTCAAACTTCATCCCAGACCCTAAACCCTAAACTATATGGTTTCTATAATGATGTTCCGGTCTCGTTTCACCTGTTTAGTCCTATCATTATAAGAAGGAAAGTTTACAGTGTCGATGACAGCCATAGTGTTGGATATAGCTTTCATAGGTTTTTTATATGTATTCTAAGTTCTCTGAGAAGGCCATAAGCCTTTACAAATACTATGAGATTGGGTTGTATATTCAGCTTTAGCACTATTTTTTATAACAACAAACTATTTCTTGCTTCTCCATGAAAGATTATCCCCTACATAGGTATAGCCCAATTGTAGATCTTGTCGAGCCAATTGAATCATTTGTATACCCATCAACAAGTCTCTCATTCCTAAAGAATATATAACTTAAGATATTTTCTTGAGAAGATAGAATTATGTGCTCAGCTTTCAAATGTTCTTCAATAAGATTTTTTGACTAACCACACTAATAAGAAAGCGAATGTCAGTTCTAATGTGGAATGCATAATGAGATTCCCAGCTAGCACTGAATATCTTAGTATCAACAAGAGGACTACCCTTCTAGAAACACAGCTTGTAGTTAGTTCCTATTGCGTTTCTCCTATCTTACCTCCGAGTCACCAATCAGAAAGGCATTGTCTACATCAAATTGGTGCAATGGCCATTCATGGTTAGCATCTAAAGGAAGAACTTTGATGACAATGACATCCTCTGAGTTAAGGGAAGTCTTTAATATGGCCTCATAGTGGTTTATGTTACATGTTTCAATTTGTGTTGTACTTTATTGTGAAAATCTACTTAGAACCTATAGCCAGTGAAAAACTTAGCAACACAATTGGGGTCTTTTGCCAGTTTACTAGTTTAAAACAGATTGCAAGTTAGCTAACGAACCAACAATGTATTTCTGAAAATTAAAGTTTCTGACAATTGAGCTGTACTTATAACCAAACACTTTGGAAGGTGATCCCTAAGCCAGTTTTACAGTCAAAACATATTACATCAAGTAAAAATTTCAAGGAAAGAGGAGCTACTAGTCATATGGTCAGGCGGCAAAATTAACACCCAAGTGCTGTTATGGACATTGGTGTGTAAGACAGTGATGAGTTACCTGTGTCTGATCAACGAGAACAGCGCCAATGTCATTTCCAGATGTTTGCTAGAGTTGGTTCTCAGTCATTCTGTGCAACATCCCAAATTGTTCCTTGCAGGAGTATTTATTAAGGCTAAGGCTTTTCTTCAAATGTCACCATATATACACATTCCTCAATCTTGGTTTACCCTTCATGTTTGCTGGTCTCCCATGAAGTTTCCCGTTTACTTTTTTTGTGCGACAATGTGCACACCATGGACTGACAGAATTTTTCAATTTGTAGCCATTAGAATGACCACCTTTTGCTACCAAGGCAGATGATTCAAGGACATCATAAGCAGTGTAAGTACTGGGTGTGAGTTTATTTCTACTTTCTTCCCTTTTAACTTCAAAAAATGCCTCTCCAAGAGTAGGTAATGTATCCAGGCTCAGGACGTGATTTCTAATTTTCTCAAAGATTGGGTTGAGGCCAATCAAGAATTTATACACTCTCTTTTCTTCTTTGAGTGCATTGTAATACTGGGCATCAGTTTCACAGTACCATTGATGAATATCGTAAAGATCCAACAGTTGCCAATGCCTTTCAAGGACATTATAATATTGGGTAACATCCAGGTTGCCTTGCCTGAAATCATGGAGAAAAAATTCAATTTCAAATAGAATTGCTTTATTTTTTACTGGAGAATAGGATGTCTTTTCTCCTGTCCACGCATCATGAGCAATCTTGTACAGCAAGAAATTCTTTCCAGTATCTATTGTCATTGAATTGATCAACCAAGATTGAAACAAGCAGTTTTCAGCCTCCCAGGTATCATATTTGGGATCATCAACTCTAGACAGAGCAGCAGATCTAGGAAGCTTATATGCCTTGCCTCGATCACGAGCAGACATCAGTCTTAACCACTGGAGGTAGTTATGGCCGTTTATGCAGTATGGTGTGATAAGAACCACAGATGGTTTTTTGGATGCTGGAGGGGGCTCTTGGCATAAGGTGCGCTGCATGGTCATGGAACTCTGACTATCAAGACCTTCAACAATCGAGCCATAACCCAATTGAATCAAGGTCGGATCAGAATTTTCTCTGATACCTTGAAAAAAAAGAGAAAGAATAAAGTAGATATGGAAGAAAGACCACTGCATCTGGTTCTTACTCAAATTATGACATAATCTGAGAATACAATGGGAAATAAATTGGGAAAAGAATCGAAACAAAATAAGTCTCTCGTCCCACTAAATCAGCAACTGAAAAAATTACCAGATAAAAATATGAAGGCTGGATCTTTCCTAAAATTTTATCCTCAAGCATATGTCTAAAATACATAATCTAATCATGTTGGGTGGAATCGTCTCCTTTCCTTTTTGAAAATCATACCTTTTTTGGGGATGAAGGGGATCTTGTATGTAATATAAACTTGATCTTCCTTACATTATCAAACCATAAATCCAACAATTACATGAAACTGATGAAAGGAAGATTTTCGTTCAAAGGATTATTTGGAAGGATCGGCATTGATGTAATTTTACATATAGCTAGCAAATGGATGAACGAATATCGTACCAAAGAGAAAATATTGGACTAAAAAAAATTATTTATGTTCAACGGAAATGCTATAAGCTCAACTGCTCAGCAATAGAAACTTTGAAAAGAAAAGGAAAGGGTAAAAATACAAGATGAATCATACAAGTAAAACTTATCAATTAATCAATACAAAAAAAAAAAAATGGTTGTCAATGATACCTCTCTGAGAGCTGAACAACTGAGTATTCAATGCTCGAACCCTTTCACAAGCAGACGTAGCAAGCACTGGGAGGCTATTTTTCATCTCAAAAAAATCAGTGCCCTTGACTGATAAATGCTGTTGCTCAAAGCTAGAGAATCTCTCGCTTGCTTCTCTTTCCGGTTCAGAAATATGAGGTGCAATTCCCGGCCAGCCATTGCCTGCAAAATGTTTTTTTGAAAGAAGACTGCTCAACCCTACCAACTTCAATGCAGCGTCTCTAGTTGCCATAGTAGCTGGATTCCAAAAAACATGTCCAAGGGTTAAAGACTAGGAACATGAAATTGGGAGAATGACAACTAAGGACTACAAAATTTGTAATGTAAAGACACTTTGGAATTGCATAGCACACAATCATTATTGTTCTGGTAGTATTATTAGATGTCAGGAATTATACAAGATGCTTGTGATTCATAGTTTGGTAGTCTAGTGTCTAAGATGCTTGTTATCACCAAAGATATTAAAAGACAAAGGATTGAACTGTTTTGGATGATATTTTAAACATTGCAAAAGCTTTGATACCAGGAAATGTAAGATAACAGTAAATCATACAAGTTCTGTGTGCATTTTGCAAAATACAGGTTTTGATGATTGTAGAAGCTTTAAAAAATTTGAACAATTTTTATGAGTTAAGTGGTTTAAGAATATAAAGGGTTTACCATTATAAGGAACTTGGAAGAGGAAGGTGACTGGAAAGCCAACACCAAGACCAGCCAGAGTGAATCCAACACTAAATCCAATGCCACAACCAGCTCCAACATAGCCAATGGCTTCAGGGCCAAAACCAGGACCCCAACCAATACCGCAGCCTATGCCCACGCCCATCCCCCAAAAGGCTCCATAAGTTGGATGCACTGGGTTCCATCTTTTATACCTGTCCACCAACCCTTTCATAATCCTACGGAATTTAGGACCTGTAAATAGAGATAATTTAGAAACCGTATCATAATAACTAAAGAGCAAAATTTATCTGTATATTCTAGATCTTTAACCAAGGACTTGATATAGCAATTAACACTTAGATCAATCAAGGAAAGAGAACTTGCAGATTTTGATTCTGATTCTGCAACTACAGAGTTCCCCACACTTATTTTCTTTCAGCCAACTTCATTAGTTTCCAAGGAACGTATAACAATGCGTTCTACTCAAAGCACATAATAAAACTTAACCAGTCCAGCTTCGTTCTCCTTCTTCGACGTTCAACAGTTCAACTGGAAAAACAAAAACAAAAAAAATACCCAAAATACTACTGCTGAAGAATATGAAATGACAAAAACCATGAAGAATCATAATACTTTTTCTTGCTGTATTAGAAAGCTTGAAGATCGGAAGAACAAAATCAAAGATATATCGAGGTTCTACACCGGCGACAATGACAAAGTTAGAAGACAGAGCAACTTGATGACGGTAAAGAAGGAGGACAAGTGAGAATTTAGCTAAAGCCATAATCATAACGATCGCATTGCCATTTACCATAAAATTCTGCTTTGAAATGAAATCACTGCAAAAGTTTTTCATTCGCAAATAGCAGAGAAAGCTTCGAAGTGAATTTCTTGGCCTCTTGCTTTTTGTGCTTCGTACAGAGACGATAGTAGCCACCAATGCATTTGAAATGTATATTTCCCCGCACATCGCCATCTACAGCAACCCGAGCGACCATTGCAAATTTGTGCTTGATTTAAATACACACACCTTTTTTTAGAGTACGTAAAATAAACATATATAATTTTAATTGTGCAATTTTTATTTTAAAAAGTCAGTATAGAGTAATATTAACCTTAATAAAAAATAATAATAAGCAACTTGAGTAAATAAAAAATAATAAGCATTAAAAGATAGGAACAGGTGAAAATGCAATTTTAATTTTGAATTCTTGTTTTTGGCAAAATGTCATACAACATGGTCCTCACGATTTCGTGGCTAGGATTCTCTCAATTGTGAAATGAAGTCAGACATGAGACATCTGAACTGGCATTTTCTGCAGAAAAAGTGATTACTTGATTACAAGTAATTATTATATAAATTTCATTCCATTTTAGATACAGTTAATTTTAAAAAAAAAACTTAAGAGTGTCCTCATGTTACATTATACTATCATATATCTTAATTATAAGATCGGGGTTAACTTTTTTGAAGAGACATTAAGGAAGTTATTTAATCATATCTATCTTGTGTAGCCTTTTATTATACTATTTCCTATTTTAAATATACAGGATAGTTTGTAGTGTAAAACTATGTTTTTATCTAGGCCTTAATTATAAGAAATTTAGTTGACTTTTTTTGGAAAGATTAAGGAAGTTTAATTAAATTAACTTAGATTATTTTTATTTTTATTTTTTTCTTCAAACTAAATAGTCGATTAATAAACTAATATATAATCTAAGAAAACACAACATATGAAATGATTAAGTAAACTTATTTAGGCTTCCTTAATCTCTCCAAAAAAAGTCAACTAGCTCTTATAATTAGAACCGGAGGGAGTATTTAGGATTGGAGGAATATATTAATTTATTAGTTAAATTAATTAGTTTAAAAAAAATAAAAATATTTTAAAATGATTTAATTAGTTTCCTTAATTTTTCTAAAATAATGAACTTAAGACAATCTTAGGCCCCGTTTGGATCAAAGAAAATGTGAGAATAGAAAAGAATGGAAATGAAAAGAATGGAATGGAATGAAAAATATTTTGCCTCGATCGTTTGGTTAAGACTGGAAAAGAAAATGGGTTGATAGGAAAATTTTTGTTTAGTTGGAAGAAAATAAGGTAGGAAAATGAGGCGAAATATTATTTTACCCTTATAGATAGAATATTTTTTTAAAAAAAAATCCATTAAAAAAAAAATACCGAGAATACGCGGATAATTCTCAATGAGAATTCTCGAGAATTGGCTCAATTACCAAAGCAATTCTCATATTGAGAATTCTCATTGGAATTGCCATGGGCAATTCTCGAGAATTTGTCGAGAATTGTGTGGCCTCCCTGTTTCAACACCAAACACCGATTTTGGCATCGCTCTCCCCGTCATCAAACACTAAATTTGCAAGGCGAGAATGCCTTCCCCGCACTCCATTTTTTTTTTTCTTCTTCTTCTTTTACTTCCTTCTCTTCTTCCTTCTTCCTTCTTCCTTCTTCCTTCACCCACTTCACGCCACTTCTTCTTCCAATTAACCTGTGAATCAAAATCGTGGAGGGAGCAAATGAAACGAAGGTCGTTTGACCGAATTTCACCGATCTCAAATCACATTAAAGCATTATCAGTATGGACCCTTAGCTTAGGTCCTTCTTAAGCACAGCCCAATTCTACATTCAGGAAATTCAAGCTTCGTCAATATGAATATGAAAAACAAAAGGTTAAAAATTTTTGGGAGGAAACACTGTTTCGGCGAAAGTGTTTGATTCACCAAGAAGAGGCTAATCTGATTCAACACACTGTTTCGTCAATTGCTCAAGGATCTCACTTCCAGCAACAAGAAAACGCCAAAGTCACGAGACCTCCAACACAAAGAAAATGGAGCGCTTCAAGGCATTTAGGTCTTTTGGCGGTTTTCTTAAGGTGTAGGAAAATGGTTCCCACCATTTTTTGTGGGAACCCATTTTCATTCATCGGGATGAAAATTGGTAGAGGCAGGAAAACGTTTTCCAATGGAATTTTGATCCAAACGCCCGACGCCGTTTGAAAATCTCCATTTTCCTATTCCATTACTCCATTTTCCGCGATCCAAACGGGGCCTTAGGGATAGCGTTAATATTTATCATATGTGCAACCACAAACATGCCAACGAGAAAATGGATAAATTTCTTGTTTACCACCATGTCCGAGCGTCCCGAGGTAGGTATATTCCTGGTCTTTAATATATTTTTAAAAAAAAAAAATCAGTTCAATTTGTTTTGAGAAATTAAAAAAATTGCTTAATTTTAACATATATTGCGTATTATGTATTACGTATATTAACTATCTTAACCCTCCAAAAAAGATGATTGACAAAGTTCTATATTAAAAACTGGTTAAAGTATATTTTTAGTCCTTTAAAATTATATGAAGTATATTTTTGGTCTATTAACTTTATAAAGTATAATTTTAGTCTACCTGGATACGTGATAAATGAACGGGTCAAGAAGAATCCTTCGACATACTTCATCAAAGTTAAAAAATGTAATTAAATGTTATTGTAATTAAATGTTATTAAAAAGAAAACTTAAATTTAAAATATGAGTAAATTAAAGAATATATAATTTATGTAATTAAATTAAACGTTATTAATCACTTAAATTTCTTACGTTAATGTTTTTCGTTATGTGCACGTTAACATTAACGAGGGACGAAAAAATTTTTTACGAAAAGTATACTTTATTAAATTAAAATACTCTAAATATGCCTTAGAAACTTTGTGTAATGTCAAAACAAAATATGGCAAATATATGTGTATATATTTAAAAGACGTCGTCGTTTCGATGTCTGGAGTACTGGGATGCATTTTAGGAAGGAATCAAAACCTTATCCTTGTCGCAATCTCTGCGAACTTCATCTCCATGACTGCATCATTGTGCGTTGATTAGAGCATTTCAAAACAGCCTCTTCTTTCATGTCTTCTCTTTCCTTCATCTTCGCCTAACAACACCTTCCAGACAAGCCTATGGCCGCATCTGCATCAGCTTTTTCCAATCCTCACTTGCTTCACAAGGTTTCCGCTTCAGACGTAGTAATTTTTTAACTTTCATTTCCGATTTTATTTCAATTGCTCAATTCTGTCCGTGATTCTCTCCAGGAAGTTATCAATCAATACGAAATCAATGTGAAGCCGCGATTCCCGTTTCAAAAGCCAGAATCATCTCGATTCTCACGCCTTACACCACTCTGCGCTACCTTGAGGAGCCCGAAAGGATTCGGACCTTCACCGAAGAAGAGCGAGAAAAAGAACAAGATGGAAAGAGGCTCCGACGACGGCGACGACGACGGCGACGACGATGGCGACGGCGACGACGGTGAAGAGGAAGAAGAATTAGCGAGAGAGCAAGGTGTGATACCTGAAGTAGTGACGAACAGGATGATAAGCAGGATGGGATTCTCAGTGGGGATTCCTCTGGCAATAGGGTTAATGTTCTTCCCATTCTTCTATTACCTCAAGGTTGGTTTGAAGATTGATGTGCCTACTTGGGTGCCCTTCATTGTGTCCTTCTTCTTCTTTGGGTCTGCACTGTTGGGAGTGAGCTATGGGATTGTGTCCTCCAGCTGGGACCCACTTAGGGAAGGCTCGCTTTTGGGCTGGAATGAGGCCCAAAAGAATTGGCCTGTCTTTTGGCAATCCATTAGGGGTGGTGGATCATCCAATAATAAGAAAAAGTAGCCTTGTTCTTATCTTTCCCTCATGTGCCTGGTTTCTTACGCTTTTGTTTATGTTTGATTAATGTAATCTACTTCTAGGAAGAAGTCTAGTTCACCATTATTTTAATTCCATTTCATGATTATTAGGGATTTGGAAATATAGTGGGAAAAAAGGTTAATAGATGAAAAGAGGCACTGCTTTTGCACAATTATAATTTTGAAGACATGATCAAAGTCAAATTGAAGGATTTTGATTGCGTGTAAATAAATAACATCAAGGATTCAAACATTATTGATGAAAAAAATCACATTACAATGTTAACAATTGATTGAAGTGGTAAGCGGACCCACTTTTGGAAGGTAAATAACATACAAATTTGAATTCTAAGAAAAACACTTATTGGGAGAAGGGAAAATCATGTACACTTCAAGTCTTAAAAGATAAACCTTAACCAAATTAAAAATGAAAATCACATTGCAATGGATATCCTCAACTAAACCGAACAATACCCAAATCCCATGATCAAACACCGGATATCAAACAATTGTGTTGTTTTTTTTAAAAAAAAAATATCAAAATTTTAAAAACAAAAATAGAAAATGAAAAAAAAAATGTCTAAACTGGTCAAGACGCTGATTCATGATTTTATTTTATTTTTAATGAGTCAAACGGTTTGATGTAGTTAGTTATCATAATCATGATTAAAATAACATTGATATGAAAACAAGTTGCTTTAGGGAATGGAGGATTGGGAGTATGGTTAAGAGAACACGTGCAAATTTTATACCTACAGTTGAAGGAATGATGTTGGGTATTGATAGGTGTTCAATGTCGCTTTCCTCCACCTATATATATATATATAACCCCAAATAAATTATGAGCATCTTCGTACATCACTTTGCAAATCAACCAATTTGCTTTAACTTTCCAATATCACGCAACTCTGTTTCTTTTCTTTAAAGACTTCTTCAGTACATTCACGGTTTAAATCTTGCCCCTACAAAGCGAATCCGGGAAGCAGATTCTTTCTTCCTCGTTTTTTTCACATTATCTATTATCAATTAGTCTAAGCCATTGATTGAAAATATGAGGAAAAAAAAAATCAATATAATATTATGACATTTCATATCGATTGGATAAACATGATTTAAAAATTGTGAGGGAAACTCAACCGGAGAATCCCCAATACAAGAAGAAAACCCGCATAGTTCTTTTTAGGAAAAAAATTGTTTCTTACCATTAAAAAAATTATTGAAAGTATATAAGCTACTTGCTCTTCTAATTTTCACTTTTTTAAAAAGAAAAAAAATATTCTTTTCATGAAGAATCAAAACAAGCTGAATATTCATATCATCCACATTTTTTTTATATATTTAATTTCCATTCCCCTCGCACGCTTAATCCTCTGTTCCTCACACATGACAACTACTTTGCATCAAAGCTTTCAATCCAATCCTTCACACTCCTGCTACTACTTTTTTTTTGTCTCCCCTTTGCCTTTCTTTTCTTCAAATTCACCATCATCATCAAAATTCAAGTTGCAAAAATTGTCTACTTTAATTCTTCTAGGTTTTGGCCAAAAAGAATTCCTCCGGATTAAATTTTTTGGAAAATATGATATGACTTGTTATTTTCTCACAAATGTCACTAAAGCGTCATCATGTCAATTCAAAATTAAAGGGATAGTTTATTGGGATGAAGTGGTATGGTACTCATTCTCTTTTAAACGGTCCTCAATTCGAGGCTGTGAATGGATCATGTAGCATTTGTAGTTCTTCCCTCCTACCAAGGAGACCGACCTGAGACGAATCCGGATTAGCCTGGCCCTGATAAATTCTCCGAGTTAAAAAGAAGTAAGTCAGAATACCAGGATGCGTATGGAAAAAAAAAAAAGGAATTGTCAAATAAAAAAAAGAAATATAATTAGAAAATGGAAAATCTTGCATTTACTTGAGATCATAGTATTGAATGCCCCATCTCTATATGCTTGAAACTAAATTTAAATGAGATGAAGTGTGATAAAAGAGGATTTATAGGTTAATACTAGTAATGATTAGGGTGTTCCCTTAAGGTTAAGCAAATCCACCCAACTTTGCCCTTACTTTGGGTTACACTGTTGGAGGGACCACACACATAAGGCCTGGATATAAGGACAACAACAAAACGCCAATATTTTTGTTTAAATTCCCAACAATCACCTGACCCAACATACTCATGAATGAGCCCCAATTTTAAAATGAATATATGTAGATAGTAAATTCCACATCCATTCGTTTTGTTTCAAACTAGATTGACATCCCAGATACTGCATATACATCACTTTTTTCCCCAATATATACGCATCACATCCTATCATGAGCGCATCTCAACTGTTGGTTAGTAAGATGATGTGCTTGAAAAAAAGAGTTGAAGAACCAAGAATTGGAATTAGGAGGCAAAAATTATAGAATAAAACTCAGGTGTTTATGAAATTACATTCACCTTATAAACGTCCCTGGTCATGAGGTCATTCCCTTGAAAGATGGAGCTTACATTGCCATTAGTTTTGTTTCAAACTAGATTGACATCCAAAGTGTGCATATTTGAATTGGTTTTTGGACAATAATTTTTATGATTTACGTAAGTATATGAGAGGAATTTTGTTTTGACTTGCGTAAAATAGCTTCTTAAACTATGGTTTTATTGTTTCCCAAACATGTTACGCCCATCACATTAGTGTTTTGATTGAAAGCTGATTGAAACCTCACAAATATGATGTGGTTAATAAGTCAAAGGATTTTCATCCTATAGCTAGTATATATTGGGATTATGCTCTCCCTTTGAGTTTATTTTCATCACATTAATGTTATGATCTCATATTATGAAGCCTCACAAATATGATATGATCTATAAGTTAAGCAATTATAACTTTCGTAGGCTTATATTTTAGGATTGGATTCTCCTTTTGAGCTAATGCTCATCACATCGTCCAAGTCTAGAGACGGGACAAAATTTAGAAGGTACAATTTTTATTTTTTTTCATGTTTATACGAAATGACACTTATCTAAGTTAATTTTAACTTTTAGGTGACTATACTTAAATGGTAGTTCATATGTCATTCGCGCCATTTTGTAAAGTTGTAAATTTGCCCCAAAAATTTTA
This sequence comes from Acacia melanoxylon, assembly GCA_019022615.1. Taxonomy (NCBI): domain Eukaryota; kingdom Viridiplantae; phylum Streptophyta; class Magnoliopsida; order Fabales; family Fabaceae; genus Acacia; species Acacia melanoxylon. Next base: position 1,849,542 of record JAFJYJ010000057.1, read on the forward strand.
AATTTAACTTTAAAAACAAAAATGAAGTAAATGACACATAAAAATCTAATTTTGAAAAAAAAATAAAAAAATATGACACATAGACTTCAGGTTAAATTTGCATATTAATAAAAATGACATAAATGATATGTGACTCACACTCAAAAGATATTTGATCAATTAACAGTTAAAATTAATTGAGATAATGGCCTAGAGTTTTATTTTTTGAAACTTCCAAAGTATATAAAATGTAAATATTTAATAAACATGACTCAGTTCTTACTTAGAGACAAGACTAGTTTTGGTGAAAGCAGACTTATGAAGCAAGATGTACGGATGGTTAGGTTTTCAAAACTTAGAACGGAGTGTGTTTGGACAATGCACCCCACTAATGTCTCTTCTTTTCACATTGGGGATTGGAATGGTATGAGTGTGCACTATGCAGTAGGAGTAGTATTGCATTTTTGTTCTTATTGGTATTAAAACTGAGACAAAGCCATAAAGAAAGGAGAAACCAAAGTACTCAATCAAAACCAAACCCTAAAGAAAGCATTGGAAATAGAGAAAGAAGGGAAAAGAAAAGACTTGAGGTCTGAGGATTAGAACTCTCAGAGATCTAGTTTCTTTGCTTTGCTTGTCTGAATGACAAAACTTTTATTATCACTTTTCAAACTCATTATTATGCTATATATTCATCCCATATTAACTATAAGATATAGTTCATTTTTTTAAAAAGATTAAGAAAGCTAGTTAAATTATTTTAAAGTGTTTTTATTTTTTCTCTAAACTAATTAGTCTAACTAATAAACTGATATATAATATAAGGATACACAACAAATGATATGATTATATAACATATTTAGTTTTTTAATCTCTTCAAAAAAAGTCAACTATGTCTTATATTTAAAATCGAATGGTGTATAATGTTTCACAAATTGTAATTTTTTTTTTTGTTGGCTTGAAAGTACAATAAGTCAATAACAGTAAAGTGAAAAAAAAAGGCTGATAACCAAACATCATGCTCTCATAGAGATTTTCAGCTTCACTCTTTACATAATATCAATCTATGGTATAAAATTAAAGATAAGACTACATTTTTATTTTTTATTTATATGATTGTTATGTATGTTAAAAACAATTGTGGATATATAACTTTAAAAATGTTCATCATTTTCATGCAAATACATAACATCAAAATTAGTTTATAGTTAGCTGACATAGACTCAAAGATATTGATCATGAGTATTAAATATTAGTTGCAATTGAAACGTTAAGAAGACAAACATTCTTTGGAAAGAATTACAGACATTTTAGAAGATCTTTGTTGGCCGTACAATGCAATTTTATTGAAAATATATAGTCCTTCCAGTCTTAAAAATAAAAACAATGTTGATTTTTTGGAGAGATTGAGGATGCTAATTAAATCACTTTTTATTTATTATTTATATTTATATTTTTTCTCTAAACTAATTAATTTGACTAACAAATTGATATATAATTTAAGGATACACAACATATGACATGATTAAGAAACTTATTTAGCTTTCTTAATCTCTCTAAAAAATCAATTATATCTTATATTTAGAGAAAAGCACCAATGTAGCAACTTTTACCAAAAATTGTATCCAATTAGAGTACTTTAGAAAAGAATTACCGAAGTAATGCGGTCAAAGCGTCATCCGTCCGACGCGAGACGCCACTAGGTAGTGACATCAACTAAATTGACGCCGCTGGCGTCGCAACAGGCGTCAATTAAATTACATTAATTGACGCCGGTGGCATCAACTGGTATGTCGCCACTCTAGTGCCGTCAGCTCTCATGCGCCATTAGCTCAGTGGCGTCAAGAACCTTGACGCCATTAGTGGCGTTTTGTCAAGTGACGTCTTTGACTGCATTACTTCAGTAATTCTTTTCTAAAGTGTTCTAATTGGGTACAATTTTTGGTAAAAGTTGTTACATTGGTGCTTTTCCCCTTATATTTGGAGTAACATTTAGAAACTTTTGGTTCTGCATGTCAACAACAGATAAATATTTAAAGGTGGCACGAACTCAGGATTAAGCTTTATCACTATCAATTCTGTCAAAATTCTACTGACGCAGAGATTCTATTGAAATATATTCTGGAGGATCAAAATAAATTGAATAATTAATGTAAAAAATTATTTTTCAAAAAATGTTTAAATTATTTAATATAATAATGTAGGAGAAGTTCTTATAAAGAAATACTAGTTTTATTGTGCCTCCATGAGCAGCATTCTTTGCTTTAGGAGAAGTTATCCCCAAGGAATAAAGGGAAGAAGCAGAAAAAACATTTGAGGATTAAAGTAAAAGCACATTGATTCGTCACACTTCCCAAAAAAACCACATTTTTTCGGGCCACATTTTAAAGAAAAATAACGTATTTTGTATTCAATAACTAAATATGTTTTTTTTTTGACAATAATGATATTGTGAATTTTTAATACGATATGACGAAATGACAATTTAAACTTGATTTACAATTACAAACATTTGATCTGTCGTCATGTCTTGTCTTCCTCTGATCGAGTGAAATGACCATTTGTGTTAAGATTTTAAGATTTAATTGGGAAAATGACAATCAACTCAAAAAACATACAAAATATCGAAAAAGTTTCAATCTAAAATTACATATCAAAAAAGTTCTTAGGAATTTTTTTTATATTATTTATATTTAAACAAAATCCAAGTGTTTAAATTTTGTTGTGAATATAGTTTTTTCTATTGTAAATAACTAATTTTTAAATTTTGTTGACCTCTGTATACTTAGGGACTTTTTTTATATGTGATTTTGAGTTGAGATTTTTTTGATATTTTGTATGTTCCTTGAAACCTAGCTGTCATTTTCCCATTTAACAACATACACAACCCGATTTTATATATAAAAAAATATATTTATTTTGATATTTATTTCACTCCACTTTTACATTTTAAAATGAATAATTAAGCCTTTAGAATTTACAGACTTTCTGACTTAGTCTTCATTGTTATAATTTAAACAATATTTTATGAAAAAAAAAATTAAGACAACCAATTGAAACATTCTTTTTAATTGAATGTTGGATGGCGCCTTTCTGCCACATACCCCATGTGGTTTTGGAGGCTTGTAAGAGTTTATATATTGCTTCTTTAATTTCTCTCTTGCCCTAACGTCTCCAATACTAGAGAAGTTCAGCACGGCTACTTCATCTAGTGGTTGACTAATTCGTAACTCCGGTCCTAAATATAACATCTAATTATTTTTTAAAGATTAAAGAAGCTAAATAAATTATTTAATTATATCATATATTGTATATGATTAAATTTTATATCAATTTATAAGTCATACAAATTAGTTTAGAGAAAAAAACAATATATACAAATTAGTTTAGAGAAAAAACAATAAATACAAATATTTTAAAGTAATTTAATTAACTTCCTTAATCTTTCCAAAAAAAAGTCAACTAAGTCTTATATTTATAACCGGAAGTAGTATATCATAAAGTAGGCAGTTTAATGTTTGATTCCCACCTTGTTAAGAAAAACCAATGAGGAGAGTATTGAATCCACATTCTTTGTTCATTCAAAAGATGAGCACAGAATGCTAATCCCCAATAAAAAGGTTTTCTTACAAAATATTTTTTTAGAAAAAATACTTTATGCGTTAAGAATTAATTAGCTTATGATATTGGGTGTTGAAAAAATATTTCAGATATTTGGTGCTACTGGAAAAAAATTTCAGGATACTGGTGTCACAAAAAATATATTTTAAAATGCATGACTAGATTTAATTTGAGATACCGAGTGTCAAAAATATTTTGAAGTGCAACCCACAATTTAATTTTAATAAATAAGAATACATAAAAAATAAAAAAATGGTCCCTCACCTCAAAATTGGGGGATGAGCATGCCCAACTCATAGAAGCAATGAGCAGAGCATGCGAACCTGAAGAGCATTGTGGTCACAAAGCATGATCCAAATTAGTGAGTTACTCGTATGTTTGGTTATATGATCCAAAATTAGCATTAGATAGATATCCAGCGACTCAGAAGTTATAAAAAAGGAATTCAACTCTTCTGAGCAAGTCTTAATCGTTGATGTTATTACATGGATAAGTTTCGGTGTAAGAAATAACAAGTCAATATATGATGAACACTTATTGATCCTATGTAATCTCATAATAATTTTCCCTATTTGCTATTAACAAATAATAAGATTCTTCCCAAACGAAGATTACACACACATATTACAAAAACGATCAGGCATGGATTAAAAGTTGAAATCTGTGATGTAAAATCTGAGACCTGAATCATCAGTATATTACTAAACATGAAATGGGAAGAAAGAAATCTGAAACAGTTATAACAGAGGATGAGAGGAACTATGCTGGTGGAAATGACAGAGACACCAAAGAGACCAAAGGATTTCCTTTTAGGATCCAACTTGTAGTCTCTATCTTTGTTCTTTTGATATGACTGAACATCATCTACATTCCCATTTTTATTCTCTCTCTGTCTTTTTTAATACTAAAACTGATTCGACCTTTCATTTCTTACCAATCTTATCCTTCCTTTTGCGCTTCTTTTATTTTTACAGCATTTTATAAAGCTGGATGGTTTATTATAGGAATCCGGTTCTAATTATAAAATTCAGTTGACTTTTTTTGAGAGATTAATGAAGCTAATTAAATCACTTTAGAGTATTTTTATTTTTTTCTTCAAACTAATTAATTTGACTAATAAAATAATATATAATCTAAAGATACGTAACATATGAAATGATTGAGTAATTTATTTAGCTTCCTTAATTTCTCCAAAAAAAATCAACTACCACTCTGGCCCCTATTTATATAGGAAAGAGATGAGATTATATGATTTATAAGTTTCTTGGCGAAAGAGATATTAATTATACATTTATACCAATAAAGATAGAGAGAGAAGAAAGAGTTGAAAGATACCCAATCATAAATGAGGGTAAAGTTAAAATTTTACCCTATAATCATTAAGCCAACTACCTCTCATTGATATGTGTGTTTTGGTTAAAAAATGACTTATAAATAGGACCATAGTGGTAGGTCTTATAATTAGGACCAGAGGTAGAATAAGATAGAGTTGACTTTTTTTTTTAGAGATTATGGAAGTTAAATAACTTACTTAATCATATAATACATTACGTATTCTTAGATTATATATAAGGTTATTAGTCAAACTAATTAATTTAGAAAAAAAATTAAAATTAAAATATTTAAATGTAATTTAAATAGTTTTCTTAATCTGTCCAAAAAAAGTCAACTTTATCTTATACTTTAAGAGGGAGTATTATAATTTAGAAAGTCGCAAACTCATTTTAAAATATGCAGTCTTATTTAAAATTTAAAATTAAGAAAGTTCCCGTACAACATTCTTTTATATGAAGGGAAAGGTCGGGTCGGGTTCACTATTCACAAAATGAGGGGACATAAGAGTATTTTCGAATGATATGTCTTAATTGGAGTTCAGAACAGAATATTTCCCACACTTGCTGGAACTTTTGTCTCCTTTCGATTTTTTATTTTTTTTTTCACATTCTCATCTTAAACTGTCTAAATACCCTGTTGTGTCTGGCATGAATAGTATTTACTCTTTTTGTCTTCTTAATAAAATTATGGGCCCATTTTTTGAACGAAATAATAATAGTACACAAGAGGGACGGGACATGACTGAAAAAATATATATACAAAATTAGAGGGAAAAGAGTTTAATTTATACTCTCTCGGTCTAAAATATAAGATCCAATTAGCTTTTTTTTAAGGGATTAAGAAAGTTAAATAAATTATTTAATCATATTATATGTTGTGATCATAAGATTATATATCAATTTATAAGTCATACAAATTATTTTAGAAAAAAAATACTGTAAAATAATTTAATTAAGGTAATCAATTATTCTATCCAAAGAATTAAGGTAATCAATATGAACCTTTATTTAGTAAAGACTCTTTAGTGATGGTTTGGATTAGCTTATAAATTTATAAAAAGAAATATTTTTTAGTTTGGTTTTATTGCATATCTATGCAACTCATGCATATTTCTCTTGGATTATTTATTATAGAACGATTTATATTGTATAATCTATTGTTTATTTTATAGGTTAAACCGGCTTTTTATAGAATGATGGTTAGTTAAAATGTTAATTTTGTGTCTAGAGACTACAGAGTATTTGGATTTGCACTTGGGCCAAATATATTACTCCTTTGATCCTTAATATAAAATATATTTGGAGAGTTAATCCTGATCCGAAATATAAGATATGATTTTTACATTTGTCAATATTTTTTTAATTTACCCCTAATGATACTCCCTCAACAATAATTAAGAGAGAGGGAGTGAAATAATTAAGGAAAATGTCTATAATATTTTAGAAACAGGTTAAATACCAATTTTACCATGGAAGTATTGGTAAGACGCGGAAGTTTTTTTGGTATCATCTTTGCCCCGGAAGTTTAAAAACTTGTAATTTTGCCGATCAGTTGATCTTGACCGTTAGATTGTCACTCTCTTTGTAAACTTCCTGGGCAAATTTACTCTTAAAAAAACTTCAGAAAAAGCATATTTGCTCTTTTTTGTAAACTTAGGTATAAAAACGATACAAAAAAACTTTGGTGCTTAAGTCCCCTTACCAATACTTCCATGACAAAAATGATATTTAACTCTTTAAAAATACAAGTTATATTAACTAACTTAATTAACTTTAGGAGTATTAGATTAAAGGGTAAATTTCTCTATTATCCTTGTTAAATTTATTCATGTTTTTTAGGACTTGTGTAATTCATTGAAAAATGTCCCAGGTTCACTAAACATGAAAATTGTTTAATCAGTTGATACTAAGAATATTAATCATACTGTTTTAAGTCCAACATATTTAAAGATCATGATGTAACAGGTGTAGTGAGTGGGAAGTGAACTGTATAGTTTTCAAGCGCAAGCGCAGAAGCTAAATGCATGTGTGGTTAGCTCTACACCAAAAAAAAACCCCGAAACACAAAAAAAATACTCCTCCCGTCTTAAATATTAGTGAAGGTTTCACTTGTTGTTTGGATCAAATTTGGTCGATCTAGATTTTTTCATTCATGATGTATTGAAGAGATTGTCTTATTAATTAAATAAAGTTATTTAATTATATTACTCCTCCCGTCTTAAATATTAGTGAAGGTATCAAGAGATTATATTATATTATTTAATTATATTTATATATATATATTATATATATATATATATTAGTTTATTAGTTAGACAAAATACTTTGGAGAATAATGAAAATATAAATATTTTAAAATATTTTAATTAATTTTCTTAATCTCTCCAAGAAAAGTCAATTTTATCTTATACTACCTCCGGTTTTAATTATAAAACCTAGTTGACTTTTTTGGAGAGATTAAGAAAACTAAATAAATTACTTAATCATTTTATATGTTGTGTATTTTTAGATTATACTACCTCCCATTAATAATTATAAGGCATAGTTGACTTTGTTTGGAGAGATTAAGGAAGTTTAAATAAGTTACTTAATCATTTTATATGTCGTGTATCTTTAGATTATATATTAGTTTATTAGTCAAACTAATTAGTACTTTGAAGAAAAAAATAAAATAAAAATACTCTAAAGTAATTTAATTAGCTTTCTTAATTTCTTTAAAAAAGTCAACTATATCTTATAATTAAGACCGAAGGGAGTATATTAGTTTTTATTCAAACTAATTAGTTTGAAAAAATATATATTCTAAAGTAATTTAATTAATTTTTTAATTTATCTAAAATAAATCGATTATGTCATATAATTAAGACCGAAGAGGATAAATGAAAAAAAGAAAGATAAAAAGGAAACTTGCCGATGCTGAGTAATCAAAGAAGAGAAAAAACAGCCTGGGTGAAAAGGACAGTGATCAAAAGTGCACAATAACTCTTCAAGTTTGGAATAATACGATCTTTCTCATTCATTCCCTAATCATAATTATTGTTAAATAATATATATGAATATTAGTTAAAGTGAGCTCTATATAGGTTAGCTTAATTTATATGACTAGCTTAGTGAACATGCAATCTTAATTATAATTAAAGTTGTCATTAATCCTTAACATGTAAGTAAGATAGATAGATCACCATCTTTTTCACTGTTCAAATTTCCTTTTACATACGTGTGACTTCAAAGGAGTCTTACGCAGTGCATGAAGTTTTAAAAAATATGAGCTGTCTTATTCAAAACTCTCAAAAGAAAGTAATTTGTTTCACAAACACACCTTTTTTTTTAAAAAAAAAATCAGACATGTTTCGTGTTTTAATGAGGTGGGTTAATATGTAATTTTCATTTTACAGGCATATTTGCTTATTTACTGCAGAAAGTGATATATTAGTCCTGTGTTCATAGGAGTGTAACTTGGTATGGATTTTAAAACGATATTTTTTTTTTCAGCTGAAGAATATATTTTTTTAAATATTTTTACCAAATTCACATAATTGTGAATTAAATATCTTATTTTTCTTGAATCTAATTAATGCTTTGAGAAAAAGACAAATAACTATCATTTGAATTCTTAAAATGGTTAAGGTGTAAATTTGGAATTTTGAGAAACAATGTTAGCGCGAAAGTTTTTTGATTGATACGCCACCCTTAAAGTCTTTAAATGTAACAATATTATCTCATTAGTTAATAAAATGACGTTAACCATTAAAAAATTGACGTCGACTGTTAATTTTTTAGTAGGAAAAAGGGCAAAATTGCTCAACTTTAATATTTTGGGGCAATGTTAAACCAAAAAAACTTATAGGGTAACATTGTTTTTTTTCAAGACAAAATTTAACCCTTCCAAAAACCCCAAAAAAAATATGATAACACATTGAAATGATAGAGAAAGGATTGGGCGAAATATGAGTTTTTAAAGTGTTGATGATTTTATAATGATACCCCTCATTTTTTTAAATAAAAATAGAAAGGGTCACTCTGATTGGTGGCTTTTTTTATTTAAAAAATTAAAAGACATTATTATAAAATCATCAACACTTTAAAAACTCCGATTCTCCTCAATCACTTTTGTATCATTTTAATGTGTTATCAAAGTTTTAGGATTTTGAAATTCAGTTCATATTTATTTACCTTTTTTTCCTAGCGTTTTGTTTGCGTTTGTTTTGGAGAAAATGGAAGGATTTTTTTTTTAACAAAAAAATTCAGAATATAAGGATAACATCATGGCCAGAGGCGAATGCTTGACGGGATGGTTCCGAACCTGTACCAGCCTGTAACATGAAAACCAATCACTTTCATCCACGTAGGCTACTTAAGACGCACGTTAGAGATCCTGCCTCTCACATATCAAGCCTAGACATGTGGACCCAAATGTCCTCTCTGCCCTCGACCATTTGTTTTCGCTCCTCACTCCTAGCGGTTTCTCTCACACGGACAATCCACCTTTTCCGTCCCTATAACTAACGTCGTTAACCTCCTCCACCATATAAATACCTCCCTACTTCACTATCGTCGTCTCTTTGTACTCCGTTCTTCGATCCTTGCCGGCAAAACCCGCCACTATATTCCGTTTTGTAATTTGTACATTTTCTCGATGAATCATTCTATTTCGTTCATATTTTCACGGTGGAGTCTGGCTTTTTGGCACGTTGGTAGCTAAGGTTCTTCCACGTGAAGCTTCTCTCATTTTTTTCTAAGGAGGAATTTCATCGGCGACGTTCGGAGATTTTGATCGTTAACGCACTTGAGAGGTCAGTGTAATGAGTTGCTCTTGGACGGTTCTGCTCTGTAACGCTAGTTCTGTAGCTGTGAAAAAAAGGCCGAGTTAAATTCACAAACTCAAACCGCCATTTGTTTAGTTTCTTTTAGAGCTGATTCCTGCAATTGTAGTTCATAAAAGGTGAGTTTAGCTTTTAAATCTAATTTATCTTTTCCTTTTGCTTTAATCTTTATTTCTGTGATTTGTTTGCATAATCATTAATTCAAATGCGTTTCAGATCCTAAACGATTTGATTACATTTAAAGTGATTTCGCATTTAGTTAGATTGATAATAACGCTTGCTCGCTCTCTCTCGCTCTCACACACACTCACTCACTCATCTTTTTTGTTTGTTTTTTTCTTGAATGATACATAGCTCCTTTGCTGGTGGCTTTAAAGGACGATGACGATGATAAAAGATGAACGTGTGCTGTAGATAGTGAGGTTGAAGCATCGGGAGAAAAAGCAATCTGAAATCAGAAAACCGAAACACTTACTTGACTCTGCGTGTGGCTGTGCTGAGTCTCAGAGGGACAAAGAACAAGAAGCAGTTGAGGTTTGCTTGGTAAGTCGTTTTCGAATAATAATGGCAGTATTAAATCCTACTTTTCAGTAAAGCAAATATCGGTGTGGAAGTCCTTTCCTCTTCCACATTCTAATGTGCATGTTTCTTTGCCTCATCTCACACCGCTTTCATCCTCCGACAAACTTTGATTCCGATCGCAAACGCATCTTGATTTTTCTGAAGCTCAAAAACACAAACACAAACTACTACTAATAGTAGCTCTTTCTTTTTTTTTTTTGAAAAAAAAAATGAATGAAAAAAATTAATCAAATAAGCAACACAGTTTCTCTATCAAGGTCAGTGGGTCGCTTTTGGGCATCTCGGTGACCGAGGAGTGATGTGATTTATACAAAAGATAAAGAAAGAACGAGAGGAATAGGTTAGTGTATTTTACTGGGATTTTGGATGAAAGCACAAGGGATGTGTCAGAACCTTATGCCTGGGACACTTTAGTTTTTAATTTCAATTTAAGCATATTATTATTTTTATTATTATATCACGTATAAAGCAAATCGTTGTACGAATTATTTCATATCGTGCAAAATTTAAAATCTACAACAACACTGCTGAAATTCACGATTGCAGAGACAAATGCAAGTTTTCTTCTAATTAAACAAATGTACATGGCCGTAGTGTGCTTGGTGGAAGGACCGCGTTGAAGAATCCTTCTCTTTTATTTTTTCTTTCTGCTTTTGATTGTTGACACGTTTTCCTTCTTTTGGGTTTTTGGAGACGGCTTTCGCTCTACTCTGATCCCGAGCTTATTGAAGATTGCTTTTCCTTTTTCTCTCTAGCTAGGACCATTTTGTTTCCCGTGAAGATAATAGATTAGAACTATACTTTCTTTCTAGTTGCATTCTAACTTCTTGTATCAGGGTCATAACTCATCTTTATTTCGCTGCTTTCTTTACCAGCCTAACTATTGCTATTACTTACCGCAAATAGGCTTTACCTATTCACCTATCACTGTTTTATTCAATGAAAGTGACTCCCTCCACCTATCAATGTTGTCCTGAATGAATAGGATGTACAAATTGTTCTATAGCCCATTCAAGGCTAATGCTACAGCTCTGCAAAATGCCACCCCCACAATTTTTAAACAGAGAATATAGTAATTCTCTAGACCGTTATAATGAACCATAAATGCTTGTTTTTGTGCAGGAAGAAGAAAAAAAGGTTGCGAAAGTAAAGATGTTTACATGCATAGCGTGTACAAAGCAATTGGCGGAGGAGAGGGAAATTGAAGGAGGAGCCCGTGAGAGTGGCACGCCGAGTGCAAAAGAAGCCGTCAAAAGCCTGACGACGCAGGTTCTTAATCCCACCTTCTCCTTTTTTTCTCCTTCAGCCACAATCTTTGCTTTTGCAGCTTCTTTTTCCTTCTTGGTGAAAACAAACAAAATCATAACCCCATTAGGGTCCTGATATGGTGGGGACCACCCTTGAATCTTTTTCGTCCACGTATTACCTATTTACGGCCTGAATTAATCAACCACACGGATCCACTCGTAATTAGGCAAACATTGTTTTTGTTTTGGAGGAATGACGCAATTCTATTTTGGTCCCATCTGCTGCTCTTGACGGATGGTCCATTCCTATCTATATGTCTATATATTGGTTTTATTTATGAGCGTGTGGTGCCAAGTTGCTGTAACCTGACGTGCGAACTAATCAGCCCCGTCAAGTGGCTTATTCTTTTTCAAGTTAAAACCAATAAGCCATTAACAACTTGACCTGGGAAGAGCAAATTGCCCCGAATCAGATTTAAGATATGGGGTAGAATCTGAAGATATTGGCGGATTTAAGATTATTATAATTCTAATCTAATGTCCGGTATCTTTTACTGCCAAACGTGCCTAATTTTAACAACTGGCAAATATATTAACAATTACTTCACTAATTAGTATGGATATAATTACTACATACTGAACACATATTTTCCTTTCCCTTCTTCCTCATAAATGAATTTGAATAGCATGTCTTGGTCAAATCTTCTTAAATGCAATAGAGGAAGCAGCTGGATTAATGTTGAGAAATGATGCCTGTCTCAGAAGGGCCTGTCATAGTCCTATCCCCTGGGGCGTCCTTCGGTCCTTGAATTCTTGTCCACCGATTGTATTCAAAAGTTTGCCATTGGCATTGCAATCTGTTAATGAAAAAGAATTTTATACCAATGACATCCTTGGATTTTGTAACAAAAATGTTTTTGACACTTTCTTTAACAAATTTTGACATTATTGTAGTGCACTATTTTCAGACCACTAAACGTTAGTATCTCTTTCTCTTCCGACATCTGCATATTAATTACATTAATCAATTTAATGTGCAACTATAAGCTTGACACAAGGCTTAGCGAGACCAGACATCTAGTTTGAAATATCAAAACCGAAGTATATATGGAGAAACTTCTAGATGTTTATCCCAATTGTAAAAAATCAAAGGTCCCTGAAATGCATATACAAATTGACAAGTATTTATTGGATCGTAATTAGTTAAGGGTCCTACTATTAGGAATGGTCCTTTATTGGACTGCTCAGTTTATTTCAGCGAATTTATGAGATTCGTATAATGGACTTGACATTCAGGGATGTTGCCATCCACTTCTATTCTCCAGCAGTCCAGCTGTAAAGGTGTAGCGTGATGCTTTGAAAAGGACCTAAGCTTGAAACCCTGAACTCCATCCGGTTTCCTTCTGATTTACTTTTTAATACATTTATCAGAAGTTCCAGATTTGGTTTCCCCACTCCGCATTGTGTGCCATTTAACACACACTTCTCTGCTGTTATGTTCTGTTGTCATTCAAGGAGGACATCTCTGAACAATTATTTAGCTTATTTCATTCTCAGTTTTTCTTTTTCTTTCCTTTTGTTTTTGTTTTTTTAATTTAATTTTTTTAATTATCCTTGTTTCCTTTCAGATCAACATGGTGCTTCTAGTAAGCGGGAATTTAGCTGCATGCCTGCATGATTTGTTTAATTTTAATTTTATGGCGAGTAGAAAAACAGTTCACTGTCCCCTTTTCGGTTACTGCGCTCTCTCTGAGTTTTGGAAACTTTCCGAGACTGAAGCTTGAAGCAACAGCTGGGATAGAACCCACACCTTCTCACTAATAAAGATGAGTTTTATGCTACTAGGCCATAAAGCTACTGGCTATTTTGGAAGCCCTTAACATCTTAATAGGATATAGGAAAAGATTCTTAGACAGTCTCCACGCCCAATCTACTTAGACACACACAGAATTTATGTGGCTATCTTATACTCCCAATCTCCATGAGAATGAAATTCTTTCAGTTGAAGTTAAGCTGAACTTAAAAGTGGGTATGTAAAGGTGTTAGGCCAAATGAACCTAAGAGAAGTTTTCCGATAAGATAATGCTTTATAATGCCTTTTATTTTGTAATTATATACACGTTGAACAGAAGTGACTTCATTTGCGCCCACTTTTGCTTAATATTCAATATAATCATTTCTTCTTTTATTTCTAACGCGATTAGAGCTTCTAATACATAATTGCTATGGCTCAATTATGTATGTGCAGATAAAGGATATGGCCCTCAAGTTTTCAGGTGCATATAAGCAATGCAAACCGTGCTCTGGATCCAATAGCTATAAGAAAGGGCAGAGACCTTATCCAGATTTTGATACCATCTCTGAAGGAGTTCCATACCCTGATATAGGAGCGGCAAGCTCAAGTTCAACCCCTGCATGGGACTTTATCGGCTCCCATTACCCGGCTGGAAGATCTGACCAGAGATTTGTTGGGCCATTTTGTGGTGACCAAACCCCAAAAGGACGTAAATCGGCATCAGTCTGCGATGTGGTTCTGGAAAAAGAGGATGAGCCCAAGGAGTGGATGGCACAGGTGGAGCCAGGGGTTCACATTACATTTGTGTCTCTTCCTAATGGGGGAAATGATCTCAAAAGAATTCGCTTCAGGTATAACTACAAACAATTTATGTAGCGTCTGGCTTAGTTTTCAATCACTGACTCCCAAACCAAGCCATCAAAATTATAATGCTATAAAGATGTTCAACTGCTGACCTCCCTGTACATTGACGTTTATTTTTGCAGTTAATGTTGTTAAGATTGCTTAGGATTTTTGCTCTCTGGATTAATACACCAAGCATTTTGCATTTAAAGTTTTAAACCCGTGTAATCTGACGTTTCTTGAACCTTCTGATGGACGTGTCCCATGTTTTTGCATAGCATATGTTGGGCGTTGGCCCTTGACACTACCTCATTTGTAATCCATTCTATCTTCCAGCTCTACTGAATGTGTACCAATAAAGCCTTAATATTTTTCAAAATGTATCAGAATTTGGTTATTAAAGTCATAAGCATGATGTTGAAGAAACAGGCTGACAATAGTGAGCATTTGACTTCGCAGCCGAGAGATGTTCGATAAATGGCAAGCTCAAAGATGGTGGGGTGAGAATTACGATCGAATCATGGAGCTCTATAATGTCCATAGATTCAATCGCCAAATCAACACTCCTTCGAGATCTGAAGATGAGGTAAACTAAAACGTTGCACCAGGCGTTATGTTTCATCACCCAAGATATGATGTTGGATAACAGATTATCTCAGATATTTCTACTAACATGATCATCTTTGAACAGCAAAGAGATTCTTCTTACTCGAGACTGGGATCTGCAAGAGACAGCCCCATGGGCTCATCTTTAAACAAAGAATGGACGCCAAGGAACTATCCTAAAACTCCAGGAAACAGAGGGTACCATCCATATGAACTTTCTGATCAAGGTGGAGGACCCCATTTCCAAGGAGGGTCATCGTTTGAAGCATCACGTACAACAACCTCTTCGAGAGATGAACCTTCTATTAGCAATGGCAGTGACATGGAGGCAGAATGGGTAGAGCAAGATGAACCTGGAGTTTACATTACAATCAGACAGTTAACGGACGGCACAAGGGAGCTCCGACGTGTCAGATTCAGGTAATTCAATATATTCCTCACATTCTGTTTCTTTCATATCTATAAGTGATTCTAGGATTAGGAATATTTTCATCATTATTGATGGTTTACCAATTGGTGGTGAAGTCGCGAAAGATTCGGAGAGGTACATGCCAAGAATTGGTGGGAGGAGAACAGAGAAAGAATACAAGCTCAATACCTTTAAAGCCTACGAAAAAAGGTGGGATACTCAATTTTGTTTTCCAGATTTCCAGACTGTAAAATTGAGTTTCCACTGTATTAGATAGAGCATGATGATTGCATCAGGCCTCCCTCTGTGTCTATTTTTCCTGCTGGCATCGTTTCATCAAAATATAGTGGCTCTATGCATTAATTATTACCCATCTGTTCAAAAATTAGCTGAATCCACAACTGTGCCTCAGACTGTTTAGCTGTATATATAGTTCATCACATGCATAACTCAACCTCTTTCCTCACGAGAGTATCAATGTCCACATTTCAAGTGAAAGCTTCACATTCTATTGATCACACCATCACCACAAAAAACGCTGTCGTGTTAAATTAATAATTAATAATTAATAAATTTTCATTTAACTTTTTCTGAAACATTTTTTTCCTCCATAGATTTTTGGGAAAATCCCCCTTATGAGCCTAAGTAACCAAAAAATTGTCAAAAAAATTCCAAAAAAAAGGTCACATGTCAAAAAAAGCTTTAGGGCCTACTTTGGTATGATTTTATAAACGTTAACAATTGTATTAGTACAACATTAACAACTAAATCAGTATGCGTTAATAACAATATCCTAACAACTAAATGAGTACAAGTTAACAACTATATCAGTAAACTTTCACAACTATATCAATATAACGTTTTTTGAAATGATATCAGTATTTTCTAATATTTGACTTTTTTTAGGCATTTTTTTACAAATATTTTGATAATTTGGGCCAAGGAGGATTTTCCCTAGATTTCTGCTTCTTTTTCTCTTTCAATGCCTATAATAATAGTATAAATAGAATAAGACATTGCTTAGAAATGTCATTTAACTTTTTCAAAAATTCAAATTCTGACAAGTTCCCAGTTCTTAATCCATTTGAACCGATTCCCCACTTTACCCCCAAAACTAAGACTGGATGTTCCAGTCCGGTTTTTTAAACATTGTTTTTTTGACTACTACTCCTGCCTCTGATTCTTCGCCATTTTAGAAAAAGCTATTTCACGTGGATAAACGTTTTTTATTTGCATAACGAGGCTGAATCAACGCTACACATATATTTCAAGATCTTAAAACTACGATTAAAACTGAAGAATCTTGCTAAGAAAACTCAATAATTTGACCAGCACTACTAGTAGTGCAGTGGTAGATAAGATTCATTTTCATTTCTCCCCCAGTGCGGGTTTGATCCCCTCCCCTATCGCCTTGTAAAAAAAAAAAAAAAACTCAATAATTTGAGGATGCAAAGGTAAAATTACAACCCAACCTCTTCCCACGACAATTACAAGATCGACTAATTTGGAAATAGATTAAATTGTGTTTATTTACGATTTAAATGAAACTATTCCGAGAAATATGATTTGGATGCATAGACACGAAAATTCTTAAACTGGAACGATTCATGCGAAAATTGATAAAGGCAAGAAAAGATGAGCATTTTGAGAAAGGACACTTAAATGTAGGAATGAATCATACAAAGAGAGAGTCGAATAACATGAAATTAAGGGCGTACGAATGAGAAAGCTTTATTCGGGAAATAACAAGAGGTTTAAAAAGCAACAGCAGAGTCGAAGCTCGGGATATATATCCATCCCAACAAGGATATCGGAAGGGACATGTATGTTAAACTTAAGGAACACAGAGATGGGCATAACTCATGCCGCCGATTATATTTAGGAACCATCCGGCTCAACTCTCATCACCCAGCAACTTTTCTTGAGTAAGCTCTTGCAGCTGGAATATGTTGGGTAGGCCTGAGCAGGAAGTTTCGAGATTCAGCAATCCAATGCCCTCCGGCTTTCATTGGAGGTGCACCCATTGATTGTCTTCGAGCACTAACTGTCATATTAGCCAACTTATCGGCAGTTTCTGATACCACACGTACACTACCAGTCCTTCCCTTGTTCATAGAAGCTGCCAACCAACATTTCTTCATTAGTGTTATCAATTGCAGGAAAACCGCTTAATTTTGATAGACTCAGTTCCAGCCCAAATAAAACCCCAAATTACTGAAGCAACTTGTAAGCATATTTCTGAAATATAAAAGCTGAATATCCAAAAATCTAACAAGCTTAGGCTTACTTGGGCTGTCCTTTCCAGGTGGTCGATATTTTTGTTGTTTGGTAGTCTTCAAGGACTTGTCCATCTTATTTCCATCCTACAAGAGCATTGCAGAAAAAATGTCAGCACCAGTAAAAGAATGTGAGATAAGTCTGTCGTGGCTAGATTAAAGATACTTCAATACAGTAAGAAAGAAGAAATGGGAGACCAGGGAAAAATCGTCAAAAGGTAGATGTGACAGAAGATTTGGCAAGCGGATTGCAGAATACAGAAATACAGACGAAACATTTATTAGTTGATACAGAAACCAGAAAAAACAACTGACCTCATTTGCCATATCCAGCTTCCGATGTACACCTGTAATAACATTCAGAACATAAGAAGTAAGAACCTTGTTGATAATGCATACAGCCATGTACACCAGGAACAAAAGAAATCCACTCAACATAGCCTAGCATAGTGTTAGGTTCAACAGTGGGGAGGGGAGGGGGAACAAGGGATTTTAATGATCTTTCCGAAACCCCTTCAAATTTGGAGGGGAGGGGTGGGGGAAATTCAATCATCTCCCTCCATTTTGTTTTTAACCAGACAAGGGAGGATCCCTGTTTCATTTAAAGCAAAAAAGGAGAGTGGAGAAAAATCACTCCCCTACCCTCCAACCAAACAGACTGTAAATGTTGAAGGGCTCCAGTGTTGGTCAATTTTCATCCTCAAGGCATACAAGTGGTGATTTAGACAAAATGTAAGCATCTTAGCTTAAACAAAACAGAGCACCTGTAGCTAACGAAGGATGTAGCTTTGGGGAGGAATGGTTATTTGTGAGCTTTGAATTGGTCAAAGTGCAAGAATATCTCTTAACCCCTTGCCGATCCAGAGATCCCCTTGTTCCAGCTGCAACAACAGAAATTATTAGTATGCCCAGAATTACACCATTACAAACTGAACCAAAATAAAAATACATACCAGATGGAGGCGTCCTAGCCACTGCTTTGGTGCGAAGGGATGGAGGAACGTAAAAGCAACTCTGCAACAAACAAAAAGCTATGAATAAAACAAACTAACAAAAAGCAGCTGCAGAACATATTCCCATTGGGATACGAGTAGACATTATAAAAGCCATCTAGAAAAAAATAGTTTATGAAGAACCTGAAAGAAAGGATGTTGGAGGGCCTCCGCAGCTGTTGGCCTCTTGCAGGGATCCCATGAACAAAGTGACTACATGGATAGCAAATGCAGACCAAGGAAATACCATCTATTAGTAGGAAAGTAGAGGACAAGACCGAAACAACATTGAAAAAAGCTACTTACTGTAATAAGGCTGATTGCATCAACACTAACAGATGGGATCAGGGTAGAAAGATGTACACCAGGAAGCTGAAATTTTCAATTTTCGCTATTCAGTGAGTCACTCCTTATCCAAAGATATAAAATAGGAGTAGAAAATATCCAACAAAATTCAATTCCCAAGTTTAGACAAATCGCACTAAACATAATTTAAAATTTCAACAAAAGTACCAAATTCCTAATTGCCAGAACCAGGGGAAGGCTAACCTGAGGGAACTGATAGTTAATATCCCTTGCTAGTTTAAGTCCATCAGTCCAGGATTCAATGGTTGGACTGCCTATCACACCACATATTTTGTAGATCTCATCTGCCTCACTGCACGTAACGCCAGGGAAAGAAAAAAGTTCATTTCCAAAACCATGAACTTGTAGAAGTATACCATGGTTCCTTCTTGTTCAACAATGACACAGGCGACAACTCATCAATTGGTAAGTTAGGGAGTAAGGAAACAGAAAGAAAATACATACTTGATCCCTGGGAAAAGAGGGCGGAGTGTGAACAGTTCAGCCATTATAGCACCCATTGCCCACATGTCTAAAATCAGAAAATGTAAATAAATAAATAACATAGTTTTGCGCAAGTCATGTGGCATAACTCACAGTAAAAGATTACTCATTTACACAAATGATATTATTCCATGTTAAATGACTCACCAACTTTAGAGGTATACAAGTAAGACTGAAGCAGCACTTCAGGTGCACGATACCTAACCAAACATAGTAATACAATTCATTATATGCCTAACCCATGTAGTGATCGAGATAGGTTAATTATAAATTGAAGAAACCTACCACCGTGTGGAGACATATTCAGTGTAGGGTGGTTGGGAACTGATCTCACGAGCAAGACCAAAATCAGCAATCTTTATGATATCCTTGGAGACCAGCAAATTTTCTGCAAGTAATAATGTACTCCATGTCAAAAACAGAAATTTTATAGTAGAATAGTAGTCTACAAGTGCATAAGATCAGGAATCTCATCAACCTATGCCCTAAAACAAGGCAAATTTGACAGTTTAACAAGGCAAATTTACATAAATAAAAAAACAAACGATCAGGGATGATTAATGAGGAGAGAAGTAGCCATTCACATTTATTAATTTTCTTGCTTGTCAATGATAATAAGTTTTTCATTGAAAATTACAATATATTCTACCAAAACTAATGATAATTAATTACCCGGCTTCAAGTCACGATGGAAGTATCCACGCTGGTGCATGTATGCAAGACCTTGGAAAACTTGAAAACACCAATTTCTAACTTCACTTTCAGAAAACATTTTTTCCCTGTCTTTCATGAGTTGGTACAGATTGCATTCCTACATCACCCCAAATGCCATAGGTCACTTATTATCATCCTAACATCAACTTCACATAACGCCATAGGAAATTGCAACCTACCATGTACTCAAAAACAAAGTACAGAATGTCATTTTCTCGAATAACTTCCTTTAGCTTGATAATATTTGGATGATTCATTCTCCGTAATGACTGCAAAAAGAGGAATTTATAAAATTACATGTAGAAACATTATATTGCAAATGAAACTTCAGAATCAGCAAGATTTCATACTTTGACTTCTCTCAGGTTTACACACTCCTCCCAAGAGTAATATTTCTTCTTCATTTTCTTGATAGCGACCTGCATTTTACATCAGAAGATAGAAGGGGCGAAAAACACAATCAGAATTTGCATTGGCATTGGGCAATGCACATTCATCAAGCAAGGTAAACCAATTGACAAGAAAAGCTACACTCACAATTTCACCAGTTTGCTTATTAAGAGCTCTCCAAACACTCCCAAATGTTCCATCACCGACTTCCTTGATTAACTTGTACCTGTGTTCAATAAGCCAAGTTTAAAAAGGAATCTTGCTTCAAGAATAAATAATATATGGGGAAATGCACAATTTCTCCGACAAATATTCACCTCTCCATTGTTCCGTGGAACACAAAGTAGCTCTTTCTTTATTCAACAAAGGTAAATAGACACACAAAGATGGCTTGCATTTATCACTTGCAGATGACACTCACAAAAGGACAAAATAGAATGTTAATATATGTCTGCTGGTCCAGCAAACTCCACCATCAATTTTCTGTCATGACATGAGATGGCACAAAAACAGAAACTTTGTGATGGACAAGCAGCACAGCCTTATTGAATGATACATCCACGACTTTGTAATGGTAGGAGGAGGTGGTAGTAAAGAACAAGAACGAGAGCATACTGATGCTTGCAAGGTTGAACAATGATTGTTGATCAAAACCACATCATTAGTCTCAAGCTAAAGTTCCCAATGCACAAAACTTCGAGATTTTAAAGATACTCCTAAACTACATAGAAAGTGTTTCAGAACCTTCAGGTGGCTGATGTCTTGTCACTACCAGTACCATGCAAGAAGCAACAAAACAATTACTAATAGCTACAATTCAATGCAATTGCTTATCCAATGCTCAAGATGCAGACAGCATCTGATATTCAGTCACAAGTATACGTGCTTCAGCCCTACAAAACAAATGGAGGGAAAAGAAAAGGGAAATTAGAATTCAATTTTAATTAAAAAATTGAGCAGAGAAGGATTTATAAGTTATGCTATAGCTCTCTTACCGCAGAAGACAACTTATGTGAAGTTTCCGGTCTATGATCAGTCAGCAATGCACTGTCCAAAGAACTTACTATTAAAAAATATCGATCACATTGATTTAAGCCAAAAATAGAAGCAGAGTAGATTCTTACTTGCACAAGTGCATAAAGGATGCAGCACCAGTCTCAGAAGAAGCTAACATTACGTACAATGTGCTGATCATTAATAAGGAGAACACTAGGTGCAATTAACAAAGGAAACGAGAAGAAAATCTCCAAGGATGAAGAACCGCCAATCAAGCCCTTTTTGGAAAGAAAACAACCGATACTGGTAGCATATTGGCCTGAAACAATCTCCCTCCATATCTCAAGAATAAAAACAAGAAAATTTAGATTTGAAGTCAGGGCACCCTGCAATTGAAGTAAACAAGCAAAGCTCAGATTTAAATAAATAATATTAAAAACTGTATAGGTCCAATTACTCTTTTATACTACATACAACTAAATAAACAAATATCCTAACAAAAATCTGACATGAAAGGAAGTGACGTAAATTTAAATACAAGCAAAAGCAGTGATTCAACAGAGCAAGCAGCATTTATGCACAAGATTAAGAATTTACCACAGAGCTTAAATTTTATGCAGCAACAACAACAACTAGCCGCCTATCAACCCGATATATCAATTAAAAACAAAATCTAAAATGAACTTATGTTCATGAAATATCTAAAATACCTCCAAAGTACAACAATCTCAAACCAATTTCGTCAATTAATACTTCAAGGTCTCAATTCCAAAGATATCACAGAATAACTCAAGTGTCCTCTAAGGCAACTATATGATCGGCATCTAAGTCATTTACAAAGTTTAACAAATAACTAATTATCCATGACTTAGATGCATGATAAAAAAGAACCAACGGACCGGTCAGAACTCAGAACGTTAGTTTGAGGTCAAATGTCATAAGGAGACTGATCAAAATAGGGTGACAGGGACCTCGGGGTATAATCAAAGATAATCCTCCAGGAGCTATTCACCATGGAAGCCACACGTGTCAAGGAACTAGGTAGTATTGTCAATTATACAGAGCATATGAGAAGTTATCGGTCCGTTGAATTAGAAATCAGGAGAACATTGGAATGTGGCTGAATATTATCCAGAGGACAAGTAATCGAATTGCATGTAAGAAATGCACTTTCACCGGCGAAGTAGCAGAATTAAAAGCATTCCAAGTAAAACGGTAAGAAACTATATGACGACAACCATACACTGACTACATCAAACATTTAACTTCAAGAAAAATGGATAATCGAAACAGCATCAGCAGACAATCCTTCCAATAGGAATAGGATGAAACTAAGCTAAGCTAAAAATTAAATATAATTGGATAAAAGAAGAGGAACCCTAACAAATCTACAAAATCGGAAGCAAAACCTCAAACACAGGCCTTAAATGTCACAACAACAAATTTAACCTCGGGCGAAGCCCAATATAGAGCCAAATCAATCGCTACATCCTCAAAATTAAGGTGTTCTGCAATATAATTATCGAATCTATCAAACTTACCAAGCCTTCGTGTTCGATTACAGATTAACCGACAACGAAAAATTACACAAATTCAAACCGATTACGACAAGAAATCCAATGAATCCGAAACGGATCAGATCGGATCTGTACGGAAGACACAATGGAATCACATGGAGAGACATGAGAATACGAAGAAAGAGAATGCGATGGAGAAGAAGAAGAGAAAGGACCTTAATAGCAAGCGGCATAACCACCGTCACCGAGGACGGGAAAAGGTGGAATCCAGAGCTTCCTTTCTGCGGGAGCAATCGAATTTGCCTTCCTTCTTGCTACCTATATTCTCTCTCCTTCTCTTTCTCTCTCTTCCTGCCGTCGTTGATCTTTATTCTCTCGTGCGGACCAAGAGAAATAGGAAGGCCCTTTGTTTGCGAGCGACACGTAAATTTACGGTTTTACCATCACCACCACGTGTTGACTGTTTCCGCGTAGCGTGGTCATCCCGCATTTTTATAGCCACATCCCCTTCCATACGATACGAGTTGCGAATTTGAGACCTCCTCATCGTCGATCCTTTACTTCGACTTCGGTTAAATTGAAATAGTTACCATGGCTGTAAATTTATTTTATTTTTTTAAAAAAAACATAGTTATCATGATCACTTTTTGTTTTTTCAATTGACAGTCTATATTACATGTAAGAAAGAAACAATTTTTATTCCAGATTAACAAATTTTGAGAATTCAAAATGATTTTTAATCACTGTAAAAATTTTAGAGACTAGTTTGAAATTAAATTTTGTAGCAAGGTCAACTAAATGTTCTTAATTTGTTAGAATTTTATACCATAAATTAATTTGTGGATTATACAATTTGTTCAAATACTATTACTTTTGTGCTTGTAGTTATGAAGTATGAAGACATGATATTTGGATTTTCTAAAAAAATCGTATTATATAATAACCTATTCTAAAATAAACCCACCATTTTATGGAATATTGTTGGGGGTTGCATCCCATGATAATTTCCTCAGAGAAAACGTCATTCTCTGAACTATATCAATATCATGATGAAAAAGTGATCATAACGTTTTGCCGACTTTTTATCATCGATGTTATCATGGCTTTTCATTTTGAATATAATGGCATGATACGACATCTTTAAATAATAATTCAGATTTGATTGAGGAGCTCTCCTTCAAATTTTGTGAAACACATGGAAAAAGAACTTTAAAATTGTAAAATTCTAAATTAAGTTTGTTTTTAAAAGTTAATAAGCGAATGTACAACTCATGTTTTAAAAAAATATCTAATTTGAAAGTTGTTTTTCCCTAAAATTTTAAACACCATAATTTGGGGTCTAAAAAATGAATTCCTTGAGCCAACAAAAAATGTCAACAGGAAAAAATAGTGATGAGTGATATTATTATATTAAATATGTTAGATGGCCAATGTTGACCAGCGTGTTGGGCTGGCTGGAAAAAGTTCAAAGGTTAGCTGGGAGTGGCTTTAGTTAGGTTGAGAGGTAATGCACAGAGGAGGATTTGGGTGTTGGATCTTATGATGACGACATTTAATAATTCATTTTCTGAGCATTCATGCCAGAGAGAAGTGATGAGGCAAAAGGGCGTTAGGTGGAATAAGTAGTGGCACAAAGATTGAGAGGCCGTGGCGGACAATCTAAGCAAATAGAAGAGTAGTCCCATATGCTTGATTTCACTTTCACTCTAAGATTTTGAATGGCCTTCAGAAATCAAAAAGGACTCTTTGGTATATAGTACCAGTACTGTTTTTTTTAACAGAATTTAAAAACCACTTATGCACGCAAACATATTAACGTTAGACTTGAATCTGAGATCTTATCCAAGCATAGCGGATGATGTTGCTGTTAGGACAACTAGCCATTAACATATGGCACTGTTTCACTCTGATAACAGAACAGTGGAAACCTCGCACAGCTGTGGGGATGGTCATTCTGGCACAGGGATTCGACGGGTGATCGAGAGTCTGAATCCTCTACATACAGAGCATTCACAACTCTCAAAGTTGGCTTTCCATGATAATATCCAGAGCTTTGCCTTTCACAGAGAATCGGCGTGTCTTGGCAATAATCTTCAAAAAGAAGCACAAATTTTTTCATCCCGCTGTGCCGCTACCAAAAGGCCAAGTCCATGACAGATTCAAGAGCCAACACATGCTTTCCATTAACTGGGTGGAATTTGCTCAATATGCAGATACCAAAGGTCATTGTAACTGATATTTCCATCCAGCAGTTTACGGTTCAACATCCATTCTGCAGACACATTGAAGCAGGCTTTGACCTCACTTGGCAAAAAGCCATGTCATCCACTTTGACAAGCAATGTAAATGAAGGTGGTCAGGTAAATCTACCTAGATAGAGAAATCATCAAACAATCAGTACAACAGATAATATCTCAATATTTTGGAATAAAGACGGCATAATACAACTAAAATACAGTTTCGTGTAAGTGTCAGTCAGAAGTTCAATAGATTTCATTGGAAGATAAAGGGATCAACTAACATTAGTCCATGTTGCAAGATACCCATCAGTTGAAAGCAACCAGCTTCCAGAATTTGATAGCATATCCAACTTCTCACTTGTGGAATCAAATTTCACCGGTGCATCATCATAATCATCATCAAGATCATGGTTCCTCCTCCTTCTCTTCCGAGCCTTTCGTCTCTTCCTACTTTTATCTACTATCTGTTCATCTGATAATCCATCATCATCTAGCAATGCATACTTGTTAGAGCTGCGGAAACCAATATGATTATTCAAAAAGACAGACTCCCACGATTCAGGAGTGTGGCATTCTTGTGACATTCTATAATAAAGAACCCAACATTGAAGTCCCAGACACTTCATCACTTCTGAAGTTGACGTCTCACAGCCATTCTTAAAGAATGATATCAAGCTATTGGAGTTGCTTGGTATTGCAGATATCTTTGACACAATTTCTTTGACTCTTTCCTGTGCGTTGTGGGCATCTTCTTCACGCAAAAGACGAAGAAGTTGCCTTCCCTGGGTAATAATAGCATTTAACAGTAGTATCCGGTCAATCGATCCAGGAACCTCACTCCTTACAAGTACAATCTCAAATAAACTAGAGATGCCATTGAAATGTTTAGATTCCATTATTGGGTGAAGACATCTACGAAGCAGTTTCAAAAAGCTGAATAAATCCTGCTCTGCAAGAGTTATAAGAAGGCGGTGACACAAAGAAGAAAACGACTGCTCTGTGAGGAATTCACCTATAACTTCCCATATATCTCCTGCATCCTCTTCATACATTAAATCAATAAAATATTGCACAAAGAATTGCCTGTCAATGGAAAAAATATCACCATCTTTCACTGACTCCGTAAACTCATTGGATGACCAAAATTCGGGAACATTCTCCAGAAAATTTTCTACAGTTTGCTGAATGTCCAAATCAAGAAAATAATGAGGCTTCGTAGCAACTACTGCTGGTGATTGCCCATGTTTTCCCTTCCACTCCAACTCCTCCCAACAAATATCCCTATTTTTGAATGCAAATTGGGACAAGGCCTTTGCACCTTTTCCAAGCTCTAGTCCACTGCCAGAGGAATAATTGACAAACCACTGCAATGCACGCTTTGGATTACCTGCATTCCTCAAAATTTTGCACAATCAGGACTCACAATCACACACACAAACAAACAAACAAATGGAAGGTATTAACAAAAAGCATAAATGAAACTCACCTTCAAAAAAAATTTCAAGTATGTGACTTCTCTTTGCTAAAATGGATCCACCCATCTGTGGTTTCTTCTCAAACATCATGTGCAAAAGTTGAGAAGCTAAACCATGCTTCTGTGATTTAAGTAATTTCAGAAATAACTCGCACTGATGGCGAGGAGTGATGGAAGTCATTCCTGCAATGGTGTTACAAAGCCATAGTCGAGCTTCTGATCGACTTCCCGACGTAATTACCGACCAAATAGTATATTCCAACTCATTCAAAAGGGATACTCTCAATTTCATTGAGTCACCACTATCCACATCTTCATCCCAGCTAGGCTCCGACAAAAACAAATCAATCATCTTGCAGCTGGAGGAAGATAGTATTCTTCCTGCAAGAAACGAGTTCAGTTGTTAATATATATTAGTTTAAAAAAATTAACACTACAATCAGAGTCAAGATTATCCAGAGAAAGAAAAGGGAACTCTGGCCCTGGTGATTTCAAGTGCACCAGAGAATATTTCCAATCACCAAATAGCACCCAAATTAATAATTTTCTTCTACTTCTAGTCGGTTGGACAGAAAAAATGGGAGAAGACTTCCACATTCTGCGTTTGCAACGATCGTATCGAAAGAAAAAATATATGTAGAAAATGGTAAAATGCCGCACCATGGAAGAGTTTCGAAGATTCATTATGCAGTCGAATAAAAAAAACAAGAAACTATTGAAAGACAAACCATCAATTGAGATTATACTACGAAGGAATTTCGGATACTCTATTTACCGATTTTGGCTCGAAAAAGTGAGGTATAATCGCGTTAATTTGGCGTCACCGTAGTGAACGGAGAAGCATGAAGATGTGGGAGATAACTCTAATTGCCCTAACACGACGGAAGAAGTCAGAAAGACGACGATATTAGTATGTCAAAGACCGACATCAAAAAAAACAATTTTTTTTTTTTTGCCAACTATTTTTACTTGAGTTTGGATGAATTCAAAATAGCTCGTGTGATCTGTGATGCAATGCAGGAATATTTAAATAAAAAAATGAGGATATACAATGAAATAAAGATTAAAAAATCCATTACTTTTTTGCATTAAAAATATATTACTCCCTCCTCCTAGGTCACAATTATAAGATATAGTTGACTTTTTTGAAGAGATTAAGGAAATTTAATTAAATTATTTTAAAGTATTTTTATTTTTATTTTTTTCTTCAAACTAAATAGTTTGACAACTAAACTAATATATAATCTAAGAAAGCAAAATATATAAAATGATTAAATAACTTATTTAGTTTCCTTAATCTTTCCGAAAAAAATCAACTGCGCCTTATAATTTGAATGGGAGGTAATCTATCTTTACTTTTAATTATAAAATCTAGTTGACTTTTTTAGAGAGATTAAGGAAATAAGTTATTAATCATTTCATATATTGTATATCCTTAGATTATACTACCTCCGGTCCTAATTATAAGCACCTCTTGACTTTTTTTTTTTTTTTTTTGAGAGATTAAAGAAGGTAAATAAGTTCTTAATCATTTCATATGTATGTTGTGTTTTCTTAGATTATATATTAATTTATTAGTCAAACTATTTAGTTTGAAGAAAAAAAAATAAAAATATTCTAAACTAATTTAATTTAGCTTCCTTAATCTCTCCAAAAAAAATCAACTGGTCTTATAATTAGGGACCGGAGGGAGTATATTAGTTTATTAGTTAAATTAATTAGTTTGAAAATAAAAATACTCTAAAATAATTTAATTAGTTTCCTTAATCTCTCCAAAAAAGTTAACTAGGTCTTATAAATAAGACTGGAGAGAGTATATATATACACGCAGCGTATAATTTATAAAATAAGATGATTATTGAAAGCATTTTCATCTGAGTTTTCCAAGAATATGACTGAATTGTCCATTTTGCCCAAACTTAATTCCTACGTTTTATTCATCCCAAAAAATAGTTATGATGTAATATTAACGCAGGTATCAAACATAAACTCTAAATTTAAATCTAATAAAAATACTGGTTATAAACTCTATTACATAATTGTTCTTTTAAAATTTAAAAAGATGAGAATAATCTTCTAACATCCCACCATCCAGGAAAAAAAAAGTATGGGGAAATACAAAAGGAGGCAAAAGGCCAGAGGAGAGTCTCAAGCACAAATGAACCAATGATAATCTTACATCCTAGAGGAGGTTTATAATGTCACTCGACTGATATTTCATTCAACAGCGAACTTTATTCTATTAAGAAAGCTTAGCTATATGTAAAATGTGTCAATCAAATCACACAAGCATTAGCTTCAATATATACGCGATCATATGAAACAGTACTCTCGCATAATCTGTTTTTTATATCTTCAACAATACCAAAATTAAAGTCGGTAATTAAAGACCAATGGCTGGTAAAATTGAACGCAGAATATTGAGATTTTGATAAAAAGAAAAAAAAAAAAATTACATATCAACAGCATTGTTCTTTTCTCAGGAATACATGAAAAATCAGCAAATTTCAATGACGGGAATGAGTAAGTCACTTGCTGTATCTATGGGGTCTAAAACTTTCTTCTCATTTCTTCACATGAATTCACTTTCATACTACACGGGCAACAAAAGAAAGGACAATACAGACAGATAAAAGGAAGCGATATCTGATACACCTGAACCATATAAAGAATACATGTGTAAGAATTTATAACTATGAATATTTTCTATATAAAATTAAGATTATTGTAAAGTTACTAACTCTTGAATAATATAACCCAACTTCAACTTTAATGATTTTTGGTGTCTTTGATAGAATTTTAACCAATCTTTTTTGCTGAGAGCGGCGTCGAACTCGCTTCCCTTTGCATCTTAGTCATGGAATTAAGAGCTCTAGCCTTCTCATCACTACTGGTTCTGCACATCAAGAGCTGTCATCTTGAGCGCCTGTTGGATGATGACTGCCATAGCTTTTTCTGGCATATCAACATCTTCTCCTTATCAGAGCCATCTTCAGTTTCTTGTTTATGACATACCCATCTCATACCCTTGGCAATGTTGGAAATAGCATTTATATAATAGTTGGATTCTCGAATTATCGCGTACCCAGTAGGGCGTAAAATTCGGTCCATCTCCAGCATCACATACTTCATTTCACATCTGTCAATAACCAATCAACCAACATTGTTAGAGCGCTGCAAGCATGTTTAGTTTGGATTCAGTACTATATTTGGTATTGATGAGTGATTTCTACAAGTGCAATGGGAAAAGAGTAATAAATCCATCTCATGGAAGATCTTGCAAGATTCCTGTTGAAACATGATCAAGTAAGTCAAATAATGTGATTTGCTATTGGCTTAAACCTGATTGATTTTCTAGTGATCTGAAAATATTGCAAAACCATAAGATACTTTCACAACCGTTTCATATAGTCATGTGGAAGGTCTGATTAAATCCAAAGTGAATTTTAAGAGCATATTAAAGTAGCTATATGCAAGAATTTGTTCAAAGTTCAAAGCTTCTCTAAAAGAATATTTCTAAGAATAAAAAGTCAGAGAATTGACAGAGTTACCTGTGGCTTTCTTCAGTAAAGAGTCCATCAAGATGGAGCAGGTCATAAGTTCGAGGATATGTTGAAAAGGCTTCACACCTACCAAACAATAAAACTCAAATCAAAAGAAGATTGTGATAACAGGCAAGTAAATATTCACAATTTCAGGTTTTTATTCATAAGTAATATTCAAACTTACCAATCATGCAAGGTCCCAATAAGGCCTCGATCATAAACCACAGGAAGTGTATTGGTGGCATAAGATGAGACCACATTCATGACCCACACAGGATCTTTGATCAAAGTTGAAGCAAAACCTCCATAAACCGTATTCATGTCCATCACATTCCTAATCTTGTCGGTCCCGAGGTCAGGAAGCAACTTCTTGTAGTGTTTAACACGGTTCTTCCACTTGCTGTCATCATGATTGAAAGCGCTAGAACTTCCGCCATCGATAAGAGAAGCCCGTTCAGGTGCGACATTCAATCGCTCAGGCCACTTGGGAACAGCTGCCAAGCCTGATTTCTTAAGCTTTGGATCTGGGACTACAAGACAAGCACGAAGTGGTGTGTACCATGCTGAATCAGGCTCGAGGCTGTCATCGCATTTTGGTGGATAGGTTTCCTTAACCAGCTTATCATAGCAACTGTTATCTGGAGATTTCTGCCATACAGCAATGTCACCCTTCTTATTGTACATTTTAAAGCACAATGAAGTCAGCAAGTCTTGCAACTTCTCATAATCTGATCTTTGCTCTTCCACAGTTGTGTTCCATCCACGCCACCTGTTCTCATAGTTGACTGGAGGACCAGACAAGACCCAAAACCCACCGGGACGGAGTATACGATGTATTTCAAGCAGGTAAATTCCACCTGAAAGTAGATATTCATTCTATTAAAACAAGGTAGAATAGTTGAATAAACACACAGTTACACACAAAATAAAAAGCAGAGCAGACTTCTTAGCTCTAAGCAGAAAGAGCCTAACGTAAACCACTAAAAATACACTCAAAAGAAAAGCAGGTTAATAATACTAGAAAACCACAATTTTCTACTTACAAGTACTAAATTGTGTTTCAGTTTAATTGATAGAAGTTAACAATCCAGTGAAAATTACCAAATTCAGACCATGGGATGAGGCATCTTGAGCAATGAGCCATATCAAAGGAGTTTGATGGGAATGGAAGTCGCTGGGTGGAAATCACACCAAGAATTGCAGGGATGCCACGCTCCAAAGCAAATTGAACTTGAGCTTCATGGTTATCCCTTGGAGCAAGAGAAACTGTTAGAATTCCACGATCTAACAAGTCACCACCCCAGCTAGCAACCTAGGATAAAACAGGGATATACTGTTAATTTCATAAATCTGCAGAAATTAACAACTAACAGGTTTTATAAGATATACAGTGCAATCAAGAAAATAAATATAGAGAAGGTGATAGGTGTAAGTGAATTCAAGTCTAAAAAGATTGCTGAGAATCATTATAGGGATTAATGCAGGGAAAAAACGTTGTTACGAAAACAAAATGTAAAACTCACCCCACAACCAGTATCAAGGGCAGTTCGAATAGTCCCGTCTTTCATTTCTGGAATCAGATCTTGCATTAAATCAACATATTCACTCACACCATTGGGGAACATAGTACCCCCACCAGGAAAGAGAAATTTTTCCCCTTTCTTTATCAACCAATGCTGATTAGACTTCTGCTTGTTGATCCAATCATAAGGCACATTCCTGAAATTAGGGTAACATAAAACTTGAAGAAATGGACAGCTTGGATTCAATTGCAGCCAACTAAAAAATAATCCGTCCTTAGAATTCTGGAGCTGAAGAAAGCATATTTGTACCTGTACCAACATTCATCCTTGCTCTTTGGCCATCTAATTGGAGGCTTATACCCATTTGGGGGAGGAATTAAGCACTCTTTCCTCTCAAAAATTGGAGGGCAATGGCGCTCCAACAAAGTAAGCCGATAGTAGCCATACTTCCTCCACCTCTGTAAAATCATGCTTAATTTAATCAACAATGCGACTTTTTTCTGTAAATTCTATAGAAGCCAAAAAATAAACTCGTAATAATACCTTTGGATCTGTGCATGGGGTGTAGTCTTGATAGTCAATGCTGCATTCAGGGAAGCTATTGGATTTAACTTGCAGAGGAGCAACTGCTGATCCTTTAGAAGATTCAGCTGTCTTCTGAGTATTAATGGTGACAAATTTTCCCTTCTCGGAACAGAAGATCCCACCTAGATAGAAAGAAAGTCCAAACAGCACAACAAACATGATCGCCATAGAGACAGCCCTTGAATTCTTGTCTGGATGGGTGATCGGTTTTCCATCTTTATGCTTCATGGTTCAAGAATTA
Source organism: Acacia melanoxylon (assembly GCA_019022615.1). Classification (NCBI taxonomy): domain Eukaryota; kingdom Viridiplantae; phylum Streptophyta; class Magnoliopsida; order Fabales; family Fabaceae; genus Acacia; species Acacia melanoxylon. The sequence continues at coordinate 1,882,123 of JAFJYJ010000057.1, forward strand.
ATCAACTAAGCACCTGCAGAACCGCGCAATATACTCAGCTTTACCTCAATGCAACAGTGTCGCATCCCCCCACTCATAAATTTATAACAAAACTATAGACAGAATAACCAATAGGCCTTTCACAAATCAGAATCACATATCATTCACAATTGTCAGCAATCACTTATAAAGGAGAAATTGAATTTTGTAATAGTCATTCAAATACACCCATCATAAGAATTCAAGTTTCTATTAAAGAGAAGTCATTTGAAAACTAAGCACATGAATATAATCACATCTGTCGTGATGTTCTGGTTTTTTCTTCCTAAAATTTCCAGCAATCAAGCGGGCTTTATTAATTAAGGTCTCTTGCAAATTCAGAAATCAACTTCATTTGAATTACTATACCACCCTAGTTCTGCCAACTAACTAGAGAGGCCTCAGCAATTTTAGATCGCTTCGTTGAAAAGAAAAAACAAGGACCAATTAATCAATATCCAGAAACAGCAAAGGATGTTGATTGCTGAGTAACTTACAATACCGAGATCAATGTACAGGACAGAAACTTCCGGGAAAGATCAAGTTTTCGGAAAGAAGATGGAAAGATTTTTTTGAGAAAAAAATGATAAACTCCAGCTGTTAAGAGTTACTCAACATAATGACAAGGCTAAGCTGCAAATAAAAAATCACAGACTACCGACACTTCTTGCGTTCCATGTCACTTTGCCTTTATAAATTTCACATGGCATAGGGCCCTTGAAAAAGGCGAGGCGAAGCACTAGATCTTGCAACATGCTATTGATGGAAGGGCGAAAAAAGTAAAGAGCGGGTGAAAGACCGAAAGAGCATAAAGTAATATAATCATTTCTTCGCATACACGGAAAGATTCCATAATTCATTTGTCAGTGCTTGCCGATCAGCTGCTTCTTGTACGGATCATCAATACCAGCATGACACTCAAACAGAGCAAGACCGAATTAAAGAGGTACGAAAAATGACAAGAAGAAGCACAGCTTTATTATCGAAGTTTTCATGATTCTCAAAATAAAAATAAAAATGCATTCTATCCCGAAAAAATACGATAATCTCGGAAGAGAAAAGATTTTACAATAAATCAGTATAAGCACTCGAATACCAGGGGGGGGGGGATTCAGAGAACATGAAAATAGGAAATGGACAAAAACACAAAAAACATAAAACCCACGAGCGCGAATCAGATCTGTGACTCAAAAGAATATAGTGAGTTAGAATCAGAGAAAAGGACATTTCAATCCAAAGAGATCTGACAAAAGAAGGACACCGATGAAGAAGCAAGCAGTAATAAACAGAGGAATATACAACCAGATAAGCTGAGGGAGAGAAAAAGAATCAACACTCACAATACAACAAAAGAAAATCCAACAAGTTTTGGCTGCAAGGATTGAGGGGTTGGAGTTCAAAAGAGCCAAAATCTGAGCGAAAGAAAGTAACAAGAACAATAATGAAAGAAAGACAAGAAAGAATGGGAAAGAACGTACCGGTTGGTGTTTTAGATATATGCGTTGAAAGAATGTGAAAAGGGGCTAGGCCTGAAACGCTCCTCTCAGAGGATGAGACTAGAGAGAAGAGGAAAAAGGCCTAGAAATGAAGGCAACATGCATTAACGAGAGAGTCAGAAATCGCTGCTTGACGAGCTGAACTGAACGCTTATATAACTATTCGCTGCCCATGTGTGTGCGCCTCGCTGTCCTCTCGCTATATTCGACTTCCATGCTGCTGCTTCTTCTGCCCAATCGAAATCGAGTATAATATTACCATTCCAAGAAGAAAGAATTCGGCGGAGTGGGCAAAAAAATCAGCAATGGAAAATTAAATTAGGGAAAATTTCACTCAACTACTACAGTAGCCTGTTAATATTCAATAGCTCCAGAAAAATTCTGAAGCTTTATTACAGGACCTTCAAGTTAAAATGAAATTAAAATTTACGATGAAAAGACATCACCACCCCTACTTATTTATTTTCTTAAAAAAAGGCAACATTTTCTGGTCGTGGGAGCCCAACCTGTCGTCGGAACCGGTTTCCCTGCCTATCCAAATGAGATCTAGATCGATCGATTTAATATTTTTAATTTAGTGATTTTAAATTAAAAAATTATTTTTTTAAAAAATATTAGTTGAAAGATTATCTTTATTTTAGATCTATACCCATTAAAATAATTTTTTTAAAAAAAATTAAAAGTAAAAAAAAAAAATCTGGGCCGTTTAGATTTCATCTAGACGGCCTAGATAAGAAATGCTCCTCTAAGTTTCATCTCAAAGGATAGGCGGGAAATCGATTCCACTTGTCGCGGAGCTCCAGCTCCTGGTTGAAAAATATGGATTTTTAAAAACATAAATAAGCAAGGGTAATGATGTCTTTTAAGTATAAATTTTAATTTCATTTTGCTTCTAACATCTTATAATGACGTTTCAGAAATTTTTAAGAGCCATTAGATATTAATTGGCTACAGCAATCTTTGATTGAAATTTTTCCAATTAATTGTCGAAGGATGATGGATTGATTAATTAATACTTAACTATTTTATTTTATTTTTCTCACTTTTTATTAGTGTTTTTTTTTTCCTCCGTTGAAATTCTGATTTGGGAATTTGGCTTTACATTGCATTGCAAAATTGTCAATATACTTGTATTTGTTTGGGATTTATTTATTTTAATTTACGTGAATATAAACAATGGTATTCAGACCCCAGACAAGCACAATGAAACTGAAATGATTATTTCTGTGTGTAATGCCATCCCACCGGCTACGACTTGACTTTTACCTCATGAGGCGCTGAAAACCAGAAACCACTTTGACACTTTGATCCCTTTTTAGCCCGCGTAATTTGGTTAATCTCCCTAATGGGATTCTGCCACGTGGCGCTTGTTCACAGGGATTATCCACTTTCACTTTTAGAGTACGGAGTATAAAATAAAAAATGAAATCTGCGTGCAATTTTTAAAATATTTGTTTTGTGTTTAAACTATAGAGTTAGGTGGAGAAAGTTTTTTTATTTTTTGGTGAAACTTAGGTTGAGAAAATTTATTAGGATTCAAATACAATTCACATCGTCGTAATATTTTTTTGCCGGAAAATCCTCGTAAGAGATTGTTGTCCCGAAAAATCTTCACAATGTATTAAAAATATAATTAACTAAGAATACAAAATTTATTTAATCTGTGTATTTAATTATAGCCTTGCCTGTAAAATAAGGAAATAATCTTTTATTGATTGGCAATTTGGCATCACATGTGTATTTCCTTGTAAGAATTACTCGTTCCCTTTTAATATTCATATTTTTAGTTATCTAAAAAATTATGGACGTTACTGATTAAGTTTAAAGTTGATCTTGTGTAGTTTACCAAAGAATGTTAACAAATAATAATTATTTAAATAATTTTCCTCAACATTTTTTTGGTAAGGTTTTCTCTCTTTTTAAATGCCTATAAAGTATAAACTGTTGCCAATAAATTTGTGTTTGACGAGATTTAAACACAATTCAAGAGTAGTGCGTTTTTTTCTCAAAGAATGTAAGTTAAAGTTTTTTTTATTGGTTTATAAATTCATAATGATATAAATATATTAGCACATTTTAAGATGTCATGGTTTGACTGAATTTTTTTTTTTTTTTTGGGACAAAATGATTTGACTTCAAGTCAGAAACTGAAAATTATAGAAAAGGACCACGTCTCCCCTTAAATGTTTTTTAGCCCAAAAAAATCTCATTATTGGATAAACACAATTTAAAAACTGCTAAATAAATCAGTATCCAGTTCATTGACTCTTTTCAACTTATTGATCTTCGTAAATTAGGGGGAAAAATAAAAAATTCAATTGTCGATTGTGATTTTCCTTAAATCTCGTTAAGAATGGTTGACTCTGTTTGAAAATAGAGATTGTTATTTGATCTTCATTTCTTAATTTAATTTTTCCCAAAAGAATTCATTCAAATAATCCCTCCACAAATAAAGGTCACGAATATTTTTCAGAGAAGTCGTTTTAATTCGTCTATTTTCATATCAATACTTAAGTCCAAATTATGAGTTACCTATTAATTTGGATATTATAAGAATGCCAAATCCCATCTTAATGTTTTTATTTTTAACACGAATAGAGAGAATAATTCTTTTCATTTTTTAAAATTTTTACTATATTATACAAACAAAAATATTTAATTAAGAATAACAGAATATTTATCAATTAATTATATCATACATTTTAAATAAAAATAGTACGATTTATATTGTTTTTCGTAACAAATAAGTGGTAATTACAAGAGCATTTCGCCATTTCCAGCTGGAATCACTTGGATGAGCATTTCTTTAATTTCACTTTAGAAAAGAGGCCTTAACTTTAAAGTAATGATATTTACTTGTCTGCGAATAAAAGCATATATGCAATTATTGATTCATATGTGTGTGTATTGGCGAGATACAAGGTTGGAATGTTGAGCTCCATTACACTTCTAGGGAGAACATCTCATGTGCCGACTATATGGCTAAGGTAGGCCATGATGCTTCTGCTAAAGAGGACGTCACGTTAATTCCAACAATTCCTGGAGAATGTCGGGATATGTTCTTGAAGGACCAATTAGCCTGTCGCTACTAGCTTTTTTCTAGTTGTTGTATTTTGGGATAGACTTTTAATCTTGCCCGTTCTTCATCCTCAAGCTTCGGTTTGCCTGTACTTTTCAAAAACAAAAAAACAAAAAAAAAAAGTTAACTTTATGAAATTTGGCTGATATAAAAATTATATTTAATTTATTTGTTTAATGTGCATCTATTTTTATGATCGATTCATATTTGATTTTTTTTTTTACCTAGACGGATAGGCTTGTTTGTGAGGGGTGTGAATTTTGGTTTCTTAAGAATTTCTGAATTCTCACGTTAATTAGATGCACTACTTGAAGATAAATGCCATTAAAATCTAAAGTCATAAATCAATCAATAGTTTATCGAGACAGCAAAATTTAATTTAATTGAAAGTATAATTAAGGACCAAAAAATCTCATGATAAATATTGTTAATACTTATTAATAGTATTTTGCACTAATAACTATTCTAAAATAGTTGAGATACTATATCTTTTGCCCAAGAAAAATATAGTTGATACTTAAATTATTCACTACTTATGCCTTTTTTACTTCTTTTTTTGCCAGTGTTTATGCCTTTTTTACTTTTTTCGTTACCTGTATAATGCCTTTTTTTACTTGAAGAAAGGTTTTTGAATATTCTAAAAATAAAGAAACACAATCTAAACAGAATTATTGAACACATACTCTCTCGGTAATTATTAATCCCTCCGTCTTAAATATAAGATAAAATTGACTTTTTTGAAGAGATTAAAGAAATTAATTAAATTACTTTAAAGTATTTTTATTTTTATTTCTTCAAACTAATTATTTGACTAATAAACTAATATATAATCTAAGGATACACAACATATAATATGATTAAGTAACTTATTTAACATATTTAATCTCTCAAAAAAAAAAGAGTCAAATTTGTCTTATATTTAAGACCAGAGGAAGTATAAAGACCAGGGGTGGAATCCGGGGCTAGAGGTGGCCCCCGGCCCCTAAAATTACAGATTTGGATCCAAAGTTTTCAGAAATTATGCTTTAGCCTAATAAAAATTTTAATATTTTCATTTTAGTCTCTATTAACTATTAAGAAGTCTCATGGAGGGACTAAAATGAAAACATTGAAATATTTATGAGGCTAAACATAATTCCCTAAAAATTTGGGTCCAATTCTATAATTTTCGCCCCCTAATTTCAAATACTAACTCTACTAGGTTTTATTCTGTAATTTTTTCGCCCCTAATTTTCATTCCTGGCTCTACTGATATTACCTTTGGTCCTTATTATAAGACACCAACTAACAACTCACACAAACCAATAAAAATAGTTAAAGTCAATAAAATTGTCCTAAAAGTTAAGTAATTTTCAATATTACCCTTATTAATTGCACTAAACTCTAATATTATATTATTATTACTCTCACTCACTACCCCTAATAATTATGGGCATACATGGAAACAAACAATTAATGCTCATTGGAAACAAGCAAGTACCTTACAAAAAGGACCAAATGCACTTGCTAGTTTGTGTCTTATAATAAGGATTAGAGGGAGTATGTTTTATCTAAAGCATTAATTATTTCTACCAAATGTCCAAATAACTAATGGCGTTTACTGAGGAAATTTTGATGGTATATTATAGTAAGAAATATATAATTTTATCTAAATTCTTTAATTTATATAAAATTGTTATTTAAAAAAAGATGCATGCATGTGTTAATGTTTATCGAGCCACATGGGGGCTCTTAATAATATGTTGAGTCCTATACAAGTAATTAGGGTGGGATCCCTATGCATGTGTATTCAGCCACCGGAACAAGCCGAATTACCATTTATTATATAGTTATTATTGAAATTGAATTAATTAATACGAATATAGAATATATAAATTATATAGGTAATAAATAATTTGACTAATTGGTAGAATGTCATCCAATTTACAGAGTGTACACTACTAATAATTAATTATAAATTATTTATACCACTTAAAATATATGACGATTGGGATATAAAGGAAGAGTTGAGCATGCAAATAGGATCAATAATCATAATTAAGACCTTATATAACGATTAATATCAAATCAGGATCTCATAACTAAAGTTAATATGCTCGTTTTTCGATATTTTAGCAGGGAAAAGGTTTAAAAAATTGATTTAGTGTTAATCATTTTACGAGGTTCTTAACTGTAATTATCCCATTATTAAATTACATAGAAGTATAGCCTAAGAAACATATGCTTTACATCTTTTTTTTTCTTTTTTAATATATAATGGATGTCCCATAAATTATCTGAAAATGGAATCATTAAAATCCAAATCATGTGTCATCATAACAAGTAACAACCACACATGTAAATTCGCATTTTAGTAAAGTTAACATTACAGCATAATGATATTTTCCTTCATCACAAAGGGACGATATATAGGAACCTAAAACGTTATTATAATTTGTAAAACAATTTAGAAATTAGTGTGACGTGTTAAAAAACGTCAAATGATGATATGGATGTTTATATATATAAACACACACACTACTTAGTGTCTTGAATTCAATATGCTTTTCTTCACAATCACAAGTATACATATGACTTGTAAACACGGTTTCTTGATAGAACCACAGTGATCCACTTGTGGCCATATATAGCACGAGAAAATGACATATAATGCGTGAAAATTTCTTGGACATCTCTTATAAAAATAATTATTAATTTATTCGTCTTTAAAAAAAAAAAAAAATACTATGATTTGGTATCTCATCCGTGGCTCTCCTTCCTAATATAAGTGTCTCATCTGGAATTTGAACTTAAGACTTAGAAAGATCTAGTAATACCTTACACACTACAAAAAATCATTGTATTACTGACAATAATTAGATTTGCAATGGATTTCCGATGGAAAAAGTCTATCGCAGAAAAAACCATGATAAAATATATTATTGATGAAATTTTGTTGATAATTTCCAACCGACGTTTTCTGTCAGTAATTTCATCCCTGATCCAACCCTTTTTTATAGTATCGTTAGAACAACTCCATGTTAGTTAATTTATTTGTCTTCTTTTAACATCATCGGTATATTTTGCTTCTTAAACCTTTATGTCCAATTACAACACGATTTAAATTACAAAAATGATGATATTAAGGAATTAAAATTTAGAGCATGTTTTGTGGATATTTATTTGCGGAGGCACAATATAAATTTGTCCCATCAGTGTTTTTCATTAAATAAGATTAATAATATTAAGATTAAAATAATAAAAATACATTTTATAAGTTTAAAGGACTAAATGTAAACTTAATTTAAATTTAGAGGGTCAAAACGTATGCTTTAGCATTTGTTTTAACATGGAGCTATATAATATTCAAAGGGTTTATATAAATTAGAATGAAGATTCAATTAAATCATAAACAGATAAAAAAAAAACTGCCGGACACTGGACCAAATAATGTTGTTGAGTGCTTGTCGGTGTCGGTGAATTTTGTAGCTACGTACTTGCTTTTCATGGAGGAAGAATAATAAACAAATAGTACTAGTATATTAGAGGATTTTTCTCATAATTTTGTTTGGAGAGATTGCCGTTTCTTGTCGTTTTATATGTTGTGTATCTTTGATTATAGGGGTTTAGAGATCAAAGTTAAAGTAGTATTGTGATTGAAAAACGGATATGATTTAAATAATTTAATGAGGGATCTTTAATTTAAAAAGATGAGAGAGAAACCCTTATAACTCACTAGTATATTATCTCGCGACGACGGACCTAGTCTTCCTCATTAAAATTATTTTTATTTTTATTTTTATATTTCACAGATAACCTGCCGTTTCCATAACTTTGTTGAGAATGTTTCGCCATATCCGAAAAGAAAAGCATTGTATTTTAATTTAACGCGCGTCTCTGAATCAAATTTTATACGAAAAATATTAATATATATAAATAAAACTGCTTACAAATTAATGAAAAGTAAAAAGCATTGTATTTTAATTTTATTTTATTCTCATAGTTAGTCAATGCAATATTTTATACGTTATAAAATAAAAATATTAATAATAATTAGGACCGGGAGGTAGTATAATATATACTACCTCCGGTCCAATTATAAGAGCTATTTAGTTGACTTTTTTTGGAGAGATTAAGGAAGCTAAATAATTACTTAATCATTTTATATGTTGTGTTTTCTTAGATTATATATTAGTTTATTGGTCAACCTATTTAGTTTAAAGAAAAAAAATAAAAATAAAAATACTCTAAGCTAATTTAATTAGCTTTCTTAATCTCTCCAAAAATGTCAACTAGCTCTTATAATTAGGACCGGAGGGAGTAGTTCAGAGTCAGTATGATCAACTTTAAAACTTTTTATAGAACATTGAAATTTTTGGTTGCGATTAAAATTTTCTAATTAAATTAATTTTTTTCAATATTCATCTTTTTCTTTTTCTTTTTGAATTCAACGTTGATGTTTCCAAAACGTTCTAAAGGAATGTCTGATATAAATAAATTTTGAAAAAGGTAAAAATATTAATAAATGATTTAAAATAGTACAAATTCACCAAATGTTGTTATAGTTATCTTCTCTTATATATAGTGGTGGGTCAGGATTTTGTGTCTGCACAATTAATGGAGGGATTAGGGGGAGGCGATTAATGGAGGGATTTGGGGGCAGCGCCTCCGATTTTTTATTTAAGGAAAATTTTAAATGCATTAAAAAAAATATAGACAAAAAAAGAAAAGAAAACTTCAACTTAACATAGAAAAATAATAATCAAGAAAGTAACTAAGCCTATTACAATAAAACGATTACAAAAGCATTATTCGATTCTTCATTCATTGAAAATATTTCATTATATCTTCATCATCAATCTTATCAAACATATCACGTTCAACATAAGTTAGCAAAATGTATATAGAATAAGAAGAATATGTAATGGTGGAGAAATTGTCCAATCTTGATTGGTGACAAATTTTCCCAGTTAGTAATCATAAGAATTCGTGAAGGTAGAGGTCATACAAGAATCAAACAAGCAAAAGGTATATAGAATGAGAAGTTGAAGACCATGCAAATGAGTTAAAATTAACATTATGTTTTAAGAATAGGGTCTTTCTAGAATTCTGGAGAGGCGGGTAGCACCCAATCAGTCACAACCCCATGAAAGGAAGCAATGAAGTTTTTAATAAACAGATTTCCAAAGCCGCAAGAAAACCAAAGAAAGAAAGAGATATAATTGCACTTTGAGAAGGAACTTATGCTTATTGTTTAACAAACAATATCTGTACAATTTGATTGCACACAATTTTTTTTTTCATTTATTTATAATTAAAAAAGAATAAGCAAAATTTATGTCTACACTTAGCCCCATTTGCAACAACGTGGCTCTGCCTACTACTTATATATAATTTAATAGCCGTTTAGTTAACTTTAACTATTTTGGTGAATTTGTACTATTTTAAATTATTTTTTGGTATTTTTTTTTCTTCCAAAACCTATTGATGCTAGACGCTGATCATCAAGAAAACTTTATTGATAAAATTTCACCAATACCCTTTATAATATAATGTCAGATGGAATATAAAGAACCTCATTTCATGTTAATTGAATTAAGAGGTAGATAGTGGTAGGCGTGTTTTAACAATTCAATACTCAGCTCATGTGAACTTGACATGACCTCGTTATTTTATTTATAATTCATTTCATGATTATTATATTATAGTTTTTTTTATATGGTAATGAAACGACATCGCTTTGGCCGGATGTGCTATGGACTGGCAGCTTTGATTGTTTTGGACATCACACAATATATGTAAATACGATGAAATGCATGTAATAATTACTTAAACAATCTTTAATTTAAGATCCATTTGATTTTTTTTAGAAAGATGGAGGAAACTAAATAAATTAGTTAATCATAACATATTTTGTGTATAATTTAATTATATATTAGTTTATAAGTCATACAGATTAGTTTAGTATAAAGAAGATAATTATAAATATTCTAAAATAATTTATTTAGTTTTTTTAATCTTTTTTAAAAAAAGTCAATCAAATCTTATACTAAAGATCGAAGGTAGTATTAGTTTACAAAATTCTCTAATATTAGGAAAAATTACCAAAAAAATCCCACATTAATTACAAAATTTATTATCTAAATGTACCTTAAATTTGTTCAAGTCAACCTTAGAAGCAATCTTTCTAAAGTCGTGTACAATCTACATTCAATACTGTACACAACTGAAGAGGAAGTGCATGCATCTACTCAAAAACATGTCGTTCTTATGTATTTTTGGGTAATAGATCTGATAATGATAAAATTTTCAGCAATTTTCCCTATCATGAATTGCCAACATAAATTATACTACCTTCGATCATAAATATAAAATATAATTGACTTTTTTTGGAGAGATTAAAGAAGCTACTTAATTTTTTTTTGTTCAAACTAATTAATTAGTTTAACTAATAAATTGATATACAATATAAGGATACACGACATAAAATATGGTTAAGTAACTTATTTTTTCATTAATATCTCTATAAAAAGTCAACTATTTCTTATATTTAAGACAAGATCAATGGAGTAATTTTTTTTGATATTTTTTGTAATATGTTAGATTTTTTTTTTCTATTTTTCCCCCTTTTGCCAGGGCAATATATTACTCCCTCCGGTCCTAATTATAAGACATATTTAACCGATTTTGGGGAGATTAAGGAAAAAAGTTAAATTAGTTAATTTTACTCTTTTTCCTAAAATGCCCCTTATATAAATTTTAAATGACATAAGTAAAAGTAAATAACAACAACCCCTACCAACAATTTTCCTTTCCTCACGCCCTTAATATGTATACATATACATATATATATATATATATATGTATACTCACACACATATATATTTATATATATATATACATATATCTACACACGCATGTATATGCATAAATATATACACACACAAAAATATATACACACACATAGACCCACACACCCACACACATATATACAGTGGCGGAGCTTGAGACAAAAATTTGGGGGGGCCAAATCTATATTCATTAACTAATTAAAAAAATTATGATTATATAATATTTTAAAAATATTTATTTATAATAAAAGTTGGGAAGAGAAAAAATAGGGAGAAGATAAAATGAAAAATAATTTGATGGACCCGGAGAAAACACAAAGAAAAGAAACTTTATAAATTAAAAGTCTAGAAAATTTTATAATGGTATTTTTGTACTTCACTCCGATTCAAAGAACATCATTTCGACAATGTCTTTTTATCAGTTAAATTTACTATAAAGATATACTTCTACTTTTGAGGTTAGGTTTATAATGAAAAATAAATTAACTTCATATAGGTATAATGTAAAATGAGTAAAAGTATATAAAATATCACACACGCATGTATATAAAATTCATTATAGCATAAAATAGAATGGAATACACACACACATAGGCCCACAGACCCACACACACACACATATATATATTGACAGACATGCAGACACACACACACCTATATGTGTGTGTAGACACACACATATATACATACATATATGTGTGTACATATATATTGGTAAATTAACGTCAGATGATCGATAAACAAACTAAAATCCAATAATTTAAAAGTTTCATTGACTGGAAGGGTTACGCACCCACATACATATACTCACAAAAAATCAAAACACATTTGAGAAAATAAAATAGGGGTATTTTAGGAAGAAATTGACAAAAATTAGAATGTTGTCTTATAATTAGGATCAAAATGAACCCTCAAATATTAATTGCAATATGTTAGATTTTTTTTTTCCCCTTTTGCCAGGGCAATATATTAGATTGGATGCTACTAAGATACAGCTATGCACGTAGAGTTGCGGCGAAATGGTGGAATTCCAATTGGATAGCTACGTGCAAGACACCACTTACGCGCTACTCTTCTCAACTATTAATAACAATAACAATAATGATAGAGTAAATATCTTTTGGATCACTGGAAAAAAACATAATTTATTTTGATCCCCTCATACAAAAAAACGCCATTTTTAGTCGCGAAAAGGGCGAATAAGATCGATTGGTGAACATTTTGGTCTCTCACAAATTTTCAAAAAGCCCTTTTTAGTCCATAAAAAAGTCATATGGACTAAAATGGGGTCCGTGTTTTTTGTCGGGGACCCAAAAGGGTATTTACTCATAATGATAATAATATACTCTACTATGGAGTATTTCATCAGATCCTTATTATAAGGTACTAACTAGCAAGTGTATTTAGTCTTTTTTATAAGGCACTTGCTTGTTCTTAATGAGCATTAATTATTATTTTTCCATGTTTGCTCATAATTAATAAAGGTAGTGGGTGAAAATAATTATTATTATGATGTTATAGTTTAATGTAATTAATAAGGGTACTATTGAAAATTACTTAGATTCTAGGATAATTTTATTGACTTTAACTACTTTTATTGGTTTGTGAGAAAAGTTAGTTGGTGTCTTATTACTATTTAAAGAAATCGCCACCTAAAGAAAACTCAAATAGCTAGATGCCTTCTTAGATCAAATAAAAGAGAAAACAAGTAAGTGTTATTGGACTATTCTTCGAATGGTACGGTCCATGGTAAGTTAGTAACTTCCTTTTTATTGTTTGACTTCATGACCTAATCCTTTTGTGTCATAATACTATACATCCTAGCTAGGCTTAAGCATCTAAGAAACAATTATCCTCTTCTTCAATTAAACTTGATCGGTAACAGAGCCAGAAAATTGCAGTTAGGGGGGTGAATTTTACATGATAGAACCCAACTTCTTATGAAATTATATTTCAACCCCAAAACATATTTCAATATTTCTATTTTAGTTTCTTCACTATAGAAATAATAGGGACTCTAGTAAAAATAGTAAAAGTTTTATAAAGCTGAAATATAATTTTATAAAAATTTGGGTCTTTATCTACAATTTTAGGGTGCAGGCCACCCCTAGCACCCCGCCTCCGCCCCTGGGTAATAACACTTGCTAATTAATTATTCACCGTCAAGGAATCCAAAACTAAAAAATAAATTATTATTATTATTCCCCGACACGATGTCTGTACTTTGCAATATATATAATATAATATTTTCAATTACTCTATTCATATATTCTTTGCTTTTTTTACTGACAGTATATTCTTTTCTTGTTTGCTTGTAAACTCGATAATTTAAATTTGTATAAATTGTCTCTTTCATCACTTGGCAAATATTACTTCTAGTGTACTGTTGGAATTTTCAGACGCATGTGAGGATTCTCCTTTTTCCAATTGTATAGTTTCTTTAATTTTCTTGAGAATTTATTAAAGTATATTATCTTTTTTCACATTTTGGATCACCTTTCCTTTTATTCACTTGTGAACTACTACTTCCTCTATTTAATAGTATTATCTTTAATTTTATCTCATTTATCCTCATTGGAACGATAAAGAAATGAACCAAGCAAATGTTTAAATAATAATAAAAGAAAATATGCATTGATTGATATGATAAACCACCCGTCCCCAAAAAAAATAGCAGAAATTTGAATATCCAAAAACTCACTTAGACACAAAACTCTTATAGAGAAACATGATCAAATTAAAAGATAAAAAAGAGAGTTATGATTTGATTACTTCACTTATATTTAATAAATAAAATAGTTTTATCTTTCTCGTCGAGATGGTGCAAATATTATATATAGAGAGAGATCTAGAGAGAGTAACTAATAATTAATTTCTACTATTGATTGGGTCTATACACACACCACCACCAAGTCTCAAACTCTTACGAACTGTTTCAGCCTGTTAGGTCAAAAAACTCTCGTGAATCATAATAAATTAAAGCTAAAGATATTGCTTTCCTGATTAAAAAAAAAAACACTCTATATATATATATATATATATATATATCCGGTCCACAATATAAGTCATTTGGAGAGTAATTAATACTTATTTATCAATTTTATCCATGTAGTTAATGTTTAAATATAACTTTTTTTATGTTATCTCTCATTTGAAACCCAAATTAAACATGGGTAAAGATGGAAAAAAAATCAATTTAAGTTATATTTAATGAGTGAATTACCATTTCTTAATTCAGATGGATTAATTGAAGTGTCTTATATTATGGACTGAAAAAGAGTACCAATAGTAGTTGAAGATGAACCAACCCACTTTCCAATTACCACTGAGAGGCTTTTGCCTAATTTTTAGAAGTCTCTTATAGCTTTAGGTCAAAAACATTATATGAACAATGACTTGTAAGAAAAGCTTAGTAGTTAACTTATCATAAAGCTAAGCAAGTTCTTAAGCTTTTCTTTTTAATTTTTCATATGCATGCATGTTTGGATTAGCATGTAAAGCTAAAGCTACCACAAATCAGAGTTGGTAATTAACTTTTGGTAAAAAGATAATTCTATGTTGTTATTTTTTTATATCTAACCTAAATTATAGCTTTATATGTGGTTAATTAATATAAGCAAAAAAGTAATTAACCCAAATATAAAGAAAATTATGCCAACTAAGTCTATGGTCTCTCAGACTTTGGTCTGGATCATCTAAAGATATTTATAAACAGATTAAAAAGAGATCAACGGACAATGATTAAGGAACAAGAATGCTTGCTTAATTATAATATATATTAATTAATGGGAAAAATACTCCTCATGTTGTAGGAGAAGTGTATTTTCATGTCACACACACATGAAAAATGGTGGGACCTACATATACATATAATTAGCATTATATATATATGTGTGTGGGTTCCACCATTTCATGTGTGTGTAGGAATTTTATTCTCTTCTTATACAACATGAGAAATTTAAACCCTTTAATTAATATCCTTTCTAATTAGTTTGATTCAGAAACTTGAATCCTCTTAATTAAATAGATAATGATGAATATCGAAAATAAATATATTAACTATACAGTTTATTATTTACTCACGTCAAAAAATTTAAATATTTGATTATGTGATGTTGCCAAAATTGAAGTGGACAAGGAGCGGAAAATAATTGCGAAAGCAAAATAAAAAGATATAAAATAAATAAAGGGTGGTTGTCATGCTTGCATGCATGCCCACACACATATAGGGAGAGATTAATTTATGTGCCATTATAATTATAATTATTATTATTGAAAATTAAATTAATTTGAAAATATATAATGCCGTGTGAGTGCATGACAAGAACAGGGAACACTGCACGTTGTAAGAGAGATGAAAGATTCAGTTTCCGCGTTTAAAATTTGACTAAGACCTTCCACCAAATCCCCACAAATTAAAGTCAATGTGCTTAACTAACCCCCCTCACATATTTCATTTTTAGTGGCTTCAAAGTAAGAATTACAATTCCATAAATATGTGAGTTAGAGTTGAAATATATTATTCTTTTGTATATCAATATAAATATATATATTTCTTTTAAATTTTGGACAAATTACATTACAAAAAAACTTCAAATTACCCACAGAATTCTTGATGGAAAAAATTTTTCGGAAATTATCGATGTAATTCCGTAGGTAATTGAATTTCTGACGGAAAACGTTCATCGTGAGAAAAAACCATGACATAGAAGACATTACCCACAAAATTTTGTGGGGAATTTCAATTACCAATAGAATTTTGTGGGTAATTTTCGTCAATAATAATTACCCACAAAATTTTGTCGGTAATTTCCAACGGATTTTTTTGTCGATAATTCTGAGGGTAATCTGAAATTTTTTTATAATGTTAAAACAAATATCAAGAGAACTAATCATGCATTCATGAATAAATACAAATGAGGTCAGTTGTTCCCCAGTTGCTTTCATTATTTTAAGACACGTACACATGTGAAGAACTAATGATGGAAACATCATCGATATTTCTCTTTTTTTTTAAAAAAAAAAAAAAAAAAACTCCTGTACAATGCACTAATCATGATCTCTTGAAATATACGCAAGAATTAAATGTCATTAATCAAAATATATATAGTCGGTGAAGATTTTCATTTAATAATTGATATTGGAGCAATTTTATTTCATTTTTTCAGATATTGCTTTTGACCCAACCCGTAGCTAGTGAGTAAATATAGAAAAATGTCAATGAAATCTTCACTCTTTCATATTCTTTATTTTTCTTTTTTTTATTTGATGAGGAGTCTCATTATCAAAATTTAGAAGGTAAAAAATTCTCATATATTTTAATAAATACGCTTCCCAAGATTTGAAATTATATTGTCCTCTTTATAGAGGTGAGATCCTTGCTATCTCAACTAGCAATTTACTAGTAAATCTTCATTCTTTCATATTCTGTTTTTCTTTTTTTATTTGATGAAGAGTTTCTTTCTTGAAACATAGAGGATAAAAAATTCTCACATATTTTAACAAATACGTTTCCTAAGATTCAAAATTTTATTATTCTTCTTATAGGAGTGAAGTCTTTTCCATTTCAACCAAGGATTTATTTATTGGTAAATCTTCGTTCTTTTCTATTATAGATTTATAGTGGGGGTTGGTACGGTATAGATTTGCTTTTTAATTTTTATGGTATTTTATGTGATATAATTATCTATTATATAGTGTCATAGGCTAGACCAAATTCAAGTACGTACTGGCTAGACTTCAAATGAGGAATAGCTCTTAAAATTTTTAGAATGAAGGCGATCTTAATGTAATACTACCTCCGTTTTTAATTATAAGAGTTGGTTGACTTTTTTTGGAAATATTAAGGAAATTTAAATAAGTTATTTGATCATTTTAGTAGTTGTGTTTTCTTAGATTTATATATTAATTTATTAGTCAAACTATTTAGTTTGAAGAAAAAAATAAAAAATAAAAATACTCTAAGCTAATTATTAGCTTCCTTAATCTCTCCAAAAAATTCAACTAATTTTATAATTAAGATTGGAAGAAGTAATAAATTATGACTTTACTTTGTGAAATATTATTGCTTTTCGGATATTAAAAAATTAAAACTTGTCTGAAATTTGATGTATTTTTTAAACTGAGAACATCATTTGGCCAAAAACTATAAGCCGTGTTCAGCCTTTTTTCTTGAGAGTGAATTTGATGTTTCTAAATGGAATTTTAAACAGTCAGATATGTGTGTGTGTGTGTGTATTGGGGGTGGGGGGGGGGGGATTTAAACTACACCAAACAGTTGTTTGCCCTGAAAATTCTATTTGTTATGAGAAATTTGTCTATAAAAATATATTAATTCAAGTTAGCCTGTTACCGAAAAAACAATTATACTTTTCTCTTGTGTTTGTATTTTTATTTTTCAAGTATCTCAAAATGTGGAAAAAATCATATTGTAATATTTTGAGAATATTATATTGTTGAAAAAAGATAATCAATTATTGGACTATGTACAGGTATGGAAAGTTTCTCTGCCAAGTTAAAAAGATAGTTTCATGTGTATTTATTTATGTATGTATAAGAGTAGATGGAGGAGTATAAATGAGATCACATGGGGTATGGAGTGTTGGGAGACTCAATGTAATCAATATGTTCATGGAACAAAAGTGAAGGTAGGCGAAAAATAAAAGCAACAACATACACCTACCTTGAGCTTCATTATTGAAATGTAAAAATAATATAGGTAGCTAGAATCAAAAAGCTCCTGATTGATGTGTTAAGTGGCCTTACTTTCGTAAGAAAGAGAATACAAGTTCAAATTTTAGGAAATATACTTATTGGGAGAAACGAAAACCTTTTATATTCTAAACTTTAGAAGAAGAAACAAAATAATATAGATACAAAGAAACATTGGAAGAAGAGATGAATTTAAAAGAGGATCTGATTAGTAGTGTGCTTTACAGGAACTAGTTTCCCTACCTATCCAGGAGAGCTTTTCCAAATTTGGACCGTCTAGATCAAATCAGGACAGTCCATATTTAATTTTTTTAACTGTCATTTTTAAATGAAAAAAATCATTTTTTTAAAAATATGTTAGTTGAAAAATTATCTTTATTTTAGATTTTCTACCCATTAAAACAATTAGTTTTTTTTTTTAAAAAAATAAAAATAAATCTGGACTGTCCAAATCCCATATGGACGGTTCAGATAGGAAGAGCTCTCCCTACCTATCCCAAAGATAGATAGGGAAACTAATTCCGTGTTTTACATACATAGATACCTTTAGTTTAAAGAGCACTAATAGATTGTCTTTAGATAAGATCCTTATATCATCTCGAATTTCAAGTCAACTTCAACTGACTAAGATTTGCCCCTCACTCTCTCTCTTTCTGTTTTTCTTTAATGCAGAGTGGTGATGCGACTATTGAGCCAAAGCAAAGGAAATATGATGAATTATTATGAGAATGTGATAATTAAGCACGTGATAGAGAGACAAAAGCAACAGCTTAATTGGGTTAGGAACTTGGGAGTGTGATGTAATGTAACCAACACTCCATCCAGTATCAACGTGGTGGGGATAGTCCATGTCCTTTTCAAGAATTCAGCTCACAAATTATTAATATTAGTAATTTACATTAGTAAATCTCCAACATTATTTTTATTATACTAAATTCTTACATTTTAAAAGTTGACCCCCGTCTAAAACTAAAAGTTTGTTTTTGGGGTGAAAGTGTAAATTTAATAATAAACAATTTTATTATGAACATCCATAAAAACTATATATTTTCCATGCAAAAAGTAGATATAAATAACTTTTTTGGGAGCGGATATAACAACGTCATTAAGGATACTTAATTTTCATTACTTTTTGTATTGCGGGTCCCACCAGTCTTTTTTATATTATTTTAATATTTTTCAACAGGAAAATATCACGGAGAGCTCATGCAATTTTTTTTTTTTTTTTCAGTTAACCCCCAAAAGATTATGAAATTTCATGACACTCTCTTGACTCAAAATGAAATTAAGTTTTGTGAATCCTTATAACGAAATTGTTCATTAATGAATTTACATATTTGACCTTGTTTTTAATGAAGATTGGAGCCTCAAGAAACAACTTTTCAATCGTAATATATAGTATAATACATGATAAGTATGTATGTAGAGTTTTGTCAAGCTCCAAATGTAAAATGAAGTATACACAGATATTAATGGTTTACGTCCTCCGGATATGTATAAAAAATAAGTTGAGTGTTGATAGTGCATAATAATAACCTCCCCAACACAAGTGTACCTCTCCCATTTTAAGTTCTCACTTCTTCTTTTTTGGGGCAAAAATTGAATATTCAGGGTGTTATTTCTTGTATTTCAAAAATTTTATTTTTTTGTTTGTATCTCAAATATTTTCTGATATCATTCATGGCTGTTTATCTGAGATCATTCGATCAGTATTGAAGTGAGCATCAATTATCAGTTCAAGTGGCATGTGGATATGGTCCAGCAGGTATGTGAAAGTGAAAGCTCAGATTGTGATGGCAATTGGCAAGTGCACCTAAAATTTAAAAACAAAGACACTCTTTACTATTTTTGTTGTGCTCTTAATAAGGCGTAGTTAAATATAAGGCATAATATGATTTTTTTATATTAGATTAATGATCAAATTAATTAGTTTGGAAAAAGTTATTTAATCATATTATATAATTTGTTATATATTATTAGATTATATATTAGTTTATTAGTCAAATTAATCATTTTTTGGAAAAAAATATATATTTTAAAGTAATTTAATTAGTTTTTTTCAATTTTATGCCGCTTGATCATTAAAGAGGATAAAAAATCAATTTTATCTTATATTTAAAATCAAATAAAGTAATAAGAGGGCTTCGATTCGGTACAGCGTCATCTAAACTGTTATGCTGCTCCCTCAGGAACTCCGCTCTACAATACCACACCACATGATAGTGTTTATATGTACACTACTTCTTATAGAAATTACAAATTTTGAAAATTTATAAATTAAATCTCAAATATATATATTAATATATAAATTAAAAATTATAAGAAGTTCGCTTTTTATAAATGAAAAAATTATGTTAATACAGTATTTTTATTGTTTAATCTTTTGTCGCCTATTATTTGTCTGCATATATTTTGTGTGTGCATATTTTAACAAAAATAAAGAATAAAAAACAAGGACTATATTCCCCAAAAAAACTGGTAATACGAAGATATTAAAAGAAGTACGCTGATGTCGGTGAAAATTTGTAATGAGGCCCCCAATACCGTACAAGGGCCTCTTCTCCAGGGACCGTGCCGCAAACTTTTATTACAGCATTATGTCTTTAAGGGAATCAGTTGGGTATTAGGCGAACTTGCCGCCCAACATCGGTATAACTTAGGAGAAAGGAGATTTCGTCCCCTGTCTTTAATCGTAGGTGAATCTAACCCTTTCCTAAAATTTTTATTTATAAAAAAAAAGGGAATTAGTTGGGAGTTGTTCCATCGTTGATGATGGGATTTGGACAGTATAAATTTATTTATTTTTAAAAAATTATTTTAATAGTTAAAGAATCTAAAATAAAATAATATTTCAACTATATTTTTTAAAAATGATTTTTTATTTAAAAATTGCAGTTAAAAAAATTAAATTTGAACAATCGAGATCTTATCTGGACGGTTCAGATGGGGGAAGAGCTCTCCCTATTCAAGATGAGTAGGAAAACTAGTTGCTTACTATAGTTAAGTGGTTAAGTTAAGAATAGTTGTATTAGAAATTTTAAGTGTTTAAATTAAGATTCTAAACAATATTTATGTACAGCTTTAAAGTTCTTTTTTTTTTTTTTTAAATTTTAAAATTTAAAATAATTTTAAGTTTATATCTTGTAATAAAAACATAAATTCTAAAACGTAAGTTATTGGATTTCTATATCTTGTAATAATAAGTTGTACTATATTATATAGCCGCCAATAAATAAAGTGGTTGAGTGTCTAAATTAATTTGTACTGCCATATAAACATTATTTATATATTATACATGCGCTTCAATTATTGTAAAAGCCCCATCTACCTACATTTGCCCACTTACAACAATTTATTCAATGTCAGAACATGAATTATATTTTATATTTTATTTATTAAATTTTTTCCTATATAAATATAAAATTATTTGATACTCTTATTAAGTACATTTGATGAATTCACATTCCATTTTATTCAGGATCACTTATCGGTATGTTTAGTCTAAATAACAAAAAATTAAGTTCAGCATCATTTTTTTTTATTTACAAAATAATCTAAAATTCTCTCAAATTTTGTATATTAAAGAGTTCAATGATTTTATGGAGAAGGAGTTGGTTCAAGAGGTCCATATGATGATACTTGAATTTATTGGGTTCTTTCCTTTATGGGGACTAAAAAACATAGAAGGGATATGGGTTTTTAAAAAAGACAAATATATATGATCTATTTTAATAAGTAATGAAAAATATGGGTTGTATGATGTCATCCACTCATCCCTCTCTTTTAATTATATTATTATTTAGTGTTTCTCCATTACCACTGGAGATTTATCTACCGCGACTCCTAAAACTATCGTTTTGAATTAATTAAGGGTGTGTTTATAATTTTAAGTGAATTAATGAAGGGTGTTTTACCAAATTTATATGATAAAAAAGAAACAAAATTACGTAAACACCCTTCATTAATCCAAAACGACAGTTTTGGGAAGTGTGGAGATAACTTATCTCCGGACGGGAGAAATCTTTTACCCTTATTATTTTCATGTTGTCCTCTTTTTTGTTTTGTTACTATTTAAATTTAAAATTTTATTTATATAAATATATTTTAGAGTAAGAAATTCAAAGAGACTATTATTTATTCTTTATTTCCACGGGAAAAAAAATATAATCAGCGAAATAAAGGAAAAAAACGACAAAATAAGAAAGCCAAAGCCAAATTTTCTTTACCAAAAATTGGAAGGAAACGTTAGAAGTTGAGAACTGAAACATAGAAAAATTGACAAAAGGACGAAATTGCCCTGAAAATGCGGCAAAAATGGTGAGTGGAGATGGGGACTGGTGAAAGACAAAGGTCCTTAGATAAAGGAACGTTTGAATACAATTCCAACCGAATGGTCCAAATGCATAAAGCCTTTATTTTCTTTGGATCTGCTTTAAGGGCCAATTTTGTTGTTGAAACATGATTTAAAAACAAAATGGACCTTTATCAAAACAAAAAAACAAAATGGACCTTGAAGGTCAATATTGAAAGAGACCATTGGACCTAAAAGCCCTCCCCCTCCAATAGCATCCTATTCTTTTTCTTTCTTTCTTTCCGAAAAAAAAGCAGTGTCTATAGAATCTTTTTTCTCTCTTTCAAAATGCTTATTCCCTCTACTTATTGTTATAGATAATATGCAATGATTTATTATTCTAAACTCCAGAGCGACCAAAGAACTTTCAATGTAAAATTTGACTTCCCACTTTCAACATATATATATCCAATTACTGGCTGTGTATTTTACTGAGTATATAGAATATAAATTATTGATTAAAAATCAGTATAATTGCAAGTAGTTGCTTTCAGTGTGCTCACCTTTTAACATGGGAAAAGCACCAAAATACAATTTTTTAACAAAAAATGTACCAAACAAAAGCAGTTTTGAAAAGAATTACCGAACTAACGTTGTTTTGGGGCAGTGGCGTCGCGTGGTACAACGTCACTATTAGTGGCGTCAGACTGTCTGACGTGACTGGTAGTCACGTCAGATAGTCTGACGGGACGCCACATTTAGTGGCGTCCACACTTAGTGGCGTCAACATTGTGTGGCGTGACATTATAAATGGACGCCACTTTAAAAAAGTGGCGACCATTTAATTAAACAAATATATATAATTATATTTAAAATTATAAATAATAAAAAGAATAAATAATAATTTTAATTAGAATTATTATTTATAATTTTAAATATAATTTTTTTAATAAATGGACGCCACTTTAAAAAAGTTGCGTCCATTATATATAATGCCACGCCTCACATCCCATCAGACTGTCTGACGTGACTACAAGTGGCGTCAGACTGTTTGATGCCACTAATAGTGACGTTGTACCGCGTGACGCCACTGCCCCAAAACAACGTTAATTCAGTAATTCTTTTCAAAACTGCTTTAGTTTGGTACATTTTTTGTTAAAAAATTGTACTTTGGTGCTTTTTCCTTTTAACACAGTTGCTTGAAATTTAAGCACAAGCAACTTTGATGCTATGCCCTATAATACTCATGATCAAGATCAGGCCAAGACACGTGCTAACTTCCATAACAAATTCATTCAGAATTAAAATATATTAGGACCCCAAATCTGCGAGGATCTCATGATATACATGGATAGTTTCTTATGATCTTTTATTACACCACCACCTCAGGTTATCAGATATTATTCAAGATTCTTTGGATTTTACTTGTTCATATATGAAGGTCACGGACTCACAGGGAGTTCAATAACAGACACTGGTAGCTGAACTAGGACCAGTATCCTTCACTGAAAGTGAGTTAAGCACCATTCCTTCTGCAGCACAGAGATTACCTCTAGTATCATTGAGATTGCCGGGATTATAGCTTGCCATCTTTATGGCTGTCTCGGTTTTTGCTACTCTTTCTGTTTTGGCTACTGCCTTCAGCCGGATACGCTCAGCTCGCGAGCCGATAATCTGACCGAGGATAGAGGCTCCAATTGTCAATGCCATTGCTGATTTAGGCATCAGGACTGACTTCCGAAGCATGGCTATGAAGGGAACAGCTGCGTGCACTGCGGCAAACCATGACAGCGAGAACTTCTTTGTGTGCTCCCTCCATACACCCAAAGGGACATTAACTGCCATCCCCAGTGCTGCAATGGCAAGCATTTTTGCAGGAAGTGGCTGAGGACGTAAGTTTTTAACAAAGGCTGTACGAGCAAGAGCCGCCCTGGCAGCAACAACTGCCGGCGGGCATTTAAACTTCATGCTGGGCGGTGGCTGGAAAGCTGACGCGACAAGGGGGAGGACATTACTTACAGCTCTATAAGACTTGGCAATTGGGCAATTGCCCTTTTCTAACCATTCATTTCCAAACGCCTCATGCTTTGATGAATCTTCTTTCTGGAGGATGTTCAGCATGAGAAAGTAAAAGCTATGTAAAGTTCATGCCACATCTTAAAGTTAATTAAATCAATTCATGCTTGGTTAGTAATCAAAATAAAGGATTTCAAGAAGAAAATTGAAACCTTGCCCTATGAATCATTTCTAATCAAATGGGCTTAGTTAAGAATGTTCAGCAAATATCTTGTAAAGATTAGAGCTAAGGCAAAGAAGGCAGTAGCAATTTTTCATATCTATGTCACTGCAGATTAAGTATGGGATTTAGATACTCTCAAGCTCCTGACATTTAACGCTCTATATAAGGCGTATCACTCATGTTGAGGTGTCAGAGATACAATGGACTTTTCTATTTGCTGAACATATTTCTTAGTAGTAAAATAACCAGATCAATAGGAAAACAAATACTTACATGAGATGAGTTATCCCTTTCGTTTGATGATTCAGACTTCTTTTGCTTCTTCCACTTGTCAGAAAAATTACCAAAACTGAAAGGGCCACCTAGGCCAAAGGCAGAAAGACTTATGGTAGCAGCTTTTGCTGCTAAAGGATTGAAAGGAGGCAGGGAATCAGGCTCTTTGATATCAGTAAGGGGAATGACTCCATCTTTTCCATGAAAGAGCTTAAATGCCAAGCCAAAATTGGGACCATCTTCAAATATAGGACCATCGGCTCTGCGCACCTGAGCACGAGAATAGAAACACATTTAGCTTAAAACATTGACCCAAATTGAAATTTAAATATTATTAGTAGTTCAGTACAGAGAGGAGATCAAGTTGTTTAGAGCCTAGTTAAGAGGGCAGAGGTCACTGAGCTTATTGAGCGAGATCTCTTAGTCCGAGATTTGGTTTTTGACCGAGCTCAAATACGTAGTTCGATCCATATAGCCGACCCCATCTAGTGGGATAAAGGCTTTGTTGTTGGTGGTGGAAATGGCATGGAGATGAGTAACTTACAGGAAAGGAAATACTTGCTGCAGAAAAGGAGAAGTTTGTAGGTTTGTTGATGTTCCTCAAAAAGGGGCACTTTTGGATGTCTTTTACATCAAATGGGCACTCAGATCTATCCTCAGCTATTCCCTTGAATAAGAAGTCCATTGTCTCCTCTTGTGAAAGCAGTTACTTTTAGAAACAAGGAAAAAATTGAAGATAAGCCACGAATCTTTAATCTTTAATATAGCAGAATAAAGACATCATATAAAAAGCTACAACATATTATCAATGCCAGGAACAAAAATCGCATAAATCAGTATTGCATGAAAAATCAAGCAGCTACGAAGGAACCAAATTGAAAAACAATTTAGTAACAACATCGCACATAAGGTTGCCAAAACATACGATCAACAAATTCAACAAGGAAAAAACAGAGCTATCGAAATCTGGAAGTTAGATCAATGTCAGCCCTAACACTCTAATTCATTTTATCACGATAATCTACCACACAAAAAACAAGCAGAATTAAAACAAGAAAGCAACAGAAAATCAAAAAGTGAAAGGCATTTGGTTAAAAAGAGCGTACCGGAGCCTTTCTTCTCGGCCGGCGAACGAAGTTGAGAGAACCTGAGGACGTGTGGCTGCCACAGACACCGAACACGCGCGAACCAGAACTTGCTTTTTGGAAGGAAAAGGATAAAACAAAAACTTAACTAAATTACAGTATCTGATTGTATTTCCACGAGGACATGACTTTTAATAGCAGATAGAGATCAAATACCGATTTTTCAAGTATTTTAATTTTGTTAACTAATTTATTTGACATTTCTATGGTGACATTTTCTAGAAAATAATATTATAAGAAAGTTCTGGAATGTGTATATACGTTGGGAAAAAATAGGAAAAATTACATCTAGGTCTCAAGGACCATAAAAAATAGTAAAAAAGTCTCAATAGAAATTCACTAATAAAAAAAGTCTCTATAAGCTTTTTTAATATTATTTGTATGGAAACAAAATCCAGGGTTTTTAAATTTTATTGTGAATGTGTATACGTTGGGAAAAAAATAGGAAAAATTACACTAGGTCTGTTGTAAATATAGAAATTCACATATCAAAAAAGTCTCTTATAAACTTTTTTAATATTATTTGTAAACAAAATATAGGTTTTTAAATTTTATTTTAAATGTTGTTGTAAATATAAGATTTCTGTTGTCATTTTAAATATAAATATCTTTTTCTGTTGTAAATAATCTTTTTAAATGACGTTTAGGGACTTGAATTTGAAACAAAATCCGGGTATTTAAATGTTGTTGTAAATATGACACTTTCCGTTGTGAATGGTCAAATTTTTAAATTTTGTTGTAAATATAACATTTTTCGTTGTAAATATGGATTTCCTGTTGTTAATACAAACAATATCAAAAAAGTCCCTATGGACTTCTTTATAATTTGGTGATTTCAAAGGACTTCATCGTATTTATTTCTGGTCCTTGGGACCTGCACGTAACTTTCCCAAAAAAATATGTGAATGTATATTCATTCAATAATATATTACTTGGTCCAAAAAGAAAATGTTACAGGTGATTCATGTACATGTATTGATGAATATTGAAAGAGTGAGATGTATGTTCATTGGTTCATGTAGTAAGAAATAATGTATGTTGCTGACAAAAAAAGAAAAAGAAATGTATGTATTTAAATATTTATAGTTATAACTACATAGAATGAGATACATGTACCTGAAGGACTGGTTCAATGAACAAAAAGTTAATGGCACCTAGATTAGAAATAAGTTTGTTCAATGCATTAATTTATAGTGAGAATTTTTTACCAATTTTTTTTTTTAAAAAATATGAAGCTTTTAAATTTAGGTACTGTATTTTTTTACAAATTAGTGAACATAGTATCGTATGATAAAAATAATTTTTTTGGTCAATCATCATGTAATAATTTATTGGAAGCTGCTGAATTGATATGTGGTGAAATGGATGTAATTTTTCTGATTTAATTTTGATTAAGTAGTGCCTCTAAGTAATTTTTTTATTTGCAAACAAGAATTAGTTAAATAATTTTTCAATTCCTTGCATCACTTATCTTAAGTTAAATATTTATTAGCTGTTGTTTTATTTTATTTTGAATAACCATGAGACCAAAAGTGCGGTGGAAGAGCCAACAAGTTCGCTTGTAGGTTGTGTTAGACTGGAAAAGACACCTTGGAAGTTAATTTACATGGACAAGAATTTCATCTCATAGCAAATTTGAATACTCCCCAACTAACACATCTAACATCACTCATCCTTCTAATATTGAGGTACGAACCTTTTCCTTTAATTCTTATTTATTTTGAAGTAAATTATATGTTACAACCCGAAATATTTTTTACACATAGTATCTCAAATTAATTAATTTATAATCCTGCATTCAGAAATATTTTTCCTGTAACACCAATATCTTGAAATATTCTTTCAAAGTAGCACCTAATATCTGAAATATTTTTCAACACCCAATATCTTAAGTTAATAAATTTTTAATGCATTGAGTATTTTTCAAAAAAAAAAAATAAAAAAGAAAAAAAATTGGGGATGAGCACTACATGCTCATCTTTTGGATGAGCATGAATGTCGATTGGTTTCTAGACTATTAAATGTTTATCATAGTATTTCTATTAAGAAATACTTATAGGTTGACATGTCATCAGAACTCTATTTAATAAAAATACAATTTAATGATTTTACTCATGATTGACTGATGACTTCCAAAAAAACAATTCACATTTTATTTTGTTTTAAAAATAAACATATTAAATTTAAAATATAAAACAAGAATGATTATTCAATAGTTTTCTTAAAAAATGTGAATTATTTCCCATAAGTTTTTTGCTAATAAAAATTAAAATTACAAAAGTTGTTGTGTTTTCAATAAATAAAATTCAAATAACATAATACTTTTAGAGTACATGGGTGTACATTTTTGTTGGTCGGAATCTAATGTATAATTTTTTTCCCTTCTTATTTTTGTTCTTATCCTACCATTTACTTTGGATTAGAGCCAAAAAATTGAGCCGGCCCTTTTATATACCCTTCAAGAAGGTAAGGCTTGAGAATTAGAGAAGCAAAATGAAATTAGCGCACTTGTAGAGCGCCGAGAACTAAAAAAGCGGCCCGTTAGGCCCTTTTATTTTTTTTAAAAAAATTAATTAGGCTGTCTAGACTTAAGAGTTGAGAAGTGAGAAACCTAAAAATTTCAATTTCGGTCTCTCTTTCCTTTTTTTTTTCTTCGAAAATCTCACTCAGTACTACTAAAAGTGAAGAACAATTAAATGTCTTTGAAATTGATGATAGTGGCGAAGAAGATGATAATGATAGTTATCGTACTAATGTTGCTTAATGATATGGTTCTTATGTTTTATGTGAGTTTTTGTGGACAATAGTTTTTTTATTATTAAGAATTAGTGAATGTGTTTATTTGTTGGATGATTCGTGTTGTTTGGATATTAATGTTGACAATATTTATTTTATAAATTAGAACTTTAATTATTGTAATTTACTAATTATATTTTTTTTAAACGGAGGAAAATTAGTTAAAATTTGAAAAAGTAGCTTCCGGGCCTTGTAGGGCCCGCCCTAGCCCCTAGTCTTTCTTGAATGGCCATTTAAAAAACATATGTTTTTTTTTTACTCTGCAGGCCTATAGGGCGGCCCTGATTCTTAGCTTTATAAACTTGTTTTTCTTTTTAAATAAAATACTGTCTTTCATAAAAAAGGTGATTGGTATTCAGGATAATATTTAGGAAAAATCTCAAGAAAACACAACTTGAATTTCAAAATTTTAAATATGTAATTTCTTAATAAAACAAATTTTCAATTGTTTTACTATTATTGTTAATCTCATTATTGTTTCTGTCAATAAAATTTTAAAGTTCAAGTGATATTTTTTTAATCATTTTCTCTAATATTGACTTCCATAAAAATAAAATCATCAATGTAAATGTTTTTTAAGCTCCAATAAAATGAAGTGATGAATAAAAACGTGGTTAAGAATGGGCTCGAAGCCCACACATGACGTTACCAGGAATGAAATGAGAATCAAAGTTTGTAAGGAGGAAGGGAAAAAGAGGGAGGAGAGAGAAAACTCTCATCTTTATTAAATAGTCCATGGAATCTATTGTGATTCCAAACTCTGCCCTCCCATGGATCCCACTGGAGACTTGAAATATAATATTCCTTCCCTGCGAAACGGATTTCTAACTTCAACCTTTGACAGTTTGACGCCAAAAATAAATGAATAGATAAATAAATAAAATTTAGCCTCAGCTGTCGTGCGAGCCGAATTCTATTTGGGCTTCCTGTTCTTGTCAAAACTATCTTCCGGGCATATCAGTGACCACCGACCAGCGAAAGCCAAACACTCTTTGATTATAACTCCGATCACCGGAGGAATGATTCCGGTGACCGGCAAATGTGAGTGAGGGAGATCTTCCTACATCAATCAGATCACAAAAGAGTCCAAACCATTCCGAGATTTATGGATCACTCCCAGGTGGAGCCAAGGAAGAAGGTTATCCCATTTGTTATCCTAAGATGGGCTCTTGCAATCCTACTTCCCATTATTATCTTCTTGATACTTTCCTTTATGGTTGGGTTTTTACTGATATTAGGCTCGAATTTCTCGATCTCGAACCCTATTTCTCTGCCTTCCCGGTGCAAGATCGTATCTAGCAGTAAGTTCTCTTCCCTTCTAAGCTGTTAAATATTTTTATTGAGTCACATTTGATCCGAAGGTGGATTTCACAGCTTCAAATTACAGTAACTGCGGGGTTTGACTTGAGAATGGTAGTATTTCCTAACTTAAAAATTCCAGAACCTATCTCAAGAAGTTGTTCAGCTACCTTTGCTTGAATTTCTTATTTTCACTTGGAAGACCTCTTGGATCAGCATAACAAATTTAGACCTGTCGCGCGTAAAATATCTTTTTATTGTAACCTCACTAGTCACTACTCACTAGGTAGAAATTGGGATTGTCAAAAATTTTATGGTGGAAAGGGGAAGGTGTTTACGGTTGAAAAGCCATTTTTTCCGATTCTCCACTGCAGAATATATATATATATATTTATCAGATCCACTGCTGAATTTGAAATTTAGATTGCAAAGTTATTTTTGGTAATTTGAGGTGAAAGTGTCAAGATTAAGGAGCTCCTTAGGTCATGCCTAATTATAAAATGCATGATTGTAAATCAATGATCCATTGATTCTGCAGTAGGAACCTGAGATGTCTGTAAACCACATGAACATAGACAACTAGGTTTGGGTTAATTAGATATCAGGAATTTTATTTAAGGAAATTGATTATTATATCATTTCCCGCTGGATATAAAATTGAGCCTTGACAACTTCTGTAATCCCATGCCTAGGGCACACTCCTTTACATTTTGACCGGCATACAGATGTGGTTATTTTTTCATGGATCCTAAGGACTCATCACTTTTATCTTATTTTACATGTAATAATTTTTTTTTACAAACGCGGTTAGTTTATTATTTACCTAATTTAATTATATTAAGGAAGTTAGTTGAGTTAGTTAATATGACTTGTATTTTCTAAAACACCCTAGTTATATTTCTTAATTCCCCATTTTCTTTCCTCCTTAATTATTGTTAGGGTTATCAATAGGGATAATAAATTAGGAAAAAATTGACAAATATAAAAACTATGTCTTATCTTCCCCAAATATGTCTTATATTAAAGACCGGAGGAGTACATAATTTACTTTTCTTCTTTCTCTCTAAAGTGTTCCTTTTACTATTATTGTTTTGCAGGTATTGATATTAGGTCATCTAACATATGTGAACTTGACTTGTTTAATTATAAAGCTAAGAATTTGTTCCATCCTTTTGAAAGAAACAAATTTCACTGTCGTTATGATTACTATTGGGCTTCAGTTTTCAAGGTTAGCATCTCTTGCCTATTACATGTTTGCATCATTTGTATTCTTTATGATGTTTTGCGCCTTGTATTATGGTCCCTGTTGAGCAGAACTATAGAATTTTCTTACTGTCCAAGTTATGCAACTCCATATCTAATCCATGCTACTGTTAATGGAAACTTTTAATAATAGTACATGTGCGTGTACTCATACGCAGCCTTTCTATGTTTTATCCTCTAAAAATTGTGAACTGGTGATAAACACATCACACAGTAAGTTTTTTCACTTAACCTTTCAGGTGGAATATAAAAACCACTTTTCAAGTAGGACACGTATTGCATTATCAGAGGCTCCAGATGAGGCTCTTCCCCTTTATTGCAGGCCTAATTTTGGTGCGGCATTGTTGACCCAATATCAATTCAAGGTGCGGCTTACCGCTAGTGGTCTCAACCATTTTGTGTTTTTCATGCTGGACTTTATTGAATAGACATGTTTTTCTTGTTTTTGCATAATAATAGCTAGCAATTATATCCCGTCTATTTTCTCTTCCT
The DNA here is from genome assembly GCA_019022615.1 of Acacia melanoxylon. NCBI lineage: Eukaryota > Viridiplantae > Streptophyta > Magnoliopsida > Fabales > Fabaceae > Acacia > Acacia melanoxylon. Next base: position 1,914,055 of record JAFJYJ010000057.1, read on the forward strand.
CTTTTGTAAGGTCAATGAGTCTTATGACTGCTGGTACACATCTGGCATTTCCAAAGTGCGTTTATACCAAGATGACCTTTTCAGTTGTCTTGCAGATAAGCCATCTACTCTTGAGATGCTTAGACGGTATTTTGTTCTGTGAGTACTTTACTATTCCCTATCTTACCGAAATCTAGGTTTCTTAATATAAAATTACTGAGTGGCACCTGTGGGTTAAACTTTCTTAACATTATTTATAATTGCAATAAACTGTTAGTTGATTTGTTTTTTATGTAAATGCTTGAAGTCTTAAACTAAAACGTGGACCAGACCTAAAAAATCTTATAAGCTCTTAGTATCCAAAATGCAATTTTTGATGGAATATCAAATAGTAAAATATACTTGGTAAAAGATGGAGCTTATTTTTTTGTTAAAGAAATAGAATTAATCCACATGGATTACGTGAATTAGTCCTTGGTGAATGACATATCAACTTGTTGAAGGCCTAGTAGCATCCTGTAAAAAAGCAAGTGCTGCTATGTTTCTGAAATTTATACTATTTATGGACTTTGATATCAATATAATTATGTGAGTGAGTACTGAACTGTATATGTATGAGTTAAGTGTCATATAAGTTCAATATTCATATTTTATATCTTTGATTAGGACGATGGAGATGTTATATTCCTGGTTTACCAGGAGGGGAAGGGCCAACTATTGGAACTGGGAAACGATAACTGGAGTGATAACTGGATTTTCAAGTTCTTTGATCTCCATGACTATTTTAAGGTTCCTATATCTGCTACTGTCTGGACTGTGTCGATTTTGCGCAACAAGGATATTTTCTCGGCCTGCTGGTATTGCTCACATACGGCAAGCTTGTTTCCTTCTGGCTTACTGCTTCTTTGTGGCTTGGTTGGCAATTGAATACGGAAAGATGCTAGGCCTCTTGGATCTTGTTAGAGTTCCTGATTCTTGGCACTTGTTTTTGTGAAGTGCCGTGTCTTTTCTATTTGTGATGATATTATTTGGTTGCAGCTTGGACTATTCCTGTGTCATGATAACTGAGGAGTGGTTCTATTATGCCTCGTGTAAATATGAAGGAGGAAATAGAAGTCAGATACACTTAAATAGGAGTTTAAGACAGCAATACTACTGGATCAAGTATGGAGTTCGTTGAAATCAGTGGGAGGACTTTAGTGAAGGAGGGGCTTGAGTAGTTTGCAAAATGGGTTAGGTTTATACCTGTGTCGTTATGTACTAAAATAGAAATCTTGAAGTTTCTGATGTTGAAATATGGCATTGTAGTTTACCGAATTAATGGATGTTAGTTTCTTTTAAAGTTATAGTCGATAATGCATTCATACGTAGAGTTTATTTTCAGATAAAAGTTGCTAATTTATACGGAGCATTTTCGCTTCAAGGGCGTTGGGGTGGTCACAATGGGGAAATATTTTTATAGTGAAATCGTGATTCGTTTTTATTTGTATGGGCCTATAATGCTAAGTTATATATTGACAAGTGTATCATATAATGTCTATTGACAAGCATATTTATGTTAATTAAAACACCACCTATTGATAAGTGATAAGTGGATGTATTTATTTTAACAATTCATAGAGTGACGATTGACAAGTATTTACACCTAATCATATATTATTGCTTCTCTTTTCTTTTTTAATCAATGGAGTAATAAGGTAATTTCACATTCAGAACTTATATCACGTCTTTAAGGAATTTTTTATAGAAGAATCTATTATAAGACTTTTTTTTACTTTTTTACTTTTATTTTTCTCTTATCCTTTGAGACTTGAGTGCGATTTTTTCAAATATTCTTAATAGTGAAATCGTTATTCGAATCGACAGAGACAAGTCAGTGATTAATAAAATAGACTCCATTTTTGCAAGAGGACAGACAAGTCAAGGGAAGGAAAAAAAAAACGTCCGTGTGGTCTTGGGATTAAATTGCGATAATCGTGTGTTGCGCGTGCGCATTTTAATCTAAAAATAAGTTAATGTTATAAAACTAAAGATAACTTAAGGTAAATGAAGAAGAATAAGGACGAGAGTAATTCTAGAGAGAGAAAGTAGAGAGAGGAGTTCTCATTCAAGTGTGTTCGAATGTTTACTGATGAATGTCTCATTTATAGAAGGAAAATGGGTCTTTAAGTGTAATTATTCCACCTGGGTCATCATTTGTAATTTTCCCATTTTTCCAATGATTCAACGCGTCCGCATACCGCACCGAAAGTTGAAAACGCGTGAATGCACTGTGGGCCCCACATGAATAGTACGTATACATGAATAGTGAATACGTATACGTGAATGATAAATCCGTATACATGAACAAGAATCCGTATACATATAATATTGAGGATCAAGAGTCGATGGACATCCACATAATTAGTATATTCATAACACTCCCCCTTGGATGTCCATTTATGAATGTGCCTCGTTAAAAACTTTAACTAGGAAAAACCCAGTGGGATAAAAACCTAGCTAAAAAAAAAGTACATCATTCATTGATACACTTTCCAATCTTTGCGCTCATTAAAAACCTTTCTAGGAAAACCGGTGGGACAAAACCTAGAAAAGGGAAAAGAGTACGCGTGTATCGACTCCCTCTTGATGACATCGATTTTACTCCCCCTGATGACAATATCACTCTTTCTCTTTATGATGTCAATCATTGCTTCCAATGTCTTTATGTTGATAAAGAACTATATCTTGCTAATAAGCATGATACATTAATACTCTAATAGCACTAAGATCTGGTACTTCTGGACCAAGTAGTTCTTCAACAATTAGTTATCTTTTAAAGCTCTTTGAAGTTCCAATGATATTGATATCATCAATATAAACAGTAAATTGTAACAAATTCATTTCTATGTCTTTTTCATAAAGATGCATGGGCATATTGGGTTATTTTTGTATCCCGCCTCTCATCGATATTCTTTGAAACAATTATACCATATGCGCCCTAATAGCTTCGGCCAAGGGACGTATTTAACTTAATTGAGTATTATTCTTGAGAACTTGAATCGAGATGTTTCTAACTTCTTGAATCTTTCGATTTGTGCTTCCGGCACATTAAATCTTTCGAGGATATGTGCTTCGGCACCTTAAGTCCTTCCGGGACATGTGCTTCTAGCACCATGAGTCCTTCGGGGACTTTTCATATAAATATCACTATCAAGTGAATTATACAAATAGACAGTTACAATTTACAACATCCACTAGATGCAGACCAAGCCTTTCATTTACTGCTAGGCTTATCAAATAACAAAAGTATTTGCATCTACATATGTTTTTTAAAAATCAATGTCAGGTTTTTGTTTAAAACCTTGAACTACGTACCTTATATCTCGTGATTTCACCCTTTTCATTTCTTCTCGTACAAAAACTTATTTGTATCCAACTGGTTTTTCATCACTGGCCTTTCATCATCAGTTGTATAGACTGTAGGTCCAAATATTTTTCGTTTTGCCAATATTTTAATTCTGCAATAATGGCATCTTTCTATAGGGGCCAATACTTTCACTGTTGGCACTCACTAATGGATTGTGGCTCATGATCCTCATCATTATTCATTACATCATATGTTATATCGTAAGCAAAGATGTCGTCAACGTTGACTTCATTTCGGTCTCATCAGATTCTATTCATAACAATTTATTGAGATCTCATTATTTTCACATATTTCGTGTACCTTGGTCTCTTTCGGGACTTACAACATTCTCTTACGGAGATATCTCTACTGGAGATAATATCTCTTCAGGAGATGGCTCTTCCGGAGCTATTAATTTTTCTTGATTATTCTCAACTTTGATCATCTATATTCTTAGCTCCTTTTCTCTTTCGAGGATTTTTATCTTTGGAACCGATGGACCTACTACGCTTCAGGCGTACTATCAATTCATTTATCATAGGTTGTCCTTCAGGGACATCAATAGGAGCATTAGCAGCTGAGATATATGACTTTGTCACTTTCTTTGGGTTAGTAAATGCTTCTGGCATTCAATTAGCTAAATTCTGTAAATGAATTATCTTTTGAACTTCCAGTTCACATTGTTTTGTACGAGGATCAAAATGAGCCAATGATAATTCATTATAGCTTAATATATTTACCCAACTGCCTATTTTCTCCCCCTCATATTGGGAAAACAATGTCAAATCACAATTGACTAATCATCCAGTGTAAGTCTCCTAAATCCATTTATGTGCATTGTGGTGGATTTATAAGCATTGCACATTCAAAAACTTTCCGGATGGAATTGTCCGGTTCGTCCAAAAACCAATTTTACGGGAGAATTTTGTTGGCTTATATAAATCTTTGCAATATATAACATTAAATATACCAACATAGTATTATGTTCTCATAAGCATTAATCCAGCTTTTTATGAATGCTTTAATTCATGATTTCTGGATCGTATAATCTGGAAATAGCGCGCTTAATTTATTCAAACATTATTGCAACTTCAGGTTGCGTTCTTACAAACTTCTGGTTGTAATGGGCCCATATAAATCTGTTTGATATATTTCCAGAGATCTATTACCAATCATGATCTATGATATTCACATAGTCATTTTTTTTATTTGAGAACAAGCAAAGACATAATTATTCTTGAACAATATGTTGGTTATTGAAGAATCTTTGGTTCTTATATGACTCGAATGATCAAACAAGTCTTGTCAACAATACATTTATTTGGATAAGTAAACTTCGGTTTGATTGTAACATATATTTCAAACATTCATAATTTTTTTTTTTCAATTTCAATAACATATTGATCAAAATCCGACATGTATTTTGGGAGATCAAACTTTATGTAAGAACTATATAACTTTTCAAATATTAGCTCACATCTGTATTCTAACTCACACAACTCACACTTGTTTTTCTAGCAATCTCCCCCTCAAGTGTGAGTTATATAAACATACTTTCTTTATATTTGTATTTCAAAATCACTTTCAAATTCTTTAAACTTTGAAAGGAAAAATTTATGTTAATTCTTCAGGAATAAACATATAATATTGCATCACTAGTCTAATATGCTTCAATTAATTTATATATGCATAAAATATATGCAGTCTATCACATGTGAAGATATTCATATAGAATTACACAGATTTAGAGTCATACATATGATAATTTTCTAGCAAAAAATGTTCATGACAATAAATTTATGATATGTAATCATAATAAATGTAAATAATAATAACAACAAATTTTAACATCGTATTACCTTGTAGGTTTATTCTTTATGTTGAGTCTTGGCTTCAATAAATTTCTGTAGCTCATTTCCTCTTGAATATTTCACTGGTAGTAAACTTTTAGTTTACATTGGTAAAAAAAAAAATTGATTTGTATTAGCAACCTTTTTTATTTGCTACATTTGTAAACTTCTGGTTTACAATTCCAATCTCTTGATTATCTAAACTTTCTAGTTTTTCGCAAACTTCCAATTTGCATTATTATTTGTAAAACGGTTTACGGTAACATGTATTTTATACATGATATCTACTTCTATAACATCAGTAAAATATCATTGAAACTAAACTAATAATAAAACATATACTTTATAGTAAAATGCATTTTATACTGTCATATAGATATATAATCTAAACATTAGTTCCTCAAAATATGTTAATTAGTTTGCAGGACTATTAGCCTGTATACATATTATAACATAAATTTTTGCAATTTATTGTTTTCTGAACAATACTTTTCCAAAACTATTAAAATATGTATCATACAATATTCAAACATAAGCCTTCATGACCTTAATATTAAGGAATAAATACTAATTTTACCATGAAAATTTTGGTTTTGAAGCACCTAGCACGGATAAAAAGTATTCATAAAAATACCGTATTTATGAATAGTGTCGTGTCTATGAATAGTACCATACGACACTATTCATGAAATAGTGCCCGTATGTGGTCCCACCAGATTTTTTTCAACTCTTCACGTGAAAACGCGCGGGGGAAGAAATATTTGACGTGGGCCCCGAATGGTTACTATGCAAATAGTAAACAAACATTTTTTTCATAAACAAGGATCTCGTTTGTTTGTAATTTATAACAAAAATTTCTCCACTTCTGGTGGGAACTTAGATCAATTATGATCACAATAATAATGACAATACTCAGTCATATTTACATACATGTTCATGGCCATAATTCATTTCACGGGAATGAAGTTAAGCCAGTACAATATTCATAATTATTGTAACTCATTGTTTTGTTTGGCTACTGAGGTCAATGAAATTAATTCATAATATTTCTTAAGACCGCTTTCACAATATTGCTACTGCAGGAGCAAATTGAATACTGCCATTGCATCTATTAGAAGAACAACCATCTTCTGGTGGTTATACGATCCCTTTAATTTGTTCTAAAGAACAAGAAAATCTTTTAATGTCAAATATTTAACATGGATCTGACTTCACTTTAATTTACCTTTTGGCTTCAGGCCAAATATTCAACTTTATGGATCTAGATCTGGCTTCAGGCCAATTTATGTCTCCTTATGGCTACAAGCCAATTTGGTCTTTTTCAAATTTTTTCTACATAGCTGGATCCAAATTTTCGGTGGATACATGTGCATAATTCAAGATTATCAACATGACAGTTTAATAATATTATATATATATATATAAGCATGTATGCATCACCATTTCCTTCTTCGTTTTCATCCTTTTGTCAAAAGAAGAAATAATAATAATATAATTAAATAATTTGACTTATTGCTCCTTCAATAATATTTATAAATAATATAATATAAAACATGTGAGCCCAGATATAAATATTTCAATTCCCCACCTACTTCACGTTTTTGTTCCTCTTCAATTTGGTGCTCACATGTAATTCATTCAACGAACAACCCATAATGAAAAGAGAGGGGATATTAAAATATATATAGAGAACTAGGAAATGTAAACACCCATCCAAAGTCTTATAATTTATACTAGAAAATTGAAACAATATGTGCCATATAATAATAAATCAAAGAATATAAAATTAAAAACAATAAAATTAAAGATATAAAAATTAAACCTTTATGGCTTCGGGTCATTTATTTCTCATAATGAGAATTTATATGGCTTATGGCCATAAAATAAGAAATTAAAGTAATATGACTTTTGGTCATATAATTTTAAAAGAAAATGTAGTGTATGGCACTGCCATAGTCATATCATTTTAGAATAGAAAAATAGAGGTGCGCATGGCTTAACGGCCATAATATTAATAAAAGAATTTGAATAGAATAACATAACATTAAAAGTTAGTAATAATAACAAGTATAAATGTTATGTTAAAGTTAGTAACCTAGATTTCCGTAGGAGGTAGAACCATCCATGTAAGAGTTAAATTAACCAATTATAAAATGACAAATAAATTAAGTATTAAATAATAATAAATAAATGCTAGCATAAGAGTAAATACTTAAACATATAATAATAAATAAATGCTAGCATAAAAGTAAATGCTTAAACATAAATGTAGGAGGTAGAACCATCCATGTAGAAGTCAAATTAAAACAATAATAAAATGTTAGCAATAAAATTAAACTTTGGAAGAAGAACCATCCATATAGGAGGTAACAACAATATATATATTGTGTATAAGAATAAAATATTATGTAAAATAATTGGATCTAAAATGAATGGTAAATAATCTCCAATCTTAACCATGGAACCCGATGTTCAAAACAATCGGTAAAAGTATATCAATAATTCCATATAGTGGTTAAGATTATCCCAGTTGATATAATGAACATTTAGAAGAAGATGAGAAAATCATATCTCTCTTAGAGCTCGTCTTGATAACGTGTTATAAAACTAAAGATAACTTAAGGTAAATGAAGAAGAATAAGGACGAGTAATTCTAGAGAGAGAAAGTAGAGAGAGGAGTTCATTCAAGTGTGTTAGAATGTTTGATGAATGTCATTTATAGAAGGAAAATGGGTCTTTAAGTGTAATTATTCCACCGGGTCATCATTTGTAATTTTCCCATTTTTCCAATGATTCAACGCGTCTGCCATTGCACCGAAAGTTGAAAACGCGTGAAGCACTGTGGGCCCCACATGAATAGTACGTATACATGAATAGTGAATACGTATACGTGAACAGATAAATCCGTATACATGAACAAGAACATCGTATACATATAATATTGAGGATCAAGAGTCGATGGACATCCACATAATTAGTATATTCATAAAAGTTAACAAATTTTAAATATTAATTTCCATAAACTATTCCTTATTCAAATTTAAAAATGTTTACCAAATCGTATAAAATAAATCATTCTTTATGAAATCTTTGAACAATCTAAAAATCACTTATTATTTTTTAAGCTTAAACAAAGGAGCTCTTAATTCCAGAGTTTAAATTTCATCCGTGTTATGGATTGATATTTTGGGCCCAGGCATTATATGACCCAACAAGAGTACATCGCAATTAAAGCCTTCCTCAGGTCAATAAAACACTAATCTACCTATAATCTCGGCACTAATCTCGGTCGTGCAGATAGTGGAGCAGAGAATAGTAATGGAGAAGGTATTCGTTAGATAGTGGAGCACGTTACGAGCTTGGAGCCACCCCCAGCCACTAGAACAAAACCCTAAGTAATCTCTATAAATAGGAGATTACCCACCAGGTGCACACATCTTGTTCATATCCTTTTACTATACTGTTACACTGTACACACACCACTCCCTTTAGCTCATTGCTATTCTTATGTAGCACAGTAATCCGTCGATATCCTTTGGTGTCTTCCTCATAGGCACCATTGAATACTCACCTTCTCTTTGGTATCACTTATACACTTATTAGAGAGCACACAGATCCTATATGAATCAGATACTAACCCAGAGGTTAGACATTTATGTTCGTATAACTGAACAAATCATGCATGAGAGATGATGTCTGGTTCAAAGCACATCCCATGTTCTCACCTCAAACCCCTTTCACCCTAAATAAATACACATGGAACTAGCCCGCTAACAACAAATTTTTATTTCAATGCGGCAAAAACCAGGCTATTTTTTATGCACCATAAATTTATAATGCTACAACATGATAAATAATCAACATAGTCGACAACTTAAACAAGTGGTTCTCTATTCTTGAACAAATTTCTCCAAGACAAGTCTGAGAAAAGCTAGCATCTGTTACAGTTCATTACACCAACCGGCTTGGATAACCCAATGCTAGTAAATCTCATCATCAGGGATCTCAGGGTTGACGAACTTAGTCGGGTCTTTCAACATTTCTCCATACAGAGATGACACAACCCTTTCTGGTAAAGGCATCAGAGGAATGATGCTATCTCTGTCAATTACTCCATCAATTATTCCATATTCAACTCCTTCAATTGGAGACATGTACCGATCCTTGTCAATATCTTTCTCGACTTGTTCGAATGAGCGACCAGTAAATTCGGATATAATTCTAGTAACATTCTCTTTGCCGACCAAAGCCTCCCGAGCTTGAATTTCTACATCTAAGGCTTGTCCACTAGCACCTCCAATAGGTTGATGAATCATAATCCGTGCGTTGGGCATAGCGAGACGCTTGCCTTTTGTGCCACCACCAAGGATAATGGAAGCTGTTGATGCTGAAATGCCGAGTGCAACTGTGGAAACAGGGGCCCTCACAAGTTGTACCACGTCAAAGATGGCCATTGTAGCGCTGAAAAGATTATCAAACTCAAGTGTTATAAGGATGCCAACCAAGGGAGACAAAGAAACGCAACAAGAAAATCAACCAAGCAGACGAGCACCAATAAAAGAAAATTCTACCGGCCAATGGCTTTTCTGGCGCACGTAGCATCAGTCTAATGTCAAGGGTTCAATTTCTACCCACACCATGCCCAAAGAAGTATCAATGCTGATATGCTTATCAGGCACACAACATTACACAATATGCTGGATACAGTAATTTCTAGGATAAGAATAAGGTGCTATGATAAGTGTGCATGCAACACAAACAACAAATTAACACTGAAAAAATAACAAAAAATTCTTAAACAGGTATTTCAAATGCAAGATAAGATGTTCATATTAAGTCACTTTTAAAAATAAACAACAAATTAAAACTATATTTCTGAATTGAAATATCAATCTTCATCCTCCATTCACCTCACTAAAATGCCCCATAAGCTCTTCCAATTCCAACACATCTAGAGAATAATTTGCAACTTCTAAACCTCTAGCTCCATCATATATGGCTCCCATTGATCTCCATTATATCAGATCTTATTTTGTTTATTGAAAATACATTTCACACTTCCTTGATGGAAGCTGAAGATCGGCATCAAGGAAGCACTGATCCGCCAAAATATGAAACATTCAGTTCACAAATAAGGGGCATTCGTTAACGGCGCATAATATAGGAATTGGTACATGTGTAAAGTTCGAAATTCAATGTTTAGTAGAAATGAAAATTAAAAGATCAAATTCAAATCAAAGTTTTAACACCACCACTAGCAAAAACTTATCTCTTTTAAACCTAAATGACTACTACTGTTGAAAGTGAGACAATCATGGAAAAATGGAGGGCATGCTTGGTTTGGAAAGAGCCCTCAACCAAGGAGCCAGGGAGAAATTGTATGGAAAATTGTATGTTTTATTATGGTTATGTTTCATCATGGTTGTTCGTCAAACATTAGATTATTTCAATACACTGCAAGCATTACATTTTTCAGTGAAACTCCTAGTTATGATGCAGTAAGAGACACTTTGTTGCAAAAGGAGAGAGATGATGTTGAGAGGCCAGAGGTTAGTTAAAACAATACAAAATAGTGGGGCGAGAAGAAAATGAGTATAGTGACAAGATATGATGCACCGATACCTATACGGCGTTTTCGATACGTTGCCGATACGTGACATCGATACGTTACTTCAAAAATACTAATATTCCAATACGTCTTAATATTAAATAATATTTTTAATATAAACAGTATATTTCACATTAACAAAATATAATAAAAGAATTTACAAAGGGAAAACTGGAAAACTACACACAAGGGAAACACTGAAACATGGCATTCGCAAATAACAGCTCCAAAACCAGGAAATTCATCAACAAGTGGCTTAAAAATCAACCTGAAAACACCTGTGAATCCTATATCTTTGACCTGGGCAGAGATTATCAGATCAACATAATCACCACATCAGTTCAATACGTTACTTGGGCACAAATGACTAGTATCTAACATTTATAAAGCCATTATAGCCACAACTCGTGATTAGGGCATTTAACTACTCTTAAAAATCTGATTCGATTCGCCCTTCAGTTTTAAGAAAATTACAGAAATGACATTTGACCCATTTAACCAATATGATTTGCGTCTCCAACTCAAATTCGCGTTTCGGAAATGTTCCAATCCCAAAAATTAACGTTTCGGTGCATCATAGGTGACAAGCGGTAGTATCTGATAGAAATCTAAATTTTTTGAAACACAGGAATGGCCCAAGCCCCAAGGGAGTGACATAATGTAGCCAGGTACAAATAAGTCAGTGAAATAGGACAATGATGTGTAACTTGATGAGTTTAAAGAGTACCAGGGCAAATTCTACATAGCTACTCCCATAATACTTTCATATCAATGCTTCTTATATTCATATCTTTCTAAACTTCCACTGGCAAGAATTCAAAAGGCACCAAGATTCCCTTTTCCCCCGTCAATTTTCTCTTCATGGTCAATATTATTATAACTTATCTTATACAATTCCACCTTGTGTTACAGTTTATCTATCTCTAACTTGTCCAATCCTCAACAAGCAGACCACAGTTAAAGCAAAATGGCCACACAAACACACACACAGACAAACAACTAAAGCAAAATTTTACCTTAGACTGCCACCGGTCGAATTGATGAAGAGTCTGATATCTTTTTTGGGATTTTGTGCATCCAGAAGCAGCAGCTGACCGGTAATTGCATCAGCCACAACATCATCGATATCGCTACCCAAAAACACAATCCTCTCCCTAAGCAACAACCCCAACACATCAGATTCGGCCCCCCTCATGGCCGTAGCAGGCGTCTGAGTACAAGATGGTTTGAAAGTGTCATAGAAGTTTTCAGGTTGGGACACAAAATCTGGGGTTTTAGGGGATTCTGGTGAGGATGATAGCATACACCTGAGTGAAGTTCTCGAAGAATGGGGACGCAAGGGTATAGCGATTTGGGAATTGAACGCGGAAATTGACGGCTTTGAAGGAGAGAGGTGAATCCGGCGAGAGGTAAGCAAGGTTGAAGGGTGCGAACGAGAAATTGAAAGCAAATCCATGGCTGAACTATCTGAAACTAAATCCAGACGGAATTTATCGAACTACTGAGCTGGTTATTATCCCATAAGGGAAAAGGGAAAATGACATTTGGGACCTTCTTATACTCTACTACAATTAAAAACTAATATTATCTGCCAAAAAAATTGCCCTTTGTTCCATAAAAATAGATTGGCAAAAAAAACAAAAAAAGAGTGCTCCGTAATAAAATAAAATAAATAGAGGGACCTTTAAAAAAAACACAAAGCTATCATTTAGAAAAACTACAAAATAAGGAAATTTGATTACAAAAATCAAAAGAATATGAGAAGTTAAGTATATTTTGATATAAAAAAAATAATGATGAGGGATAACTATAAAAAAGCCCTATAAGAAGAAAGTAACTTCCCATGACTCCATTCCATTTTGGATTCTCTCATAATCTTTTTTTTTTCCTTTTTTTCTTAATATCTGATCTCCACCCTCGCATTTAAAAATATAGATGGTCCAAATTTAATATTTTATAAAACTATTATTTTAAATATGAATAAATAAATTTAAACTGTTAAATCATGATCTACACAATTGTTACTTATAATACAAACAAAATTAATAAAAAAAATAATTTATAAAACATTATTATCATTGTTTTAGAAAATATTAAATCTGAACCGTCCATTTTTTCATGTAAGGGTGGAAATGAGATTCTGAGAGGAAAATGAGAGAAGAGATTTTGAGGAAATCTGCTTCAGTGAGGACTTTTCAGTTATTACAATTTTTATAAAATAGCCAAAATGAAGAAAAGAGAATAGTAGTTTTCTTTCTGAGTTATAAAAACCCAAAATGTGTATTAAAATTAGTAAAGATCAAATAGATGATTTGGTAGAAATATAATATTTTAAAGTTTTGAACAACTTGAATATAAGTGGTAACAACTTAAAAATAATAATTAACAACTTGAGTATATAGTATATACCGTGACAATTTAGAGAGCTCAAGTTGTCAATCTCTATACCTAAGTTGTTAATTCATATACTTAAGTTATTAATTCTCAAACTTCAAAATCTCAAATTCTTATCAAATTACATGTTTGTCCTTTTATAATATAGTACTACCCAAATCCTTAGTAGAAGACCATGCCGACTTATTTCGAAAGGTTAAGGAAGCTAAATATATTACTTTAAAGTATTTTTATTCATCGTTTTTCTCCAAACTAACAATTTTGGTACATAATGTAATGATACACAACATATTTTTATAATTAAGTGATTTGTTTAGCTTCTTCAATTTCTCCAAAACTAATTAACTGATATTAAAAAGGGATAGGATATTATCACTATCAATTTTGGTCACTACCATCTTTTTCACGGTTAGATCAAAATCTCGATAAGAGAGAAAAATGATAAATGTGAGATTCTAATCTAATCGTGAAAAAAATGGTAATGATCAAAATTGGTAATGACAATATCCTATCTATATTAAAAATGAAAATAAATAAAATTTTATAATTTTTATAATTCAAATAATACTTTCTGTGCGATTTTCCTTTACCTTTCAACCGAACGCTATAAAACTAAAAGTAGGAGATCTATTTTATTTAATATGGCATTGTATAGGAACAATTCGTGGGAAATGACTTCAGTTCGTGGCGTCAAATTCTGCAACGTCGCCATCTCAGAATCAGATGAGTTTCGTTGCTTCATATCACCATCCGTTTCTGTTCCTAAAATATTCTCAGGTACAAAGCGATTCATATCAAATCTGTAAATGGATCAAACAAATGAAACAGAAAACCATGTAATGTAAATTCATCAATCAATCAATTCTATTAAAAAGAGAATAGAAACGGCTTATGAAGTTGCAGGTGGATGGGAGATGAACGATGATGGAGAAAAAGAGCGAGAATGAGAATTCATCAGGTGGTCGAGAGTTCAATGCAAATGGAAATCGAATGAATACTGCAGAAGTTGAAGCCAAACTTGACCAAGGAAATGTTGAAGCCGCTGAATCTGCATTGACAGAGGGCTTATCTATCACTTCTGAGGTATAGCTTCATCGAAATCCCTTATATTTTCGTTTCCCTTTTCAGAAATCAATAGCCAATCACAAGGAAATTGGCCTAACCAGCACTCAAATCTGTGACGCTGTGCGCTCACAAGCAATCCGAATCCCTTACATTCACGCAAACGAATATAGATTATATGGTGCATTGGAGAGGAATAACGAGAAGAAAATATGTTAAATATAATGATGAAATGTGGGTCCCTATGCAATCGTATTTTCTTGGATGTATGAATGTATGAATCAAGTTTTCGAACTACATCACCTGATCTGTTTGTTTCAATTGGCATTCTGTTATCAGGAAGCAAGAGTTCTTATCGGGAAGCTAGAGTATCAAAGAGGAAATTATGCAAGTGCTCTTTGTGTGTTTGATGGAGTTCATCTGCAAGCTGCCCTTCAGCAATTACAATCGCTAGTTTCAGACAAATCGTCGGCCAAGAAAGCACGGCCTCGCGCTGAATCACCTACCTCAATCCCTAGGCATGCTGCTAGTTTGATGCTTGAATCCATCTACTTCAAAGCAAAAACTCTACGAAAGGAGGGGAAAATATCTGGTATGAGATATAATTTTTAAGTAATTATCCCTTCATTGCTACGATTTTCTTTTTGTATATGTATATGTACATCCCTTAGAATTCTTTGTTTTAAATTTACCGTAAAATTTTAAGAAAGTGTGACAACAAAAGTAAAAAATGTGGATGAGATTCACTTTCTATATTTCCTCCCATTCTCTCTTTTCCATCTCCTCTCTTGAAATTTTTTCAGTAACTTTACGATCAAGAACTATAGAAAAATCTAGTTTTTTATGTCTTGCTTTTCTCCCCAGACGAAATGTGAATCCTCCAACCCCTCCAATATCCTTCTTCTCTTTTAATAAACTGTAATGCTTGTTCAGAAGCTACCGCTGAATGCAAAACTGTGCATGAGGGTATTGAGAAGGCCTTCAGTCAGGGTGTATCGGATATTCAATTGGACAACACCTTGCAAGAAGTAGTCAGTGACATTGTAGGACTTCTTCCAGAGCTTAAAAAGCAAGCAGGTAACTATCAAGAGGCATTGTCTGCTTATAGGCGTGCTCTTCAACTTCTGAGGCAATGGAACTTTGATACTGATGGCTGTGCTAGAGTTCAGAAAGGACTTGCCATGCTTTTGCTGTATGGTGGGTTCAAGGCTAGCCCACCCAAGGCAACTGATCAGCACGAGGGGTTTTATGTACCTAAAAACAATCTGGAAGAGGCAATTCTGCTTCTAATGCTTGCTGTGAGGAGACTTTGCATTGATAAGTCCAAGTGGGATCCTTCAGTGATGGAGCACCTGATTTTTGCACTTTCTGCATGTGGCCAAACTTCTGTTCTAGCAAAGCAACTTGAAGAGTTAATGCCTGGATTATATCATCGTATCGATCGTTGGAATCTTTTAGCTTTATGTCTCCAGGAAGCAGGACAAAACGAAAGTGCTTTGGATCTACTTAGGAAGTCTTTGCACAAACATGAGAGACCAAATGACATTAAATCATTGTTAGTAGCTGCCAGGATCTGCAGTGAGAAACCTTGTCTTGCTGCTGAGGGAGTGGGGTATGCTCAAAGGGCAATCAATAATGCTAAGGGCATAAACAAGCATTTGAAAGGTGTGGGTCTTAGAATGCTGGGACTTTGTCTTGGAAAGCAAGCTAAGGTTGCTTCCTCGGACTTTCAAAGGTCTAATCTTCAGTCTAAAGCTCTGAAATCGTTAGAAGGGGCGATGGAATTTGAACATAACAATTCTGATCTGATTTTTGAGCTGGGAGTTCACTATGCAGAACACAGAAATTTGACAACTGCTCTTCACTTTGCAAAGCAGTTCTTTGATGAAACAGGAGGATCTATATTGAAAGGTTGGAGATTGATTGCTCTGATTTTGTCTGCTCAACAACGATTAACGGATGCTGAAGAGATGATAAATCATGCTTTAGATGAGACCGCAATATGGGAGCAAGGGCCACTGCTTAGACTGAAAGCAAAGCTCAAGATTTTCCAATCACAACCCAAGCATGCTATTGAAACTTATCAAGACATCCTTACATTAATTCAAGCTCAGAAGAATTCCTATGGGCCTATGAAAATAAATACACAGGTAAAGTTATGCCATATGCTATCTTAACAGCGATAGATTGCATTTACTACTTTTTATACTTTTGTCATTTAAATTGTTTTAGCGGCTGAGTATATTTGTGATCTGGGAAGTGGATATCCTCTGAATCTGTTGTCATTTCAGCACTTTTAATTTCCTTTTCTGCAGGTCACTTTTTGTGTTTGCTGAGCCGTTTCCCAATTTTTGGTTAGGATAGTTGCAGAAGAAATATTTTTTTCCCCTTATAATTTTTGCGTATAGGAAAATGTTGGGTTATTTGTAGGAGATGAGTGATCTTCAAGAAGCTCAATTATAATTCTTTTAAAGCGAATACTTCAAAGCTGTCTCCATGGTTTTGGGAGAAAAGTAATCCCTAAGTCATAAGAAAATTTGTTTCATCTTGGAGCTTGCTTATAAAATCTGAATCAATTTTTTATTTTACTGTTATCTTTTATACTGAACAATTATACTAAGGAAGAAGAAAATAGGAGTTGTATTTCCCCAAGTGATACATGTATTCATCCTTTCATGTGATTCTTCATGTATAATTGCAAATTTTCAATTTAATATTTTCTTTGTTAATTCGTTTTAGGTTCAAGATGATGTGAAGGAAATCGATGTTTGGCATGGTCTGGCAAATTTATATGCAAGCCTTTCTCGTTGGGAGGATGCTGAAGTTTGTTTGCAAAAGGCCAGAGAATTTAAGGAGTACTCAGCAGAAACAGTGCACATTGAAGGCAAGAAACCTTAAGTGTGATATTCTAATCTAGCTTCTTGAGCTTAAGTTTTTTTCCCCCTTCTTTTTCCCTTCCATTTTTAATAAAATCACAACCTTACCTTTGGGGAGGCAGTACAGAGGCTTCAATGGTACTGGGAGATCACTTGTGCAGGAATATTAATGCCTGAATGAAGAGAACAGAAAATAAAATTATAGAAAAAAGTATTTTGAAGATTCAATAATAAATGTAACATTTATTTTTCTTTAGGCTTATTTAATTGAGATCTGGATTAAAAACGTATCAAAATGGAAATTTCACTTCTTTAATTTTCAATCCAAACATACAGGATGATTGGAGAGTTTCTTTGGACTGAGGAGAATAAAATAGGAGAAGGGCATAATGTTTATTTAAATTAAGATCAAAGAAAATTTCTGAATCAAAATATCTCTTTTCAAACATACTTTGGCCAAAAAAATCCATATACGGAAGGGTTTTGAAGCCACATTGTTGGAGGATGTGAAGGTATAACCAAACCCTTTAAGTAGCATGAAGAACCAGGCAATAATATTCTGAGTGTATGGAGACATTTAATACTTTCCTGTATGATTCTACCAGGTCTTTTGTGTGAAGGACGTAGACAAAAACAAGAAGCTATTTCTGCTATCACGAAAGGGCTCCTGTTTGAACCACGCTATGTTCCAAGCAAGATCCAGATGGGTGTTTTACTACTGAAAATGAATTCAAAGTCAAAATCTTTGCCTTTAGCCAGAAGCTTGCTTTCTGATGCACTTCGACTTGAACCCACTAACCGCACGGCTTGGTTTCACTTGGGAAAAGTTCACAAGTATGATGGCCGAATAGGTGATGCTGCTGACTGCTTCCAGGCAGCTTCCATGCTTGAAGAATCTGACCCTCTTGAAAGTTTCAGCACCTTGCTTTGACTGGATTTTATCACTAAAATGGTTTGGTCTGCAAGCAGTCTCATGCATCTTCTGTGGGTTCATTGGAGACAAACTGGGAATATTTTGGGAATGAATCCCCAGTTCTTTCTCCTCATTTTAAGTCATTGCCATCATCACAAACTAGGCTTACAAAGAGAACTTGCGTTCATTTTTTTGGAAATAAGAAAATAAAGAAATTCATGTTAACTTGTTCGTAGGATGGTTAATGTCAAGAACCTCGATCAGTGAAGACTTCTTTTCAATTGCTGCTCTTCCTTGTACATGTATGTTGCTTAACTGAGAAGTATCAATAAAAGAAAGGGGTTAAGGTGCAGATTTGCCAACGAACTATTACCCGAAGAGCGTCTGGCACAAAAAACAATTGAGGGTACCAAAATTACCAATAAACAATTAAAAAGTGAAAAAAGTACCAAATAACTATTAAAAAACAACTATCACAATTACGTTAAAATATGAGGCACTGGCGTAGGACGATGGCGGAGATGTTGGAGAAAAAGAGCGGTTAAAGCTTTCTTGTTGGATAAGGCAAACACCAACGAGAGATGGACTACATGCGAGCGGCCGTTTATAGCGACGGCCGTTGTGGCATCGGAGGATGGAACCAGGATGCGCGCGCGTGTCGGTCAAACGCGTGGGATCGCTAGATTTGGTTTTCGGTGTGTGATTCTCGCGCTTGAAGCGCATTAGGACCTTGATGAGTTCAAAAGGATGAGTGGAACACCCAAAGAACAATGGAAGCTTTGGAAACGCTAACGTCGCTAACACATGCGATGATGATCAATGGAAGACGGAGACACCAAGACAAGTGATGGGGTAATAGTTCGTTGGCCAATTTGCACCTTAATTGTTTTTTTTTTTCACTTTTTAATTGTTTATTGGTAATTTTTTATTCTCAATTGTTTTTTGTCTTGAGATCTTCCTCAATTAATAGTTCGTTGGCAAATCTGCACCTTAACCCTAAAAGAAAGTGGAGATTCATTGTGCTAAAACCCATATGAGTTTTTCTCATCTTTTCATGTTTCAAACACTATGCGGAGGACAACTAGCTCAACAGAAAGAAAATGTTAAAAAAATTGGAAAACCAATGTGATCAAACAAATCTTGTCTTAGTCCATGGCAAATTCCTAGTCCAAATGTTAGATACAAAAACAGTTCTTGGGCATAGTCCACAGAACGCATCTAGAACTGCCACTTGCCTTATTGATCTGTCTGTCAGCATCTTTGGCTAAGTTGACGAAATTCCATAACGGTTTCGAAGCGATTCAATCGCCTTGTCAAATGATTGCGAAAGATCACCGATGGACGTTTTGCAGGCTGAAATTTTTTTAAGACAAAATCAGAAGCTGCTTTATTCAAATGAGTGTAAATATCTCAACAGATTTATTCACAACCTGACATTCGAGTATAGTATATGTGTGCGTGTATAGATCTGAATTATGTATAAGGATGTCCTAAGACAGAAACTAAACTATAAGAACGTAACGTGCTGCCCTGTATAGTTAATTTTCTATGTAGCATGTTTAGACACAGTACTGAGAACTTACCAAAGGTAATGATCTAGTATAAATGTCATTATGTTACCATAAAAATTTAATTAAACAAACATACCACGAGATGCGCTGATCTGTACATCGGCAATGAATTCTTTATATGAGGCCTGAAAAGAACAATTAGATTCTCTAAATAAATGCAAACCATTATATAAAGTAAAAGGATGGAGGAAATGCCTTCATTAATTCTTGATTTTCAGCGATTCTTTCAGAAACTTTTTTATATTCTTTATCTGCTTCATCCATTATTTGCCGGCATGATTGAGTCTGCATCTACAGAATTGAAAATAAATAGTGAAATACAGAAATTAGTCAGATTAAAGATCTGAAAGTTTGATTTTACAGAATGCCACTGTTAAACTCATAAGCGGAGGGACGAGATTTAAGGATGACGAGCATTTTAACTAGCGATCTTTTTCTTTTTTTTTTTTTTCCATTTTTCTCGAACATGATATCGAATGGCTAGTTTGACACTAAAAGACAAGACTCCAGCAACAATGCTCTGGCGAAAAAAGGCAATAGCAACAACGCAATTTATTTAGATCACCGTATAACGTGGTTCTCGAAATTTTATTGCCGACAAAATTTAATGAGTCGAATGTGCATCAAGATTTAAGAAGATGAAACTATCAGCCATCAAGGTTTCGTAAATGTGACTGCATGGAAATTGAGAACACGATGATAAAGTCCAAATTTATATTTCACTTTTTATAGTGCTCCGGATCATGCGAAGTCATTATAAGTCGCTTGGATAAATCCAGTCTAACTTGCAACAAAACAAAACTAGATCTAGAGGTTCTCAAAAACTTCAATGCTACATTGGAGCACATGTGATCTGATAGCTTCCGGAAGAAAAATTTACGATCACACTAATGCGATTATACAACTTGTAGAGAAGCTAAAGGAAATAAACGAGCAATACCTTAAGTCTCTTGCGGAGACGTAACTGGGAAGCCTCGAGATCGTTGAGGATCTCCGAGTGAGAGCGATCAATCAGGCTCTTCAGTTCGTCAAGCCGCGTAGCAGCAAAGTCCTTCAACTCAGATACGTTGCTGACAGTCTTGAGAGTTTGAGATTTGGCGAGGTCAACCGTTGATCTCTTAGTGTTCTTGGAGGTCGAAGCCGTTCTGGTGAAGATCGCCGACTTCGGGGAATCGTACGGCGGGGAAGATCTCGGTGATGGCGTTTTGAGTAGATCAACCATCGCGACCTTACTTTTCCCCCTTTTCTTCATCCTTTGTACTTCTTAGTTTCTTCTTCTGCAAGACAGAGTTACAACGCTCTTCAATTTGAAGGGTGAGCCGATGGACTGATGTAGCCTCCCCACAAGAATGATCTGTTGTGCTTATCCAATGCTTCCCGGTCAGTGGCCCGAAGGTAGGACGTTTGCATTGTGTATGATGGAATGGCGAGAAGACACCGAGGAAATGAGTGTGGCCACCGCCCTAGGGAGAAGGAGCTAGCTTTCCACCCATTCAATTTCTCCTTTACTTTGTCAATCACCCCTTGGAACGATTCCTTGCTAATCTTCTTATGATGAAGGGACACCAAGGTATTTCCCAAGATCAACGGTGAGAGAGAATCCAAGGGCCGTACTAAGCTCCGAGCTCTGTTATGATTTATATTCTTAGAGAAGAAAACCCGAGTTTTAGCCGCATTTACCTTTAATCCGAACAAGCACAAAAGTGTGCTAAACACTCTCGAACCATCTCTCGCTTGTTGAAGGGAAGCTTCGGTGAACAAGATGATATCATCTCGCAAAGAATAAGTGTGATATCGGTGGCCCATTCTTTGTAAGACGGATTGGCTTCCGGTTCATAGTCTGTTGGCGGGTATTTCATTTTGAATATATGTAACAAACACACGGTCAGGATTTTATTTGAAAAATAAAAAATAATGCACAATATACGTATGCAAGTGCGCGCCCAAAATTGGAAAAGGCTGTTTTGGCTTCCACAACGGACCGATCAATAAGCACGTTTGACCAACCCAAAACCTTAATGATGAAGAAGATTTAAGACGTAAGAGGAAAGTTGGTGCACCATCGAACTTAACCTTCCCCCTCGTCCCCGCACGTTTTTTTGCAAAGAAATGAATGGAAAGGAAGATTGACAAAATAGATGTTTTCCTTTTTCCCGACCCCGATCCTCCGAGTCCCTCGCCCTTCCTTCGTCTCCGTCCTTGCTCGCTTCTCGCTCCCTCGTGCTTTAAAATTTCATTTTGAATACATGTAACAAACACACGGTCGGGATTTTATTTGAAAAATAAAAAATAATGCACAATATACGTATGCAAGTGCGCGCCGGAATGAAAAAAGGCCCATTTGTTATAAGTTGAGGGAAAATGATATGTTTAATATAAGGGAATGAAACTTAAGAAAATGAATGTTTGGTGTTGGTTAAGTGGGAAAAAGAAAAACCGGGCCAATTTTGGAAGGAAAAAAACATTTTCTGGGAAATTTGTAGCTTTCCCTCCATTTTCGGATGGAAAGCATCTTCCCTCAAATATGGGAAGATTGGACCCACCGAAGATCTTGTTGGATCTTCCGTCTACCAAACACCCAAAAACCATGAGAAGATTGGGATCTTCCCTTTCTTTCTCTAATTTTCTTTGTAACAAACGGGTCCTAAGTTGGAATGGATTTTGCTTGGCCTGAGGTTATCAAAGAGGATTGTCCATGTATTATGGAAGATCAAATTATATATAATAAAGTAAAATCTAACAGATGTCTGGTGAATTTAACTACCTTGATGAATTGACACCATTTTAAATTTTTTATTAGTATTTTTGCCAATTTCAAAACTTATTTATGTCAGATGTTTCTTAGAAAAAACTTTGTTGGTAAAATTGCACATTGATCCTTTGTTAAATGTTTATTAATTATCAACATGTCAATGTAAAATCGATTCCTTTATTCTTAACCATTAGATGATATTTTTTAGACCTATATAAATGTAGTATTTTTTTTTTCTTGTGTTTATTCAAAAAATTCATGTCTATATCTAGGTATTTGGTTGTTGATAGAGCAAAATAATGAATTTGTATCCTCTTCTCGTTCAATTTCTACCAATTGGATCAACAAAATGAATGATTGAGATTTAATATTCTATAAAATTATTTTTCTTTTTCCATTTTCAAATAACTTGCCATTGTATATAATAATATAGTGATCCATATAGTTAATCACACCTAATAGAATAGGAAGTGTTGTTATTTCTTGAAAAATCTTACATCTTGTTAATATTCAAGTGCCATATGAATTAGTTGACAAGAACATTCCTCTCATATGGTTACAGGTTCAGATGACATGGAGAGATGAGAGAGAGACAATTCTACGTCCTATTTCACCAAAAAAAAACTTATGCCTTGTTATAACACTTATTACTGGGGTTGGATTTCTCTCATCATAATTTTCTTATTATCTCTAAATCATGTCTATACAATCAATCTAAAAGATCACAATACTACTTTGACTTTTCTCTCATCTTCCCAATCAACAGTCCAGATAGGTTGATGAGAAATAAAAACAAAAAATGGATGAGAAAAGGATCTACTTCCCTCATTATTGAGACAACTCTAACGTTCGACAGCTCTCTAAGGTACATCCTTTTGTCTAAAGTTTTCTATTTTAAATCATTTTTCTTACCAGATTCTATCTCTAATCCATTTGAAGCAACAGTCATCAGATACTTATTGTTTTAACATCTGATTTATCACAAAGTTACAATAAGCAAGATAAAACCATTTTTACATATTTAACTTGTATGCCATAAATTACAATTAAAAAACCACTTTTAAAAGCTTACCGTTAAAACGAGGGATTTGATTTTTTTTTCTTTTTCTTTTTTGGAAAGAGGGCATTTATGGGCATATCGGTCACAAGATAACAAATTTATAGCCCTTCCCTCCAAATCCCCCAATTTGGAGGGGATGGAAACCCCCTTCCCTTCTCCAACCAAACAATATGCTGAAGCCACATGTAATAGGTAAAAAAAAAAGCTATTGGATAGCCACGATGGAAAGAAATAAAAAAGGACAAGAGAATAAGATAAGTAACTTTATGAATGGAAAATCATCCTCATGTTGCCACTTTAAAAGAAAATACTAAAAATAGAGCATAGTGGACATTACAAGAAAACATTACTGTCACTTTCATCTTTCCTTTATGATGCCATACAGGACCTAAAAACTCAGCAAGAAGATAAAGCAGAATGGCTTAGAGAGTAAAGCCACAGAAAAGTACCAAAATTAAGTGGCTTAAGGATTGCCAAGAAAATGGTTGGAAAATCGAGGAAGATGGTTGCTGTAAAGCTGCCATAGAAAGGGGTTGAAGCTTGGTTGGAGATGTAAACCTAAAATGCCTCTCAAGACTTTCCATTTTTTCCCTCTCTCTTTTCAAAGTCTACCACATGCAGAAGATTTAAAGAGAACATATTGTGAAGAGCGGATGTCAACAGAGGCTTGTGTTAGACATATTTGTTGTGATGGTAGCAGAGCATGAGATACAACCAAGCAAAAAGTAGTTCCATTATTCAATCAGTGACATCCAACTCACCTTGGAGATTTGGACTATCATGGTGTGCTGACAACTTTCAACTAGGTAATTCAGGTAGTAATTTCATCATTCTTGATTACCCACATTAAGCAGCTAAATTTTCTACAAAGAATGCAAGAAAAGAAAATGATAACATTTTCCCTCCATAATCTCACAGGACTACTTTCTGAAATTACAATCACTTCCAGTTTTCATCATAGTAAAAGTAAATATACATCCAAGCACATAGATACAATTAAAGCTTCTAGCATCACCAATGCAGTGAATGCCCAAGAATTATCATAAAAAACTAAATAACTTCATTTCCCAAGATGTTTAAATACTACCTTACACATTTCTAATAGCCAGACCATTTATCATCAAATTTAAAACAAAGACGACAAACAGCTAAAGCATGCTTTGAGCGGAAAGTGGAAGCAGAGCTCCCCTTCTATGCTTCTTGTGTTTCAGAGAGGCTGTAACCTGAATACTGTGCATATGTTGGCCTCGTCACCTTATTTTGGGTTGCATCTTCCCATCACATCTTGAATCAAGAGAAATCAATCTACCAAAGACGAACCCTCCTCATTGTCAAGATCTGAGAGATTACTGTCAACAGAGAACTTCAACCATCTCTTTTTCTCAACAAATTTCAGACAAGGCTGTAAGACAAGACCAATTAACACAGCAACGAGGCTTAGAACCATCACTTTGAGGGAGGAGAAAGCCAGTACAACACAAATCAATATTGTTGGAGGGATGCACATAAGAATAGCTCCAATTGTCCCCCCAGGTACCTTGTACGGCCGAAGCATGTTGGGGTGTTTGATCCTCAGCAATATGAATGCTATGAACTCTAGAATCATTCCAAAACAGTAAAGGAAATTTTCTGCGGCTACAATTTCTTGGAAACTCAGCCATGATAGCAGAATCACACCTGAGGCTGAAAATAGAATCCCAATGAGAGGGGTTCCATATCGAGACCTCTTGCTAAAGAACTCGGGCAACATTCCCCTCTCAGCCATCCCTAGAAGTTGAAAAGAGTCGCTGCTCATCTCCGCAACAAACATCCCCATGTTTGACATTGCAGCAGCTGCCTGAAGCCACCATCTCAACCACACTCCTCCAACAATCTTAGCAATATCTGAGAAGTACCCATCTGTCCACAACTTTTGATCAAGAGGAACAGCACCGGTACCGATTAGAAGAGGAAAGAAATACCCAAGAACTACCAGAATCACAGCGTAAAAGAGAGCCTTGGGAAGAGTTTTCTTTGGATTGTCCACTTCTCCCACAAGAGTACTTATGGAGTCCCAATAATTAAGATTCCAAAATAGAGTATTCAAATACAGGTTCCAATTCACACCATTCAAATTCGCCACAAACCACCTTGAAGGTTCCAAGTCTGGAATTGCCAAAATTCCCATTACCACAAAAGGGAGGAGAGAGAGAATCCCTAAAAGAGTAGCAACCCATCCCACAATGGTTAAACCCCTATAGTTCAAGTAAGTAAGAAGAACTGTCAAACCCCATGCTGCAACGGTTCTTGGAATTCCGCCCCCTAAAGCTGGGACTCCTGACTTCAGATAGTCAAGAAACATTACTGGGTACAAGGCATTATCAATTACCCCACTTAACCACTTCATCCAACCTTGCTGGAACCCCCAAAACGGACCCAAAGCTGAGGAAACCCAAACCACATAACCACTGTTTTCTGGGAACATAGTTCCCATCTCAGCAGTAATCAAAGCTTCAGGAATACTCCATATGAATGGGAACAACAAGAACCCAAGTAAAGCTAATAGAGGACCAGCAGCTTGCACTGTATCTTCCACCCCAAAAGGTCCGCCGGAGACCTCATAAAAAATGAGAAATACAAGAGGAATAACTGAAACTTTTCTAGAGTTTTTTGCCTCAAGAGAAGGTAATTCACCAATAACTTCGTAATCCCCCATTACACTAGAGGCTTGTCTAGTAGCAGTAGTCCTCAATTTCTGCAACCATGGGAAAAAATTCACGTTAGGTTTTTATACAGAAATCAAAACCGAGTAACTATGCCTCCCGAGGTCAACACAAAAGAAAGAAGCTGCTGTTTTTGTGTTATCAAATAAAAGTCAAACTAGATGCTCTGTCAATTTTAACAGTTTAAATCTGCTCATTCTCCCACGAAATCAACAATTGATCCTATATACAAGAAGACGAAAGGGGGAAAACAGAGAGGGATGTGTCTTTCTGGAAATGAACTTCAAACTATATGAAGAATACACAATCTAACAAATAAAGCCAGCTGATAGCGGACAGAGATCTGGTCTGACCACACAAATCACAAAGCCGTAAATGAAAAGGCTCAAATAAAATAAACAAAAATTGATCCAGCATGGGAAAACGAAACAGAGATTGAGCAGACCATGAATGATTCGGAGATCCTCTAAAGGGCCAATTGATGATACCCTCCATTGTTTCTCCGAGCCTCGAGGTTTTAGAAAGGAAAGGAAAAACAAAGGAGGTGACCATGTTCGTTCGATTTGAGAATCAAATTTTCAAAAAATAAAATAAAAAAAGACAGAATAAATCGTCATCGTCGTGGAGTGACACGTCATGACACGTATTGCGAACAACGTGCATCTCGAGAATCAGTTACTCGGTTCCTAATTATAAACAGTTGACTTTTTTGGAGAGATTAAAAAAACTAATTAAATTAGCTTAAAGTATTTTTATTTTTTTTCTTCAAACTAAATAATTTGACCAATAAACTAATATATAATCTAATAAAACATAATAAAGTATATGAAATGATTAAATAACTTGTTTAGGCTTTCTTAAGAAAAACAACTACCGTTTGTAGGAGAAGTGTATTTCACGTCATACACAATGAAAATGGAACCCACATATATATAATTATATATATGTGGGTCCCACCATTTCATGTGTGTGTGTGAATCTTCTTCTTCTCATGCAACATGAGAAGTTTAAACCCCCTTTCTTAATCCATCTAAAAAAGTCAACTAGATGTTATAATTAGGACGGGAGATAGTATTAAATTATTATAAACCGGAAACTGATGACATTCCGATCAGGCTGGGCCTTCCCCCGACAATACTCTCTCTTGTCCTATGACTAATATAAAATTGATTTTTTATAGATTAAAAAAATAATTTAATTACTTTATAGTATTTTTATTTTTATTTTTCTTAAGATTCATTAATTTGACTAATAAATTAATATATAATTTAAGGATACATAACATATGTTATGATTAAATATCTATTTAATTTCCTTAATCTCTTAAGAAAAAGTCAATTATATCTTATATATAAAAATAAAGGGAATAATAACTACTCCGTAGGTCTTAAACATAGAATATAGTTTATAGTATGGGGTTTACACTTTACCGTATTTGTGAGAAGAAGAAAATTCCTACACACATTACGTGAAATGGTGGGACCCACATCTTTTTATATATATAAAAAATCAAAGATGAAAATGGTGGGGACCCACATCTCTTTTTATCTACGACATGAGAATAAAAAACTTCTCCTACAATATGAGAAGTGTATTTCCCTTATAGTATACATTCCATTACAAACTAATTTACTATATTTTGGACCAAAAGTTGTAATAAATAAAGGGGTTTAAACTTCTCATGTTGCATGAGAAGAAGAAGATTCCTATACACACATGAAATGGTGGGACCCACATATATATAATGCTCATTATATATATATATGTGTGTGTGTGTGGTCCCACCATTTCATGTGTGTGTGACATGAGAATACACTTCTCCTACAACATGATAAGTGTTTTTCCCATAAATAAATAAATATTGGTAATTTTTCTTTAACGACATAAATTCGATTCGCAGAACACATGAAGAAAACAAATGGTAGTACCAAAGTACTCCCTCCGGTTCTAATTATAAGACATATTTAACCGATTTTGGGAGATTAAGGAGAGGGGTTGAATTAGTTAATTTTACTCATTTTTTTAAAATGCCTTTATATAAATTTAAAATGACATAAGTAAAAGTGAATCAATAACCCCAATCACATACCTCTCCGACCTATAATTTTTCATTCCACACACTTTTTAATTGAAATAATAGTCTTACTATATATACATATATGTGTGTAATCTATATGTATATAGATAATACACACACATATATGTATATATGTGTGTGTACACATATATCTACACATATATATAGACACACACAATAAATAAATAAATAAATATATATATATATATGTACATATATATACAACACATATTGACAGACACACACATACTCACACATATATATGCGTGTGTGTGTCTATATATCTATGTATAGACACACACACATTTATATATGTGTGAGTTTATATATATATATATATATTGACAAATTAACGTCAGTTGATTGATAAATAAATTAAAATCCAACAATTTAAAAATTTTACTGTCTGGAAGAGTCTATGCACCCACATACATATACTCATTAAAAACTAAATACACTTAAGAGAATAAAATAGAAGTATTTAGGAAGAAATTGACAAAACTTAAAATGTTGTCATATAATTAGAACTAAAATCAACTCTCAAATGTTATCTTATAATTAGGATCGGAGGAAGTACTATGTTATCATTGACATTTTCTAATTGTTATTCACGGAATCACGGTCGAAAAAGAGATAATATGCGCACATGAAAGATCTATCATGCGAAAGCCCATGCACATCGTTAGCATCAGGAAAATTTATATTGTTCGAATATAGAAAAAATTACATATAAATACCAATTGAATTTATAAACCCTCATAAGCTCATTGAATTTATAAAAAGACGGAGAATATACAAATGGGGGAAACCACACAGCAACTTTAGTAATAAAACATATTATTTCTCTCTCTAAATCTAATGCTTCCCTTTCGCTGAGCCGCATGAGCAGCGAGGAGGATGGTCAAAGACCTGAGGAGGAGGGGTTCAGGAGTTGAAGAAGCTTCTTTTGGAGAGAATGTTTTGGAATTTGAAGGTAGGGAGAGGTGAGGTTTTTTTTTTTAAACACTAAAAAAATCATGAAATTTGTTTCCAAATTTCTTTTTCTCCACCCTGCTACCTAACATGGAAATCAAAACAACAAAATAAACCATTCAAATTTAGGATGACAGTATTGAAGAGTGAGAAGGGGCAACTAAAACGGGAGAAGAAAGGAAACCAAATAATTTTGTTTCTGCGAAGAGGAAAAAAAAAAACCCCCCAGCTCTCCCTACCTTCAAATTCCAAAACATTCTCTCCAAAAGAAGCTTCTTCAACTCTTGAACCCCTCCTCCTCAAGTCTCTGACCATCCTCCTTGCTGCTCATGCGGCTCAGTGAAAAGGAAGCATTAGATTTAGAGAGAGAGATAATATGTTTTATTAGTTAAGTGCAGTGTGGTCTTTTCTCCCAATTTGTATATACTCATAGACTCATCTTTTTTGTCAGTCTTTTTATAAATTTAGTAAGCTTCAGCGGGGTTTTGTAAATTTAAGTAGTATTTATATATAATTTTCCCTAACATTTTTGTGTAACGCATATGGTCTTTTATTTTGTTTAATTATAAAACATGCGATTATTAAATAGTACCTATTAAATATAAGGTTAAAGTATACTTTTAGTCCTTTAAGTTTACATAAGGTATACTTTTGGTCCTTTAACTTTATAAAGTAAACTTTTAGTCATATAATTCTAACACCGTTAATTTTCTTTAACGGAAAATTAAACTTAAGTGATAATAATATAATTTTAAATAATGATTGTGTAATTAAATACTATTAAACTTAAATTAAAAATATGGTAAATTGAAAAATATATAAAATTTGTGTAATTAAATACTATTAATCATCACTGAGTTATTACATAGCATCATTTTAAGAATATTAACGCAATTTTAACGGTGTTAGAATTTTACAAAAGTTAGGGACCAAAAGTATGCCTTGTGTAAAACTTAAATGACTAAAAAAGATATTTTTAAAGCCTAAATATAAATACATTATATTATAACTTTAATGTTTACGCTTTTACTGTAGAAACATTTTTTTTGTTATACTCACATAAAAGTGAGTGGGTCCCACTAATATTTTCCTTTTTTCTTCTCTTTACCATAACCTACTTACTTTTATATAAATATCACGAAGCACAAACATTAAACCTTTATATTATATATATGTTTGGGTTATGGTGCA
Source organism: Acacia melanoxylon (assembly GCA_019022615.1). Lineage (NCBI taxonomy): Eukaryota > Viridiplantae > Streptophyta > Magnoliopsida > Fabales > Fabaceae > Acacia > Acacia melanoxylon. The sequence goes on from JAFJYJ010000057.1 coordinate 1,944,450, forward strand.
AAAATACTGCGTACTTTTGTCGGAGAAAGGCGTCCGTGCAAGTCTTTTTTTAGGTGCAAAAGTGTGCCGTATGTGGTTACAAAATAAGAGCAAAAGTCACGAAATCGTTAACGCGTGGACATTGTAGTTAAGTTGGAAGGTTTGACTAAAATTAATGATGTGGACGCTGATTAGGACTATGACTGGGAAAAATGTAATTTATTTATTTGAGAAAATATAATTTATTTATCTGCCAAAATATAACATCTAAGATTTTGGCCCATATTTGTGTCTTCCCCGTCGCTTACAGTTATGGCGGTGGGTTCCTTACCCGACCCATGGAAGTGTCGGGAGCTCCATGGAATTGGACATTGAAAGACTAAATAGCCCTCCGTGCAAGAGACATTTGATGGCTGTAAATGGTGACGAGGGATGACAACGGCGGAGATGGGGATGACATCAATGACGACGGTAACTGTGGGCCACGGTGGAGATGTGATTGTAGGCAATTTGTCAACCCCCTCCAACTACGACACCAAGTTAAAAAACCGAAGCTTGTCGCCTTTCTACCCCTTTCGAGCTTGTCATCGCCATCAAGAAGGACATTGTCTTCGATCTCCTCCCTCTCCCTCATTAGATCTGCAAGTTTCTTTGATCTCTACACCCAGCGGTAGCAAGCGCGCGATCTGCGTTTGTTTGATAGTGCAGCTCAACCATGTAATTTGAGATGGTTTAATCTGGTTTTACGGTTTCGATTATAGACATTGATCTGTGTTTTCACTGTTCTAGGTTCTTGTTATTTATTTTTTGTGTGATTTTTATTGCTCCACTTTTGATTATAGACAAGACTCGCTTCTTCTACTTGTTGTTTCTGTTTAAGCTACGATCTTGTTCAAGTAGTGTTTCTCGTTGAGAGGTGTTCGGCAAGTTGAGTTTCCGCGATATCGATGGTCGTTATGAACGGGTGCACGGCGATTAATTTGGGTTGGAAGTTGAAAAGGCATTTCTCCTTTGAGGCTATTTTGGTATTTTCATATTATGAGTTTCTGCTACATAGTCCAGTTAGCGTCACATCATTAATTTTACCTGACAAACCTTCACACTTAACGGTCAACGTATTGTACCGGTAAAAGAATCCATATCCCCACGCTAAGATATGCTTTGTTCCCTATATGTTTTGTATACCTTGATATTGTACCGGTAAAAGAATCCATATCCCCACGCTAAGATATGCTTTGTTCTCTATTACCCAGTTTCTTTCCTTTATAGTTTAATTTTTTCTCGGGCCATGCTGTTTTTTTGGGTTAAGGGGAATGCGTTCATAATTATAAAACTGAAAAGCCCAATTCCATATTAATAAAATATTATCACCTTTTTACCTTCAAAAATTATCATTCCTCAAGCCCAGTAATGGCCCAAATGAGGCCCATTAATGAAAATGAATGAACCCTAATAATAACATCACAGCCGTGGAATCTTGGATCTGGGGCGTTTTTATAAACCTAACAGCCATATTTTCATTCCTCGTTCTTTCTGCTTGCCGCCGCTCGTGGACGTGGAGAAGAAGCCCCAGGTAGTTCCTGCTTTCAGCTTTCGTTCTTCTCGGTTTTCATCTGCGCCTCTTTTTGCGTCAGCTTTCGACGTTTCCACTGGTTTCTCAAATGTTTTATGTGATCCTGGCATGATCTCGCTCCAAGAGATTTAGTAATTTTTGCAATGTTGTTGGTGTTACTTAGACTTGTGAGATTTCACTTCTCATTCAATCGTTAAGTTTTCTGTTTTAGTTGAAAAATATGTCAGAGAATAACCAAACAAATCGAAAAGTTTTTGTTCTTGCTTTGAAAGTATGGAGGGAGAAGATTTATCACTCTATTCTTTCTGTACCCTCTTTCAAGGGGAATAGATCACTTTTTCGTATGAGTTAGGGTTTGAACCATTGATGCTCGAGGATTTTTATTGCCCTCTTTTTGTTCGATGTATGAGTATTTTTTGTTTGCGTTCGATGTATTAATTGCAGACTATCGCTTGGAAAGGAAAAACTATAGTGATTTATGTATAATGACGTAGAATACAATACTTCAGTCATATTAGTTTATTTCAAATAGAAGAAGATTTTAGTTAGTAGAACCTATCCCTAATTAGCTAGAATTATAGTTATATTAGTTTATTAATTTATTATTGTGTCCATTACTTGTATTACGTTGAAGGATGGCGATGTCGAGTTAGATAGTAGACGCTTTATTTAATATCCGCATGGGTTTCACTGCCACAATTAACCAAAACCAAATCGCCTTTTATTTGTAGTTGATGAGTTATCTGCCTATTTTATTGTATTGAATTGTACGCTGATCATATTTTCTGTGATTGTTTAAGTAGGTAAGCCATGGTTAAGCACAATAATGTTATCCCTAGTAGCCACTTCAGAAAGCACTGGCAGAACTACGTTAAGACGTGGTTCAATCAACCAGCACGGAAGACAAGAAGACGACAAGGTAACAGCTAATTAGCTTGTTCATTCTTATTGTCTTGTAATTAATTCAAGTCTATAATATTAATTTAAAAGTCGATTTCAGTTGTAACTCTTTGTTTCCCCCCCTATTTGTTCATTTTCTTGGTGCAATGACCAGCTCGCCAAAAGAAAGCTGTTAAGATTTTCCCTAGGCCTACAGCTGGGCCTCTTAGACCTATTGTTCATGGCCAGACTTTGAAGTACAACATGAAGGTCAGAGCTGGCAGAGGATTTTCACTTGAAGAGCTGAAGGTATTGCCTTGTTATGCAATACTGTTGATTGCATATGGCATATATCTAATAAAATTTTAGTGAACTTGATGTTCATATCAGTTTTAGTTAGTTGCGAATTTTCATATGGGTGTAATCTGGATAGACTGCCGTCAATTATTTCTATTTATGTGTTAAGGGAACATTGTCTCGTCCTTTTCCTGCTCATGCTGTGCTGAAATAATTGGATTTAGATCATAGCAGCATGCCAGTTCTGCAATAAATTAGTTTTTAATTTTAAAAGTCAAAGCTCGTTGTTATTCCTTTTTAATGTATGGGTATGTGCTGTTTCTATTGTAGGCTGCTGGTATTCCCAAGAAGCTTGCTCCAACCATTGGCATTTCTGTTGACCACCGTCGTAGGAACCGTTCATTGGAAAGTCTCCAAGCTAATGTCCAGAGGCTGAAAACATACAAGGCCAAGCTTGTTGTGTTCCCAAGACGTGCACGCAAGGTTAAGGTAATACAAAATGTAGTTATTAAATGCATAACCATTTAAACATTAATTTCTTGTACTCATCTCCTTGTTAGAAGAGACAAATAGAGTTCCCTGTTTGACATGTTTTTGGGACCTTTCCACTTTTCAGGCTGGTGATTCAACGCCCGAGGAACTGGCTAATGCCACCCAAGTCCAGGGTCCATTCATGCATATTGTGAGGGAGAAGCCAACAGTGGAGCTTGTTAAGGTTACTGATGACATGAAGGCATTTAAAGCTTATGAGAAGCTTCGCCTTGAACGCACAAACAAAAGACATGTTGGTGTCAGGCTGAAGAGGGCTGCTGAAGCAGAGAAGGAAGACAAGAAGTGAAGAGCTGGTGAAGCTACTTAATATTCGCCATATAGACATCAATCCTTGATATTTTTGTTTGAGTTTCAGTAGTTTTGACTTTATTAAGAGCAAATTTTGTTCAGTATCTGTACCCTTTTACAAGTGATCCTCCGGATTGTTATTCTAGTTGTTTTAGCACCCTGGTTTGCCTGAGTATTTTGGGGTCAGTTTGCACTGCAATTGCTTTCCATGAAAACCTTCCAATTTTCAATTTCTCACTTGGTCGTTTTATCAATTATCATCTCATAGAAGTTCCATATTGCTTATATGGTTACTTGCTCTGGTCTAATATTCAACTTGTTTGAGCGTGCTCTTCACAATCTCAGCAGCTGTTGTATTGGTTCCTGCAGACAACATAGGCCATTTAGTGCTTGTTTGGAACTGTATATTACAGGTGTGCCCAGACAAGCTAAGATAAAACTACAATTGCCATTCCAAGCAAGCCATTATTATTAGTATGCCAAATTATCCATTTGATTAAGTGGATCTTCATATGCGCACCGGACAAAATATCAAGCAATAGGCATCTTAAGAAAATGGGTGAGAAATGTGACATGACTTTTTATTACTGTTGCAACGTGAGTGTTGGAAAATTCGTGACAAAATTTTTCTCACAAACCTACTTTATATACCGTTGATCTAAACAAACACTTGAACAGAACAGAGCTTGCTCAATTTTTGACTGATAAATGTTTAATTGATGGGGGTTATTTTATTGCTTCTTCGAGACTATTTTATTGGAGAATTTAATTTAATGTGGAGGAGTTTTATCTCATGAAGTTGGGAAAAGTTATATTAGTAAAATGATTAGATTGATCGAATATGTGTGTAATTCCTCGCTTAGTTTAAACTTCCTTTCAAGCTAGTAGGTGTTGAGTTTATTTGTATACACACTAGACATATGGCTATTATGGCACAAAGTTTTTTAACGAGTGACATTTAAATAATGCATTTTTATATAGTTTTCATGTTTTATATTATTTCCTCTAGTCTTTAATGTAAAACATACTTCAATCTTTTCTTATGTTACCCTTATTATCTCTCTACAATAACAAGAGAGAGATAGAAGGGAATTAAAGAAAGTGATCAAAGTGTTTTAGAAAAAGGTGAAAAATGTATCATATTAATTAACTTAGTTAATATTTTTTTATTTACTCAATTTACGCAAATAAATCTTATACTACGTATTAAGGATAAGAAAGAGTAATATTGGTTGATTTTTTTTTTCGCCATCCATTCATATTGGTCATTTGGTTGATGTGATGTTGCTTTTTATTTTTTATAGATAGAATTTCAATTTAAACTAAAAAATCTCCCATGGGGACGCACCACGTATGTCCTGAGAATCCGAATCTAGGAGGCAATATGCTTATATTGAAATTCACTCAAATTTAAGTAACTTTTATAATTAAGATGGCCGCAAGAGACTTCTATAAATAAATAAGAGTTTATTAAACTAAATTTGGTTAAAAAAACAAACTAATAAATAAATTGCTCTTGTGAAAGAGAAGGAACCAAGTTATTTGTGTAGAAGAAGCAGATCTGTGTGTGGATCAATCTCAGAAAACCAGATGGGTTTGCAGGTAATAAACATTAATTAAACACCAATTTTATATTTTCCTAACAATCAAATCTCATATCCACTTTCCATAAATCCAATCTTCCCCATTTTACTTTACGACAATTCTTTGTTTCTGTACGTTCTTTCTTCCAGCAGAGAAATAATAAATACATAATCTCTGAGAGGGTCGGTTTTCTCTCATAATCTATGAGAAAAGTATTGATGAAAGAATCAGATCTTCTCATAATCTATTTTTCTCATTATCCTTCGTGAGCTCATCTGGGCTGTTGATTGAGAAGAAGAGAGAAAAGTTAGAGTAACATTGTTACCTTTCAGATTGATTAAATGAATATGATTTAGAAATTATGAGGGATGATGAGAGAAAACTGACCCGAAAGAATACAGTACAGATAAACTCACGAGGAATGATGAAAAAATGAGATAAGAAGACAATCCGCTTCCAACTTACTTCTAAGAAGAGTCGTGCATTTTTTTGGGACCTTCTTGTTTCTTTTCCTCGCATTCATTTTAGATTTTATTCTTATTTGCATTGTTCAAAATATTTTTTTGAAAAAAAAAGTTCAGATCAGAGGAATATATTTAGATTCTCTGCAATAATGAAATTAATTTTCATATGAAGATCAAGTTTGTAATAGGAAGGATCTAAATATAAGCGATTTTTATAATGTCTTATCTTATTTATGTTGAATGGAAATGAAGGAGGAATTTGAGAAGTATTCAGAGAAAGCCAAGACATTGCCAGAGAGTACATCAAATGAAAGCAAACTCATTCTCTATGGTCTCTATAAGAGAGTCACTGTTGGACCTGTCACCACCAGTGAGTGATCTTGTTTCTCCATTTTTGTCACTCTGAAAAATTATTCAATATTTGGGAATGATCTTCATCTTTCATTTTTTATTTGTCCCTTATTATCATGCATGTCGTGTAATATTTATAATACTAGGTGAAACAATGATCAAAACAAACAACGAAAATTTTCTCAGTAAAATTGAAATGAAGGGTATATGGAGCCAAAATGTTATCATATATTACCTCCAGTGCCCTGATTTTAATATGTAATTTGTGGTTCAAAACTATGTTTTACGTTTAGGGTTGAAGGTAATATTTATTTTTTACTTATTTCCTTTATCTAAGCAACTAAAAGTTTCTATGTTTGTGTTTGATTTTCAGGCCGCCCAGGAATGTTCAGCATGACGGAGAGAGCCAAATGGGATGCGTGGAAGGCCGTTGAAGGTAAAATTCAAGCACATCCACATTGCCAGAATGCTTTTATTTATATCAATTTATTAAAAATTAAATATAGACCATAAATTTTCTCGAGAGAAAAAAAATAAGGGAAAATTCCAATAAAATATTATTTAAACTTGGGAAACCCTAAAAAATCTGTTAACAAATAGAAAGAACAAATAAGTCGCTAGGGAGGAATTTGAAATTTTGAAATGTTGTGCTTTTATCAAAATGACCCTCAATTTTTTATTTATTTTTTTGTAAAAGAAAGAACTTTCGCGAGCTCGGTCGGTCAACACCACCCCGCTAGCGGGACTTCACATGACATCTTCGCAGAGCTCCAAGCGGCAAGAACCAAAGTTTCGTTGACAACTTGAGTAATAAGATTAACTACTTGAGTTCTTTTAGCCTTATCAAGCATCGTTGACAAGTTGAATAAAGACAATGATAACTTTATTTTTGGAAATAATAACTTGAGTGTAGTCATTAATAATTTCGGGAGCGAAAGTTATTAATCGCTATACTTAAGTTGTCATTGCTTTATTGAAATTGTCAACAACGTTTGATAGAGCTTATGAAGTTCAAGTAGTCAATCTCATTATTCAAGTTGTCACGGAGGCTCTAGACGTCAATGGGGTTTTTTTCTTTCTTCAAAAAAAATTGAGGGGCATTTGTAAAAGCACAACATTTCAAATTTTCACAATAGTTCCTTAAGACCTATTTGTCATTTTCATGTGTTTTAGGGTTTTTCAAGTTCAAAGTATTTATTTAGGATTTTCTCAAAAAAATAATGATTTTAGAGATATAAGTGTATAAAGTGTATGATGTGATCTATATTATTCAAGAGTGAGATCTCACATATTTCTATCTGTTTTTGAAACTAGTAAAGTCAAACCTCAATTCAGGTCAAGAGGAGAAAAAGATTCATGATGTTTCGTGGTAATCAATATCAATATTAATGATGACATTAATTGAATATAATATTAAATATGAAAATATATAGTACTTTGCATGGTTCTTACAGTTGTAAGTAGTATAATTCATTTTTAAAAACTCATGCAGTGGATAGTGAATCCACCTGGTTTTTTCTTTAAATTTCGTGTAAAATATAGGATCCACCTAGTTTATGATATGATGAGAAATAAAATCCCATTGTGGCAGGGAAAACAAAGGAGGAAGCAATGGGTGACTACGTCACAAAAGTGAAACAGCTCATGGAAGAAGCAGGCATTGCCATCTGAAAACATTTTCATCTTTCTTGCGATTTTGTTTTTATTATGAATATTGGATAGTAATCATTCTTACAAATCTTACATCATATATTGATGATGGTCGATGAGGATGAATATTTATTTATGGATTGATTAATATTGATGAATGATGATTCTATATATGTTATTTTTGTTTTGTAAATTTTTGTGGTTATTATGGTAAATTCATGGAGGAACAATATACCATGGAAATAGCTTCAGCAATATGATTTCATTTCACTATAGTCTAGAGTATCCAACCACCACTTTATGCCGCTCCAATCAATTTACAAACCACAAAAAGCTAATTTGTTAGGCTTGACACAATGAGGAAAGGGAAAATCAATGAGGTCTTAAGTAATGAATATAATCAACAGAAAGCCACCTCACGACAATTGACTGCATGCAATAACACAATCTGGTGCAGAAAATGATAACGAGTCCAAGATTGAGACTTTTTAGCGATTATATTCATTCTTTAGGTTCTCGTAATGATTTTTCCTAAAACCTTTGATAGCCATAATACTTTGGGATTCTATTGAATAAAAGGATATCTAGAAATATAATACTCTCTTACACTAGAAGCACCATCCCTTGCCAAAACCCCTTCAAGATCTCCAATAATTCTGGCCAGCCATATCTCCAAATTTCTCTGGATTTCTTTCATGTTGTTCCTACTTGAATCCATGGCCCTTCTTGTGGTCAGTGTGTCATAGCTCTTTCCGGTTTCAGTCTGCAGTTCCATAAGCTTTTGCTGTGTTTCAGAGGCTTGCTGTTGCAGCCGGAATGCCTCGAGTAAAAACTCGGTCTGTCTTGGTGTTCGAAATTCAGGACTAAGTGCAGGTTCAGAAGGATTGCTTGCATGCTGGGATAAAAAAAACTGCTAACTGGTAAGCTCAAAATATGCACTATAAAACATAATGCTTATGGCATAAATCTAATATTAATACTGACCGATATATTGTAGCCAATTATCAGGCATATTTCGAATGAAAGGTTATTTACAAGAGAGCTACAAAAACAATGGAAGCCATAAAGCAGGAGGTTACTTACTATTCTTCCACATAAATCGTTAATTTTTTCGGCGAGAGTTTGATATCTCTTTGCCTGTTTCCTCATTAAGGATGACACTTTTGATGTATCACTTTTACCCGTCTTCTCCAGATTCAGTAGTTCCTCCTCTAGTAATTTGAGTTTAGAGGAAACTCCAGCTGAATCACCATCAGCCTTCCAAGGAGATTCCCTTCTGGGGTAAAAGAACAATATCTACCTTCAACTAGTTGCAAATTAACACAAACGCTTCATATGTTATCAGCATTAAGACAGTTAGTTAATTACCTCGCAATATAATGCTTCATATCATATGTTGATTCAAGAAATTCATACTGCACATCCTACAAAAGTGAACAAACTTAAGCCTCAATTAACTTTTTACCAGGAATACAAAACTTTTCACTTGGTCATTTCCTTGTGTCTTGAAGGTTTCCATTTTAGGAGTAAGTTCCTGAATTAAAGATGATCTAAACATAAACCTGCAGTGTTGAATATTCTTAACAAGAGCCATCTTCAGAACCAACCAATAGGGTTCTAGGGAATGACCACATAGTGCATATAAAGCACTTGATTCATACTTTCAAAGAAATTGGACAGAGTAAACAAGTGGAACAATAATACCAGAACTGTAGGAAAATTTTGTATTGAAGAATAGATAATTGAGTGGGTTTGGCGCACTAAAGAGCCATGGTTATGAGGTGGTAGTACAACCAAAGAGGACGACTATATTACGTTTTAAGACATGCTTATTAACAAAATTACTGGCTTTAAGAATAATTACACCAACATAAACAATACTACCTCCCGTATTAAATATAAGATATAGTTGACCTTTTTGGAGATACTAGGAAAGCTAATTAAATTACTTTAAAAAAAATTATATGTTATTTTTTTTCCAAATTATTTTACTTAATTTATGAACTGATATATAATCTAAGAATGCACAACATATAATATAATTAAGTAACTTCTTTAGCTTTTTTAATCTCTCAACAAATAAAAAAAAAAGTCAACTCTTCTCAGGAGTAATGAACCTGGCTAATGGCCTAATGCTGCCTCAAAATGTCAGAACTATGATAAGGGTGGACCAGTAAACCATGTTTTGCGTCGAGAGAAACTAGAAATGGACCAAGCATGCATAGCTACATATCAGTTCGTACCAGACAAATTGCAATAAGAAACAAAGTAGAAACAGACAGACAACATGTGACAGCACGAGTCCATTATGAAAATTGACTAAGTCCCTCCCAGCTTCTGAGAAAGAGAGCATCTTGTACCACAAATTCATCATGCATGCCAGCTTCTTTTTCCTGTCGCAGGCGAAGTTCTGGTTTTACTTTCATGATTTTGAAATCACAAATACAAGCATCTTCCTAACATGCTTGGAAAGAACACAAACGAGCCTAACATAAATATTTTATTCACTGTATCAGATCATCCACTATTCATGCAAAAATGAAAACATATAGTAGTTACTTCACTTTTTTTGTTCTCTTATATTTGTTTGATTGAACCACAGATTTTATACAAGATGATATGCTCATGGAAGAGAGATGATTGAGCAATAACCTGCCAATGGGTGTCTCTTTCTGCCCAGTACTTAGAAGCAGAGGCTAGAAACTCAGACTCGAAGTGTGTCTGTTGCTTCTGATATTGTTGATTCTGGTCATAAATAACCTCCACTTTCTCTGCACCTGCACCATAGTCCCTGCTCTCGCACACACCTGATTCCTCATCGTCTTCTTGTTCCCTTCTTGATATGAAGTTAAGCATTTCCTCCTTCTCTCTCACATCCCTCTGCAAATCCTCGATTCTAGCCTTCCATTCGACATCGAATTTCTCGAATTCTGCAACCCTAGCTCTCAAATGCGCGATTTCCTCCGTACATGCGTCGATCTGGTGAAGCAAGCGCTTCTCCTCAGCCCGCCACGAGTTGCGCTGGCCGGCAAAAATCTCGACGACCCTCGCGTTGGCCTTGGAGTCTTCTTGCCTCCTCGACTTCATTTGCTTCAATTGCTCTTCCGCTTGAAAGAGCTTCGCAGAAAGCTCCTTAAGCTGAGATCCAAGTGTGTGAAAGATAGGCAGTAAATTCTTCGGAAGAAAGGCCAGAAACAACGAGAAGCTAATGCCAATATATGAAGACGCAAGATTCTTCTTCTCATTATCTTCTTCTCCTTCATCTCCTTCTTCCGCCATTGTAACTCTAGAGGTCATCTACAAACCAAAATTTGACAGAAAAGCTAGACTTATATGGGATGGAACATCAACGGGACCATGGTTGGTACTTGGTGGCTGTGGCGGTGAAGGCCTGTTGTGTTGAGGATTGTGAACGCTGACACAGTACGAAGAGTGTGTGTGAGTGATGTGAATAGAGCGTGGAAGGGTTTTCATGCGTTTGTCAGGCCATTCGAGGCGTTCTGGGTGCTTTGTAGTGCAGAGAGTTGCAGAGGAAGGGGAGGGCGCTGAAATACCACTGTTTACGGTACTAGTGTTGTCTCATGGGAAGCATAACTACTTTTTGCAAGTGTTTTAATCCGAAGAGTACCGACGTGTGTTTTTTTTATGTGTAAAAGTGACTACGTTATAAATTAGATGCAAACATACCGTTTGGTTTGGCCATAAAGTTTGATTTCTTTTACTGACTGGAAGATGATATGGCTTTCAAGGTGTAAAAATACACATGTGGATTGACTAAAAGAGAGTCAAATACCAAATATTTATTTTTTAGGTGCAAAAATATCGTTAGTTTGACTTTTGTTTACTGACGGGACGATAACATACCTTTCAAAGCAACTGTGTGGGAAAAAAAAATGCTAACTAGTCGCAAGTCTAAGTTGGGAAGAATTAATATTATCATCTCTATCTCTCTGTTCGCCCCTATAACAACATTGTACATGAAAATCACAACCAGTCTAATATGGATATATCACCCATTCGCCCTGCTGAAAATGTCATCGATGATTGTCGACATATCCTCCCGCCAGAAATCGGAGACCTTGCCTAGATTAGCGTTCTCAATGCCGTTGTCGTTTCCAATCCATTAAAATTGAACCGTCGTGGCGCTTCGGCTGGAGCGAGTACGCATCAGATGACGTGTTCCCGTCGTTGCCTTGAAAATAACCCCGTGAAACTCATACAGTAAAAGTGGCGTGTGGATGAAAAATATATCAGCACTAGACAAGTTGTGATTTTCAACTACAATGTTGTTATATGAGCAAACAAAAGGATAGGGATGGTGATATTAATTCTTCCTAACTCAGACTTGCAACCAGTCGACATGATTTTTTTCCACACAGTTGCTTTGAAAGCCACATCATCGTCCAGTCAGAAAAAAAAAAATCAAACTAATAGTCAAAAAATATTTTTGCACCTAAAAAAAAATACTTAGTGTTGGACGATCTTTTGACTAGACCATATGTATTTTTACATCTTGAAAGCCTCGTCATCGTCCAGTTAGCAAAAAAGGTTAAATTTAACTGTCAAACGAAATTTTTGCACCTAATTTATAACCACGTAGTTACTTTTGTACCTAAAAAACCACTTGGTGTTGGGTGCTCAATGGGGGTAAAATACATGTACATTTTTGCACCTTAACCCTTATTATAAATCCTATTTATGTGATATTTTTGGATTAATGAAGTTAAATAAATTATTTAATTATAATATATAGGATATAATTTTTTTAAGGGTTAAAACGCAAAAATATTCGTATACCTTTAATAAAAAAGCACCGCCACCATAAATTTTTCTTGGTGTAAAAATGTCCATAAACTTTTTAAAAGGAACAAAAATATCACACCGTTGTTACTTTTATTTTTTGTGGGCTCACACTATCATTTTAACAAATTCTTTTTTCCCTTTTTGGAAAATATCATGGCACTTTTGCACTGAATAAAAGTTTCGGTACCAGATGCATTTTTGAAAAAAATATATGTATATTTTTGCACATTAATCATTTTTAAAAATATATATTACATGACATTATATTATATATCAATTTATGAGTCAAACAAATTAATTTTAAAAAAATATAATTATATGAGATAAAATGTTTTTTTTAAAAAAAAAAAAAAAAGTCTTACATATATGGTTAAAATTTACCCTCAAACTAGGCTCTACATTTGGGATGAGGAGTAACATTTGACCATTTAAAATGTATGAAACTAAGGGAAAATGCTGAGGAATCCTCCAATCTAAGTTTAGTGTTCAATTGTAGCTGAAATTGGTTTAAAGATCTACACGCAATTTATCTTTATGACTCTGTTTTAGTTGTACACAGGCCTATGTTTAATATGTAGAAAACGTGATACATTTACATATAATTGAAAATATATTACAATCTTGAGCACCTTCACAGTGCTAGCTTTATATACATCCTATTTCCATTATCTTCTTTTTCTCCAAATCTGATAATGGTTTCTTTTTTGGTCTTGCTTTTGTGAAATTTCATCTTACTTACAATGAATCCGAGCCCCTTGAATCATCCAAAAACTCTCGCACAGCGCCGCGCTCGACTCTCTCACACCCTCTCTCTCGACTTCCAAACATTAGGGTTCCTCTATAGAGAAGCAGATCAGGGCTCGAAGAACTAAAAGAAGGTAGCGCCGGAGACCGTTGGAGCCACGATCCTCAGATCGAAAACAAAGACACACAGAGGTGCGCCTCTATCTTCATTGGCGTTGGCCCTCGTATGTTCTCCATCTTCACCGTCACTCCATATGTGGCGTCCCTCTTTTCTTTTCTTTTTTTGGCTGTGGTCCTCTCTCGCCTCTAGGGCGAGCTTTTCCTCCCTCTCTCTCTAGATCTTTCTTAAGGTGGTGTGAGCTTTTTTCCTCGCCGTGCGAGGTGCTGTTACGACATCTCTCTCCCCGGCGGTCTCTATCGGTGGAGGGGACGTCCGTCTTTTCCCAAGTTTTTTTGTGGTTTTGGGCTTTTAGTGGTGGTGTTTTCTATTGTGGTTGGAATTTGCGTTTTTGGGGGATGGATTTTCTCGACGGCCGTTACTACTATATGCTTTACCTCTCAGAGAACCATTGTTAGGTTTGTTCGATGGTGGCGAATCCAAAACGCTAGTGTTAGCCATAGTTTGTTCAGTAGGTGGTCAACGCCACCAAATTTCCTTGATTGGAGGAGCAGAAGTATTCTTTGGGACATCAATTGTCTTCTTTCTTCTGAGGTTGAGTTTTCTCTGTTTCTTACCTCAAATCGGGGCAATTGTGTAACTGCTCAATTTGCAGCTTTTGCTTATGAGGAGGTGTGCCTTATAGGATAGGTTTTATAACCAACACCTTCTTCCATGTCACTTCTAACATTAGATGTCTAGGAAGTCGATGCAGTCACTAACGCTACTTTTATTCCCACCTCTTCAATGGTGATTAGTTTTCTTTACATTTGGTTTGTTTCGTTTTATTTGTTAGTGTTCTTGTTCTAGTTTATTTTCCTTTAGGCTTTGTTTGCAAGTTCCATTTTGGAGGGAAAAGAAAGGGAAGGGAGGGTTTTGGTAATCCCTTCCCTTGTTTGCAAGTTTTAAAAATAGAAGGGGAGGGCCAGAGGATTTTACAAATCCTCCAAAACCCTTCTTCTTCTAAAAAATAAAGTTCCCCCAATATGAGGGGTTATAAGAGGGGAAATAGATTAATTACTTTGTTACCCTCGTTCACCACCAAGCCACCACCCCACCGCCACCGCGCCGCCACCGCCGCCACCACCACTTCCACTTTGCCCCGCCACCGCCGCCGCCGCCACCACATAAATAATTTTTTGAATATAAAAATTACATACATAATTTTTTTAGAAAATTTAAATTTAAGTTTATTTGTAAAGTATAATAATTATATTAATTATTAAAGAAAATGACAAAATGGTATAAACAACTCATTAATCCTCCCATCTTCCCCCTTACTATTTTTTTAACTCCCAAACAAAAGGAGGAAATATCCTCCATCCCATTTCCCTTCCTTCTCTTCCCCTCCTTTCTCCTTGCATCCCCTTCCTTTCATTTCCCTCTAAACTCCCAAACAAACCTTTAGTGTAATAGTCATGCTTTGATATACCTCTTAATATAAGTATTAACATAACTTCCTTTGGGGGAGGGGGGGGGGAATCAAGCCCCTTTGGTCATTCTATGCTAATATTTTATATACCTTTAAGGGAGGCAATTAAGTGTCCCAGTAAGGGAGAGAAAATAATTCATATAAACACGTAAAACTTCTCTTTGTTATGTTCAGTGCAACTCCAACAGTTCTTAATATAAGATATAAATGAGGAGTTTATCTTGTGATTCTTGTCATAGATATAATACACAATTTTCATATTTGTTAATCTTTTCTCAATTTACCTGTATTAATGCTTCCTCAACAATAATCAGATAGGAGAGAGAATGAGGGAATTAAAGAAGATAATTAGAGTGTTTTAAAAAATACTTGTCAAAAAATCAGGTGAATATGTTTTATGTCGAGGACCAAAGAGAGTATCTATTAAGAGGAAAAAACAGGAGTAGAGGGGGAAGGAGATCCTCTCATTATCTCAATTTCTCATAATTCCTCACAAGCTTATATGGACTGTTGATTGAAAAAATAAGAGAAAAGTCAAAGGAGTGATAACTTGATGACTTGAGTTATTTTTGACATTTTAAATTTAATTGGACGGACATGATTAAAAAATTATGAGAAGATAATGAGAAAATAGTCAAGGAGGGAATCACCTATATTGGTAGGGAGTTGGGGATCCTTTGGAGAAAAACTAGTACTATGTGTTTAATTGATGATTAGTCCAGTATTTTGAAAGTATTTTTCTAAATGTGTTTATTGTCTTGAAATACTACATATTGTTATTTACTCATCCCCTGAAATATTTTCAGATGTGTCCAGCATTATGGAGCATTTTGTTGTTTAATTTTACCCTTAGAGTATTTTTCAGGAGCAGTTTTAATCTCACTGTAACCCCAAAAAGTTCTTGAAATGTTTTCATTACAGAAAAATAATTAATATTAGAGTTGAAACCATGGAAGATAAGTCTACAAATATTTAAGATGACAACAGGAAAAAAAGGTGCAAAACTAATAATTAATATCAAAGTTGAAAAAAATGAAAAATAAGTCTTCAAATATTTAAGATAATTACTGGAAAAAGTACAAAACTAATCATTAAAGGTTTTAAAGATCAGTACTAAAAATATGAAAGATGGGTATTAAAAAGATGGAAAACGAGTGATAAAAAATTAACTCAAAAACCATTTTAAAGACAAAATTATATTATAAATACTTTAAAATACTGACATGGATGTACATGAAAAATACTTTAAGGTATTTTTTAATACATAAATACCTTGGAGTATTAGATGAACAATAAAATGGATGAACCTTAACATTAAAATGAATCAATGAAATATTAAAAATTCCCATAGAATTTGTCAAGTCATCTTATTATGATATCTCACATATTCTCTTAGACTGACAAATTTTTCATTGGCAGGGAATTAACGGTTAAAATATGAAAATATTAGGACGTTGGCTTTACAGTTTTAAAAAATGTGGGTATTATATGCAAACTCACCTCATGCGGGAGCACATAGGGTGTTTCTCACCTTATGTATTTCTTATATGTTTATCCCTCTAATTAGAGGGATGAGACATTTTTTTATTTTTTTTATTTAGATTTATTTCATAGGTTGCTTTCTGGAATGTTTTTTGGACCCAGTATCTTATATTAATTAGTTTCCAAGATACTGGTATTACAGGAGAAACATTTCTAAATGCAAGACTGGAAACTAATTAATTTAAGATACCGAGTGCAAAAAAATTCCAAAAAACAGTATATAATTTAAATCTAAATTTTAAAAAATGTGCTCATCCCTCTAATAGAGGGATGAGCACATAAGGTCACATAAGAATGTGCACCTAATGTGAACCCCTCATTGCCAACCCCACGAACCCCCTCCCGCCAAAAAAAAGAAAAAAGAGAAAAGAGAAAACAACTCAGAGTGGTGAAATCAAGTTGGATTTTGTTTAAATAGGCATTGTTTTCAGATTTTTGTGGTATTTTTATAATTATTTGTTCAAAGGTTATATAGCTACAATTTTGTTTTATTCATAAAATATTTATCTGCTAGTAACAATATTAAAATATTTTTAAAGATTATAATCATAGAATTTGGAAGAATTAGATTATGATCGCTATTTTTTTTTTCCTGAGTGTAATTAGATTTTCTACTCTACAATGACACTTATTTGCTATGGTTGCAAAGGGCAGAGCTATAGAGTGTAATACCCGGATAATTATTTATCTGAAATATTATATTTCGATAAATAATACCTATTGGAAATAAGTGAATATGTGGTCTCAAAATTAGTGTAATAATTACCTTATTTTCTAAAGTAATTTCTATTGAAATTATGGTGAATAAAGAGCTAAAAATCCCTAAATGAATTTGTGGGTCATAAAATGCCCTGAGAATATTGTGATAAATCTCAAAAGGCAATGAAATATTTATTAGAAATTAGAGAGTATGTTGTCTCTAATTTATGTAATTTCTAGGATTAATTTCCTTGGAAAATAATGAGGCAAAATTAAATATAATTTTGGGGAGCATACGTTGCCCCATGATTTTTAATATTTTACATGGAGCATAAAATACCAATGTCAGTAAAATAGTTGTGAGATAATAATTAATCTCAATTAAGAAAATTGTCAACAATTAGTAAGTGATTAATTAAGTAATTAATGGCTAATTGTTTAAGCTTGAACAAGAGAATATCCAAGGTAAATTATGTAAAACCCTTTAATTAGATGTTTATGGCTAAGATTAGCATAAAGTGTACTTGCTAATTAATTAGAAAAGGTTAAGAAAAAATGTATGAGATTAAGTACATGAAGACCCTAAATCCTAAAAGATTAAAGATTGCTAATCATAGGATTAAGGCCCTAATTAAGCTTTCTAATTAAATTAGGATATAATATTAAAGTAATTAAAAAATAATTATAAATGAAAATAAAAGGGGGAGGGCGAAAATTGTAGTGTGAAAAGGGTTATGTTTTTTTTTCAAAAATAATATCATGATATTTATTAATTAAATAATAATATAAATGAAATATTTGTGGGAAAAGCGAGATAGGATAAACGAGAACCGATAGAAATTAAATCTTATCTCAAAATAGGTGAACTAAGTATCTAACATCAGGAACTATTATAAACAAGTGTATTTTTATCTCAGAGTGGGTTATCTCCGAAGTCATTTCCGTAACCGACGGGGTTTGTCCTAAAATGCTCAGCAGGCTACGAAATACCCTTAATGGAATCATAAATTTCATTAATCCACATATTTTTCAAGAGTGAATAGAGACCTTCAGGGATATGCTAAGGAATTTTTGAGATTCTTTAAGATTACGCGATTAGAACACCGAACAGGGGATTTTATCGGGTAAATCCATAAAGTAAGGGATAGGATGATGTCATCAATGACATCATCAACTTGTTAAAGAAGTTGTAGATGATGTCATCAATGACATCATCAACTTGTTGAAGAAGTTGTAGAAAAGTTCAAGACAATTTTAGGATTGTCATGTTCGGGGAAATTCCACGATCTACTCATAAAAACATATTAGTGGTTTAGGATTAAAGGAAATACAATCCTATGAACAAATGATTTTTATTGATATGGGGATTAAATTACCTGGTCTCCGTTTTGCTAACCATTGTCAATTGCTCCTATCGGAAATAGGATTGACTACGGATTCGAGCAATAGCACATGGTTTCATAAAACCGTATGATTTTACCGATATAAATAAAGCGGGTTTTACATGAAGAAGATTTGGCTCAGCATGTTCTATTCGATACGGGTAGGAGAAGAACCCGACTCGGTATTCCTAGGAGAGTAATTGATGAAAGACGCGAGAAAAGTAACGAGTGTTTTTCTAGGTTAGGTTTGAGCGGCTAACTTATATTTATAATTTAAATTTTAGGGTTTTAGCTGGGTTTGGGCCTTTAATTATTCCTAATTAATAAATTAACAATACAACCATTATAAATTTTTAGATTTTGCTATATATTACAAAAATGCCACACAAAAATTCTATAAATAGCCTTCTCCTCTCTTCATAATTCTTCACCAATTCATAACATCATCTCTCAAGAATTTCGAATCTAGAGAGAGGTTAGAGAGAAGGAGGAGTCTGGAGAAAGTGTAGCGAAGTTCTGGGTAAGTTCTTCGGTCCCTAGTCTTAAGTTCTAGTTTTAGTTCGGTAGTTCTTGAAGTTCTAGGGTAGATGTTGTTTTGATCTTTAATCTTCCAATATATTGTAGATATCATGTTTTAGGATTAATTAAAGTATTTATTTCAAAAATTATGTTGGAGCTAGAGATATGGCAAAATTTTGGAAGATTATGGTCAAAGTAGCGAAGCTCTGGCGAAATTTCGCCGATTAGTCAAACTAGGGGCAAAATAGTAATTTGTACCTAAAATGTCTGTTATGATGCCAAATATTAATAAATACGTTGTTATCCTTATAGGATATCTGTGATCACGTACCAATCATCATACGTACTGTCTATCATCAACGAAGGTACGTTCGCGTACTGTAACACTAACTCTGATGTTTATTGTATGCATACATGTGCTATGTGTATGGTATGCTTATGTGAGGTAGTTGATAGCTCTGTGGTATGTTCATTGTACTGTTATTATGCTTGTTGGGTGTTGGGATACGTATGCTAGGTGCGAAATGCTAGGTGCGGAACGATTGCTATGTGTGAAACGTATGCTAAGTGTGACACATCTGCCAGGGGGCTTATGTGATGTTGGGAAATGCTTGTTTGTATGCTCATATCCGTCATGTTGTATATATAAACGTAGGGTTACAGATTACGAGGTTGATGGGCATTGAACCTCGGTTCTTAATATAGCCTCGGGTCGGGAGGACCAAGGATCGAGGAGAGAGGAAAAGACGCATAGAGCTGGTAACAAGACTTTCTTCTATTGTTATTTACTTTTGAAAACACTCGGTATAATGTCGTTATTCGTAAACAATGAGACTTACGGCATTTTGAATATATATATCAGTTACTCTTACGCTCTGATGCTCTACTCTGATGAAAAAAAAAATTACTGCTTTTGGAAAATGGGATGTTACATAGAGAATCTGGGTTCACGTTAGGTGTAGATCCTTTATGTGTTCTCATCCCTATTTGGGGTGATCACATTTTTCTTCTTCATTTTTTATATATTTTATTTATTTAGATTAAATTATATGTTACATCATGTAATATTTTTTCATATAGTATCTCAAATTAATTAATTTTCAGTCCTGTATTCAGAAATATTTTTCTTGTAGCACCAGTATCTTAGAAATTAATTAATTTGAGATACTAGGTGTAAAAAATATTTCATAATACAACATAGAATTTAATGTAAATAAAAAAAAATATAAAAAAAAATGTGTTCACCCCAAAATTAGAGGGATGAGCACAGGTGCACATAAGAGATATGCATAAAATGTGAACCCATAGAATCCATGGATTGAGCTAATGTTAGTTAGGTAATGCAGGTTTTTGAATTTAAAATTCACCTATTCTAATTTGATAAAAAGGTATGGTAAGTTTATAGAAAGAAAAATGATTGAAAAATACAATCTGAACTTTAAAATCTTGTTGCCTACGCGAGTAAAGAGATTTTTTTTGGGCCAAACGCGAGTAATGAGATTAAAAATAATATAAATGCAATTAACAACTCGTTTTAGTAAAAAAATCACATATTTAGAATTTTAAAATTTCAATAATATGTTTTTAGAATTTTACCTTTATAAAACTCACATACCTTCATATAACTCACACAACATTCACCTATTCTCAAGCATCTTCCATACTCACATTCACCTAATGAAATTTTAGAAACTTGACTGATAAATATTTTGAACTAAATCAATAATTGAGGTAGATATAAATGACAAAGAGTTTCATTATCCCTACTACATAAATGAATTTGAATTGAGAAGCGTAATAATATTAAGAGCAATGAGCTATTATCCCTACTACATAAAATAAACTTTTTTTTTTTAATCCAAAAACAAGTTCCCCAATTTATTAGGCATAAAGTATAGAAATATTATTTCGACCCATAATAATTAAAAAGGAAAAATACTAGTTTTAAGGTGAATGAAACATTGAATTAATAATTAGTCACGTATACAAAAAAACAATAATAATTAGTCTCGTTTCGGACAATTTTTTTTGAAAAATAAGTTATAAATCTCTCAATTATAAATAAGATGATATTTGTTGGAAAAAATATATTTATGACTATACTTTTTTAATTGTTTATATATATATATATATGAGATATGATATTGTCACTATCACTTTTCTACCGTTAGATCAGAATCTCATTTACCTTTATCATTTCACTCTCCTGTTGAGATTCTGATCTAACGGTGGAAAAATGATAGTGAAAATATCCTATCTCATATATATATATATATATGTGTATATATATATATATCTGAACCCACCCTACTCCATTATATATATCGATCGGAGCCCCTCCCATTGTTCGTCGAAGTTCCTGTCTTTGCGCAGAATAAAGAAGCCGTGAGAATCAACAAGAAGCTGAGAATTCATTTTCTTGAACTCTTGCTTACCCTGGATCGATCGAACCGCTGGCTCGAAGTTTGTCACTGTTAGCGCTGGCGTTCACTCCGGTGCCCTGAGCTGCTGCACCCTGAATCACCACCTCGTTCTGTTATCGTTGGTGCTATGCGGAGGTTATAAAAGCTACAGTCGCAACGCGGAAACTACTGATTTGCATGTTCAAGGAGCACTTTCTTTTTTACGTTTGGTTTGGGTGAATCTTCTGGATACAAAACTCGAAAGCATACGAATCTTTTGGGGCGGGGGAATGCTGGGGTTTGGCTTTCTGGGAGAAAGGTGAAATCGCGTTGAAGGGTTCACTCTCTGAGCTGGGAAAGCTGAGAAGGGGAATATATTGGGAAATTCAGAAGGCTATTTATATGAGTTCGCCGGCGATAGCGAGGTCAAGCGATTTGCCGGCGATGCCACTGGGGTTTTTTTACACGACAAGTTAACGAAAACTAAAAGTGAATCGCGATAATTAAGTTAAAATTTAGGAGTTTTAACATGACAATTTGTCATTGAGGTAGACAACCACCAGCACAAGAGTCTTAAGAGGAAGACGTAAAAAGGGGTAGGGAAGAAGCAAAAGTCTGAAGCTTATTGGTCGAACTTACAACATTGAAGGTGGGGTTTAACGTCCTCTGTCCAAAGTTGGTGACTTTTCACGACACTTTCCTTCTATCCGAACCCATTCTATTTTCTGTCATTTCTGGAAGTGCCCTGCTCAAGCTGCGCTTTTACAAGCTACTGAGTCCTGCGTTGATTTGTGATGTAGGCCTATCAATACGACATGGGATATGATTCCGATAGCCCCTCACAAGATGGGAGGGATGAAGGTGAGTTGATTGAATAAAAATTATAGGAAAGCAAAAAGCCTTTACATAAATTAGCACTTATCGTGAATTTTTTGTGTTATATGAATGACTTTGGTAGCTACTATCCAATATTTGTATAATTATTTAACTATTTATTTTTTCTGTTGATGACATAGCAGATAGCACCATGAATGCTAACGAGTGAGGGATTCCTTAGTTCCTTAGTATCATGTAAGGCAAGAGGAAAAAATTGAAACAAAAACTTCAGTAGGCCATCCAGAGTCTAGTTGTCAGTATTGTAGTCACACATGTCATTGCTAGTCCTTTCTATTCATCACATTAATGAATTCCCTTCATTCAATTTTAGTTACGCTTGTTCCCCACTTTCATTAAGTAACTTAAAAAAGCACTTTAAATGTTATATTTCTCAGTTTCATAGGATATAGGTACCTCCAACGTGAACAACATATGCTCCCTTACTTTCTCCCGAAAACTCTTCAAAAGCGGATCAAATATGCTACATCAAACTCTTGCTATGTGCTGAAATCCATGTTCTCAAATTCACTTTGAGCTGTATATGTAATTTTTAAATCTAGTTTAATTTCTTCTCTGTATGGTTTCTTTACTAATTTTATAAGATTTGAATTGGTAGATGATGATGAAGAATATGAGGAGGCTGGCAAGGGCAACCGTTTGCTGGGATTCATGTTTGGAAATGTTGATAATTCTGGTGATCTTGATGTTGATTACCTTGATGAGGTAGTTGTGCATCCCTGGAACTCAATATTCAAATATATGTATTTTCATAATTGAGCTCAGGCATTTTCATATGTTATATGTATGTTGCTTGCCCATTTTTTATTTGTCAATTCTTATTCCATGATTCCCTACATAGTTTATAAAGTTCTAGATTATTTGTGAGCCGTGATGATTTTTCTGTATGAATTTAGTTATTAGAATATGTCCAAATGGTTGCTTGGATGGCAGTGTAAGTCTCAAAACTTGTCCATCTGGATGTCCCGAACAGCACTTGTATTGTTTTGGAATAGAAACCTTGTCTTTGAGAGGGAGGAGGGGCTGAGGTTGGGGGAGGGTTAATTGTTGTTCTCTTAATACTTGTGGAACTATAGAGGCATGCATGTATTTGATGGAGATTTGTGCTGATAAATTTGCTGGTTGAAAAATTGAGTTAGTTTGGAATTGCATGGGTTGAGTGCGTATGGTACTGAAGAATTTCGTCCAGATTCCACTTTTATGTTTATTAATATTGATATATCAATTTGCAGAGGGATTCAACAGCTTTGATAAGTGTCTAAGACTCAGTCTGTGGATATTTATTTATACTTGCTGGATGTCCTTTTTTCATTGGAAATCTTGTTCTCCTTTATTGCATTTTATTTATTCCCAGTAATGTTTTTTCTTTCATCAGGAAAAAGTATGCCACTTTGTCTAAATCCCTATTTTAGGGGACTTGTTTTTGTTTGATCTTGAATTGTTTGCTTGCTTGTTTGGATTTTTGTCATGTTTCCAGTATTATCTAAAATTTGTTTTAGTTGAAAACTACAAAGTTGGTGTTAAATCAAAATATTTCCTTTCTAGGACGCAAAGGAGCATCTTTCTGCACTTGCTGACAAGCTGGGTCCTTCCCTGACAGATATAGATGTAAGCATACCTGCCTACTATTTTTTTAACCTGGCAGTGCTCTGATGTTGTAGTTTAAATAACCCCCTTTTTATGTGGGTAGTGTGAGCAATTATCTAATTTCCAATTTCTTGAGTTGATGTAGCACTTCTTGTGCATCTTCTTTTTTAAATGCTAATGATGCCTTTCTTGGGTAGTTGTCAGGAAAATCGCCACGAACACCACCTGACGTTGTTGAACAAGGTGAAATTGTCTGTTGGGAAAAAAAAACTATATCATTCAGTTTTTGATGTTCTGTTGGTATCTTCTTTCTTGAAACTCATTCACTGTCCCTAAACTATATCATTCAGTTTCCCCCCTTCTCTTGAAGCCTTTCTTGTGGAAAATGTTTAGTGGAATTATCTTATGATGAATGAGCTGTATTTGATTCCTTATTCATGTAAGGAATCTTTCCCATATGTTAAATTTTCTCTGATTGGTATTGGAAGATGAGTGATGATTAATATTGATGTTATTCTTTCATAAAGAGTTTTTTTCCTCAACAATTTATCTCCTTTCAAAAACTGAAAACCTTTGTAGTTGTAGCTGATGCTATGAAATATAAGGGCAAGGGAACGGAAGTAGATTGGGACTACAGGCTAGTCTGAAGCTATGATGATGTCTGTTAACTAGAACTTAACAACGTTGTGAAGATAATGACTGTATGTTGGCGTCAGTTTACCATTACTCAGCTTCTAATTCCCTGGGTGAATGGTCAGCTTTTGAATTTGTCCAAAAATCATCACTTTTTAGGGATGACTGGGTTCTAGTTGAGCTGATTTGAACTATAGATGGTCCTCATTTAGGGTTTCAGGGGGAGGAAAGGAGAGATTTTCCATTCACCAGTGCACTACACCTTTTTCTTAAACAGCAATCGATTCATTTTTTAGACATGTGAAAAATATATAATATGAAAGCCAAATAGATTGTTTTTAAAAGAAAGTGGTAGGTTTCCATTTATAGAAATGATGTATTGGATTGAGGTTGTTTAATTATTTCTTGAAAGGAGGGGCTGAGGATCTGGTTCAGTTGTGCTATTTTTGCAGGCTTCCAGTGCATGTATAGGAATCTCTTTTGGGATGATGTTTTTTCATTTATATCTTTGGGTTTAATTCTCTGCTGGTTGGAAATTTGAATCCTCCGGCTCTCAATTTTTTTTTAATGAAAAAACATGAAGAGTTTGTTTAGGGCTTGTCTTTTGGTGGATTGAACATAAGAGAAAGCTGTAAGCACACCTGGGGTAAATTTGGTTGAGCACAACTTTAAGGCTCATGAAAGGAATTTCTTTTCTAAAATGGCTTAAATAGTTGGAATTTATTGGAAAGTGCAAAATAAACATATAGTTTTCTTAGTTGGAATTTATTGGAAAGTGCAAAATAAACATACGCTTTTCTTTCTTTATTTTTGGTCAACTTTTAAATGAGGCAGATTAAGTGTTAATGTGAGATTTTTGTCTTGCATTCCATATGTTAATTTCTGTGGACAAAAGTAGAGTTTTTGTATCTAATAACTCATAATTCTCATTATGAGACATCTTGTCAACACCTTTAGTACTATCTACAAATTATAAAAATAAAAACTGGGTTGAAAGCGCTGGCCTACACTCTTACTACTATAGTCCATCTTGCTTTGTCTCTAATATCCTAATATTCTGCCAATTCTTCTGTTTTCTTATTGGGATTCTTCAATTGTTAGACTATGGTGATAAAGCTGAAGATGCAGTTGATTATGAAGATATTGATGAAGAGTATGATGGTCCAGAGACAGAAGTTGCAAATGAAGAGGAAAATTTATTGCCCAAAAAGGAATATTTTTCTATTGGAGCCTCTCTTGAAGCTTTGAAATCCAGATCTTCTGTCTTTGATGATGAAGATTATGATGAGGAATCTGAAAAGGAGCAAGACTTGGTGAATGACACTTCTGAAGTTAATAACATCTCTTCAACTGGTATTTTTTTTTTTTTTTTTGGATCTGTTTCTGGTTGTTAATGATATGATCGGTGCCCTAGTTATGGATGTTGTCGGCACCTTCCACTCTGCAATACGCGTTTTAAAATTTGGTTCAGTCCTTATAGAAAGAAAGAAAGTTGTTCAGTTCATTTATCATAGGATTTTCCTTTCAGGGGAGCCGGTAGAGTCTCTTGCTGATGCATCTAATGGAGAGAAAAGTCAAGAACCTGAACCACATGATGGCTCACAGCAGTCTGAAGAATCGGATACCGACTTGCAAAAACTCCAGGAGGTTAGTTCATTTATGCCTCTTTGCTAACTCCTTGATGTTTGTTATTGTCATCTTTTCTAGACATTTGATGTCTTTCATCTTGCATGGTGTTTAAGTCGTGTACTTTTTGATGATTGTGACTTCAAAAGCCAATTTATTGCTACATCTTGACTGTGTACATGACTTATTCACCTTTTTCTGTTTCTAGCCTTGTTGATTTTCATGTTAGAGGGTTTGTTAGTGTAAAATTAATTTTGGGGTCCTTAGTATCTAAGGTTGTAGGTTTAGGGCCAGTTCTTCACCTTTTCCACACACTCTATTAGAAGGAACTGAGCCCTTCCTCTGACTTTAACTGTTAACTTATATATCATGTGCAATAGTTTCCTTTCTTCTGAAGTCAGAAGTGTATTGTTCTTGCTAATTTTCTTACTGAGTTTCAAAATATGCAAAATTCTAAGATGCAGTTTTAATGGTTCTTATAGATGAATTTTCTTCTTGTTTTTGTTACAGGATTATAGAACTATCATGGTTAAATTTCTATTCATCTGTTAATGTCTTGATTGATGATACCAACAGGAAGGGCCTGAAGTTTTGAAAGGTTCTACTCCATTGCCTGTTTTATGTATTGAAGATGGGATGGTCATTTTAAGGTTCTCTGAGATTTTTGGTATTCATGAACCTTTGAGAAAGGGAGGGAGGAGAGAGCAACGGCCTTCTATTCCTAGAGGTAATTACCTATAGTTTGGGAATATTTTGCATGGACATTATTTGTAGAACCGAGTCAGTAAAGTAATTCCAACAGTGGCATAAACGAAAAATTTACACACAGATATGCATTGCATAGTGTCAAATTTGAAATTTTTATTGATTGCAATTAGCTTTAATGTTGGTGAGATTTAAGTGATGTAAGAATAAGCTTGCTTTATATGAGTTTGGTTTGGTCCTAATTGTTTTTTTGTCCTTTTGTTTCACCAGATAGATACAAGTCCTTTAATGCATCTGATATTGTAGAAGAGGATGAAGAGGCATTCTTCAGAGGTTCTTCTCACAGTGTCCTGATAAATAAACAGGCTTGTGCAGTTCAAAATGGCATATCAGAAAGCAGTGATGCAGACTTGGATTCATCAAAATTTGGATTTCTGCATGGGGCTGCGTCAATGACTGCGGAAGATGGCCCACAACAGAAAGACTCTTGCCGTAGTGGTGAACCAATGAAACAAGATTGCTCCGGCCTTTCTTGGGAAGGGCATTCTGTCTTGTGTGCTGACTTTTATCCCCTTGATCAGCAAGACTGGGAAGATGAAATCATTTGGGGCAATTCCCCTGCTGCAAGCGACAATAATCGTGAGAGCTCTGAAATTTCTGGATCTGCGTTGGGGCCTCTAGGGTGTGATGAAGGAGAAATTGAAAGTGGCATGCTAAATATCCAGTTGGAGCCGCCAAAGGAATTGGAAGAAAAAAATCATAGTGTATTCTTGTGCACCTCTCCTGTTTCATTAGAGCCCTTTGGTTCAAAGGATTCTTCTGGAGCTGAAACTAATTCATTGTCAAAGAATCTATTTCACCCGCAACTCTTGAGGTTGGGATCCAGACCTGAAGTGGATACCACTAATCCTGCAGATGACAGAAGGGAGAATATATCTGAGGAGCATAATCAAAATGGACTAGTAAAGCATTTCACCAAACTTACCTTGCAAAACCAGGATATGGTGGATGGGTCTTGGTTAGACAAGATTATATGGGATGAGGTCGATAGACCTATTGTGAAACCAAAGCTAATCTATGATCTTCAGGATGATCAAATGCACTTTGAAATTTTGGATGGTAAGGATGGTAGACATCTTCCCCTGCATGCAGGGGCAATGATTTTAACTCGTCCTTTAAAATCAAGCAATGGAGATTCTTCTGAGCTAGCTGGACATGGAAATCAGCATGGATGGCGATCGATTGCTAATGATAAACATTATTCAAACAGGAAAACTTCCCAGCAACTGAAATCAAATTCTAAAAAACGCTCAGCTCATGGCGTAAAAGTTTTTCACGCTCAACCTGCGTTGAAGCTTCAGACAATGAAATTGAAACTGAGCAAGTATGTTTCTTGGATTTTTTTTTTTTTTTTTTTTTTTTTTTTTTGGGGGGGGGGGGGGGAGGGATCAGTGGGGTAGGGCTGTTGTCTTTTGTATATCTTTTCCTTGATAGGAAGTCATGCTTCCTTATTTGGAAAAAAAAAATTCTTAGCGAACTCAGCTCGCCATGTAGATTGTAGCTGGCGAACTTGTTTAATTGCTGTTTGTCCCTATGAATACCCTGTTTCAGTAAACACAGACGGTTTCAATTTGTGTGTCAAGGGGAGGGGTAATGATAGCGCTACTGATTTTGTGAAGACCTAAAGGAGGAAAGGAAGAAAAAGTTAGAAGGGGGCAATTGTGCTGGTTTAGAAGATTTCCCATGATTCCTGACTGCAAGGGAAAAGAAGTGCTATATGAGTGGGCTTTAGGTGCAGCTAGGAGTAGGGGTTGTGGGTTGTGTAGCTTTTTGGGTCTTGAAATCTTCCCATTGGTCTAGAGAAGGGGAAGTTCTGTCTTTTTGAAATTGAGAGTGGTGAGGAGAGTTCTGGTCTCTTGAATGTCAGGGTGGCGGGTGGGGGAAGATCAACCTTCTTCATTTTCTGTTGCTGTTTTAGTGTGTCTCCTTTTGTATCCTCTGTGTGAGTTTTCTTATATTGTAACACCGTTTCATTCCATTGAGAGGAAGAATATTTTGATATTTAATATAAATTCAGTGTTTGATATCTACTATTCTGCTTGGGCTCTATCATGTGTCTATTGAATTGGATGACCTCAGTTGCCAAATGATGTATGTATTGCTTTTCACATATACACTTATCAAGTTCTTGCAAAGCCTTTGTTTTGATTTGTTTTGTCACATGCTAGTTTTTGAAAATTGTCAGGTTTAGGATGACATTGTATTAAAGTACCCAGTTATTTTACTGTTCCATACATTTTTGGCCTTTATGATGTCTTACTAGCTCCATTGCAGCAAAGATATTGCCAATTTTCACCGACCAAGAGCTTTATGGTATCCTCATGACAATGAGATGGCTGTCAAAGAACAAGGGAAGCTGCCAACACAAGGACCAATGAAAGTTATCATGAAGAGCTTGGGTGGCAAGGGGAGTAAACTGCATGTTGATGCTGAAGAAACTCTCTCTTCTGTTAAAGCAAAAGCATCTAAAAAGCTAGGTTGTGAATTTTCTCCAACCAATATGCCTTCTGTAATATTTCTTTTGGCCATAATTGTTCATTTTTTAGTTTTTTTTCTTGGCATTATTCTAGTCTTCAGGTTAACCTGTTCTTTATATTGATCACCCTTTTTCTCCTTTTGCAGATTTCAAACCATTGGAAACAGTGAAAATATTTTATCTTGGGAAGGAACTTGAAGATCAGAAATCGCTTGCTGCACAAAATGTTCAACCAAATTCCTTGTTACATCTAGTTCGTACAAAGATAAATTTGTGGCCTAGGGCACACAGGGTTCCTGGCGAGAACAAATCCTTGCGTCCACCTGGGGCATTCAAGAAAAAGTCTGATTTATCTGTTAAAGATGGACATGTTTATCTAATGGAGTAAGTGACTGGAAAATATTACTGTGCTACGTTATACATATCTGCAAGGATAGTGCTTTGTTTTTCCATATGGTTTCTTGTTTGTGATCTACGAAGGGGACTAATTGGTTTTTCGTTTTACATGTAGCATGGATGTTATGTGGTTGTTCCTTCAAATAATTTTGGGGGTATATCCTGTTATCTTCCCCTCGGGAAGGATGAAGTTATACAATATCTTTTCTGTTTTCTTCCCCCCCCCCTCTCAATCTGATATTTAAAGTGTTCATCTTTTTTTCTCCTACATTATTCCTTGGTACTTAGTGTGCTCTGATAAATGAATGAGGAGTATGGAAACTTCTTCCAAGAGCTCCATTGATACGTTTTATTTGTAGGTACTGTGAGGAAAGACCTTTATTATTGAGCAATGCTGGAATGGGTGCCAGACTTTGTACATACTATCAAAAATGTTCTCCAGATGATCAGGGTGGCTCTTTATTACGCAACACAAACAGTAGCTTGGGGCATGTGATTTCACTGGATCCTGCTGATAAATCTCCATTTCTTGGAGATTTAAAGCCTGGCTGCAGTCAGTCATCATTGGAGACAAACATGTATAGAGCACCCATATTTCCTCATACAGTGCCATTAACCGACTACCTGCTTGTTCGGTCATCAAAGGGAAAGCTGTCGTTAAGACGGATTGATAAAATTAATGTTGTTGGACAGCAGGTTCGTCATCAGTTAATAATGGAATTCTGTTAATTCTCTGAAAATCATTTTATTGATAAATTGAGAGAACTCTCTCCATAATTGAAGTATTATTTGACAAATGGCATTCATCTGAGCTCTAGCTTCTTTTATTGTTCTGCTGCTATTCTCTAACTACTGGGATGATTTGACCCATCATTAAGTGTTCTGTAACTCATGAATAGTTTTCTGTTTGTCCATAGGAAGAAGGATATTCAATTCATATGTGAGTGGATCTGATGTTTTTCCCCCTTTTACTCCTTGCAGGAGCCTCTTATGGAGGTATTGTCACCTGGAAGTAAGAATCTTCAGACATATATGATGAACAGGCTCCTGGTACACATGTGCCGTGAATTTCAAGCTGCAGAAAAGCGGCACTTACCTCCTTACATCCGTGCTGATGAACTGCTGTCGCAGTTTCCTTACCTATCAGAAGCTTCTTTTCGCAAGAAAATTAAGGAGTATGCTATTTTACAGGTATTGGCGACTTAAATGCAAGTCATACACAATTGTATGAGCAATAAAATAATCTTAAATAAAATTTGTAGAAGTTATCAGAATATACTCACACCAATGATTTCTGCTCCTTCCTTTCCCCCTCACGTTTTCTCTTTTTACCAGTGTTTCTCATTCAATCTAAATTATTGCAGAAGGGAACAAATGGATTGTCAATTCTGGTTAAAAAGCGAAATTTTCGCATGTGGTCGGAGGATGAATTGAGAAAAATGGTGACGCCAGAGCTTGTAAGTTATACCATATGCAAATTAGTTTTTTGGTTGATGAAGAAAATCATATCTCAGCTAAAACACTTTGTAGTCAATGTCATTAGTGAAGACATCATATGTTAAGACTGGGTAGAACTTTGGATTCTATTGATAAAACCTATTCAGTAGGTGCCCGATTTTTATATTTTTCTTTCATGGTTAAAATGAATACTAATTTTTCTGTTACTACTAATTACAGGCATGCCTGTTCCTTGCTGCATAATATCTTTTTTATGATGTTATTACTTCAGTTATTTGGTATCACACTCTAATTAGAAGTTTCTCATAGAGCCATTATTGATTATTCTTAGATTGTGTTTTTTATTTCCTCTGGAAGTGTTAAATGGAGCATTATTAAATTTCTGCCATTAACTGGTGCATAATGGTGAAAAAATCTTTGCCCTTTTGATTTTGATATCTTCCATTTTCTATCTGTTCTGATTTCTTTCTAGGTTTGTGCTTATGAAAGCATGCAAGCTGGTCTCTACCGTCTAAAACATTTAGGAATTACTGAAACTCATCCTACTAATATATCTTCTGCTATGAGCCGCCTTCCTGATGAAGCAATTGCACTGGCGGCTGCATCTCATATTGAGAGGGAGCTGCAAATCACTCCATGGAACCTGAGTAGCAATTTCGTTGCCTGCACCAGCCAGGTGATTAATGTTCAGTCTAGTTTTGCGATAATTTATTGTGATCTTTAAAGTATTCTGCTTACTTCAATTTTGTCTCTTTTCCCATTGCGAAGAAGACAAGATGATAAGGGAAGTTTTTAACAAAATCGAATTGGCTGCTACGGATGAAATGTTTGTTATAGAATAATTTTATAGCTTGTTGTCCTGGTAATATGTATATAACGTCATCCACTGAGTTTGAGACTGTTTGTCATAGCAATTTTTGTTCATGGCTATATTTTTGTCTATTTTATAGCGAAAGGGATTATCTTGTTGATATGCCCGAATACTTTAAAAGTGGTATGGTATTTGACTCTGGTTTTTATGTCGAGACCCTAAGGATTGCTGGAGTATCTCTATTGTATGCATTGAAAATTCATTCACTCATTTCAAGACATTTCTGAAATGTATTTCTGTGGGCAGAAGTAATTGTTGTACTTACGATTTGGAAGAAATTCTTCTGAAGATGAATTTTTACAATTGATATCTATTTGTTTGTCATTATGAAGAATATTTTTCTACAGGGCTGTAATAAGATTTAGTATTCTTTTTACTCTGGTAAGTGACTAAATTACTCATGACTCAAGAAGTTCTTTATTTTTCACATTCTAGCAGGGGAAGGAAAATATTGAGCGATTGGAAATTACTGGTGTTGGTGATCCATCTGGGCGTGGTTTGGGTTTCAGCTATGCCCGGGCTACTCCAAAGGCACCAGTGTCAAGCACAGTGGTCAAGAAGAAAGCAGCCGCTGCCCGGATTGGTTCCACTGTTACTGGAACAGATGCTGATTTACGAAGATTGAGCATGGAGGCCGCACGAGAGGTGTGTGTTAACTTTTGTATAGTTTTGTGCTTGAGTTTGTCCCTATCACCTAAATATCTTGAGCTATTTGGTAAGGATTTCCTTTAGCTTATGTGCCCTTCATTTTTCTTATTAATTTTATATGTTCAACTTCTATTCTGCAACATTTTCCCTCTTACTTTTTTTTTTTGGTTAAATTTTTTTATTAGATTGGGTGTGTGTTTTAAAGTCTTGGAGGCCTTGTGTCAGAATTCTCATTTTTATGCTTGGACTTCTTGAACCCATTGTTTTTCTTTCTTTTCTTTTTTTAAATGATGATCCCATATCTTGTGGTCTTTAGGGTGTGTTTAGTTTGAGGGGAGGGGAGGGAAAATGATTCCCTTCCCTCATTTGGTTTTAAATTTTGGAGGGGAGTGGAGCCAAAATCTTAAACCCCCCCCCCCCTAAAACTAAACAAAAGATCTTTTCCCCCTCCCCTCCCCTCTAACAAACCAAACAAGGTAACATACCCTCCCCTCCCCTCAAACCAAACACACCCTTAGGCTATGATACTGTGCTAACTTTGTGCTTGTTCATATCACAAAAATGGCTTAAGCTGTTTGGTTGGGGTTGCCACAAGCTTATATTTCCTTCATCTTTATTAGTTTTAGACATGAGATCTCTCCAACATTGCGATTTTTATTTAGAAAATAAAACAGGAAGCTTTTGCTTCTGCATGTGTTCATATGGATGCTAGAACATAGTAAATATTAAGAGAAAGATTTCATTCTCTTGGTGGTGGCGGACTCTAATTGTGCTTCTTGATATTGTTGTAATTAAAACTGAGATGAGTATGATGTATGTGGACAATTTGAGAGAAAAATATTATTCTAAATCCACGAATAAAAGAGAGTACATATGAGCTTTTATACCGGTAAACATACAGCTAACCCTAGAATCTAATTTAATCTATATCCTAAGATAAAATATATCTATATTTAATCCTAAGATATAATAAATATCAAACTTAATAATAAAATAATAATTAATCTAAATAATCCATAATAAATGCATAATATTCCCATAAATATCTATTAATGAACTGACTTACTTGGTACGTCTTTGGCAAAAAGCTTAGATATGCATATCAGGAAAGACGAATCGACACATGAATTTCATAATTGCTGTAAGATAAAGTTCTTCATTAATTTGGTTACCTACAGAGGAAAGATATTCAATTTTTTCCAGTCTGTTTCCCTTTGGTGAAGACGTTACACGCCCCCCCCCCCTGGTATAAGTATCAAAGTGTCTCGAGAAGCAAATTCTTGCCTTGCACTCATACACAGCTAAATGTAGGAAAAAAAAATACATATGCCTCCCTCAATGGCTTCTCATCTGTCCAAAGTTTGCTTCTGATCCATAGACCATTTTGAAATTGTTTTTCCTCTATTTGATATGTAATCTCTAGTATGCACTTATTTTCAGGTTCTTCTTAAGTTCAATGTTCCTGAGGAAGTCATTACAAAACAAACCAGGTGGCATCGGATTGCTATGATACGCAAACTTTCAAGTGAACAAGCAGCATCTGGAGTTAAGGTTGACCCAACAACTATCAGCAAATATGCTCGTGGCCAGCGAATGTCCTTTCTTCAGTTACAGCAGCAGACAAGGGAGAAGTGCCAGGAGATTTGGGATCGACAAGTTCAAAGTCTTTCAGCTGTGAATGGTGATGAAAATGAGAGTGATTCTGAAGGAAACAGTGATCTAGATTCTTTTGCTGGGGATCTAGAAAATTTACTTG
This sequence comes from Acacia melanoxylon, assembly GCA_019022615.1. Classification (NCBI taxonomy): domain Eukaryota; kingdom Viridiplantae; phylum Streptophyta; class Magnoliopsida; order Fabales; family Fabaceae; genus Acacia; species Acacia melanoxylon. Next base: position 1,978,857 of record JAFJYJ010000057.1, read on the forward strand.
ATGCTGAGGAGTGTGAAGAGGGAGAAGAGGGTACCAATGATTTTAAACGTGACAAGGCTGATGGTGTCAAGGGTCTTAAAATGAGAAGACATCCAACCGTAGCCCAGGCAGAGGAGGAAATAGAAGATGAAGCTGCCGAGGCTGCTGAACTCTTCAGATTACTCATGGATGGTGAGATTTCAAACTGATCAATATTGTAAAACTTTCTGATGTGATTTGAATTGAAATGTAGCGACAAATGATTTTTAGGGCCACTGATATGATTTTCTGAAGTTTGTAATTGAATCACTAGTTCTTAACTTAGCCAACGATGGTACATTTATAAATTTTCATGTATTGTTGACCACTCTGTTTTATCCAGATGAAGAAGATGAGAGGAAGAAAAAGAAAAAGACTAAATTTATTGTGGAGGAAGCAGGAGTAATTTCAAAACTACAGCCAAAACTTGTCTTTGACAATACCGATCAGGTGAAGCAAATAACTAGTAATGTGCAATTAGATGGAGCCAATATATTGAAAGAAAATACAGTTACAAATCTCAGGGAGGTAGAAAACTTTATCTTAACTAAACTGTTCAGTTTCACACATCTTGTTTAGCTTACTCATTTTATAGTTTGCTTGTAGTTCTGATGCCAAAAAGTCTAAAACAAAATAAAAATAAAAATTTTAGTTAGCCAAAAAGTTGTTTTGACCAATGAGATTTAACTCTTATTTACGTTTTTTTTTTTGTGGTCAGGAGGATCGCTTTTCTGCTAAAAAAAGCAAATTGTTGAAGGTCAATAAAACTAAGAGTGGCCTTTCACCTATCAGCGTGGGAAATAAGAAAATAAAGTTAAATATTGGGGAACCCCCAAGGGTAAGCCATTTGTACTACACACACAGTATGACAACGCATTTTTTATTATAAAACTAGAGTACTATCGCTGAAGAGAGAAACAATTGATGCTTGTCTTACCATTTTCATTGGATGAATCTTCATTGTTTTCATTGGATAGTCCTTTGTTGATTATAAATTGATTCTATTTATTATCCACATATGAATTCAATTTTGTTTCTTTTTTAATCTGTCTCACATCTCTCTTCTTTCTTGATATTTAAACCTGAAGCACATTTGTATTGATTCTATTTAGTACTTCTGTCCAAACAAAAAATCCTTTAGCTTTGAATACAATATTTAAAGGAAGACTGAGCTATTACAAGATGAGCAAGTCTTTCAGTTAGTCAGGGCTTTACCTGTAGTTCATTTTTATTTGAAGACTTAATCTACTTTAAAAAGTATGAATTTGATTCAGATGGTTAGTTGTTCGTGCTTCTATGAATTCGGTTTTGGAGTCATCTTGGACTCTAAAGTTTATCACTCTCCCTTATCACAATTCATAAATAGCTTGCAAGTTAGCTGGCGTGTTACTTATTTTTTTCACTTGCATTCTTTTTTCCTCGGGCCTCGTCGACACATTTTTATGGCATAATCATGAATATACAAAACCATTAGAACGTTGTACTATTTATAACCTATAAGCAACGTGGCTTATTTATAAACTGTGTCATGCATGGGACTCATATCTAGCTAATTACAATTTTCGGTTAACATGTTAAGAAATATGAACCTTGAAGGTTTATTAAACTAGTGACTGGACATGCATATATTATCTATGTATATATAGTTTCTCGATTTAATATTTGTTTGTTGCATTTTTACAATCAGTTTACTTTGAAATTCTGCTTGCTGAAGCATCATGAATTTATGTTTGGAAAATCAGGTATTCAAGGAGAAAAAGCCATCAAGAGAAAGTTTTGTTTGTGGAGCATGTGGCCAGGTGTGTGTATATTCTTGAGCTGGTTAAACCCTGTTTTAGGCTTTTTGATGTTTTAGGGTGTGTAATTTTTTCCCCCATATGAACCAGCTTGGGCACATGAGAACAAACAAGAACTGCCCAAAATACGGTGAAGATCCAGAAGCACAACTGGAATCTGCAAACATGGAAAAAACGGGTGGAAAATCAAGCTTGTTAGATCCTTCTGGTCAGTCCCAGCATAAAGCCGTTTCCAAGAAGCTAAAAAGCTCATCAAAAATTGCTCTGGTTGAAGCTTCCGAGGGAGAAAAAACTAGTGTGAAGGCGAAAGTTGTTCCGGTAAAGTTCAAATGCAGCTCCACTGAAAAACCTGTTATTGAAGCCACACAGAGCTCTGATAAGCCAGTCACTTCTGACTCAGAAACTGCCAAATCTGCTAAGATTAGTAGAATCGTAATTCCCAACAAAGTGAAGTCAGATGATATGCAAGCTGAGTCTCGTAAGCATGCCATTGCGATTCGCCCTCCAACTGCTCCAAGTAGAAGTCAAGTCGATTCTCATAAGCCGTCAATTAAAATCCGACCACCTGCAGAAACGGATAGGGAGCAGCCTCAAAAGAAAATTATTATAAAGCGCACAAAGGATGTTATTGATCTGGACCAGTTCAGTCCCAGTGGAAGCATGGGATTTGAGCACAGAAAAATGAAAAGAATCGTTGAATTGTCAGGCGTTGACAAGCACAGAAGACAGGAGGCCATGTATAGTCCTGAAGCCGCCCTGGGAAGGCCGAAAGCTAAAGAGGATAGAAGGTGGTGGGAAGAGCAAGGGAAAAGGAGAAAAGAAGAAAGACTCCGAGTAGAACGTGAGGAAGAAATGAGGATGCTAAAAGAACAAGAACAGATGAGGATGCTAAAAGAGCAACGTCAAATGAGGATGCTAAAAGGACAAGAAAGGATAGCTGAGTTAAGAAGATTCGAAGAAACTATTAGGATGGATCGAGAGGAGGAAGAACGGCAAAAAGCAAAGAAGAAGAAGAAGAAGAAGGCTGAGTTTAGAGATGACTATATAGATGACCACACAACAAGATTTAACAATAGAGGGTTAGAAAGAGAACGGAGTGGAAAAAGAAGATCTGTCGTTGAGTTGGGAAGATATGCAGCCGAATATACGCCACCACCTAAACGGCGCAGAGGCGGAGGGGGAGAGGTACATTTCTATACTTCATAAGTTCAAAAATCTGCAAACTTTTCAAGGTTTAACAACTTTTCATGTAAAAATTGTAAACCACATTCCCATCATGCGTGTGTCAATTCTGGGATTACTATAGCATGGGTGTGGCAGATACGTTGACACTAAGTTCTTGTAGCTTAATTTCTGTTATTTTTACTGTTCCTGTAGGTTGGTTTGGCAAATATTTTGGAACGCATTCTCGAGGCGCTTAAAGATCGGTACGACCTGTCGTTCCTTTTCTTAAAACCCGTGTCCAAGAAAGAAGCTCCCGACTACCTGGACATTATAGAGAGGCCTATGGATATTTCAACAATCAGGGAGAGGGTGAGGAATATGGAGTACAAAAGCCGGGAAGATTTCCGACACGATGTGTGGCAGATTGCATATAATGCCCACAGATATAACGATGGGAGAAACCCAGGAATTCCTCCTCTTGCTGATCAGCTTTTAGAGCTTTGTGATTATTTGTTGAATGAGAATGATGATAGCCTAACTGAAGCTGAAGCTGGTATTGAAACTAGGGATTTCTAGGATATTCTTCATGTTTAGATCACATCTTTGGGTAGTAGTGATGTGTTTAAGCTTATATTTTTAGATCATGTAAAGTGTAGAAGGAAATTGTTTATTTTTATTTTAACAAATGTATTTTGTACTTTATTTTTTGGCAATTACAGAGGGATTAATCTTGTATAGAAGCAAAAAGGCGGGATTGTATCATCATGTAATTTTCTATTGTATCTGAGAAAGCAAAAAAATGCAGCCGTTTTATTAACATGAGAATTTCATCATCCTATTCAACTAAGCTTAGTTCAGCATTATATAAAGTGTTCATTTAAATACTTGGATAAAAAATGATTTGAAAATGAATTCCTTCGAGCAAAAGTTGAGTTTTTTTTTAGTGCTTATTACTTGTATAATGTTCTCTATCATAAATGGAATTTTTTAATATCTTAATCATTTAATTCTCCCATTCATTCACTTGACCAATTTTGCGTTTCCTTCAACTCTTGACAGGGATTACAAATGTGACTGTAACCATTTACAAGGAGGAACTTGCAAACTTCAACTATAGGGACCTAAGAGAAATCATAGAACATAAAGAATAATTTTTCTGAATTTTAAATGTAAGCCTGCAGGACTTGATGAAATCTAATAAAATGTGATGTAGCGAAATGGTAAATAACATTTGTTCTATAGATTGATTTCTGTCAAATATAAGTTTGTGTCTTGCCAGATAAAATGAAATAGATTACACAACATTTTTTGTTTTTAATTTTGTTGATGTTGACTGTTTTGTATTTTAAAAAAAAAAAATATATAACTATTTTTAAATTTTTTTAAAAAATCTCTCCATTTTTTCACCTAAAACATTTTTTCTCTATTTTTTTCGCCAAAAAAAATCTCTCTATATAAACATGGGGAGTAATGAGATCATTTTGTCACAAGTTAATTTTAGGAAAAATCTCTTTAAGGTCTTAATAAACCAACAAATGTTAAAAAAAAATCCCAATGAAAATTCTGATATAAAAAATGTTTTAAAGAGTTGCTAAATGGTCAATACCCTATTGAAGGAGTTATGAATCAAACTTTTTGACATTAGAATTTTTACCCTAACATATTTTTTTTTCTTGAGACTTCAAAGAGATTTTCCTTAATTCCATAAGCTAGTAGTATTTTTTTTTTTTCACAATTGTTTGGGCCTGAATGGTAAATAAGTACTATCGGTCCAATTATAAGGCACCAGATTTTTTTTTTGGAGAGATTAAAGAAGCTAAACAAGTTATTCTTAATCATTTCATTTATTGTGTATCCTTATATTATATATTAGTTTATTACCAAACTAATTAGTTTGAAGAAAAAAATAAAAATAAAAATACTTAAAAGTAGTTTAATTAGTTTTTTAATCTCTCAAAAAATATCAACTAGATCTTATAAGTACAGAGGACTAGAGGAGTAGCAGTTACTGTGATTGACTGATTGTGGTCCCTTTGCTGAAATTATCTCTTTCATATATCCAAGTAACGAGGTAAAAATGCCCATAAATGAAATCTCTGTTGCCAAGCGTTGCGAAGCGAAATAACCAAATTTCCATTTGTAACCAAAACAAAACGAATCTAAACAAAAAATCCCAATGACTTCTAAATTAAATTCAATGGCTCAGAAAAATAAAATAAAATCTGGCTTTAATGTTAAAATAATTTGACGCCGCCATCTATTTTGCTTCGAATTCTAAACTGGTGGCCCTCTTACTCGATCGTCTTCTTCAACTTTTTGAAATTTCAAATTGTCTTCGTTCTTCCCCAACAGCTACATATTGTTTTGAATTAAAGAAGGAAACTGGACATTGCACAGGAGGTGGGCTTGTCGTGTTCGAATCAAATTGAAACTTGAGCTCCAGTTTCTCAGCTCCATTATCGTTCTAGACTCATGTGATTTTAGTGCACGAAACATGTCACTTCTCAGCAGATTCTTTTACAGGAGACCCCCTGATGGTTTGCTGGAATTTGTCGATAGAGTATACGGTGAATACCGGAACCCTTTATTTCAATTTTTTTTTTTTTTTTTCGTTTCGTTTCTGCTTTTCTTAGAAGTTATGAGATTTCTTGGATATATCTGTGCTATGCAGTTTTCGATTCCTGCTTTTCCACTGAGGCATTGCCTGATGGAATGTACCAAATATATTTACATGAAATCATCACCGAGTTACATGAAGAGTTCCCGGACTCTTCCTTCTTCGCTTTCAATTTTCGAGAAGGGGAGAAACGTAGTCAATTTGCTGAAATTCTTTGTGAATACGATGTTACTGTCATGGATTATCCGCGACAGTATGAGGGTTGCCCTATTCTTCCAGTGTCTTTGGTTCAACATTTTCTTCGTGTTTGTGAGAGTTGGCTTTCACTTGGGAATCACCAGAATGTTATCCTTCTCCACTGTGAGAGAGGAGGTTGGCCTCTCTTGGGGTTTCTTTTAGCTAGCTTTCTAATTTATAGAAGACTGCACAGTGGTGAAAGGAAGACACTTGAAATGGTGCATAGAGAGGCACCCAAAGGTTTTTTACAGCTATTTTCGCCTTTGAACCCCTTGCCATCTCAACTTCGTTATGTTCAGTATGTAGCAAGAAGGAACATAGCTCCTGAGTGGCCGCCGCCTGAGAGAGCTCTTTCTCTAGATTGTCTCATTCTCAGAGCCATTCCTAGTTTTGATTCCCAGAATGGATGCAGACCCATGATCCGCATTTTTGGTAGAAATTTTCTCAGCAAGGGTGGGCTTTCTACTCAGATGCTCTACTCCATGAACAAGAAAAAGAAAACCTTAAGGCACTACCGTCAGGTGTGTCTTTTTCTGATCCCCATATTGTGCTATGCTTAATTTGTTGCATTAATTTATACTCTATTAACTGCAGCTAGAATTTATTTCTATTATATCAGGCAGACTGTGGTGTGATCAAGATTGACATACAATGTTTAGTACAAGGAGATGTGGTATTGGAGTGTGTCCATTTGGAATTGGATCCAGAAAGGGAAGTAATGATGTTCCGCATAATGTTCAACACGGCATTTATTCGATCCAACATATTGATGCTGAATACTGAAAACTTGGACATTCTCTGGGACTCAAAGGAGCGGTACCCAAAAGGCTTCCGAGCTGAGGTGAGTACTTATCTATTTAGCATTGTGTGAAAAGCCTAAATATTGAATACACATGGTTATATTTTTCTTCCCAGTAAAATGGTTTTGATGTCTAATGATGTAAAATCTTGAATTTTAGGTCTTGTTTGGGGATGTTGAAAGCATTTCTCCTCCAAAAGCCCCAACAACTGTGTTAAATGGCGAGGAGAAAGGTGGATTGCCCATTGAAGCCTTTTCAAGGGTTCAAGAACTTTTTAGCGGTGCAGAGTGGCTTGACAACGGTGAAGATGCTGCAGTCTGGTTGCTTAAACAACTTTCTGTGTTAAGTGATGTCAAAGAGCTTTCAAGGTTGCAAGGTAAAGCAAGTTGGTTCTCATCACCTGCTGACTCTGAAGATGAAAATAACGAGTCAAGCACTGCGGATAGTTCAGATGAAGCCTTTGATGTTATTCCAAAGTCTTCTACTGATATTTCCAAGTTATTGGCACCTGACAACCCTGATCCAATCCATTTAGATTTTGAAAGTGTTGGTGGAAATAATGTACATCTTACTTCAGAACCTCCAGACCCATCGACTGAAAGCGTTCCATTGTCTCATCATGCTCCTATTAATGAATATCCTCACAATTCATCTCCACAGTCACCACCTGCAGCACCCCCTCCACTTTGTCCCCCTCTTTCTAATGTCAGTGGAGATCCTTGCACCTCTCCAACAGCATCGTCAGCAAATTGCCAGAGCCCAATACCACCCCCTCCTCCTCCTCTACCATTTGTCTCTTGCAAAACTTTGCCACCTTCCCCACCACCTCCACCACCCGCTATGGGTAGTAAACTTAATGAGGTACCACAGCAATTGTCACAGCCACCGCCTCCCCCACCAATGCCACCTACAGTATCAAACATTTCAACTTCATCTAATATTGGGTCTCTCCAAGTAGCAAGACCTCCACCACCACCTCCACCACCTGGCCAAGGCCTCCACCTCCACCTCCACCTCCTCCACCCAATCAAGGTGCAATGACACCCCCACCTCCACCTCCCCCCCCCCTCCACCACCTGGTCAAGGCACAACGGCACCTCCGCCTCCCCCCCCCCTCCACCACGTGGTCAAGGCGCAACGGCACCTCCGCCTCCCCCTCCCCCCCTCCGCCACCTAGTCGAGGCGCAATGGCACCTCCGCCTCCCCCTCCCCCTCCACCACCTAGTCGAGGCGTTCAACAACACCTCCGCCTCCCCCTCCCCCTCCACCACCTAGTCGAGGTTCAACGGCACCTCCGCCTCCCCCTCCACCACTTGGTCGAGGCACAACGGCCCCTCCCCCTCCTCCTCCACCACCCGGCCGAGGTGCAACTCCACCCCCACCTCCCCCACCACCCACCCCCACAAAGCGGCCACCGCCTCCACCTCCACCGGTCATGACACGGGCGGCACCGCCTCCCCCACCTCCACCTCCACCCGGTCGGGGTGAAGCACCTCCCCCACCTCCTCCTCCACCCGGTCAAGGTGCAGCACCTCCCCCGCCTCCACCACCTGGTCGGGCGCACCACCACCTCCTCCCCCTCTTGCAACTAGGGGATCTGGTGTGCCACCACCACCCCTATCTACTACCAAAGCTAAGCCTTTAGCATCAACAAATATTGGAAGAGGTCGAGGTTCTGGTGGGACTACTAATGCACCGAAGAAAGCTTCGCTAAAGCCCCTACATTGGGTGAAAGTTACACGAGCAATGCAAGGGAGTCTATGGGCTGATACACCAAAACAAGATAATCAATCAAGGTACTCAGTAGTGAGTATTAAAATTTCATCCAGACACTGCACTTGAGTTCCCAGAAATCAATTTATAAGTTCTAGGCACTAGGAAGTTGTTAAAACAATTATTGTACACAATGTTTTGCACGCTTGTTGCTTAATTTGTTTTGTCTTCTCTCTGTTTTCCTTTGGTCAGGACCCACAAGGGTCTAATGCAATGAATGTTTTAGAATTTCTGACTTTCAATGTGTTTCTGTTAGGCCCCCTGAAATTGATATATCAGAACTTGAGAGTCTTTTTTCAGCAGCTTCTGCTTCTGATGTGAACAATGCTAAAGGTGCAGGTCGCCGCGGTTCTAATATCAATAAACCTGAAAAAGTTCAATTGGTATGCTACTCCTCTGTTGGCATTTTGTGTATCAGAGCATGGCAGTACTCAATATATTTTCTTTTCCAATCCATTTGTGTTACAATCAAATCTGACTACATAAAACTGTGTTAATGTACTGCTGTCATCATTTCATGATTGTACATAATGTAGCATTATTCTCAGTTCTCAAATGAAGTTTGACTGGCTATTTCTTAAGAGCTGATATCCATGCCTAGAATTAACCTCAAATGTCCTAAAATGACAATGAAGAGGTGGTAATCGTTGCTTTTTCTTTGACATACTTGTATATTTGATTTGACATCAAAGATGCCAAAACAGAATTGTGACAGCCCAATTCTATTGGTTGTAAAAGATATATACACTTGCTAGTAGTTTTTGTAAATTATAAAATTAGTAAATAAGAAAGGAAAATGATGAAAATATTTGTTTGCCAAATTGTGGTATCTTGGAATTCTAATTTCTGCCTGTGTTGTGTAAAATCATATTTACCACTTGCAGTTGATAGGGATGCAAGATATGATTCTTTAGGGCATGATCCTTCTGAATTTGTTGTCAATATCAAACATGAAAGCTGATATTGTTTTATTTCCCTGTTCTGACATCTATTTTTATTTAGTATTCATCTCTGTTTATCATTGTATGTGATTTTAAAAGAAATATACTCAAGTTTGTTTGGTTTTTCTTGCTATCAGATTGACTTGCGAAGAGCATATAATTGTGAAATAATGCTCTCTAAAATCAAAATTCCCTTGCCAGACATGCTTGTAAGTTGGCTAATCTTCATTCCCCCTTTTTTGAGATCTTATTGTCAACTGACAATCTGACATTACTTCTTTCATTTTAGTTTCAGAAGTTTCTCAATCACAGCATATTACAATCTAAAATTAGTTAGATGCACCCTAAACCTTTGAGCACATTCATTCACGTTATATTGGAGATATTATATGCCTTTTGACAATGTTTTCTAAAGGAATAATTTAAGGTACATGCCTGTCAAGTTTCACAACTGTAGATCTCATTTTTCTTGATGGTGTAATAGAACATTTAGGCTAGAGGTCTACAACAATTAGGTCCTCAGAGCTCCAGCTTGGTATAGTATAAGGAGCTTATGCAATTGGTGTAGTCAACCTTATTTAAGATTTTGAGGTTTAGACGTCAAATATGTTGTGTTGGGGTTATGACTATGATGGGTAATGGCTTCTTACATTGTTTGTTTTAGGAGGAATTCTTCTTATTTTCTCACATGTTTATCTTTCCTTGACAAACTATATATATGTATATATGTGTGTGTGTGTGTGTGTATTTGCATGAGTAACATATTTTTTATAAATTATATCTTGGATGTGCATTTGAATCTCACTTGTACTCTACATAGGTATTCAACATCTCTTAATTTTCAAGCACATCGTGTTTTTTCCTTAGAGAGGGTTGGATACCAGTAGTGAAATTACCAAGTCAACTAAGTAGCACTTGGAAATCATATTCCAAACTTAAAAAGCTTATTGCTTTACTCAGTGGTTTCTCAATTTGCATGTTTGTTTGCTGGATCTCTCAACAGTTCAAGTGTGGAAAACTATGAACTGGGGTTGATAATTCTAGCTTGGGAGGATTCTGTCACTATTTTCCCATATATTAGAACCAAAATGAATGTAATTTGAACATATTAACAAAGACCTCAGCAGTTTTTATGTTTTTATACTTTTTTCTATTTGTTGGCATGCTCATAGATTTTACTCTCTGGTCTTCCAGAATGCAGTTCTAGCATTGGATTCTTCTGCTCTAGACATTGATCAGGTTGAAAATCTTATTAAGTTCTGCCCCACAAAGGAAGAAATGGAAATGTTGAAGGTACTCCCCCTCCTCTTTTGCCTCTCAGGAATCTGTCGCATGATTGTGAACATCAATGTGTGATGTTTTTTAACGTCATGTATTTCATTTTATTTCGGTATTTCTGGAAATTGTTGTTTTCAATGTTTTAACACTCTTGTGCTTCTCATCTGCTTCTACCTTATGTGTAATTCACATCACTGTCTTGCTATCTCTTTTTGCTTACTAATTTTGTTAGGGTTTAAACTTTTAAAATATTATTGACTTATGTTGATGTGTCCCATTTTGGTCAAAGTTTAAAGGTGATGGTAAGGTATTGGTAGATATTTTTTAAGTAAATTATGAACCTTCTTAGTGGCGCATCACCTATGAACATTTGTTAAGGGGAAGCTTCAAGTCTTAACCAAGAAGGACTCAATAAACTGTGTGATTTGCTGTTTTGTTTAATAAACCTGTAGGACTTCTTTTTCAAAAATAGTTGTGTACTAAATTTGTGCATTTGGGTAGTATTCTTGTTAAACTGTCTCTTTTACTAAAATTATTTCTCGTTTCAGAATTACGCTGGCAACAAGGAAATGCTTGGAAAGTGTGAACAGGTTCTCTCTTTTGAATAGGTTTCATCTTTTGAAACCATGCATATTCTACATGGGGAGTCTAATAAAATCATTGTTTGGTATCTATTAGTTTTTCATGGAGTTGATGAAGGTTCCACGAGTAGAAGCTAAATTACGGGTTTTTGCTTTTAAAATCACCTTTTCTAGTCAGGTATGTTATGTAGCTTATGGAGAGCTGTGAATGATTTTGCGTTCTACTGTTATTAGCATTCTCTAATGTTTAAATTCTTCTTTTGTTTCTCTCCAGGTGAATGATTTGAGATTAAATTTGAACACAATCAATGATGCTGCTAGGGAGGTATGGTTAACTTTAATGACTTCGAGTTAACAAACATGAAGGTACCATCTGACCACATCTTCATGTTATTGCTCATACTTGCAGGTGAAAGAATCTCTGAAGTTGCGTCAAATAATGCAGACTATTCTTACTTTGGGCAATGCCTTAAATCAGGGAACAGCACGGGGTATCTATTTTTAGCTTCGATGTTCTATTATGATCTGATATGGAGCGTTAATGCATGGCTCCTCTGACTTGATAAATTTATACAATACAATTTTGCTTATAATTTTCTCTGTTGCATTTTGCAGGATCTGCAGTAGGATTCAAATTAGATAGCCTTCTTAAATTATCTGATACTCGAGCCAGGAATAACAAAATGACTTTGATGCATTATTTGTGTAAGGTAGGTATGGCAGAAGCTTTGGATAAACTTTTGCACCATACTATTGTATGTTTGAAAATTGAGGATTGTGTACCATGTATGTTGTATGAGCTCTGTTAAGGTTCCATACATTATCCAACTCTCTTTTAATGACTTTACAGTAGTCATTTACTTAAATGGTATTTATCTGAATGATTCTTATTTTTCCTTACATTTTCTGTTTGTTTGACCTCATGTGAGTTTTTTTGGCCATCTTTTATTCAAAGTCTGAGTTCCTTTTTTGTCTTTGTAATTCACTATTACTTCTTATAAGAGTAAAAAATATAAGTTTTTTTTTTCCATTGATGCGATGTCTCACAAAGTTATATTCTTCGCTCACCAGCTACTTTTTGAGAAGATGCCAGAATTGCTAGATTTTGGCAAGGATCTTGTTCATTTGGAAGCTGCTTCAAAGGTATACTTTTTGTACCTAGAACCTCCCATCTATTGACATAAAATATATTCTTGTGGGCAATTTGAGAGAAAAAAATATTATTCTAAATCCATGAGTAAAAGAGAGTACATATGGGCTTTTATATAGGCAAACCTAAAGTTAACCCTAGAATATAATTTAATCTAATTAAATCAAAATAACTAAGATATAATATACTCCCTCCGGTCCTAATTATAGGACATATTTAACTGATTTTGGGGAGATTAAGGAGAGAAGTTAAATTAGTTAATTTTATTCATTTTTCTAAAATGCCTTTATATAAATTTAAAATGACATAAGTAAAAGTGAATCAACAACCTTACCATATATCTCTTCAACCTAGAATTTTCCTTTCCACACACTTTGTAATTGAAATAATGGTCTTACTATATATACATATATATGCATATACACAAACACATGTATATATATGTATATAGAGACACACACAGATAGATAGATAGGTATATGTGTGTGTGTGTGTGTATATATATGTGTGTGTGTGTGTGTATATATATGTGTGTGTGTGTGCACACAAATATACATATATGTATACACACACACACATATACACAGATATACATATGTGTGTGTGTGTGCATACATATATACACAGACACATATATATAGAGACACACACACACACTATCTCTGTGTGTGTATGTATATATATGTGTGTGAGTTTATATATATATATATATATTGGCAAATTAACATCAGCTGATCGATAAATAAATTAAAATCCAACAATTTAAAAGTTTCACTAGCTAGAAGAATTTATGCACCTACATACATATACTCACCAAAAACCAAACACACTTAAGAGAATAAAATAGGGGTATTTTAGGAAAAAATTGACAAAAGTTAAAATTGTGTCATATAATTAGGATCAAAACTAACTCTCTTATAATTGTTGTCTTTATAATATATCCATATCTAATTCTAAAATATATAAAATAACAATTAATCTAAATAATCCAAAATAAATACACAATATTTGCACGCTCCCCCTCAAGTTGGATCATAGTTGGATCATAGATGTTAATCATGTCCAACTTGCTTATGCAACTTTCAAATGCAGGTTTGAATAATCCTGTTGTCAACACATCCGCAACTTGAAGATTTGTTGAGTGGACATGATACATCCTCTTACATATCATAAGTAGGGTTGATAGCCAAGAGAAGAGTTCAAATATGACCTTTCTTCAATATTTTGTGATAGGTTGCTGCATCCTCAGTGCACTTCCACTCATGAGAGTCATAGAGATCAAGTTGCTGCTAATACATGATTAACATATTGTAAAGTTTAGCAATATCCATATCACCTTGTTGCAATTCATAAATAAGCCCATTGATTTGTAAAATAGCAGCAATATTTTCTCTAGTAGAATAGCAGCTTTTAACAGCTCCCCACACTCCTGCAACAGTTGAAAATAAGAGGTAGTTTTGGCCAATATCTAGAGTCGTGAAATTTATGAGCCATGACTTGACCATATTCATTTTTGCATACCAAATTTTGTATTTGGATTCTGTTCGAGATGGCTTAGCATCTAAACCATTGAAGTAATCTCCCTTTCCTTTGCCAACAACATATATGAGAATGCCTTGGGACCATTGGAGATAATTGTTTCCTTTGAAATGATGAGTAGTGATAGAGAGATGTTGTGGCTCGTTTAAAGATGTGGGAGGAAAAAATGAGGAGCCTGAAGCTCCATCCCCAGTCTTAGACATCTATGCCTGTGGTATTTAAAGCATGGAAGGAGCCAAAGTTTATCATGACTTAATGAGAGAGATACCACTTGGAGTACAAGTAAAATTGCCTCTTGGAAGGAATTAAAAAACGCCAAATGAGTCTGACAATAAGTTGGCGATAAATTGAAGCTGGTGATACTTTGATGAGAAATTGGATCTCATGAGAAATTTCGAGAATGTGAGACAATCAAAATCTTGGACGATGAACAAGCCTATGACAATTGTGGACAAGCAGCCAAAGTGGCACCAAGGATGAACTGCAAAGAGGCCGACTCAGTTAGTGGTCGACGATGCTTAGCAAAACTAGGGATTGCGCCGTTTTTGGAAGAGCAACCTGAATCGCTGATTTGGAATGATAGTCGAACTTGACAACACCGATTGTGGAAGAGCCTTTGATTATTGAAGAGCTTCTTATTATTTTCTTTGGGGAGAATAAGCCTTTCTTCGTCTCGATTAAATTTCCCATACGTGGAAAGGAGACAATGGACGTTGGGTGCGATGACGATGGATCGCACGACTGGATTCAAGCTTTTTAGTGCGTACCTTGAACTGGTGGTAGAGAGAAATTCTGAGAATGTGAAGAGATAAGAACTTGATGCGGGACTGACCGTGACGAACACTTTCAGATAATAAACCATGTATTGAAGGATCGAACATGTACGAATGGCGAGCTGTGTAGAGGTCGACGCATAGACGGTTGGTGAAATGTGAAAAGGTCGACTTTGTTGGTAGTCGACGATGGCTGAGGACAAACCTTGACCTATGATGATAGGGACAGTGAACTTTGACGGCGCCAATGATGCTGAGAAAGGGTTGACTTGCTTGATAGTTGACGACACTTAACAAATCCAAGAATTAAGAGCGCCAATCAACAAAATGGATTTTGAGAAGCACTTTGATTATTCTTGTTCTTCTTCATTTGCTTTGATACCATGTAGACAATTTGAGAGAAAAAACATTATTCTGAATCCATGAATAAAAAATAGTACAGATAGGCCTTTTATAGGTAAACCTAAAGCTAACCCTAGAATCTAATTTAATCTAATCAAATTAAACTAAATCAAAATAACTAAGATATAATATATCCATAACTAATCTAAGATATATTAAATATTGTATTAACACAGAGAATATAATCTAAATATCTTGTCTATTCATGTACATATGATATGTATTTATACAATAGGAGAGAGCCTTAGTATTGATGGCTCTTAATGATAATTTATGATGATTTCCTCTAATCCCTGATTGCTAGGGATACTGATTGACTATTACAATATATTCCCTAATCATGTACTACCTCCGTCTTAATTATAGGAACACTTTTGTAGTGTAAATTGCACTATAAAAGTGTTCCTCTAATTAGGACCGAAGAGAGTATTTCCTAACACTCATCCTCAAGTTGGAGTATAGATGTTAATCAAGCCCAACGTGTTACAAAGATAGTCAACCCGTATCCTATTTAAGGCCTTAGTCAGAAGGTCACCCAATTGGTCACTAGACCGCACATGCCCGGTAGAAATAAAGTTCTCTTTGATCTTATTACGTACAAAGTGACAGTCAATCTCAATGTGTTTCGTACGTTCATGAAACACAGAGTTGAAGGCTATGTGTAGAGCAGCTTTATTATCACACCACAACTTCGCAGGTAATGACGTGGCAAGACCAACTTCTTTCATTAACCTGGTGAATCCACACAATTTCTGTCTTGATCGAGACATGGCTCTATACTCAGCTTCTGCACTCGACTTAGAAACCACATCTTGCTTCTTACTCCTCTATGATACTAGATTTCCACCAACAAACACATAATATCCTGTGGTGGATCTTCTGGTAGCCTTTGACCTCGCATGATCTGCATCACAAAAGCATTTCAATCTTGTTGTAGCCATGATTCGTATAGAGTACACCACGACCAGGTGAGCCCTTCAAATAATGTAAGACATGTTCCAAAGATTCCCACCGAGCAACGGTTAGTGCGGTCATGAATTGACTAAGCACACTAACTGGAAAGGTCACATTGGGGCGAGTTACCGTGAGATAGTTCAATTTCCCAATTAATCTACGGTATCTCTTAGGGTGGGCAAACGGCTTGATCTTCTCCGGATCAACTTTCTTTCTTACATCCTCAGGTAGCTCATCAAACGGTATGCGGTCATCAATGTCCAAGAAGGGATTAGGAAGTATGAGAAAGCTACTCGGTGCTGCTCCAAGTTTCCCAGTTTCTTTTAACAGATCAAGAACATATTTCCTCTGTGTCAAAAGGATGCCTTTCTTACTTCTCATAACCTCTATCCCAAGAAAGTACTTTAACGGACCCAAATCCTTTGTTTGAAAATGAGAATTAAGAAAGGCCTTAAGTGATGAGATTCCTGAAGCATTGCTACCCGTAATAACAATATCATCAACATATACCACTAACAGAATCAGTGTTGTTAAAACGTAGAGTCTACGTAGAAACGGTAAGGGTGAGCAAAAACGTAAAATCGAAAAATGTAAACGAAACGTAAGAGTTTACTACATACTATAAAAAAAAAAAAAATCCAACATATATAAAACCAAAACACACCAATACATTAAAGTCATCACAAATTTAAGTCTAAACACTCAAGAAAATAATTAAGTTTATAATTTAATGTGATTTTTCATAATTAAATTAGGATTCTTAATACATTTTCTTGGAAAGTGTAGTTATGCCCCAAAAATATTTCAAACTTTTCAGTTTAGTCCTCCTCAGAACTTTAAATTCTTGCATTTTAGTCCCTTGATCAAAACGCACGTTTTGACCAAGGGATTAGTCATCTTCTTCCATCTTCATCCAGGGACCTGAGAGGTTGAGACAGAAACAGACCTGATCACGAGTCTTTGCGAGGTGAGAGGCGAGAGAGAGGCGAGCTTCGACCTTTGATCCTCCACATTCCTCTAAGTCTCCACCGGCCTCCACCCTCACCACCATCGCCGTCGGCAACCTGAAACAGAGGGGCGAGAACTGCAAAATATCCTTTTTTTCAAAAAAATTCAGAACGGTAAACTCGCCCGTTTTCTACCGAGTTGAAACAGCGTCTCTACCGTTTTAGATCAATTTCCGTCTCAACCACCGTTCTAATACGATTTTCCGGCGAAAAACGTAAAAATGTACGTTTCAATGTTTCGAAACGACGTTTTAACAACACTAAACAGAATCATGCCAGCATCTGTCTGCTGATAAAACACAGAATGGTCGCACTTACTCTTACACAGACCAAACTTTTTAACCACAGAGCTAAACCTGTCAAACCAAGTACGAGGGCTTTGCTTCAAGCCATATAAAGACTTTTGAAGATGGCATACCTTCCCACGCTCCCCCTGAGCAACAAAACTAGGTGGTTGCTCCATGTATACTTCCTCAAGAAGATCACCTTTTAAGAACGCATTCTTAACATCCAACTGATGAAGATCCCAACCATAATTGGCTGCCATGGAAATGAAGAGGCAAACAGAGGATAGTTTTGCCACAGGAGAGAAGGTTTCCGAATAGTTAACACCATAGGTCTGAGCATAACCTTTGGCAACCAGTCGAGCTTTCAAACGTTCCAAGGTGCCATTAGCTTTTGTTTTGACCGTGAACACCCACTTACACCAGATAGCCTTCTTGCCAAGAGGCAAATCAACGAGATTCCAGGTACCAGCCTTATCAAAGGCCACCATTTCTTCTTCCTTCGCAGCACGCCAACCGGGATGGGTTAAGGCTTGTTGGAGAGTAGTGGGAACGGTGAGAAAGTCTATGGATGCTATGAAGAAACAGGATGGAGGAGACAAATGGTTATAAAACAAAGGAAGAAATAGGATAGGTGCAACTACACTTGCCTTTGCGTATGGCAATAGGCAAGTCATCAGAAGCATCAGACACTGTGTCTGGTTCAAAGGTAGAAGCGGAAGGATCAGGAGTATCAAGAATATCAAGGGTCTTTGGTTCGGAAATAGGAGCGAAGGAGGAACGATGCGGATCGTACATCAAGCGATCATTGGTGGGTCATGAACCTGATCGACTACATTACTTGCCCCAGGGCGTTTCCGATAAACATGATAGATACCAGTTTAGCAGGTGCCGGGTCAGATGCTTGCACTAGTGGTAACTGAACCGTATAGACCAAGAGATCATCAAGACTGTTGGAGGTGTCATCGGTAGAGACAGGAGATGGAGGTGGAGTAGAGACAGGAAAAAACTAAGTCAACTCATGGAATGTGACATCGGTAGACACAAGATAACGTCGAAGAGTGGGAGAATAGCACCGATAACCCTTCTGAACCCTAGAATACCCAAGGAAGACACACTTAAGAGACTTGGGATCAAGTTTGGTAACAGTGGGACGAATATTGCGAATAAAACAGACACAACCAAAGATTTTAGGGTCAACAGGAAACAAAGGTTTGGAAGGAAACAAGGTGGTGTATGGAGTGGCACCATTGAGGACAGGAGAGGACATACGATTAATAAGGAAGCACACAGTAGACACGGCGTCAGCCCAAAAAGGCTTAGGAACATTCATTTGAAACATGAGAGCCCGAGCAACTTCTAATAAGTGTCGGTTCTTATGTTCCGCAACACCATTTTGAGTCGGTGTATCTAGACAGGAAGACTGATGAAGCATGTCATGCTGGAGCATATAGGTTTGAAATTGGGCAGAAAAGTATTCTTTAGCATTGTCACTCCGTAAGGTTTTGATTGATACACCAAACTGAATTTTGATTTCAACACAAAAATTGCAGAAGTGCGAAAACAACTAAACGAGTTTTCATTAAATAGAGCTAGGTGGTATGAGAGAAATCATCAACAAAAGTAACAAAATACCTAAAACCAGGCTTGGACTCGACAGGACATGGACCTCAAACATCAGAATGGACTAAATTAAAGGGAGACGCAACGCGTTTATTAACTCGATGTGCTAAGTGAACACGATGATGTATAGCAAACTAACATGACTCACATTCTAAAGACGACAAATGATGGAATTGAGGATACATCCTCTTCAAAGAAGGCAAGGACACATGACCTAAACAACAATGAATGTCAAAAGGGGACGAACCACCAGAGCAAGCAACTGAACGTGGTACCTCATCCTCAAGAAAGTAATGGCCACCAGGTTCATAGCCCCTACCAATAACTCGCTTCGTCGTGAGATCTTGAACCAAACAATGGTTAGGAAAGAAAGTGATGAAACAGTTTGATTGGCGAGTGAGCTTGCTAGGAGACAAAAGATTATATGCAAGGTCAGGGACATTAAGGACATGGGATAAGGAAACAGGAAACAGATCGGGTAGGTTTGGTAGTGCCAGAGCCAAGAACACGAGTGGCAATTGTTATACTAGAAGGATTGTCATAAGGCGCATTTGAGGAAAACAAATGGTGGTTACTTGTCATATGATCAGTAGCACTGGAATCGATGATCCACTTCAAGGAAGAAGTAGCAAGACTAGAGGCAATGTTACCTGTAGCAAGAGCAAGTGAAGAGCTAGACGTGGATGCAACCACTAGAAGCAAGTTGAGCACCATAACAAACAAGAAAGGAAGTACCAAACAACGATGCGAGCAAGATCACCAGCCACAAATACCAAAACAACAGCTTGAAGCCAAAGAGATCAGCAACCAAACACCCAATACCTCGTATTGGACTAAACAACGCAGAAGGAGCCAAATACTAACGCCACCACCAAAAAAAAAATCTCACACAGAACCAAGGTACACTTACACCCCTTGAAATGTCTTGGGCTGAACCCAAAGGAAACAGCAACTAGAGAACCCAAAAACAACTAGAGGCAAATCAGATCGGAAGAACGACCAAAAACAAACCAGCAGCCACACCAAGGCCAAAGCACCAAGGACCAAATAGCAGAAACAAGGTCAAAGCAGCAACGAGCGGTCACACAATGACCAAAGCAACACTATAAACACAAAACGAAGGGCCAAAACACCATTGCAAACCCGAAACAAAGCACACAGCAAGCAAAACGAACAAACCCGACGGTGAAAACACAATATATGAGCACAAAACCACCTAGGTCCAGCTGAATAAAGGGAGTCGATCCCGAAGAAGCAAACGGCGGCGAAAAAATCGCCGGAAAAATGCATCACGCGCCGGCACGTGCAAATGACGTAGGAGCTTTGGGAGGTGCGTGGAACGTCCACGCGCAGGCGAAACGGCGATCGGTCGGTTGGGTTCCGCCGATCGGAACCTCTTGAACAAGGTGGGGCGTGAAGGCTAAAACGGCTAACCTCGAACCCTAACTCTAGTTCTCTCTCTCACTGTCGCTAGAAACAAAGACCAAACTGGTGTCGGGAAAATTTAAAAAATAGGACCTGACGCTCTGATACCATGTGGCATGTATTAACACAGAGAATATAATCTGAATATCTTGTCTATTCATGTACATATGATGTGTATTTATACAATAGGAGAGAGCCTTAGTATTGATGGCTCTTAATGATAATTTATGATGATTCCTCTAATCCTTGATTGTTAGGGATACTGATTGACTATTACAATATATTCCTTAATCATGTATTTCCTAACAAATATCAAACTTGATAATAAAATAACAATTAATCTAAAAAATCCAAAATAAATACGCAATATTCTCACAATTCCAAAAGATGTTTTGTAATTATTAATTGTTTTTTATCTTGTGCCTTCTATGTCCAACATCTAGATCCAACTAAAAGCATTGGCTGAAGAGATGCAAGCGGTTAGCAAAGGTCTGGAAAAAGTTGAGCAAGAACTTACTACTTCAGAAAATGATGGTTTTATTTCTGCAGGCTTCCGTAAGGTGAGAAAATGTTGGCTTCTACAGGGAGAGATTTATTGCTACCTCTGAGATATCCTCTCTAGCTTTAGGCTGTGTTTGGTTTGAGGGGAGGGAGGGGAGCTTCCCTCCTTGGTGTGAAAAGTTAGATATGACCATGATGTGAAATGTTTGTGCGGAAAACAATGCGAATTTATGGTTATATCTAACTTTTCACACCAAGGAGGGAAGCTCCCTCCCTTCAAACCAAACACAACCTTAGAGAAACTTGAATGTTTGCCCCTTTCAAACCACTAGATCAAAACTGATGCTGTGATTTTTTAAAAATGATTATAATATGATCAATGACTGCTACTTATCCTGCACTAGTTAATTAAATCGTTTTATTTTATTGTTTTTGGCATGTCATTATTATATACTTCCTTCCGGTCTTTTTTATAAGGAACATTCTCTCTCATAAGGAACAAATCCCATTTGTTTAAAACTTTAAACTGGTGTTTCCATTTTTATTTTCATTAAATATATGCCACTCATTATCTCTCCGCAATAAATTTTCACCCTTATCTTTCTAAATAAGGGTATAATTGGAAAGAAAGGTACATAAATTATACATTTATTGCTTTTAACTAACATTTTGAACATGATTTTGGTTGTTGTTCCTTATGTAAAGGTTCAGAGGGAGTACTTTATTAGACTAAGATTTGATGTTCTTCCAAGTCTTATTATTGGCTGTAGAATCTTTTCTCAAAGATGAATTATATGATTACCCAAAGGCAAACCACGATGGAACAAGGGATGACTGCCTATATATTGCTTGATAAGTTAATTAGCGCCTTACTCATGATCTTCTTACAATATGTACTTTGTTGATTTCTCAGGTGTTGAAAAAATTTTCTTGATATTGCTGAAGCTGAAGTGAGGTCACTCATATCATTGTATTCTGAAGTGGTAAGTTCTGTCGACATGAATTCTTTTCCTCATTCTTTTAATCTGATGTTCCTCCTGATAGGGGATATTGACCAGGATGATGCCTAATGAAAGCCAGGCTTTTGTACTAATGGCAGCATTCATAGTTGATACAGTAATCCAAAAAGGGGCTTGGCCTTGACAGATAATAAAAGAAGAAGCCAAAAGTATAAAAGAGAGACTAGGAGACGCTTCTTGAAGCAAATGAACTTATGACCTAGTGGCACGAAGTTCACCATTGTTGGTGACAAGTCATGGGTTCAATTTGACCAACTACTTAAAGCATTTAGCTTGCCATATTCGGGAAAAAGAGAAGTTGATGCTTCTTCGCATCGTGTGTGTTTTATACAGTTTGAAATGTGTAGTTTAACCGCTGTTTTATTTATTGGGATATCTTGGAAAATAATATGATGGCATGGCTCTTAAAAAGGCTTATTGAACGGAAGCTTAAAAAATTGGGGTATGGTTATCAAAAATATGCGAAGATGTTATGAATTGACAACCTTATGATACTATGAATCATGTTTAGTAATTTTCAATGTATATATAACCATGTATAATGTATATTCCCTATTTTATGTTTAACCCTTTCTGTCCTGTATTTGAGAATCGTACCCCCCAGTAATAGCCTGCCTGAACTGTGTTAATAATCTCCTGCGCCAACTGCTCCTTAATTCTGGGCTTGGTCTTGATACTCTCTTTCAGGGAAGAAATGCAGATTCTTTGTCCCAGTACTTCGGGGAGGATCCAGCTCGGTGCCCCTTTGAGCAAGGTATGATGTTTTCCTGCTTGCACCCAAATACATCTGGATCTAGTTTTTTTACACTTTTTTGGGGCCGTGTTGTTGTCTGTGATCAGTCTAATTATTTTTAAGGAATCAGGAATGATAATAAAACCACACCAGTTGATTGCAAAAGCATGACTAAGATCTTAGGAAAAATCATCTAGAGTTATCATGGTGACCTCTGATGATATGTTTGAGTATGCCATGGAATTTATATAGATAGTCTGGTAAATCTTTTTATTGTCACATAAATTGTAACACCCCCAAATTTCTAACAATTATAATAAAATAAAATTGTAATAATCTTTATGAATTGTTACTGAAATTCGAAATAACCAAGTTTGGAAAGTGCTACCGCCGCACTTGTACTGGGACAAGTGCAAGGCTACCTTATTACATTAACATAAATTCAAACTTAACTAAAAATGTTTTATTCAAGGCGTAAAATAAAACTAGCTAGAATTAGCCGATGTGTTTTCCTCACTTCTCATTGCTAACCCCAACCTTTGAAACTTGTATCACTGAACTTTTGCTCCCCCGAAGGATCATCGCAGCCCATGAACACAAACATCAGCAAAGCTGGTAATCCTAATAAAACAAAGATAATATAGAGAAAGATAGAAATAAATTATTTACGATGATAAAAGTATCATATACATATATATAATAAAAAAAAATGTCCTTTCGATGTTCTTTATGAAGTTTAATTAGTGGGAAGAGAACCATGGTAGACCAGAAACCGTCGGTCTACCTTGTGACCCGAAACCCTTGATCACAAATCATCAAATTGGCTATAAAACATTTCGTCCTCAGTGCACACCTCTTCCCAAAGTTGCTACTAGTGTCAGGAAACCCGCGACACCACCTTGGGAAGAACGGATATAATCGGTTCACATCAAATAATATATCGGAGGCATAAAGCCTAAAGGTTGTGTTCATCACTTTAGGAGGTATCATCCCAAAGCTATCCTCCCAATGATAAATTATTTTAAATACACTCATAAAATGGATTTCTCAATATATATATATATATATATATATATATATATATATATATATATATTAATGAAGGCACTGATAGGTTTCAATAAAAAGGCAAAAAGACGTTCATATATAACATGTACATTAGTGGAAGGGTATATAGATATATATATGTTTCAATCTCAAAAGCCAAGCCATTCAAAACAAATAAAGAAAAAAAAAACGTACAGGGAAGTGGCTTGCAAAAGTCAATCTTGTTTTTTGGTCAATGACAAAAGTTAATGACTAGCACATACAACGTACAAGTATATATATGTTCATGAATCATGAAATCCGGTAATTGGCTTGCAAAAATTAATCACGCAAAAACTGAAAATGAAAAGCATATAAATAACTATACAAATGCAGTAACATACTTAAGGGCTTCTCACAAAAATTCAAGATCGACATGTATCAATTAATTCCTATTGTTCTAGAGATTAGGATTACTCTGGCTCGCTTTACTAGCCTCCTAGAAAAATAATTTGATGTAGAGTACGGAAAGAAGAAGTAGTAGAAGAGAATAGGAGAAGAGAAGAAGAGTATTCGGGGGTTAGGCTAGACTCTATTTATAACTTAAAATTAGGGTTTAGCTTTGGGCTCTTCTACTATTGCCAACTCATTAATGGGTTATATTAAATTCAATCAATCAATCATGGTGTGAATTTAATGTGACTTGGTGGACAAGTAGTGGACTTATTACCAAAAATTAAACCTCTTTCTTAGAGTATAAGCTGAAAATTCCTAAGGCAATTAGGACTAGGAGTCTTCGGCCCACCAAGGCTATTAAAAAAAAAGGTTATTACTATCAATAATAATTATTACTATTAATAATAATTTGGGGTATTACATAAATATGAAAAATATCTATAAGTAATCTATTTCTTGCCCCTTCTGGTATTTTTTGGGTCAGGCTTCTTTCATCCTGGATTTCATTTTTTAGTACTTTCATGGATGTTACGAGATTCCTGATGCTGATGTTCACGGCGTGAATGGTGCAAAAGATGAGGGGAGATGAGGGGAGAGAGAGATGTGTGTTTGTAGCCATTATTGCTACATCTTATTAACTTTTATACCATTGTAAGACGCAATAATATATTATAGGCATTCGGCCTAGCAACATATAATATTTGGATTCCATACAAACAGAACCTGCACGAACTGCTCAAACATGTTGAAGTTCTTTGCTGTGGTCTGAGAAATTTTCACAACATGGATTGGGAGATCAATTCCATACTGATTGACTTTAAATCTTCTTTTTGTTTTGTTAACCTAATGCAGAACTTGTGATCGTCTTAATTGTGTTTTTTGAACATTATGTTAATTACTTAAGTTGCATGTGGTTGCAGTGACTCAAATCCTGGCTGTCTTCGTGAAGATGTTCAACAAATCAAGGGAGGAGAATGAAAGGCAGGCAGACGCCGAAAAGAAGAAATTGGAGAAAGAAGCCATGAAGGAACAAAGAACACCTGTAAATACAAATTTAAAAAAAGATGTTCACTAGATAATTAAGAAGAAGAAAGAGGTATTAAACTTGTGGCCACCTTAAAATGTTCAAAGTTCATGCTTGTTTCATGAGACTTTGAAGTCGGATCTGTTCCTATTGAGAGAGAGACAGTGAAGAATCCTTCCTCACTTCCTGATTATCAGATCACCATTTAGTTCCCAATTTGCTGGTAAATGGGATATACCAGCAACCTGTTTTGCTCATGTTGTAATTATGCTACAAGCTAGCCTCTTTATGTTATCCCTCTAAATTAGAGGCTTATATTCTTTCATTCCATTACTTGTAAGTACTAGTCTGAAGAGAACAAATGCTCGATTTGTAACATAGTTGCTGATATAAATTTTCCATTCTTTTGTTACTGGACGTGATATTTTGGATGTATATAATTCAGAGTGCGAAATTACTGTTACAATAATATTAACATTTTTAACTTTTACCTATGTGGTGTTAATAATAAGTTTCATTACAAAATTCAAGGTGTATTAAAATAATTTATCTTTTTCATTATTTTCAAGTCAAATATATTTTTAAGGCCAAATATATGTTTTATTTATAGAGGCAAAACATTTACATTAAGCTTTAAATAAAAAAATGATATATGAAATAAACTTTTAGTATTGGTAGGTGGAAAGAAAGACAGTAAATATACTTCAATTATATCTAGAACTTTATAATGAAAAGTACATTGAAAAAAAAGTTGAAATTATAATTAAGGATGGAGGGAGTAATAAATATATTCCCACCAGATATACCATCGAAGTGAAAAGGAAGGAGAAACTTTTATTTATATTGGATATAGTTTTCTCATACACACATATTTAGTCCTGTTCGATTATGAAGAGTATTTCAACCATTCAAGCAGTGAACATTTGAATAATCATGGGATTCTCACAACCTCGTATTCATGAGCAACTCTCAAAGGTGATTGCTTCGAAACAGGCCTGCTCTCTGACCACAGCTCCAAGTTGACAGTCCCAGATTCCCAGTGAATAAGACACTTGTATACCTCTTCTGCATTGAATCGATTGACTAGTGCCAGACCAAGACATTTATCTATGAGCACCCACTCACCTGAGAGATAACAATCACCACAAGATTTGAATAGATAAATGAAAACGTACAGAAATGTTTAATCTCAACAATTTCTAAGTTCAAGAAATATTCCACTATTAGTCTTGAATTTACGCTTTGAGTGTACTGTCAGCATGTTGAAAACGTACAGGCTATTCTGTGACTTTGATTTGATGAAGGGTATCCTCTTTTGAGATTTTTTCTATGTTTCCTAGGATTCAAACTTGTATTCTCATCCTTATGAGGGTGGGTCGCATATCATCTCAACCAACAAGAGGTTGTTGGTAGCTATTCTTTGACTTTATCCTATAAAGATTTTAGCTTTCCTTCTACCTTTTTTCCCTTTTATTTTACGGCTTAACTTCAACTTCACCATGTTCTTGAACATGCTCATATATTTGTTTAAATGGGATCTAACATCTCATAATGGTAGTAAAAAGTAAGTCAAATGGTAAATAAGTTTAGATAATCACCATTAGGAAGAAGGTCCCCTTCAAAATATTGCTCCCCATATTCTGGAAAGACTTCATGCTTCGATCCATCCACTGAGGTAAATGTGACATAAGACTCTGAGGGATGCAAGAGATTGAATGTTGGATGAACTCTTAAGCAGACCAACCTACAGTAAATATGAGGGAGCACTTATAATTTAGAACATCTGAAGAGTGGGAAAAAATTTATAAATTAGGAATGACTACACGTTGTCACAAAGAAAATAAAATTGAATCAACACAGACTTGGTCTAGAGGGGTAAGGCCTCGAGTCCCAAAAGATATACTTGTGCTGGAAGGGCAGCTACTGACTCCAAAATGGATTAGTCAATTGTTCGGATACATAATATTTTACAATGTGTGTGTATGTAATGCTACTGTTTGTCAGTATCAGAGAGAAGCAGTCAGATAAAAACCTTGAGAACCCTCCGGAACCAGCACCAACACTGCGAGCTAATATGCTAGAGTCTATGCGAAAAACTTTGGGATCATCCTTTGGAAAATAGATCTGCCTTTGAAGAACCAATCCTCCACCAATATCACACTCTAACAGGAGAGATTCCTTCTCTTTTGCATGTTCAAGTTCACGACTGCAAAAGAAGAAGGAAACAAGAAGAAAATTAAACAAAAACATCTCAACAAAACCCTGACGAAAACTTCTCAATGTTTGACAGCATTTACAAGCATGCAGAAAGGAGACTTACTCAATAACAGAGTACTCCTCAGAACACCCTGCGGAGCGATACTCTGTACCACCATACTCCTCATACCCGTTGATCTCAATCCTGCTATGGAGCCACTGTGTGCCTGAACAAAATGTAAATCATCAAGCAATTCAGAATAATACTACCTCATGTCTTTAATGGGCCTGTTTGGAATCAACTTAAAGCTGACTTAAAGTCAAAAAAAGCTAGAAAAAAAGTCCAGTGGAAAAAAAGCCAGAAGTTGAGTGTTTGGGTTGAACTTTAAATTCGCTGGACTTTAAGTCAAAAAGCTCTAAAAAGCCAGTTAAGGAAAAAGTTCTACCATGGAGCTTTTTCCAAAAAGGTCTTAGCTTTTTGACATGGGCCCTGTCACTTCTACCACTATCAATCCAAACACAAATCATTATTTACAACCTGACTTTTTTCCTACCGAGCTTTTACAAAATTCAAATAACTTTTAAGCTACCGCTCCAACCGCCAACCCAAACAGGCCCAATATAAGAGCCCGTTGGCTCTTTTTTTTTAAGAGATTAAGGAAATTAAATAAGTTACTTAATCATAACATATTTTGTGCATCATTAAATTATATATCAATTTATAAGTCGGGTAAATTAGTTTAGAGAAAAACAATAAATATATATAAATACTTTAATGTATAACTTATTTAGCTTCCTTAATTTCTTCAAAAAAAAAAAAAAAGTCAATTGGCCACCGCCCACTTTGGAGCTAGTATTATACTCCCTTCGGTCCTTAATATAAGATCCAGTTAACTTTTGTTGGGGTGATCAAGGAAGTAAAATAAGTTAAATTAAAGTATTTATATTTATCATTTTTAGGCAAATGATTAAGTAATTTAAATAGCTTCCTTAATCTCTCCAAAAACAAAAGTCAACTGCCGGAATTTCA
The DNA here is from genome assembly GCA_019022615.1 of Acacia melanoxylon. Classification (NCBI taxonomy): domain Eukaryota; kingdom Viridiplantae; phylum Streptophyta; class Magnoliopsida; order Fabales; family Fabaceae; genus Acacia; species Acacia melanoxylon. The sequence continues at coordinate 2,007,204 of JAFJYJ010000057.1, forward strand.
AAATGGCATAAGTTAATAAACTACTTGTACATTTATATTCTAAAAAATCCAAATTTTTGGTCTTTGTAAGAAAAACTCAGATAACTTAATAACTTATTGACAAATAATCAATCCTACCTGAAGGAGTGTGCGTCATGGAGATGATTCTGCCACCAATCCAGGGGACAACTTTAAGATCCCAATCACCACTCTTCAATTCAATGGGAGATTTTGAAAGCTCTTTTCCCTTTGGTCCAAAAGCCTCTTCCACATCAGGAATTTGAATAGCATTATCTGCAAAATATTGAGGGAACATAGCACATTTTGAAAACAGAATTAGCATCATGAAAACTTTATACGGACATTACAATCCCTTAAAAAAATAAGGGTCTATAAATATGTTGTGATTCATATGTAAATTTCATTCATTACACATAAACGAAAAATAGTGAGCATATAGAGGATAAAGACTATAACACCAGAGAAAAAGTAGAACAAGAAAATAGACTAAGCTTCAAATATTTTCAAAGGATTACATACCCAGTCGATTCTTGTATAGCTTCTCACCAGTAGAGACCAGCTTAGACACCTCCTCTTTTGAAGGCAACATTATTTGCAGAACTTCTCCATCCATTCCCCATGTGTCAAGCTGTTCAGTAAATTCAACTTGATATAAATATTCAAGTCAGGGGTGCAGCAAAAATTAAAATGAACTAGCCAAGGATGTTTTACAGTTTACAACAATATTAAAATTTCATATTCTTTGTCTTTACTATCAAAAGGGAACCTCGTACCATTGCACCCCCACCAAGCAACAGTTTTACATGCACGCGTCTTTTTGGTCTGTCCCACGATCCTTGAGTTTTATAAACACTCACAGTAACAGTCGATGATTGAAGTTCAGCCACATAATGGGTCAATAAATATTCGCCTTTAGTGAATTCATATCCATCACCATCATCCTCAAATAGAAAACCTTCGGCTTTTCCTGTCAATAATAAATATTATTCTCTCAGCCGCTCTAAGTAAAACACTCCCTTGGATCCTTAATATTAGACACACACACACACACATATATATATAAAGAATTGATCTTGGTCCAAAATATAAGACATATTTTACATATTTGTCAGTCTTTTTCTAATTTACCTTTATTTCCTAAAAAATAATCAAGAAGGAGAATGAATGAAGGAATTAAAGAAGATGACTATGTAAATATGCCTTATAATAAGGACCGGAGGGAGTATTAATCTTAAGAGCAGAGAACATATTATTGTTTTAATTAAAGCATGTCAATTGCCAAGGTATGAATGAATTTATGGACAGTGGACTAACCATGCTCATCTAAAGCCACAAGAAGTGTCAAGTCATCTGAGAGATTGGCTTCACCAACATGCTGAATAGCAGGACCGACAGGTATAATTGAGCCACCTTTTAAATATAAATCTGGCAAGTCCTGCCATACCCCAAAACACAAAAATTAGAAGGAAAAAAGGATTTGGTACATAGCAATACAGCTAAACAAATTTCAAATAAAACAAGCAGTAATACCGGATGCGCGTCACTGAAATCAAAACTCAACCATATACCCTTTGGCAATGTATGCTCCAAATTATCCAACCCTTGACTGGGTAAGGTTCTGATGAAGTTTGAAAAAATAATGAAAAGAAGTTGTATCAGTACATTGATACAGGAAATGAGATTCACAATGATGTGCATTTCTAAAAGCAGGGTAAACATTAACTAAAGTTAGTGAATGGAGATTTATAGAAGGGAGGATGAACATTAAAGTCACTGACTGGATTTAAATGAAGATCGTGATTTCAGTATATTTTATATCAAATGCAGACAAGTAATTTTCAGTCATTATCCCCCTTTCTTCAACAAGTAAAAAGTCATAATTTTAACCATAAAGTGGTGGCATATTGGCAGAAACTTAGTAAGCTAGTAGCGTACATGAGAGCACATGGAAAACCGACCTACTTCCTGCCAAGATATCAAGGTATAGGGAAAAAAATAGCCTATCAACAATTTGACACTCCTCTAGATTGATGATACACTACAGCAAGGAAGTGGAAGAACCTTGCATGTACTAAAACTGGGCCCAGCAAAAAAGAATCCTCAAGTTTCCTCAAGCTTGGATCTTTTGGATCTGCAATATCAAGGTATAGATAAGTTTTATATTCTTTAGAGTAAGGTCAAAATTCATCAACTAAACCAAAGAAGCTTCAAGTAGTCAATGAACAAGAACCCACCAGCAAAGAAAGTAGGGGTTGCCACTGGAGTGCCACTTGTATGAGAGAAATAAAAAAGTGTGTAGATGAGTGGTAAAAGGTGGTAGCGCCTCTTCAATGCCAATCGACAAACTTCTTCACACTATTGATTATTAACTAAAGTTAATGATGCACTGTGTAGAGGATAATAAGTGCATTGAAAATACAAAGCTAGCAACAATCAAAGTAGGGAGAACAACGAACGACAATAAATAATATGGTCATGTTAAAGAGAGCTAATCTTTAGAAGTTCTCAAATTTATCTTATTATTTTACTTAGTTAGTTATGCCTTGATACTCATATGAATGTGCAAAAGCTTCCTTTAAACTGATGCAATTCTTAAAGCTTGTATAATCAAAAGACTTCCATTTTCAGTTGAGTGGTAAAACCATGTTCTTTTTTACCCTAGGAAACTTTTTTCCTGTTTTACCTCAGAATAACTGTTTTCTGTACATGAACAACACATTAACCTAGATAAGTTAGATCCAAAAGTTGTTAATTCCATTTTGGAAATGCCGCCCTTTTTCTAAACCTATTTCACCTCCTAATTAATAACATCTGAAGATATTTAGCCAAACCAACCCTGCTACTGGTTGTTAAATTTGCAGGCTTTTACTATGTGACCATGAAAGTAACCAAGTGCTCTGCTTCACCTAGCCCATGTTACCAAGTAGCAGGAACAAAGAACAGAAATATTTTTGCATACTGCATGCCCCAAAACATAACACTGGAGGAGATGAAATGCTAGAGAAATGTTTTATTTATTTTTCGATAAACTCAAAAAGGACAACTTTGGGCCATATTAATTAAAAATATCAATTTTACAGCCTTCATACATTCTGGCTCCAGCATAGATTTGATAATTACCTAATTAATAAAACCCAGAAAGATTTATTTTATATTTTGTTCAGCAAAAAATGAACAGACCTCTTTTCCGAAAGACCAGGGCTCATGGTCAAGAGTATCTTTTTCAGAATGCCCACGGCAAAAGGGAAACATGGCACCTACACCCATCCACCTTCCATAAAGCTTAGGTGTTGCATTTCCAGCAAATCCACCAATATCAGGCCCTGAAAGTGGCTGACCACTAAGTCCCTGAATATAAGAATCAAGGATCATGAATTTTGAAGTAGTTAGTATTGACTTAAAATAATAACATTTCAGTTCCAGCGCTGAACCATGCATTCAGAAAGAAAAAGAAAATAAAAAAGGATGCTTCTGATTAAGAATTGAAGTTAAAATGTAGAATTATAAAAATTAGAGACTCTCATGATGTGAAGTTGTGTAAAGCAGGTTTACAAAATGATCCAACATCAAAGTCATCTAATAGTATAAAGCACAACTTTTGACAAAATGGAATGAATGGTTCATCAAATTTGCTTATTGTAGCTTCCTATATGTTTCACAACTGCAACTAAAGTACAATAGAGTAACAGCAGTTCAAGGCAAATTATCATTTTGATAACTTCTTTTGCCAATATTTAAGCACATAAATATGGGATACAACTTATAACCAGTTTGACATACACCAAGAAAGAAAGAGCAATATGAAAATTCAGAGAAATATTCTAGCTTCATTAATCCTTCAGTGTACAGGGTTGGAGTTTATATAGCTTAGGAATTCCTAGCCATCATTCAGCCACATGACTCCACGGTATTATTTATCACAAGCGACACAGATACAATTCTGCCGCACTAGAACTAGCTTCCACATTATACAATTACAGACAGAAATATAACCTATGCTAAGTCTTCACACAACTCATATCCCATAGACTTGAAAATGCATGAAACATGTTAACAATAGAAAGTTTAGAATTAGGAAATTAATTAGTATTATTATGATTTATGTTTATTACTTAATATGTTAGGATTTGGTATGAATATTTTATCACCATGATTTGATTAGATTAGTTTATTGGGTTAGACTTAGCCTAATAGTTTGCCTATATAAAGGCCTCTTTGTATTCTCTTTTATTCTTAAGGATCAATAACATTAGTATTTTCCCTATGCTTCCAGGTGATCCTTCAATCTCAACATGATATCAAAGTGTAGGTGGAGATTTTTTGCTTGGCGGTCGCCTCCTTCAGAGTCAACTTGGAGTTTCTGATGTGTTCCAGAGCTCTGTTTTATTCCTTCTTCGCCTCTAATAGGTGGTTTCTTTGTTATTTGGTCCTAGGTGAGGCCTTTGGTGTTTGTCTTTGGTGAGATGTTTGGAGTGTTCTTTGGTCCCTGGTGAGACCTTTGGTTGTTGCTTTGGTCCCTTGTGAGACCAAACTCCTTATTGCCATGGTCCTCTGTGAGACCGTTGGCGGTTGCTTTGGTCCTTTGTGAGACCATTAGTTGTGGTTTTGGTTCCTTGTGAGGCCTTTGATTGTTGTCGGTCCCCGATGAGATCTCATCCTTTGTTTAACAAATGGTGTGACATTTGGTGAAGCTTTCTTGGATGTGCTCGAACTTGCTCCTTGATTCAGAATTTCACGAAGAAGCAAATTATTGGTGATCAATTGCTACTCTGCTCACATTCAAACTGATTCCAACTTCAGGGGGAGTGTTAAGAATAGAAAGTTTAGAATTAGGAAATTAATTAGTATTATTATGATTGACGTTTATTACTTAATATGTTAGGATTTGGTATGAATATTTTATCATTATAATTTGATTACATTTGTTTCTTGGGTTAGGGTTAGTGTACTAGTTTGCATATATAAAGGCTCTTTGTATTCTCTTTTATTCTTAAGGATCAATACTATTAGCATTTTCCCTGTGCGCCAAAACAAAAATTACAAGAGGTTCTCATAGGGGGCATATAGACTTGAACCAATGTTCTTGAAAACTGCATGATTAAACAGGAGAAAGCCAGCTGCAAATGTTGCTCAAGGGAATATTCTTACCAGCTGAATAACCATGGAGATGCTCATGTGTAGATGATCCCACTTTGAAAGATTGTCTCCCGTCCACGTTGCAGCATACCTTTGGCTTCCAATAAATCCAGCTCTAGTAAGAACAAAAGGACGCTTCATTTCATTAGCTAGTTTCATGCCTTCATAGGTTGATCTTGCCATCAGCAAGCCATAAACCTAAGCCGTAGCACAATAATCAACAAGCATAAGGTTATAAAATTGGTATCAAAATCAAGATACACAGCAGAATCCCAAATGACCAAAGTGCATCCTACTTGTATAGTGGTCCAACACAAGCTTACTGTGAAAAGAAATGTGACTCCATAATCATTATCAAGGTTAAAGAATAATACATTATGATAAAAAGAATGATTCTGACAGCCTCCAAGTTCACTATCTCCCCTGTGAACATTACTCTCAGGCATTGTTTTTGTAACAACCTGGAGAAGAAAAGTTAAGAAACAATACACAGAAAGAGTTGCAAATAGGTAGGTAAGGTCTCGTTTTTGCTAGACAGTCAGTGACTAGAAATACCTTAAAGATAGAAGGCTCATTCATATCATTCCATATACCATCAACACCGTTGGAAATGAAATCTTTAACTAAATTAGCCCACCAAGCACGAGCTTTAGACTGTGTATAGTCAGGGAAGACACAAGGTCCAGGCCACACCTCCCCTAAATAGGAATAGATGTACCTCAGTTCAGACCACATAGAAGAAGAAGGAAAAGTGTAGTAACACATGTAGAGAGAACTTACCAATAAAAGGTGTTCCATCTGCCTTTTGAACCCAAACATCATTTTTAGAACCACTATCATAGACAAAATACCCATCTTCATGTTTAATCCCAGGATCAAGCATCCAAATAGCCTTGAAACCATTATTATGGAGGTTTTCTACTAAAGACTTTGGATCTTGAAAACGCTCCTGAAAAGTATATAATATGTGAATCTTCTGTGTAAAAAATAGATTCATAGACTTACTAAAGATGGCCAACCCAAAACAACGTGTCATAGGTAAGGATTGTTCAACTTATTGATGTGAGTTAGACATCTACTTGAAAGAGAATAGGAAGAGATAAGGAAAAAATATGAATTATTTGCAAATTAGGAATAAAACATAGAAGCATTAAATTTATTACCACCTGTTCTTTGGGGAGGAAAACAGTTACTGAAAACTAAACCAATTGCATTTAGCTACTAAAGTAGATAAAAGCATAAGAACATGCCTTATCAAAGGTAAAACATCGAAATCCATCCATGTAATCTATATCCATCCACATCACATCGCAAGGTATGCTCTTCTCCCGGAATGTTCTGGCAACCTGCAAATGTAAGTTGACCACAAATCAAAGAAATATGACATGTGCATTTCAAAAGGCAACAACCCATAGAAATTTAAAACTTAAAACACACACAACTGTAAGCTATGTGCAAGGAGCTGAGTATTGTGGACAAAACTTTATTCCTAGGTATTTTGGATGTCTGCGTAGCTACATGAGATATGTGGAATGAGGCCTACAGGAATATTAAAACTAGAAAGCCATGTTAGGTAAGAAACTTAAAAATTATTCTAGATTAAATAGTGCTCTTTGTTTGGTGGCATAAATTTTACATATTTAAGCACGAATTTCATATACACAAGATGCCTAGGCTTCTTGGAATCCTGTTCTTTTTTAGATGTATGTTATTCCCAAAAGCATAAAAATCCTTGATAAAAGGCATCTGTGCTCTTTTGGGTTAAATATGATGTCAAGCAATTCCAGGCATAGGCATGTTTCGTATATTGCATCTGACATGCCCAGATATCTTATATAACATTAAATAAGAGCATGATAAAATTTGAAAGCAAATTTGTCGTATTTATCCAAATAAAGAGTTAAAAAGGGCAACAAAAGTATAAAATTGGAGGAAAAAAGAAACTGTTTCACACATTATATCAGCATCTGGAGATCAGTCTTTGTAAAGGAATACATTATATGTGATAAAAATTTCAGCAGATTGTCAGGCAAATGCAATTACTCGTTAGGATCACCATAGGTTAGAGCATGAGAAGCAACAGTACCTCTAAAACTCTCTTATCAGAATCATAGCTCCAACGACATTGGTGATAACCCAATGACCATTTTGGGGGCATGAACACAGTCCCTGAAGAAGAGGAGGAAATTATAAGGAAGTATCTTTCTTCCACCACCAAACTACTTACACTGGTGTCACGATAGAGGTGTTTTAAAGATGCCAATTTACATTAAACATATGCATATAACTCTATATATCAAAAAGGGGGATTATCATCCTCAATAACTTAACATAAATAACCAATGATCAAGTGCTTATTTAGTTTCACATTAAAAACCACCAAAACCAAGATTTTGGTGGAAGCAAGTAACTAGTGGTTTCCAATATGAAACTAAACATGCAGCAACTCTAAGGAAGAAAATCAAAGTACACATAGCATAACATCAAACAACAAACAGCACGCTTTCTGGATTTAAATATACATATATATTGTCTTGAGCTTCAAACATGGATTTGATGAACTCCTACCTTAATAAGATCAGGCTTTATACGCCTAAGATGTTTACAAGACATGGCAAAATGGGTACTATATCTTCTATCAATATGGACTTCCACACAATGATCTACAAGATAGAAAAGATCTCATCCCTTTCAAATAAAGAAGTTGCACAAATTCATCTTTTCAATTCCCTATACAATGATATAGTGTTAATTGTCATATAAAAGATTTTGCTTGTCATTGAGACATTCTGGGTTCTGAAGTGGTATTGATCACAATATAATTTCTCAGAAAATTACCGATTGCATGAGATAAAGATATCAAAACAGCAGTTGGTGAAGCGAATGGACCAAATGTGACAACAGGGTAGGAGGAGGGAGCAACAAATTGTATTGTTGATTCTTTCCTCAGATCAATCTGCTTATGAACAGAACACGTTAATATTAAACAGGTAAATATAAAAGTCTCTTAAAGGTTGGCAAGGATAAATGATATGAAGTCAGATGTAAGAACACCTCGCAACGTCTTGTAGTGTCGGCCAAAATTCCTAGTGCCTCTCCATTTGGAAGGACAGCTAACACCCATGGATGTGATTGGTACAAAGATGTAGTTTCAGGACCATAACCCCATGCATCTGTGTTCCATGTAAAAACCTGAGGATGAAGATTAATTTATAAGAACCCAAATGACAAGTAAGTTGAAAAACCAAAAACAGACATGACATACTCTCTTCCCAGTCCTTTCAAGCTGTCCACTAACTTCTCCAGTTCCATAGGAGGAGGTACCTAGAGGCAGCTGTATCAGAAGTAAATTCAATCAATTTCTGAAAGCAAAGGAAATGGATAAGAAGCATTTCATATAAAAGAAAAAGAACCTAACAGAAGAAAGAAGAATCTAGCACATTGTAAGGAAAGTAACTAAAATATGATCCAATGCCAAGAATGTAAGAGAACAATGATAAGATGCAATGCCAAAGAGAGTAACTAACCTTGAGTTTGGTAACCTGCTGCCCCAGAAGACATTCAAATGTAGGAATATATGAAGGAACTTTGTCGCTTGTGATTGGTGTCTCTCTATCACTGCTATTTGCAAAGGAAATACTTGGATACGCTGCATCTTTATCATTTTCAGAACAATCAAATCGGAAGACACCATCTTCCAATATAGGCTGAAAAATCATATTCCCTGCGCTGACTTTGCTAGTGACTTTCTGTCCTTCAGAGTTAGCCATTGTAAGCATAAACCTTTTAGTAAGAAGCTTCTTGCAAAACCTCTTCTTTCTGCGGACAAAAAAAGAGTTTTTAAATCAAGTGACCAATAAAAAAAAGTAAACCCAAAATAAACTATCTGTGAAAAATGATCATGAAAAATACTTCCCTGGGATGAAATGAAAATCAGAAGAGCATTGTTCAAGGCCATGATTAGGATTTATCTAAAAGCAGGACCAGAATGGTCAACAGGAACATAGATAGACTGAAGCAAGCAAATTCACAAAGAGATATTCAAACTCTACCAATAGCAAACTATATTTATAAGAATATGAATCTAGCACCCATTAAAACTTCATACGCACCTACGCATCTGGGCCGCATTTCTGTCACATTATAAAACATGAAACTTCAAGTCACAACTCCTAGCAAAATTATTTTCCATGCAAATTTACCACAAGAACCAACTAGCAGTTTGAATTAAGGAAAAAAAAAAAAAAAAAAAAAAAAAAGCTCAACTGCTGATCACCAACTATGCTCAATCGAAAAGCGAGACAACCCAATAAAGACAACAGCAACATTGTTCAGAAAACTCGAAAAAGTTATAAGAATCAAAGAATCTCCACTTCCATCAGCATTTTAAGCTCCCTTAGTACGATATATATCACTCAATGGAAAGATAATACAGGATTCAACTTAAGAGAACCTGAGAATGGACTCAAAATGCGAGGATTTTAGTCCCGTTAGATCATGCTTCCCAAAGTCAAGCCTGCAAAACCTCAAAATTGAAACAATGCGAGTTCTAGCTTGAGCAACTCCTCCAACACGACGAAGATGATGATGGTGCCTGTGAGTCAACCCCGATGCTATAGCGGTGTTGCTCAGTTTGTTTACGCCAGTGACCAGTCCTACTTCGATCATGGCTCTTTATAGTCCTGAATTTTTATAATTTATTATAATTATTGTGATTTATGAGTACGTTTCAGAAATGGAGTACTGAGTTGCCACTAACTGTTGTATATCCAGATGATGCTCCAAATTCCTACCGTAAATAAAAATGTACTTGAAAAGTTGAAAAATATCAGCTCCAAAATGTTCATTTTTATCTATGATTTGTCATAATAGTATGATTAACCGCGATAATTGATATAAGATTAAGTTAACTTTTTTTTGAGAAATTAAGGAAGTTAATTAAATTATTTTTTTAAAAATTTTTGTTTTTATTTTTTCTTCTAAACTAATTAATTTGTAATAAAATAATATATAATTTAAAGATACATATATATATGATATTATTAAATAACTTATTTATCTTTTTTAATCTTTAAAAAAAGTCAACTCGATCTTATAATTAGAACGAGAGTTAGGTAGTATAAATTGGTAACAGTTTAGTTTTCACAAGAACTGGAATACGTGAATTTACATGTATTAACTGCACGATTTTTTAGTCGTTAAATAAAATTGAGTTATATGAATTTTAAAAATGTCCTCCCTCAAATGTCGTGATCTTGTTGGACTTTTGTTGCAGGCACTCGAATCAACGATAGCTGTTCTTGCTCGCATCAATATCATCTGACTCAGCAGATTCATCTGTTGACCTCCCAGCTCCGTTTGGTTTGAAGGGAGAAGAGCTCCCCTCCCTAATATGAAAAGACATATCTAACCCTAATTTTAAATATTTTTGTGAAAAACGAGGTAGATCAAAGTTATATATGTTTTTTCATACTAGGGAGGGGAGCTCCCCTCCCTCCCCTTCCTTCAAACCAAACGGAGCTTAAAGTAACCGTCCCTTTCTTTTATAATTTTCTCATTTCAATGCTTTTTTCTCATATTTTATTTGATTGACTGATTTAGATGATACGTAGTACTATATCTTCTAACTTAATTGTGATTTGTGAAATTTTTACTCGCATGTTCTTAATGTATTCTGGCACTTTTTTTGGTTTAGTTTGTCGTGTGCTAAATGTTTTTAATTGAGAAGTAGGTTTGATTATCATAATTTTGATAGAATACATATAAACTACTACCTCCTTCTGGTTCTAATTGTAAGACATAAACTTTTTTTTTGTAAAGATTAAGAAAACTAAATAAGTTATTTAATTATTTTATTTGTTATGATCTTTAAATTATATATTAATTTATTATTCAAACTAATTAGTTTGGAGGAAAAATTAAAATTAAAATACTCGAAAATAATTTAATAATTTAATTAACTTCCTTAATTTCTCTAAAAAAATCAATGCCTTATAATTAACCTGGACGGAGGAAAGTATCATATAGATAATTTAAATCGAAGCAAGTGGATGTTTTACTCAGGTCTCTATATGACATTACCAATCAATAAAAATATTTTAAGACACACCTTTATCATATATTCCATACATTGCATTATGTAAATATCATATTCATAAAATATGATTCACCTTTAAGATGCTTGGTGGTGAATTGGTCACCGGCTAAAGTAGTGATAAATCATGCAGACATGTACGGCTTCTTTTGCAAGATTTCACTTTCACGTGCAATAATCAAGACCAGAGTTGGACCACGTAATATTTGCAAAAGCGAAGGAGTTTTTGAAACGAAAGTATTAGAAATTAGAAATGGGGTTAAGATATAAATTTGTCTCAAAAAATTTTGTTGAAAAGTAATATTACCCCAAAAAAAATTAGATTTAATGTTGTCCCGAAAGTATTAAAATAAAGTGTTAAAATAAAAAAAGTGCAACGTTTTTTAATAGAATATGATAACATTACTGTGTTTTGTAACTTTTAGGTGACACTGAACTTAAAAAAAACTTTTAAAACAGCATTGCTCCTCAGTTAAAACTTTTTTAGGACAGATTTACACATTAACCCTTACAATTTGGGGTGAATATGCATACAAACACACACATGTTTAGTTTGTTTAACCAAAAAGCCGTGCTTTAATTAATTTATTTTAAATAATTTTATGTTGCAAATGAAAGTTTTGTTTCATAAAGCTTTTAATAATTTATTATACTCCATCTACTCCAAAATATAAGACTTGTTTGTTTGATTTGATTAAATTAATAAAGTTAATTAATATGACTTTTTTCTAAAACACTATAATAATAATCTTTTGTTCTTTTTCTCTCTCTCTTACATTGTTAAGAGAGTATCAATAAGAGAAAATGATTGACATATATAAAAAAGACATATATTAGAATTAAGTTGTCCTCTTAATTAGGTATTATATTAAAGACCCCGGTAGAGCAATGGTTAAAAAAATAATTTTTATACTGGTATAAAAAAAAAAGCTTTTAATCATATTCGAACGGGTTCTCCGTTCACGTGCGATTTGGTGATGAGAATTCATTGGGCCAGCAAGTTCACCTTTCAATATTTGCCATTCGGTTTACATGCATATCTTGTCCACAATCTCGATTTCCTCTTCGGCCCGTGATCCAGATAAGCCTCAATCCTTCCTCCTACTCTAGCTCCACTTTCTTTTGGATTAGTTTCTTACCACCAGTGACGGAGCCAGGATTCTATATTTGTGAGTGTACAATTAATGGGGGGATTCGGTTCAGGCTAGCCGCCCCGATTTTTTTTTTTTAAGGAAGTTTTAAATACATTTAAAAAAAAAAAAATATAACAGAAGAGAAAATAAAACTTCAATTTAATATAAAATAATAATAATCAAGAAAGTCAACTAAGTAATATCAAATGCGAAAGAATTTAACTATTCAATAAGATACGTGCATATCTCATGAAGGAAAATTAGGAAACATTTATGTGTATGTGACTGCTAGTTTGCCAAACCCGGTTTTCGTTCTCAAAAACCAATTTCTGTAAGAACACTCTTACTATTTGCAAAACCTAATTTTAGGTTAATATTCAATTTTTCAAAAGTCATTTTTGAGTTATTTAAATAAACATTACCAAAACTGAGTTTTGTAAAAGTTAGGCTGGACCTTCAAAACTAGTAGCCACACATATACTATAATATTTTACTAATTTATTTTTATTAGGTTTTCTTTAGTTCTTTCCTATTTTATTAAAAATCATAAACATGCATATTTATGATTTGTGTGAATGTATGTTCATATTCAAAAGACCTGAATTTGTTTCCCCCAATTAAGGGTATCTTTTATGGGTGCACTTGCACCCATGGGAAACAATGTGGCTCCGCCACTGCTTACAACATGAAGGAAGGATCAAAGTTTAAGTTCTCAAAGAAATAAGTGTTTACATTACCAACATACCTTGGGAGCAAGTGGTAAGGGACTTGCTCTCCTACCACCATATCCTGGTTGAGGCGTGGGAATGGAAAAAAAACGTATTGAGAGCTCTTCCCCACAAGTGTGGGCGCCTAATGAAGTAAAATCCGGATTGTCGAAATCGAAGGTTCCGGTGAATCGGGTGGAATACCAAAAAATAATAATAATAAGTATTTACATTTAATGTCCAATAAAACCTTGAATATGATTGTTTACAATAGAAGGATACATGTATTTAGCAAAAAGAAAAATCATGTGATTCGATGTTGTATTCTTTCTAAGGCTCAAAAAATCGAACCAGACACTAAACTGGTGGAGGCAGTAGTTCACAGGCTAGTAGCTCAAACAAAAAACGGGTAAACCGGCCATATGTCAACCTGTGATGGGATTCTTAACCCTTCTTAGTGGGGGCCATTATTATGGTCTCATCCTCACTCGTAAAAACAAAAAAACAAAAGCCCATCCAGCCCACAAACAATATATCATGATATTATTGTGAGAAAATTATTCATAAATCCCATATAAAAAATATTTTCATGTTTAATTAGTAAATAACTAAACATTACAATGTAAGTATAATAGTTTATTTTTTAAATATTAAAATATTAGTACTAAAATTGGAGACTTATTTGCATTTAATTTCTGATCATTTTTGGGAAAAATCCCTTAAAAGAACTTCAAAGATATCAAAATATAAGAAAGTATTTCAAATATTCATAATGTCAAATACGTGTTAGGGTCTGATTTGTCAATTTCAAAATTAAAAAGAAATGACATAATTGTTTATTGGAGATTTACACTCTGACAGAATTAATTGTGAAAACATTATCTAGACTAATGAAATCTTTATTGGAATCGTGAAACTCTTATCAGATCTTGTGAATATTAATTTACAACTTGTGAAATTTGTTAAGAAAGTTGTGAGGTTCTTCTGAGAATTTATGAAAACTTTACTCAAATTTGTGAAACCCTTGTTAGGTATTATGAATCAAAATTTATAACTTGTAACATTCTTTAACGAAGTTATGAAATTCTTTTGAAAACTTATATAAACCCTACTCTAACTTTTGAAAGCTTTATTAGATATTGTGAATCATAATTTGCAACTTTTGAGATTCTTTAAGGATATTGTAAAATTATTTTACAAACTTGTGAAAATCTTATCCGATTTTGTGAATTAAAATTTGCATCTTGTAAAATTATTTGAGGAAGTTGTGATTTTTTTTTGAAAATTTGTGAAAACCTTGTCCAAACTCATGAAACCCTTTCAAATATTGTAAATTATGATTTGCAACTTGTGAAATTCTTATGAGAAATTGTGAAAACCTTATATAAACACTTAAAACTCGATATTAGATCTTGCGAAATTGGGTCTATTTGTTTTGAAGGGAAGGGAGGGGTTGGATTTTGCTCTTCTACACTTATTTTGCAACATAAAAATTTATGGAAGGGATGATTTTTTGTTGTTGAAATTTCTCCTCCCCTCCCCTTTATGTCCATAAAAGTTTTGAATATTCCTATGATACACTTCTGACTTTCTTCCCCATCCCCGTTGTCATTTTAATATTTTTGGTATGGTGTGACTCTTATGCTTATAAAAGTTATAATTATTCAGTTTAATAACTATAAAATTATAATTTTATATAATTATTAAACATTCTACAAAATTCAAAAATTGACTTAAATAAAATAAGGACAAAATTGTCCATATGAAATTATTTTACCTCCCCTTCCCTCATCAACTAAACAAGGTAATTAAATAACATTAAAATCTCTCCCCTCCCCTCCCCTTTCATTAATATTAAAATTCATCCCCTTCCCTCCCTGGTTGAACCAAACAAACCCTTAAAGGATTTCCCTGTAATTTTTCTTGTATTATTACTTCCTTCTTAAATATAAGATATAATTAATTTTTTGAGAGATTAATAAAATAAATAAGTTATTTAATCATATTATATCTTACGTATCTTTAAATTATATATAAATTTCTTAATCAAACTAATTAATTTTTTAAAAAAAAAAATAATTTAATTACTTTCTACTAAATATAATTTAATTACTTTGTACTATCATATACTCCTTAATGCTAACATCGTTAGTATTAATTTAACGGAAAATCTTCAACAATTTTAAGCGATTATACAATTAAATCTTCAAGATTCTTATATGTTAGTATTTTAATAAATTAATATTTCAAAACCTATTAATTGAAAAATATTTAATTTTCTTCGACATAAAAAATATATTTAATCTTACAAATTGTGAAAAACCACAAAACAGACTTTAAAGAATTTTTTTTTTTTTCAATTAATAGGATTTAAAGTATTAATTTATTAAAATCCTAACACATAAACACGTTTGATCAAGATTTAATTCGCACAATCATCATTTAAAATTGTTGAAATCAAGATTTTCCGTTAAATTGATCAACGTGTTAACATTAAGGGACCAAATGCAAGACTTTACAAACTTAATGACTAAAATGATACTGCATAAAAACATAAAGGAAAAACGATATTTTATTTTTATTTTTATTTAGGACCGAAGTGTTTTTCCATTTTTTGGCGCAGGCGGGTTCTCGACTTCCAAACGATGCCCGCGTCGGAAGTCATGGGAATAAAAATGAAAACTCAAGTGTAATGGCTGAGATACGATACCACCACCACTGCGATTTTGCATAGCAACTTCAACTATGCCTATTTTTGTAAGTCTCATTTGTTTCTTCGAAGTGTAAACCGATAGTATATTGGTTCGGCGGCTTGGCTATAATCCTTGGGTCGCCAGTATACTGTTATAACTTTTGTATGCGAGGATGGAGCCCAACGACTTGTTACAGGAGCTTCTAAATGTAGAGGTTGAGATTCAAGATGTTGAAGGTGCTTCTTCCTACACATTTATTTTTACAAAAAAGAATTTTTTTCCCCGTACATACTAATATACATTTTTCAAACAAGCGATGCAAATTTAGTGTGTGCATTGAATCATTGAATATCAGTAGGTTGTGATGGTTTCTTAGTATAATAGTAACTCTGCAAGATGCGAGTCCCGAAAGGATGGTGGGAAGTGGCGTTGATTTTGTACTAATTATTTTCGTTTCCTGATATTAATCTTTGTGCAGATCAAATAAGGGCATTGATTGAAAGACAAGAGCAGTTACATGAGAGAAAATCAGAGCTCAAGGCTATACTGGAAGCATGTGAAGAATCTGAAAACCAGGTCAATGATGGTCCTCCAAGTGCTGTGGAAAATTGGTCTGGGCCATTTGAATGGGATTCTCGAGCAGATGATGTCAGGCTGAATATTTTTGGCATTTCTGCATATCGTGCAAATCAAAGAGAGGTAAATTATTTAACTCGAACAAGAAAAAAATGAGCTAAAATGTTTTTTAGTGCAGCTTAAAGAAGTAAAAAGGCAGTTGAAAATTATGTGAAAAGGTTTCTTTTACCTTGTATTACTATGACAAGTTGTTTAATGTCTACTCTTAATTAATCATTTTTTGCTTCTGATGTTTGCATTCTAATGCTGCTAAGAATCTATTGGTACATGTAGACTATAGACATGGTTTGAGGATTTAAGTTGGTGTACTCTTGTTTTCTTCTCTTTGATGATTTTATTGTGTGTATAGTTTATTAATAAGTAGCATGTTGATGATGAAAGATAATTAATGCCATCATGACTGGAAGGGATGTTCTGGTGATTATGGCTGCGGGTGGTGGCAAGAGTCTCTGCTACCAGCTTCCTGCTGTTCTTCGTGATGGGATTGCTCTTGTTGTCAGTCCTTTGCTTTCTTTAATTCAGGATCAGGTTTGCAGTGCTTAATTACTGAGTTTCAGCTGCTTCGCTTTCCTCTTATTCTTCCTTATAATTTTGTTTTTCCTTTTTTTTTTTTTCCGGTGGGTGGGGATGGGGGTTGTTGACTGCTTTAGGTTATGGGTTTGACTGCTTTAGGGATCCCGGCATACATGTTGACATCAACAACAAATAAGGAAGATGAGAAGTTCATATACAAAGCTCTGGATAAGGGTGAGGGGGATCTCAAAGTATTGTACGTCACACCAGAAAAGATTTCAAAGAGCAAGAGATTTATGTCAAAACTAGAAAAGTGTCATCACGCAGGTCGTCTCTCTCTAATTTCAATAGATGTGAGTGCATAGTAACATTTCCTTAGACTTGCTCTGCAATTTATAATTAGGTGTATGACTAGTCGGATTATGATTTTTGGTTGCCTTGCAGGAGGCACATTGCTGTAGTCAATGGGGTCATGACTTTAGACCTGACTACAAGAACCTTGGTATTCTCAAGACTCAATTCCCTAATGTTCCATTAGTTGCTTTGACTGTGAGTCTTCTTCTTCACCCTTCTTTTATGAACGGGAATAAAATTATAAGAATAGTTGTGATTTCTGATATGTCATCTATTGGTCAGGCTACTGCTACTCAAAGAGTCCAAAATGATCTGATGGAAATGTTGCACATTCCAAGATGTGTGAAATTTGTCAGCACAGTCAACAGACCAAACCTATTTTATATGGTATATTTATAAACATAGTCTTTTTCATTGCATTCTGTGTTTTTTTCTTCCTAGAAAAGAAAAGGAGACTAAGAAGATCTAGTTATAAACATTATTTCTATATCCAAGTTAAATGATTTATATTACTTTTTGCTGAAGGTAAAGGAAAAGTCATCTGTTGGTAAGGCGGTTATTGATGAAATAGCTGGATTCATTCAAGAGTCATATCCAAATAAGGACTCTGGTATAGTTTATTGTTTCTCCAGGAAAGAATGTGAACAGGTATGTATAATTAGGACTCTCTCATGCGTTAAGCATACATGCATGTTTCAAAATAACAAGTGAAATTTTGCCCTCAAGACTGAGGCGAGTTCTCCCACATACTATGTGAGATCAGAGGAATATTGGTGGGAAATTTATTATTGATAGCAACAATCATGTAAAAACTAGAATATCAGGAATCTGAAGAATTCTTATGTACAATGTTAAGTAGGGAGATCAACCTATGTTCAGATTCCGACTTTGGAAAGCACATCCGGCATGGACTAGAATTCTTATGTACAATGTTTGGCTATTTTTATAATACATGAATTACCACCTTATAAAGTAGAATAAATACTTATTCTTTTATAATCAAATACTATAGGTTGCAAGGGAATTAAGGGAGAGGGGAATTTCTGCAGATTACTACCATGCAGATATGGATGTACATACTCGGGAAAAAGTTCATATGCGGTAAGGTAGTGATCACAACATCAGTTGTGGGTCATTAACAAAGTGTGGATGCTTTATGTGTTAGTTCTTGCTCAACTTCGCTGAATCCATTTATCACTAGAAATGTTATACTTGCTGGTGCTTTAAAAACTAAATAACTAAATGGCTTGCTATTTTTAGCTATGTCTGTAACTTATAGAACATTAGCAGAAGTTGTGTGTGAGCTTTATTTGACCATTAAGCCCTCCTGAACTGTATCTATTCCCCAGAAGATCTTTAGTTAGACCTGGTTTGCCCATTGATCAGTGAACCAATTCCCTGTCCAGACAAGGGTTTAAAAAATTACATTGTAGCCTTTTGTGATGTAACAGCTTAGGACAGAATGAATTAATGGAGCCTAAAATTTATGTTTGATTGCCTAGGTGGAGCAATAGCAAGTTGCAGGTCATAGTTGGTACGGTATGTATCTATGGAATTGGAATTGTTGTTCTGTCACATGTTTGATTTCTGTTTTCTTTTCCTTTTTAGGTTTAACACGTTTGAATTCTTTTATTCCTGAGTTTTCCCCCAGTCTTAGCATAATATCTCTTAAATCTATTTGAATATGCATTTCAGGTGGCATTTGGCATGGGAATCAACAAACCAGATGGTTAGGATTTCAAAATTGCTATTCTGCTCTTTTTTGATTGAATTGCCAATGTGTTGTGTGTATATTTTATTCACTCTACTACTGTGGCTGGTGTTTGCAACTATAATTGGTTCATTTTAAATTGAACTAAGGCACCCTCAGTTCACTATATAAGATTCATTTTTCTATCTCATACCAACATAGGCATATACTCTTCTTTAAAATGTGTTGATGCATGTGCATGTATTTTACTTTTTTACTAAGAACATAAAACACAGCTTTTTTCAATTCACGTGTCTCTTCTCTGTGCCTTGCCCTTATTTATAACCATAACTGTATTCAGGGTATTTGTAATCTGGACAATGATTCTTTTTTGCTTGTGAAAATCAATGTTCTTTTTTGCCTCTGATGGGTGTTGGTTTGGCAAACTGCCATTGATGATGTGACATTTTATACTTGTGTAGGAAAGAAAGTATGATATATATAAAAAAAATAGGAAAGATATTATGAATACAATATTTTTCATGAGTCAGCAACCCTTGGGAATAGGTTAAACATGCATGTTGTTTTTGCTTTTTCATTCATATATGATGAGAATATTTAATGGGAGGTTTTTGTATGTAGTCAGATTTGTCATCCACCACAGCTTGAGCAAATCAATGGAAACATACTACCAGGTTTGAGCCATTCCTACTTTAGTTTTCTCCTGTTGCATTTTCCCCTTGTCATTAAACGCTTACTACAGGAAAGTGGTCGAGCCGGTAGAGATGGACTCCCATCTGAATGTGTTCTCTACTTTAGACCTGGTGATGTGCCCCGACAGGTAAAGATTGGCAAGTCTATTTTCTCAAATATTTGCATGTTATAGTATCATTTTCCATGAAAGCTTAAGCTTGCAGGGGATAGGATCTACTTTTGCTGAACTAACAAATATTAACCCATAGATTTTGGGGTCTGTAGTCTTCAGCTTCCCTTTTAAAATGAGGAACATGTGATTAACCTTTAAGAATTTGTTATTCTCAAGCCCAAGCACATGCTTGCATGCTTGGGTGTTCATCGATTTCTTCTGCAAATATATTTGTCTGCCTGTATTTGATTCATGGACTGCATAATTATTATCATGATTTTCTGGCAGAGTTCAATGGTTTTCTACGAAAACACAGGACTGCAGAATTTGTATGACATAGTACGATATTGTCAGGTATTTTTATGTTTTTAAACTGTATCTCTTGTGATTGATATCAGATGAAACATCTACTCCCTTTTGTATAACCCTTTTAGTTGGAAGATTTCCTTACTTCTTCCTTTTTCTTTTCTGGGCGTTGAGGAGTCTTATGTCAAGATTTATGGGTCGCCTATCTTTGAAAACATAGAAAACAATGAGAATCAAAATTTTGTCATCTTTTGACAACTTTATGATCATATCTGTTCACCGGTTCACCCATTCTCATTTCACACAAGTGCTGGTGGAGACAATGTCCATCAGACATTTGGAACTGATAGTTGGCTCAGCGTTTTCCCCCCTTCCATCTGGGTTCTACTCACAAAATTAACCAAACAAAATTTTGTTCTTATGGTCAAGTGATCAACCATGTGTCGGATATTGGGCTTAAATGAAGTGTAGAAGATGTTTGGAGACTTATTTTGATTTAATCATACACATTTAAACAGGTATATATATGTTTCTCATCAGGTTAGCGGTGCAAAGTTGATCTCAGAAGTCTTGTTGGCTCATCCATTTTCTGGGTATTTTATTGTTGAAAATGTAGAGTACCAAAAGTTAGAGGGAAAAGGAAGGGATAAAGTATACTTAGAAAAACTCTATTGAGTTGTTTTGAACCAAACTCCAACTTCTGTATACAACACTAGAAAGACAAACCAACATTGGTACCCATTATTTTGGGTCTACTAAAGGCGTACCTAAATTCTTAATACCTCTTCATCTTTATGTTCTGGAGGATGACAAAAAGACTAAAAAGTAAGCATATGTCAATATGTCACTGATTGAACTTCTATTTCCTGATTAATGATTGTTACATGTGAACATTTTTAATTTTTATTGCTTGGTTACTTGAACCTGAATTTCTTAAGACTGTAAATGTTTTTCATCCAGTCCAAAAAAAAATGTCGCCGCAGTGCCATTTTCCAGCACTTTGCTGAGCCACCACAAGACTGCAATGGTACATTTCCATGGTTGTCTTTTGCTTTTAGTTTCCCCCCTTTTGAGGTCATAAATTTGAATGATAAAACTCATTTTTAGTTTTTTACAGGGATGTGTGACAATTGTGCATTCCCAAGTGAGGTTAAAGAATTGGACGTCTCCAGTAAGTCATATGTTGTATTGTCATTTGTTCAATTAGATATTTTTTACCCGTTTTAATAGTTAGTTTGATTCTACAAATTCATTCTTTTTTCTCCTCTCTGGTCTTTTTTCTTCCTTGTTACACAATGTCCAATGACTTTGCCTAAATAACCTTGCTTTGTGTTTATAAAACAAGTCTTATCTTACTAAGTCAGGTTGGCCAAAAAAACATCTCCTAGCTATAGTGATCTACCAGCTGTTGCTTCATATATTACACATAGTTACTGCAATGGTTAACTTTCATGCTGAGATTGTGCTGTTAGGAATATTCTTCTTGTTCACTAGATTTCCTAATTTTCTTGCATTCGACCATAGTGGTTGACTGGTGAAACTTGAATAGAACAGTGTTCTCTTCGCTCAAATGAAATTAGTTATACCTCTTAAATGGGTTTGGAGTGGAAAAACATAAAAACTGAAGATAATTCCCTCTTAATACAGCTGATAATCACTCAAACAGTCACAGAAAAAGATCCTAGAACAGGATCTATTGCACCGATTTTCCAGAGTTCAGGCTCTCTCCTCAGTCAAAGCAAAAGGCTTGCATATGTAATAATACTGCACACAGCCCTAAAAAACCAACTCCCTGCCCCTAAACATTCTCTCCTTCAAATAGCAATGTTTTGTGACATTGAATCCACTCTGGCCCTCTTGCTAGGTCCTTTGGGCCTGTTCCTAGAATAAACTAAGCCCATTGCCCTCTTGGTTCCTTTGTCACCCCTCCTGCAACCCTCACCTGGTCCTTAAGGTGAAATTCAGGGAATTGGATTGCCAAAGTCTCATAATCCTCCCAAGTGCTGTCACAATCGAGAAAGTTTATCCATTTAATAATGACCTGCTTGCTGCCATCAGTCATCTCCTAGCTGAACTTGCAATTCAAACTCTTATGGCAAGAAGCTAGGTAGGGGTTGAGCCTCCGTGGATGGAACTAAGGACTTACTAAGCTAAGACACATGGAAAACTGGGTGAATCCTTGCTGTTTCAGTCAATTTCAGCTTTTATGCAACCTGTCCAATGATAGAATCTAGATGCTAGCTTTTCATGCTTCTTGGTTAATGTCTTCAATTTACAAGGCTGAATGTGCTAGTAAACCAGATCTCCAGCTGGAAATTTTGCCTCTCTTTGCTTCCTACCAGCTTGTGCTTTCATATTGCTTTGTGCCTGCTCAAGCGAATCCAATATCTCATTCCTCTCCCCTGTTTGCTTATTTACCTTGGAATTATCATCTCTCCACTTGAACAAGGTAGGAGGTTCCCTTCCACACATGACCATGAATGGTGTCATCCTCAAACTGTTGTAGGTGGAATTACCCATTGAAGCATCTTTGTCCTACGTTTCGGGTTTCTTCTGCCAAAATTACCTCAAAGTAGGTTTCCAAACTGCAGTTCACCACCTTCGTCAATCAGTTGGTTTTAGGGGTGGTAGCCCAAACTATAATATAGAGTCGTACCAGATTAAGCAAATACTTTATATTTTAAGTGCGTTAAATATAATCATTGACTGTGTTATTAATTCATATTATATGGATGAAATGCAGGCCATGCGAAGCTGATGGTTTCTTTTTGCAAGATATGCAAGAAAATGATCGGAGATTAACAATGTTACAGTTGGGTGACAAAATGAAAATTAAGCAGAAGGAACTAGGTTTGCTCTCTCTTCAATGCCTAAGGACTAACCAACCCCCCCCAAAAAAAAAAAAAAAAAAAAAAAAAACCAAAAAAAAAAAAAAAAAAAAAAAAACTTGCTTAGGGCCTTTTCTCCAATTCTGCATTGTATGAATCCAGTTTCTCCTTTTGTCAGTCTAATCTGTTTCTGGGTGGTGCATTGTAATATATCATATCGTATTAAATTTTGCTGCAAATTATTGATCCAGATTTTGAGTTGAAGAAAGAGGAAATGGAGCAGCTCATCTTACAGCTTTTACTAGAGCGGGTTTTGGTAAGATAATTGAAAGCCAGAATTCCCTCAACTATAGTTAGACTTGCACACATACCGAGCCAGTTTTACAATTATGAAGTCACGATTGTGCAAAGTATTAGCTGTTAAGGTTTTTCCCCGAGTCAGTTTCCGGAGAATTAAAAGGCTTCCTAGATGATTATATTATTTATCTGATATCAAGAACTGTAAAGCTAGATGATTCTCTGGTTCACTGTAATTTGATAAGATTGGGGAAGATAGTTAGACAACAATTTCTTTTTAGAATCTACTATTATATTCATTTTAAAGGCACAAGCTTTTCTTAGTTGATCCACTGGGCAAATGTTATAAGTGTAATTATATATTTAAATTTTTCAACGGGTGATTTAGAGACAATGTTTCTTGATGTAGAAAGAAGAATTTCAGCATACAGCATATGCGACAAATGCTTATGTTGCTGAGGGACCATTGGTCAAGCAAATATTGCTAGGTAAACTTTTTTTTTAGTTATTTTATTCTTGCAAGCTAATCTAATATATCATGGCAACTTATAAATAGTTGTTTTTTCTTGGTCCATCCAAATCTGGTTCAAGTGAAGTAGTTTTTAACTTTTAATTTTGAGAAATTCAGATTTTATGCCAAACCTACACCTATTCATCTAATACTCAGTCTTGCTTCTATTTCTGCGCCCAATATCTTGTAGAGGCAGTCACCCGCTTGCTTTGATCACAAAAGTTAAAACTCAAGGACAGATGCTGACTATTTCTTCTTCTTTTGCTGTGATCTAAGATGTTCATCCATGGCATTTGCTTCATCAAAAAGACATTTCTTTCTATCTGCTTCACCTCCAGATTTACATTTCGTTATTCTCAATACTGTTATTTTTTACTTGCAGGAAAGAAGACTGTCAAAATTGAAGTGTCTAGTGAACAGAGAACTAAGCCTGGTGTCAGATCAGTTAGACGTAGCCGTGGTTCCTCTGGTCTGGAGGTAAAGCTTGATGAGTTGAGGAAAGAATTGTCTTCCATTCATGGAGGAATACTCCCACACTCCGTCTTAACCACTCAACAAATCAGCCTCATAAGCTCTCAAAAACCGAACTCACTAGGACAGGTAACTTCCTTGATGATGATATGCACATAATCTCATTTTGCACTGGTTCTTGGAGAGATGGTCTCTCTCTTCTTTTTTAGATCTTTGATCTTAAATATAAAAATACACCAAGAAAAGAAATACTCCCTCCGGTCCTTAATGTAAGACATTTTTTTAGAGTTGATCTTAGTTTTAAATATAAAACATGTTTTTATACTTGTTAATTTTTTTCCTAATTTATCCCTATTGATCTATACAATAATCAAGGAGGAGAGGGAAGGAGGAAATTAAGGAAGATGACTAGGGTGTTTTAGAAAATACATGTTATATTAACTAAATTAACTTATTTAATCTAATCAAATTAAGTAAATATGTCTTATATTAAGGACCGTAGGAATATCTAATTTTAGAGAAAGATGGAGCCCCAGGCATTGCATTGCTAATTGAACATTGTACCTGTAACTGGAGTTGTGACCGTGAGATTTGTATCGTTTTCCCCACTCGCAGTTAGAGAAGATAATTGGAAAACTGAAGACGGAAAAGTATGGAGATAGAATACTTGCGCAAATTGAAATGTATTCTGATTTCAAGCCTCCTGATGAGAGAAATGAACAAGACTCTGAAGTTAGAGCTGCAAAGAGGTCCAAAACCAAGAAAACTATTGTGCTTCTTGAGAGCAGTGAAGAAGATGAAGCATGATACCATAAGCTGGACGGGTCTTCTCTGTGTTCCTTGGCCGGTGGTATGTATGCTATTATTAAATATATATAACTTAGGAAAACGAAGTTTCACATTTTGATATATGAAGCATCTGAGCCCTCCATTATAAAATCCTGTGATGGTAGTTTCAGGTGCCCGCAGAGTTTGATTAGTATTTTTCTGTTTTCTACGAGGTTCATAGGGAAAGGAAGCTAAATGGGAAAAAAGTTAACTTTTTTTAATTTTTTTTGGGTCTCAAACTGTGTAATTCAGTTTATTAGAGAACATTGTTGGAAGCTAAGATTTTAGAAGATTTATGTATAAAGTCAGGAAAAAGTATTCTCTAGTCCATGAAATTCAATTTTTGTTATACGATTAAAAGAGGACATGTTATTTACAAGAATAAAAAAGATAGTAATAATAACTAAGGATTTCATAATAGGGTTAATTTTTCAAAAAATTTTTTTTTGAAAAAGATCAAATCCATTAAATAAAATAAAAAAGATTACGAATCAAATTCTTGCCATCATATTCATGACCTAGCATGATTGCAGAGAGTTAAAAATATTATAATTTTTTTTAAAAAAAAATCACCAGTGATTAGTGAAATATAAGAAATTAGTACTGAAATTGGATACCTAAGTTGCGATGAGACCTTGATTTGATATTAGCATTTTAATTAAAATCATCTTTATTCTTTCTAAATAAAATTTTGTATTTGGAAGTTGGCAATTTTCGTTCTCCGCAAGGCATGGTGCATGATTTTGTAGCCCTTTCGCAACAAAAGTGGAGATCTTCTTGAAGACTTCATATAAGTAATCCAACTGTATAAATTTAAAAGCCAATGAAGACTTGTATATATGAAGAATACAAATAGATTATCGATTCATTTAAAACTTAAGTCAAAATTAATTATGATTGATAATTACTTATTATTAATCAGTTAAAATTCTTGATAGCCAATTCCATATTTTTTTAATCATTTATTTTTTGTCCACCCAGTTCACCTCGATTCCAACTAATCTAGATTTGTCCTGAGTCGGGCCCATTGTCATGAGCGAAGAGCTCCTAACACCATTTTCTCTATTCTCACATCTCGAACCGAGGACGTGGTTAAGGGAGAGTAAGTCTCTTGCCACTTGCTCCCAATGAATCGAATGTTGATTTTAATCATTTAATTTTAAAATGCAGTTCAAGCTCCGCACCTAACAGGGACCGGTGCCGTCACTACCAGAAAGAGTGCATTAATATCAACAAATGTCCAACTACAAGTTACAACCTTCTGAATATGATAGCTTTAATAGAGTCAAAAACAAACAAAATAACCTTTTGATGCTAAATCCTGGTATGGTTGGTTGGTCCAACTCTATTTAAGCTGGTTTGGCATCACCTTTGGGTCCCAAAAAGTGTTTATTCATGTAAATCGAAACAAAACTCCTCTTACATACTTGTCTCTTATACCATAAATCATGATTAAAAAGTTGTCTTTGTAGGCTCCAATTGTTATTCTAAATAAGTATTTTATCAAAATTAATACTTAATTTAATCTATTTTATAAAGACCCCTTACATATTTCACAATATAATACGATTTCTCTAAAGTATCAATTTCCCCCCTAATAAATTGTAATTAAAAGTAATTTTAAAATTTTATATGAAATGATTATTTTTAACTAATTTTCTTAATTTAGATAAAATAATTATTTGGAGTTTATAAAAATGACAAGAGAGCATATCAAATCTGGAATCATACTCTAGGCTCATAAAAAATTGAAAATGGTGAATTTGCAATCTCGCACTAGCTCAAATAATAAGGGAAATGGTAACAATGTTTTGGGACTTTATATGATTTTATTAAATAATTATCACTTAAATGATCATATTCATATATAGATTGAAATTTTGGAAGGAAGGTTAGGACGCTTTAACATAATTGGCGTGGCGCTTCACAATCCTTAAACTAGCAAAAAAAACATGGGAGATAAAAGTTAACTAATGTAATGTGATTTATATTTAGATATATTTTTATAAAAAATATTAATTTAATAGAAACTTATTTGAATGATACGTTAAAAAATCAGCTTTAAAAAGTATAAACTTATTTGTAAGAAAATCAGCTTTAAAAGGTTTAAATTTAAAGAAAAATCAATAGTTAAAAGTCATATTGTTTCAACTTCAACTTAACTTCTACCCTAAAGTCATCACAGACATTAATTATGAACCAAAATTGCTTCCTATGACTGATGAGTCAGTTTGACGGGAGTGGCTCCCATCCTCTTCCTTTTCATCCACTTTCATCCTCTTCTCAATCTCGTCATTGGATTGAAATCGAGCGGTTGATTTAATATTTTATAAAAATATTATTTTTATATTAAAAAATATTAAATTATTAAAAAATATATAAAAATAATACTTTTGTAAAACATTAGATCTGAATGGTTAAGATTTCAATCCAACGGTTGAGATGAGGAAGAGGATGGGAAGAGGATGGGAAGTTGATAGGAAGGAAGAGGGCAGAATTAACTCCCTCAGGTTTGACACCACATAAACGTGATGTCAAACAATGTATTTGATCAAAATATGAAAAAGTCACAAACTCATTAACCATGGTTAGTTAGTGTAATGTGATCTATATTTAGATATATTTTTATAAAAAAAATTATTTTGATAAAAACTTATCTAAATCATACGTTAAAAAATCAGCTTTATAATATTTAAATTTAAAGAAAAGTCAAGAGCAAAAAGTGATACTTCACTTCTAACCTAAAATCTTATCTCAAAAGTCATCACAGACTTTAATCATAAACCACAATTGCTTTCTATGACTGATGATGCCAAACAAACCGTAAAGCACTGCCCGAAAGGCCATTTGATCAAAATATGAAAAAGTCACAAACTCATTAACCATGGTTAGTTGGTTACTAAGCATGAAATTTATCATTAGTATACTTGGTTTTAAAATCCATGACATACTATATATATATATATATATATATATATATGGGTTTAATGTTTCTACTTTTACTACAGAAATATTTTTTCTGTCACACTCACATAAAAGTGGGTGGGTCCCATTGTAAAGAGATGAGAGAAAATATTAGGGGGATCCACAAACTTTTATATGAATGTGGCAGAAAAAATATTTTTACAAAGAAAAGTTAAAAACATTAAACCTATATATATATATATAGAGAGAGAGAGAGAGCAAATTTGTGAATTCTACTTATCCTTGATTAGGATTTAGGAACATTTGGGCTTCTAAGAGAAACAACAAAATTGTCAATTATATGTAATAGACATGTGGCGTCCACTCAACTTACTCATCACATCACCCCTCGTCCTCGCCAATGGTAAAGGGTCGGGACACTCACCGAGG
This sequence comes from Acacia melanoxylon, assembly GCA_019022615.1. Taxonomy (NCBI): domain Eukaryota; kingdom Viridiplantae; phylum Streptophyta; class Magnoliopsida; order Fabales; family Fabaceae; genus Acacia; species Acacia melanoxylon. The sequence continues at coordinate 2,035,620 of JAFJYJ010000057.1, forward strand.
AAGGGGTTCGATCCTGGAGTTGGTCGAAGCGTTGGGGAAAGATCCTAACTCCAGAGTGCGCTTGCAGAACGTGAAGGTAATAGATGGCTCGCTCTACCCAACATCGGTGTCACCTAGGAGAAAAGAAGATTTCGCTCTGCCATTGAATCGTGGGTGAACCCAACTCCTTTCCCAAAAATTTTCTACCAAAAAAAAAAAAAACTTACTCATCACATCTTCTATAAAACCAACAGAGACACATTAGTTTTGGTGCTCAAATATACATAAACTCTGGCTCTCTTGTACTTATTATAAAACACTTTTTAGAATAAAATGTTTGATCCTTATTATTATTAGTCACTAAAGACGTATCAATTATAATTTTTTATTTTAAAACAAATTTAATGACTTAATCATCTCTTTTTATTCTAGTGAGGTGATGGAAGCTTCCTTGTAAATTGTAATATATTTATAAATAGTAATAGGAATTGAAAGGAGTATAACTTAATTTTAGATGATTTTAGGATGTTCACAATTCATTTCATATTCCCCCAAAAAAAAATGGTTTTTTTTATAAGCCTTTTCTTTTGGCGACCCCAATAAGAAGAGAAGGGGGATGAATGCGTAATAGGGAGGCAAGTTGGGGGAACCACTCATTAATGGCGGTGGTGTTAGGGGACTTCATTACTACATTGCCACCTCATCCTTTTTTCTTTTTTTTTTTGCTAATTGCTTGTAGGGTTAAGGTGTATGATGTATTCCCATGGAACAGTTTCAATGCTCATCATGTTTATGTAACTAGTCTCATCAATATATGATTCAGGCTAATTTGCATAGATTAGATTGATTTTTTATTTATTTTTTTACTTTTGCTTTTTTCTTAAAAAAATTATCTTAATGTGAAAAGAATCATAATTTTTAAATTTTTCAAAAAATAATTTTTATTTAGAAATCATCATTTGAAAATATTAAATCTAAATCATTGAAATCATATTTAAATGGTGTAGATCTCGTTTCATTGATTAGTTTCATGAATTTGGAAGTTTGGGGAAAAAGTGGGAGTATCTGAGTATGTCAGTAAATCTTGATTCAAAACAATTTAATTTGTATAATTTATTAGATTAAAAATATTGAAATTGAGTTATTTTAGGTCAAAATTTAAAATTTAAACTAATTAAATAAATAGAAATCAAAACAATACTCTTATATTTTCTTGGCACAAAAAAATTTAGATGAGTTAGGTCATAGGTGCTTATTTGGGTCGGCATGCCTTCGGATTAAAAAGCGCTTACAAAACTACTTATAGATCGCCTACTAATAAAATTCTTATATGAGTTTCAAATTCGCAATCTTATAGTTATAGGTCAACCTCTTACCAATTAGACTAACCTTTATTGTGAATACTCCTATAGTTTTCAATAAAATGTAGGGTAAAGATGCAAAAATACACATGTGTTTTACTCTAAAGAGCGCCCAACAGTAAATGTTTTTTTAGGTGCAAAACTACATATGAACACATGAACTTTCAAAATCAGAGCAAAAATATCATCACCGTTAAAAAAGACTAAAGTCTGTTAACTAGCATTTAAAAGTATCAAAATACCCTCTGAAGAAGAAAAAAACGTCGTCACTCACTCAACCTCAACCTCAGTTCGTCCTCTTCCCTTCCAAATTCAACATCAACATTCATCTAACTTAAAAGCAACAATCATCCTCTTCAATAAAAACTTGCGATGAGCATACATAAAAGAGAGAATTTGGGCAAATATAGTCTGTATATTAATCTCTCATATAATCACACAATCAAAAACTGAAACCAAACAAATTGAATCTTCTTGATTCCGATAGGGATGACCACCAAACAACAACCCAAAACAATGAGTTGATTCATCTCAAACCCGTGCAAAACGAAACAAAATCCCTCAAATGAACAAATAAAACTTCAGATTCAGTCGGCAGCGTTCATGGATAATCAAGCAAAATCCAGATCAAAAGCATTAGAGCCAAAGGGATTTTCGGGTTTCATTTATAGAATAATATGGGTCTTAGCGTAAGATTTCTAAAATTAGGACCTTAGACCCCATAACGAAAACATTCAAGAATCGCATATAAAAAACAAAACAAAAAGTTTTCGGATTCTCCTCTTTTCTTCGATGATGAAGTGATGTTGAAGAATTCAAAAGAATCCAAGAAACCATATAGAGATTAAGAACAATTAGTTTCAAATGATGAAATCTCAAATTAAAGAATCAATTAACATATACATTGATTCCTGAAAACAAAGACGAGAAATTTTTTCCCAAAACCCGAAACCACATAGAACAATGAACAAGAAAGTGATTAGAAACCATACATGGCTGAAAACAAACAAAAACCCTCTATCAGAATCGTGTTGCCATGAAAAAGTTGGAGCTTTTCCATGGTCTCGGGGTGAAGATCTACCATCGAATTATCATCGTTGACAGCCTCGTCAACAACTAGCCGATTTGGTGCCTTTTTGCGTTCCAAGATCGCTGTGCTGAAGTCTCTCTTCGTTCCCTTGCTTGCAGGTTCAAACGGAAAAATAAAAACCCAGTAAATTGAAAGTATCAAAATTGAAATCTACAAAAGAATAGTTAAAACGAAGAATCCAACAGCAAACTAAACTGGAGATCTGACAACAAATAAAGGGAAAAACTTACAAATCTGAGGATTCAGGTTGATTAGCCATAACGGAGGAGGAGCGAAGAACAGAAGACTAAAAGATGGTTTTTGCTCCGCAAAGATAAAAATCCAAAGAGGAAGGGAAATCAAATGAGAAGCGGTATGGGGGATCTGCTCAGCCATGGTTCAATGCGCCATTGTCGCCTCTGGTAGAGGTTGCTGCCGCCGCCGCCTTCCGCACATTGAGGTTGCCGCCGCTGAGAAGGCAATCGTGGGAGGTGAGGGGAAGGGGAAGATTGATCGACAGTGGGGAAGAGAGGTAGAGGGGTAGTGAGGGAAATTAGAAAATGTTATAATAATATTAACTTTTTTTTTTTAAATATAGTGGGTCCCCGCAAAAATTAACGGACATTAACAAAATCTAACGGTGATGGTTATTTTGCTCATATTTTGAGAGTTCATGGGTATTTTTACACCTAAAAAATGCATTTGGTATTGGGCACTTCTGAAGACAAATCACATATATAGTTTTACACCTTTACCCAAAAAAACATATGAATAACAGAGCACCAATTCCATATGCCCATAATTAAGGTCAAAAGGTGCCCACTTTTTTGAATTTTAGAGGGCATAGATAGTTAGATACAGTCATACAATCGTCATCAATCCACGTGCGAGGCCCCTCCAAATCTTTGGGAATGCATCTCTTTTTTATTCTACTTTTTTTTTTTTGGACAAAAGGATACTTATATTACTACTTCAAAAGATTACAAAGCAAACAACAAAAGGAAAGCAAGAAGATAAGCCACATCCAAGAAAGCACAAAGTCTAAGCAATACAAACAAACAGAATACACAAAAATAAAATTAAACTACAAACAATCACCAAACAATGGATGATTGAGGGACGGAGCATCATGAGGAACGACACTCGCCTTCTGGGAATCCAAAGCTAGAAGAGACAGCAAAGACGATGTTGGTTGAAAAACCCACCCTATCGGGCACACCCCCTTATAAGCATTGGCTGCAATTAAGTCAGCGGCACGGTTACCCCCCCTTGGGGTAAAAGACAGAGAGAACCCAACCTTGGAAACCAAAAGAATAATAATATCCAAAATAATGCTCCTACTCCTCCAATCAATCATATCCGGAGATTTAGCATCAACACACTTAAGAAGAGAAAGACAATCGGTTTCAAAGACCACATTATCGTGGCCAAGATCAACAGCAAGCATCAGAGCCCTCTTTAAGGCTAAAGCTTCCGTCATAAATGCAGAGATGGATTTCACTTTATCCACAAAGCCCCATTTGAAGTCCCCAAAATGATCCCTGCAGATAACTCCAATGGCAGCACCAGATTTATTAGTCGAAAAAGCCCCATCACAGTTAAATTTGAGCGTGCCAGCAGACGGAGGGGACCTAGAAAGCAAGATGAGAAGGAACAACCCTTTGGCCCTCCGGATTTCTATGGTTTTTATCACAATTCACCCAGAAGTCAAAATTGTTTTTCCTCGCACATTCAATGACATCAATGGGGTTAGGATCATTATGATTAAAAACTAAATTATTTATTTGTTTCCAAATAAACCATAAGATCCAACAAATTAAAGAGAGGTTTTGCTTACTCAAGAAATTCATACTTGTGAGTTGAATCCACCAAGCGTTGAAGTTTGATATACTAGCAATATCAAGCTTTGCACCAAGAGAGCTACCGAACCACACACACCTGGTCCAGGGGCAATGGAAAAACAAGTGCTCCACCGTCTCCACGGCCTCAGAACAGACTGGGCAAGTGTTCCTTTATGATCTCTTTCTCCGAAACAGGGCACCATTGGTAGCAACAGCATTACTTAAGATCCTCCAGATGAATTGCTGTACTCTCGGGATAATCTGAATCTTCCAAATTGACTTCCAACAGGATGAGGAGATAACTGTTGAAGACCCAGCCTTGTTACCCTCCGAGAGCATGTTCATTCTACTATGATGATACCCTTCTTTCACTGAATACGCTCTGTTCTTAGCACTAATCCACACTAATTTATCAGCCAAACCATTAGATGGGATGTCGATCTCATAAATAGCACTCTTGACTTCCGGTGTTACGTACTGGTCAATGGGAGTGAGATCCCACTTACCGTTGACTATAAGATCACAAACTCTGCCCTCTGTAACAATAGGGTCATTGAGATTACTGGGTTTCTCCGGGAATACAACATGTGGAACCCATTTATCATCCCAGATTTTGATTGCAGCACCATCTCCAACATCCCACCGCAAGTCTTTCAAGAGAAAATCTCTGCCATCCAAAATGCTAGACCAGCACCATGAGGCTTTATGTCCTTTATCTGCCTTCATGAAAGCTTCTTCGGGAAAATACACGCTCTTCAAGACCCTAGCCCATAGGTCGTTGGGGCTCATCAGCAGTCTCCAGGCTGTTTTAGCCAAAAGAGCATCATTCATGATAGATAGATCACGAAAACCCATACCACCAGTACTCTTAGATGTAGTTAAGGACCCCCAGGCTTTCCAATGTGTAGTTCCACCAGAAATCGTGCCACTCCACCAAAAATTAGCAATAAAGCTGCTAATCTCTTTACATGTCTTGACCGGAAACTTGAAAACATTCATAGGATAGATAGGGATAGCCTGAAGAACCGCTTTAATCATTACATCTCGCCCAGCAAAAGAGAGAAGAGAATGACCCCATCCTTGAATTTTATTAGCAATGTGTTCACGAACATAGGCCAGCGCCTGATGCTTTGTCTTTCCCCATATACTTGGGATACCAAGGTATCTACCTGGGTCCTCTGTTACAGGGATACCCAAGATACTTCCCACCATATTTTTAACATCATCAGGGGTATTAGAAGAGAAAAGGATACTCGATTTATCAAGATTGATGACCTGACCAGAGGCAGTACAATACATCTTCAGGATATCAGCCAGATGGTTGCAGTTGCTTTGAGATGCCCGCATGTACAGAAGAGCATCGTCAGCAAAGAAACTATGAGTAAGTTCAGGGCAACTGTTGCTCAATTTGACACCCTTCAGAAAAAAATCCTTTTGGCTCTGTCTTATCATAATGGAGAGAACTTCAGCAATAATGATGAAAAGATATGGAGAGAGGGGATCGCCCTGACGAATGCCCCGGCTCGGAGAAAAGGAGCTCACTTTTTCACCTGATAAACAAATATTCAAACTAACAGAGCACACACATTTCATCAAAAGAGACACCCACTCTGTACAGAAACCAAATCTTAACAACACATTTTCCAGAAAATTCCACTCCACCCTATCATATGCTTTGCTCATATCCATTTTAAGAGCGAATTCATACTTACCCGTGGATTTCTTACGACGAAGATAATGGTATACCTCATTGGCAATAATAATATTGTCATGAATACACCGACCTGGAACAAAGGCACTCTGGTTCTGTGAAATACATGTATCAAGTAAAGGCCGCATTCTATTGGCCATAATTTTAGAGATGATCTTATAAGAGAAATTACACAAACCTATGGGGCGGAAATGGGAAACATGCTTAGGTTTTTGAAGTTTTGGAATAAGAGTGATGTTAGTTGAATTTAAATCATTAAGTACTAAATGACCTGCAAAAAACTCTTTAACCAAACTACAAATAGACTCACCAATTTCAGACCAAGTGGAATGATAAAATTTACCCGAGAAACCATCAGGTCCAGGCGCTTTTGAACTCCCAAGGCTAAAGGCAGCCGCTTTGATCTCCTCCGAAGAAATTGGTAACAATAGACTACGGTTCATATCAGCTGAGATAGTAGGCTCAATGAAACCCAGGACCGTATCCATAGGTCGAGCACCAGAAGTGGTAAACAGCTCTTGAAAAAAACAAGCAATATTATCTGAGATAGCATCCTTCTCGTACAACCAATTGCCGTCATCATTTCTGATACACGAGATTTTGTTCTGCTGCCTCCTCTTGATAGTAGAGATGTGAAAGAAACGTGAGTTCTTGTCACCCGCGCTTAACCAATTAATTCGAGACCGCTGCCACCAATATTGTTCTTCACGCTCCAATAATCTATCTAGATCTCCTTTCACCTCCGCAATCCCTCTAGCAATATCCGGAGTTCGAACTTCCTGAGTCAGCTTAGCCAGATGGGACTTTAGCAACTCAATAGTCTTACTACTATTAGGGAACTCCTTCTTACTCCAAGCACTTAACCTCTGGGTACAGATCTTCAAATTGTTCACAAAGGCTTCTAGTACCGAGTGATCCGTATCACTAAAGTTCCGCCAGCACCCTTTGATTACCTCCACAAAATTCCCATGAAATGCCCAAGCTGATTCAAAACGAAAGGTTCGATATTGCCGACGATTTTCATACTGAAAACGGATGAGCAGAAGATGATGGTCAGATCCAGCCGGGTCAACATTGAAAACCTGGAGACACGGGAATTGCTCTCTCAACTGCAGATTACCCAAGGCCCTATCGATGCGCTCATGAATTGTATCCGGATAATCCCGATTATTTCACCAGGTAAAAATGGGGCCATTAAAACCCAAATCTTCAAGCTCACAATCAGCCACAAAACACTTGAAATTAAGGATCTTCCTCCAGGGTCTAGGGCGACCACCACTCTTCTCATGCTGAGAAAGAATATCATTAAAATCCCCAATACACATCCAAGGATTCCTGATATTGTTGCTAATTCTTCGAACCTCTTGCCAGCACAACATTCTTTCCTCTTCATCAGTAGGGCCATAGATGAAAGTAATATAAGTTGGGGTTGATAAAGACTCAGACATCACACTGGTATGAATAATATTAGACGAAGAGAATAGGATATTAACTGTAAGCACATCAGACCACCATAAAGCCAGCCCTTCACTTCTCCCCACAGGATTGACAATCCATTCCTCACTAAAACCACATCTCCTTCTTACTTTCCTTACTACTCTCGCTTTCTGCTTAGTCTCCATTAGGAAGACTAAGTGAGGTTTTTTCCGGGAACATTCATCCCTCAAATTTCTGACTGTCAAGGCAACCCCCAAACCTTGACAGTTCCAGGCTAATAGATTCATGGCGAACCGGTGGTTGGTCCCATCCAACCACCGGCTTGTTGGGAAGACGAAGAGTCATGGCCCATATTAACATCACTACCTCCATTCAACCAGCTTTCAGGAAAATCAATTTCAATTGGAGGTGAGGCTAACATTTCATCCACATTAGATGCAACTCCAGACCGACGCAAGTATTTCTTAACTGAGCGAAAATTCTTCCTACGCCCCTTTTGAAAGTTAGTCACATTTTCCAACTTCTTAGTTGATTCCTCATCGGCTTCAAAGTTTAATCTTCTACATTTCTTGCTCCCAACCGGACCAATTTCCTCCTCTAAGGGTCTCTTGATGTGTATCCCGTTCAAACTAGCAGACATAGCTGAGATGGGAGATAAGCCAGTAAAGGGAATTATGGATTTGTGACTAATGTCATCATCACTAGGAAACTCCACACTATAAGATTGCTCTTGGCAGCCGTCTTCTGGAGCCCCCTCATCCATTACAAAACCATGATTATCGGACTGAGTGGTTAAAGAAGAAAAGAATTGATTAGAACTCTCAGATTCCTTCATGGCGTTACTCCCCTGGTCACTTATTGGAATGAGCGTACATGGATCACCAAGAGCAGAAATATTAGAGTTAGCTACTGGCATTGCTGCACCAAGTGGAGAGGAATTCGAGCCCAATGGAAAAGGCCCAGCAGCAAATATTGGGGGATCATTGCTCAACAGATTATTCAAGTGGGTTGGAGCTGAAATAGTACATAAGCAATCCTCAAGCCCATTAGAAAGAGAGTTGTCACCCCAGGTCTTAAAACCACTTGGCACCGGGCCCATAATAGAAGGCCCAACCCCATCAAAAACTACCTTACTAAAATGTTTGTCCACACCAACCTCCAACGCAGGCCTCAGATCCCTCAAATTAGCGTGTTGAACCCTCTCACTGCTTACGTCACCTATCTCCTGACTAGTCACCATCGAGGAAGGCACTTTCGGCGTTGACTGCCCCTGAGTGTGCGTCACAGCAGATTGCCCAGGAACAAAGGACTCAGGGGTTGTCTCGAATAAGCCGTCGATCGTTGTATGCTTCTCTCTTCGACCGTCAGCCGTTGGAACAGGGGATCGCCGGTGTAGCTGCTCAGTCGCCGGCCTTGGCACCTCCTCCGACTGAGGAATCTGGCAGCCTTCGATGACATCATCCCGACCACCATCAAATACAGCCTTTGACTTAGCCACCGTAAGCTCCCTACCCATCGTCGACCCACTCCTCCGTGAAGCCTCCGCCGGATCACCCTTAAACAGGAAGCCAGCCTCACTCCAACCATCCTTACACACAACGAGCTCCTCCTCCATGGTACGCATAGACGGCGTGGATATCCATCTTCCAAACGCAGACACAATATCGACCCCACTTTCTCTACTGATTTCCTCCTCGCATCCACGGATGTAATGCCCTAACCGACCACACTTATAACAGAAATGTTGGAGCCGCTCGTATTTGACCGTGACCCAGACTGGGTCCTTCTCCTTCCTCGGCACCCAGAAGCCAGGAACCACCGGATCCTTCAACTGAATAAGTGACCTCACTCTGATGAAGCTACGTCCCAATCTTCCTTCAATCATCGGCTTCTCAAACATAACAGCTTCCCCTACTGAATCTCCAAGGATTTTTGCGTTGTAATCGTCAAAGGCTGCTACTGGAAGACCATGAAATTGCACCCAGAACGGTATCGCTTCAAAGTCAACATCCTTAAGAACCATGGAGTCGTCCCAAACCTGGAGATTTAGAAGAAAGCCTAGAATATTCCAAGGTCTGCCTATCAAGATACGACCCAACTCCTTGTTATTACTGAAACGAAAAAGAAAAATGAACTTGCTACCGTCAAGTTCGTGCACCTCTAAACCATCTTTTAGCTGCCACCCTTTTTTTATCATTGAGATGACAGTGGGAATGTTCAGGTTCTTGTTTGTATGGAGCTTCCCAACTAGAGAGCCACCAAGCATATCAACCTTCTCATCCAGCTTCAGAACCACTTGCTTCATCCTCCCAAAGCTACTCCCATTCTCCATCTCCATTTCACCAGCACCCACAGCGACCACCCACACAAAATAAGACAGAGAAAAAAAGCGAAGAAGAAGAAAGAGGATGAAAGATGGTGTTTCAGGTTACACAAGAAACTAGGAAACCCTCACAGAGAGAGGAGAAAGCTCTCTCGAAGAGAGAAGGGACTCTCACGAAGAGAGAAGTTTCCTCTTTTTGATTCTACTACTTCACCTATTTCCCATACCTACGAGAGCATTCCCCTGTGCCTATCATTTTAAGTATTAAATATATTTTTAATTATTTTTTTCATACATTATTTTTTAACATTTTTCTCAATCATTACTGTTTCCTTCACCCATTTATAAATAAAAGTATACTTGAAAAAAAGTATTTTTTTTATAAGAAAAAAAAAGTATATTTCTTGTGTATTAATTACAATAAAATAATTTTAATAGTTTTCTTAACCGACAATTCAGTTACTTGAATCTTATAATATTCTCTCGATACCAAATGAGAGAGTTGGTAAAAGAGTTTATCTTAGTCATAAATATAAGATATCAATTTATTTATTTATAAAAAAATATGTCTAATGATCACATGTATTAAGGGGTTGCTTATAGAGAAATCAGTTTCCAATGCATATGATTAAAATATGTATTTTAAGAAAACTAACATATGTATTTATCTTTTCTCTATTATAAGGTATATTCTATAAGCAATTTTACTCCCCCTGGCAAAAGGAAAAAAGAAGAAAAAGAAGAAGCAATTTTACTTCCAAATGTAAGTCGCCAACAAACCCCATTAACTGCCTTTTTCTCATTTTACCCTTGTGATTAATTGAGGTTTTAGGTTTGAAAAATTAAATCACTTTCATTTTAAGAGGCCAAAGTTAGAACTAATTTGATGACCTGAATGTCATTCTTTAATATATAAAAATTAGTTTGAAGTGCCCTATTATAGTTAGAGGGAGTTTCTTACATATTATAATAGTAATCTAACTCTTATCTTTCATCGGAGATTGTATAGGCCTATACATAGGCGGATCTAGGTGTAAGATTAGGGGCAAGTGTCCACTCTTGAACTTGGGAATTGGGGGATTTTTTTTTTTTTTAAAAAAAAATTAATACATGTTTAAATGATTGTCCACCCTTAAATTAAGTGTACACCTTTAATACATTAAGACTGCACTTCGTAATTGGATAGGAGATGAATGGTTGAATGATTGTTTAGTGCCTTATATTGAAAAACTTGTATCTGATAGCCTGATAATAAGACAATTATGATGGAATTTCAAAAAATAAGGCCTAGAAGGATGATATTGTAATTATTATTATTGAAATATACTTTTGTTATTAAAATATATGTCTTGAACTTATTGAAGTGTTCACCCTTCATTATAATTTATGTAATGCATTTCTAACAAAGACTTAGTCTTGCTTTTTTAAATGACAGTTTTGTAAAATAACCGCCTCTTTTATTAAATCATCGTATTTATTTGATTTCATAAATATTTTTTTATATTATTTTCTTTTATAGTTTATATTCTTTTATTTTTTTAATGTATTTAAAACTTTCCAAAAAAAAAAAAAAAATTCAGGGGCAACAAATCCTCCCACCACTGGTGCCCACCCTTCATAAAATTTCTGGGTCCGCCCCTGGGCGCTGAGCCTATAGGGCAGTAACATATTTATAATAGCACATCTAATATTAATTTTTTTCCTTCTGCCTATATTTATAATAGCACATCTTTAATTCTTTATCATGATTGTCCTCTCTATTTCAATTTGGGAAAATCCAAAGAATCAAAAATATGTTCAAAAAATCTCAGAGAAAATTCTGATGTTAAATTTTTTTTAAAGAATTATTAAAACCAACCGATAAAGTTGTTAATAAGACATTTTTAATATTTAGAATTTTTTCTATGACATTTATTTTATCCTTTGACTCTTTAAAAGGATTTTCCTTTTCAGCTCTGGGCCACGTGGCACTCCGACAGTGCAAGCAGTTTGTAGCTACTAGCTAGGCTTGCTTCAGTCGTACTGGACGACGACGCCATCAATATTCAAATTGGAGACAAAGATTGATGTTACCACGTTAGGGAAAAAACACGCCCTACATATATCTCGTACTTCTATGTAATAGGACCTTTTTGGATATTTCACTTCATTTCCATATACTCTATCTGATCTTTATTATAAGACACCAACTAACTTTTCTTACAAATCAATAAAAGTAGTTAAAGTCAATAAAGTTATCCTAGAATCTAAGTAATTTTCAATATTGCCCCTACTAATTGCACTAACTCTAATATTATACCACTCTGGCCCCATTTATGTCAACACCAAATCTCACATACCAAGGAAAGTTAGTTGACACAATGATTATGGGGTAAATTTTTAACTTTGCCATCATTTATGATTGGGTATTTTTCAACTATTTCTTCTCTCTCCATCTTCATAGGTGCAATTAATATGGGTAAAATTGTCACAATCTCATTTATTACTTGAAACTAGACTTATAAATATGACCAATTTTTTTAGTCAAACTGAACTTATAAATAGGACCAGAGTGGTATTAATTATTACTCTCACCCACTACCTTTACTAATTAGGGGCAGACATGAAAAAAATAAAGGAAAATCCTTTCCAGGCCCCTTTTGGCGTAAAAATCCCAGAAAAAGCTCTCAAAAATCTGAAATCCCAGAAAAGGCATTTTCAGGGATTTTCAAACAATTTTCTAACAACTGAATCAGCTCATTTAACAACTATATCAATACCATGTTAACAACTATATCAGCCCCGTTATCAACAATTTTATAACAACTGAATCAGCCCATTTAACAACTATATCAGCCCCGTTAACAACTCATGGAGATTTTGAAAATCCCTGAAAAGGCCCTAAGGCTTTTTCTAGGATTTCAGATTTTTGCAGGCCTTTTCTGGGATTTTTATGCCAAAAAGGGCCTTGAAAAGGATTTTCCCAAAAAATAATTATTGCTCATTGGGAACAAGCAAGTGTCTTATAAAAAGGACTAAATAAACTTGTTAGTTGGTGTTTTATAATAAGGATCAAAGGGAGTACAAAATTCCATTCATTTTATACACTCCATGAATTTTGCTTTTTCAATCAAAATATCCTTAATCAGTGTTCATTTTTTTCATCCAAAACTTGGTGTAATCCAATTCTTACAATTTTAACATTTTAAAAAATTGGTTCTTAATGTTCAAGAAATAATTTTAGACCTCATAATTTTATTTTTGAAATGTAGAGGCTATATTTTTTAAAAAATAAAATAAAATTATGGCGATTGAGTTTCATCAAGTTAAAATTTTAAAATTAAGTTTTAATACAATCAAAATTATAGATATTGAGTTAGGCCAAATTAAGGTCTTGAGGCTAAGTTTCAACATATAAAAATTATAGAGGTAAAATAATTAATTTTCTGTTTTTCAAAAAACAAAACTAAAACGGTGAGACTGTGAGAGTGACAATTTTGGTACAAGGGCGTATAAAATTATATTTCTGTAATAGAAAATTAATATATAAATTTATATTTTAAAATTATTAAATTTTATAATATGAAAAAAGACAAGAAAATACTGCCTATAGTTTCATAAGAACTAAAAATTTGAATTGTCTTGATTATTTTTATAAGAGTTATTTGAGTATTTAATGAGTTTTTTCTTTTATGTCCCTCATTAATTATATTATTGCATTAATCAAGAGGTTAATAATGCTTATATTTACTCTATTTCTCTCCCACACTTGCTCCTCATAAATAAGGATATACTTGATAAAAAAAATAATATTTTAGACATATTTATTATTTTAAACTAATTTTAACTACTTTCTTAAACCGTAATTTAGTTATCGAAACTTATAAATAGGTTCGGAGGGAGTATCACTTGAACTTCAAAATTTTAAGTCAGTGATTTTCTCTTAAAATGAATAGTCAAGTGTAGTTATTAGTATCTATATTTATATAGTTAACATAATTGATATGAGATTTTGAAGTTTATATAACATTTTATTTTAAAATAATTCTTTCTAAAAACAAGATTTTATGTTATCCATGGCTATGACTTGGGTGATGAAATCAGCAGAATGATTTGTATCCAGCCAACTTTTTTTTTTGAAGTGAAACTCTAAGGAATGATAATGGCCATACTTAATGTTGAAGGACCCGCAGCTGGTAAAGGAGCCCCTGGCACCTAGCAATAGATCGATGTCCATTAAATGAATTAAATAATTAAGAGAAAAAATAAAATGTCACTTTAGCATTTCAATTACTGTACTAATAAGTCCTGTCTGAAAAAAATAAATTGCACTTCTTCCATTTCGTGCCTCTTGTATATGTAACCAAAAAATACGCATAGATGCTTCTTCTTCCTTTTTTTTTTGTTGATACATAAGGCAGGGATCGAAGCCCTGAGGAGAGGGGGAGGCTAGCTCTTAAGGCTAGCACAAGTGCCACTGCGCTGCGAGGCGCTAGGCGATGCTTCTTCTTCCTTTGACCCTTCGAGTTTTCTCTTACACAGCCTGCAACCACCAACCTCCAACCTCCATGGCTGACTATACTTACTCTTTCTCAGCTCCTCCCTCTAAACGCCGAAGGATTTTTCTGCAGTCCCACGCGCCGCCGCTGATACCTGGGCTTCCCGATCACATAGCCCAGCTCTGTCTCTCTCTGATTCACCCTTCCGTCCTCTTCTCTGTTTGCCACTCATGGCGTCGTCTTATATACTCACCTTCCTTCCCTCCTTTTCTCTCTCTTTATGCCGTTTTGACTTGCAAAGCACATTCCGATTCAATTCACTTCTACAGCTTCGATCCAATCTCATCCCATTGGCGGACCCTTCCTCCGCCGTCACCGGACCCTCCCCTCCGCATCCTCCTCCGCCACCCCTCCTTCCTCTCCCGTAACCTCCCAATTCAGTCAATCGCCGTCTCCGGCAACCTCGTGCTCCTCGCCGCCACCGCCCACAACCTCTACCCTGCCCTAACCCGCCCTCTCATCTTCAATCCCCTTCGCCGGGACTGGAACGTCGGCCCTTCGCTCCCCACCCCTCGCCGGTGGTGTGCCCTAGGTGCTGCTCGCGGCTCGATCTACGTAGCTAGCGGAATCGGGACGCAATTCTCAATCGACGTCGCTCGATCGCTTGAGAAATGGGATTTAAATGGGAAATCCGGCGACATTTGGGAGAAGAAAACGGGTCTGAAGGACGGACGATTTAGCAGAGACGCAATCGATGCGGTGGGATGGAGAGGGAAGATCTGTATGGTGAACGTGAAAGGGAACGCGGCGAAGGAAGGAATTATTTACGACGTGGAGAACAATGAGTGGAACAACATGCCGGATGGGATGTTATCAGGGTGGCGAGGGCCGGTGGCTGCCATGGATGAGGAAGTGATGTACGCGGTGGACGAGGCAAAAAATGCTCTCAGCAAGTACAATTCGAAGAACGATGTTTGGGAAGAGCTTATACAATCGGAGAGGCTAAAAGGAGCGGAGCAACTCGCCGCTCAAGGCGGAAGAATTTGCGTGGTTTCCGCCGGCGGCGCAGGGATCTCAGTGGTGGATGTGGTATCATCGCCGGCGCGAATCTGGGCGGTGGATTTGCCGGCGGGTTTTGAAGCAGTTGCGGTTCATATATTACCGAGAATGCCGATTCCCGAACCGCCGGAATCATCCGACCAAGATTGATTTTTTTTTCCTTTTTTTTTTTTAAATTTTCTTATACAGACCTAACTATATTTCACCTTTTTTTTTTTTTTTTCTGGTTGATTATATTCTATAAAAAGATTATTTGGGTAGTTGTTATTTTGGAGTTGGATGCTGAAAGTGAAAATTTGTCGATTAGTGGAAAAAGGATTTATAATTGAAGTGCGACTGGACGATAATAGTAGTAGTATAAATATTTGGTTGTGGTGAGGAACAATGCCGGCAAAGAGAGGATGAAACTTCACGTGCCTGTGCTTCGTGGTTGACACTTGACAGGTCCTTACTTGTGTAAAAAAGTTTCAATTTGGATTTATTCCGGAAGAGAGCAAATAATGATAGAGAATTTTATTTTATTTTTTCGTTGGCGCGTGGCACTGATTTTTAATTTCCCTTGTTCTTCTGCCAACTGTTGTGATCTGAATAATTGACTTCTTAGATATTTTCCCGTTAAATCTTAGCTTACTTCATTTTCAAATGAGTTACAAAGCTCTTCATAAATGACCAGGTCCGCAGGGATCAAAGGAAACTAGAGGTGGGAAAAGGGAAAATTGAATTTTCTGGCGGCCAATGGCGCGGACCCAAAAATTATTGAAGAGGGCATCATTGGCGGGGATTCAGGGTAGCTCCCCCAATTTATTTTTTTTTTAAATGAAAGTTTAAAATACATTAAAAAAATAAAATAATATAAACAAAAAAAAAATATCAAAAAAATATTCATAAAATCAAGTGAATCGATGATATAATAAGATAAGTAATTATTTTACAAACCCGTCATTTAAAAAAAAAAATTTAAATCGTTAAATTGAAAATTACATAAATTACTGATGAAAATGAGTTATTACAAAAAATGGTAGGATTTCACACAGCCGAATCTGGAGAAAATTGAAGGAGACGAAGAATACGACATGGCATTCGATCAATCCCAAAGAATATGTAAGTTCATTCTTCTCTGTTAATGTGGTTGTTGTGTTCTTGTTTGTGTTGAATGAGATGCACAGCACCCACATAGTCCTTGGTAGTTTGTGATGAGTTAAGTGAAGAGGCCTTTGCCCGATGGAGTTGATTCTAAGTAAATGGAGGTGGTGTGCACTCTATGGTTGAGAGAAATGTTGGTAAACTACAGCACCGCTATGAAGTACCCATGTGGTAAACATGATTAAATCTGTGATACTCTACATAAAGGAAGTAGTCTTGATTAGATGTGGTTGGTGGGTGTGCAACGGTTGAAAGTGAAGTTAGTTAACTATCCTGTAACCATGACGTAGTATTGAGTTAAATTAAACCATCAAAAGTTGCTGTAACCACATGCAAGTGATGATTATGCAATGGTTAAGAGTAAGGTTGTTTTGGTCACGCGTAACCATGAGCCACCTATCATATACATGTGGTTAAAGTTATTTTTATTCATTTATGCATAACCACAAGCGACTATAGTGGGTATCTCATGGTTATTGCTATGTTACGTTATAAAAAAGGGGTCGGCAAACATAGTTTCTTTCTTCCACGTTTTTACTACATGCAGCCTATAGTGGTCAAGCCGTGATTATACGAGAATTATTTAAAGTGGTTCATGACCATGAGTTGCCCATAGAGTGCATATGGTTATAGATGGGGCTAAAGTGAAAACATGGGCCTTTAAATAATATTTTTAAAACAATGACCTTTAAATTATTTTTAAACAGGGTAAAAAATGTCTTTTAGCTTATTTTTCTTTCTCATTTTCTTCAAATCAAACAAAATTTTTCTTATCAATTAATTTTTTTCCAGTGTCTTAACCAAACACCTTTGGAACAAAATATTTTTCATTTTATTCCATTTATTTCGAACATTTTCTTTAATCCAACGGGCTCATATGGATCAAACTATTGTGATTTTCTTTTAGGCCAGACTATTGTGATTCAAGGTACTAATAAAGAAATTTCCTAACAATTCATTTATATTCACAGCCAGTGTGGGGCTC
The DNA here is from genome assembly GCA_019022615.1 of Acacia melanoxylon. NCBI lineage: Eukaryota > Viridiplantae > Streptophyta > Magnoliopsida > Fabales > Fabaceae > Acacia > Acacia melanoxylon. The sequence goes on from JAFJYJ010000057.1 coordinate 2,053,006, forward strand.
AAGCATGAAACACAGAAAATTAAATTGATAATTTATGAATAATATAATTTATTAAAAAAAATTATATTACTCGTATATAAAAACGGGTTCCATTGGAGAGAAGTGATAAAATATACCATAACAACTTTCTATTATTAAAAATCCCCACCCTTTTTCTCTTTGATTATATTCCAAGTTCAACAGTTCCATGTTTCCCTTTTTCTGTTAACCAATTTTCATATTAGTGGCTGACATGTAACTTCAATTCAAATATGCCAATATTATTATTTATTTCTTTATTAAAAAACCCTAAAAAGCCACTTTTCCTTTTGGGGATAAATTTCCTCCATAGATGGAAAGTACAGAATAAAGTGGGTCAAAAGAGAAGTCTTTGTGTAAACCAGGCGTGAGTTTCGTAAAAAGTAGAAATATCACAAGACAACTATGTTGGGTTAACAATCCAAGCGAATACACTGCAAAATATCAAACATGTCATCTTGTCTCAAGGTTAGAAAATAGAAAGATTTTTGCACCTGCATAGTTTTACAGAAATGTAGCAATATAAAATAAGTACCAACCAGAACTAAACAGGCCTCTACCATAAACTTTGATCCATTCGTATCATGGAACTATGTTCAGTGGAGTAATAAATAATCCATTCATATCTTGTGCAAGGGACGATTCTCGTCAATGAACATACATAGCATTCAAATCCACTAGCAAAACCAGCATAAAAAAAGCATGAAATATCTGATGATCCTATTGGTTAAATCCAGAATGATTTTTTGTTGTTGTTGTTGTTGACAGATGTGCTATAAAATGAGCACAAATTCCATTTACATTTAGTTTATATTGTTGCTTTTCAACTTTCATTGTCCAGCTCTTCAGACTCTGCTACTCCATTCACTGGGGCTTTAACAAAAGTAGAAATTGGATAGTATTATACAAGTCAGTCCATTTATGTTCCACCATTTTTTTTTTTTAGTTTCTTTCATCATCTTTTATAATCTCTAAATCATATTCATTCAATCAATTTAAAATGTCACATTGAGTCACGTCATCAAGTTTTCACTCCTTTGATTTTTTTCTTCTTTTCAATCAACAATCCAGATGAGTTCATGAGGGATGATGAGAGGATATGCTTCCTAACTTTTTGGGTACTTTCCTTTCTATTCTACCCCTGAATTTGGAAGCAAATGACTTATCCAATGCAAATATTTGGCTCTTTCCAATTCCAAACCATTATAGAGTAAATTTTGATTATAATTGGACATTTGAGGAAAAGGGTCTCGACAGGTATGAAATATTGATATATTATTTGATGAACTTCTTTATTATTCTTCAGAACAACTTGTTTCTTACCTTTTATGTTTTGCAGTTTGAGCTACAAGGAATGCAGATTCTCTTGCATACTCTGTGGTCTTTGCTGCCTTCATTTTGCAACCATCCTTTGGACACAGTTGAAAGTTTCATGGATCTGGGAAGAACTTTATGTATATCACTTCAAGAAAAACCTCACATTCGAGGAATAATATGCACAAGCTTGAAGCTTCTTATTCAGCAAAACAAAGAAAATTGTGGATGGAAAAGATGATAAACAATGTGTGGGTAGCTGGAGATCGATATGGCCTGTGACTGTGAGCATGGTTTAGTCCATTATACAAAGCTGTGATGGAGGTTGTCTGCAGGTACTTGAGTAAAATCAATCGAAAATAGTTATTTTACTGCTGAAGCAGGATAATCTGTAGCAAATTAAGGTGGCGTGAAATTTTTTGTTCTTTCCTTACAGAAATTGTACTTGCTCTCAAGGTAAAATTTGGTTTATTTGTTGTCGAACTTCTAGTACTTTTATGCACATGTTTAAAATAGTGATTGAAACTTTCAAAAACAATTTTTCAATCGTAATTTATAGTATACGAGATAAATATATAAGAGAGTTTTGTCTTCATTTATATAAATAAATACTTTTAATGGCCCATATGTGATCCCAAACATGCCTATAAGGTTAAAAAAAAGACATATGGTTCAGTATGCATTTTGGCTTTCCTTAGCCCAGCAAGGGATTTTTATTCCCACAGGAGCAGGACTAAAGTATTGATGTTCTCTTTTTTCTCTTTTTGGGGACCATACTAATCTAGATTGAGCCTTATAGAATCACAGGGATGACAAAACTCTACCATTAAGTATTTAACAATGCTGAATTCTCAGGTCTCAAACTCGAGACATTTAGTTAAGAGGGTACAATCCTTACTAGTTACGTTGAACCAAGTGCTTGATGGTTTTCATTATTTTACCTTCATTGTGCTTTTGCAAAGTCTGTCCTGGCCTTTTTCTTTGGAAGTATCATATGGTTCGTTTTTCATATTGCTTATCTTGTTCCTCAAAACTTACCTGGGTTAAAGTTGTAGATGTATTTGTTTTGCAAGGCATCTTATTATACTTGCTGGAGCTTAAAACACATTGGTTTATGCCAATTATTTGTCTCACTCTTTATTATTGTATTCTCTTGCTTCTGCAATGACATTTATACTGCAGTTGGTCATGTTTATGGCATTATATATATGGTACGTATTTATAAAGTTGATCTTGATCCTAAAATATAAGACATTTTTTTTATATTTGTTACTAATATTTTTCTAATTTACTTCTATGAATGTTCTCTCAACAGTAATCATAGAGAAGAGAGAATGAGATAATTAAGAAAGATGACTAGAGTGTTTTAGAAAATACATGTTATATTAACTAATTTAACTAAATTCTTTAATTTAATCAAATTAGGTAAATGTATCTTTTAATAATAATAGGAGGGATTATTATTTAATTTTGAAAATTCAGTGATCGGCTGATGAACACTAATATTAGTTTAGAGACAAAGTTCAGCCGTCCTGTAGATTATACACACACACACATTGATATTAATGGAATGGTAAATAAAACTAAAGCAGAAGCAATATGAGGAATATGGAAAAAAAGAAGGAGCAGGTCTAAACTCTTATTGATACTCCCTCGGTTCTTAATTTAGGATAAAGTTGATTTTTTTGGAGAAATTAAAGAAACTAATTAAATTATTTTAGAGTATTTTTATTTTTCTCCAAAATAATTAGTTTGACTAATAAAGTAATATATCATCTAAGGATATATAATATATCATATAATTAAATAATTTATTTAGCTTCCTTAATTTCTCTAAAAAAAAATCAACTATGTAAAGTACTAATGATTTGTTAGATTTTGTTTAGGGAAAATCACGTGTAGGTCCCAAGGACCATAAATAATATAATGAGGTCCCTTAAAATCACCAAATTACACAGAAGTTCCTAGAGACTTTTTTGATATTATTTGTATTAACAACAGGAAGTGCTATATTTACAACAGAAAATATTATATTTACAACAAAATTTAAAAACCTAACCATTTACAACAGAAAAATCCATATTTACAACCAAAAGTGTCATATTTATAACAACATTTAAACACCTAGATTTTGTTTCAAACTCAAGTCCCTAAACGTATAGAGGTCATTTACAATAGAAAAAAGTTATATTTACAACATGAAGTGCTATATTTACAACAAAATTTAAAATCTGGTCATTTGCAACAGAAAAAACTATATTTACAACAGGAAGTGTCATATTTACAACAAAATTTAAAATTTGGCCATTTACAATGAGAAAAAGTCATATTTACAACTGACGGGAAGTGCCATATTTATAATAAAATTTAAAAACATGGATTTTGTTTCCATACAAATAATACAAAAAAGTCCCTAGGGACTTTTTTTGATATGTGGATTTCTATTGGAACTTTTTTGTTATTTTTTTGAGACCTGGATGTAATTTTCCCTTTTATTTATAAATTAGTAAAGAATCTTGTACTCTGATGCTGTTGTGCAAGAGATTACATCATGACATTGCAAGTGAACTGATGTGGCTTGATTTGTCAGATTTTGACCTTAACAAAAACAAACGGGAGATTACTACTATTGGACTTTTAAACATATTTTTTTTTTGAAACTATGATTAAGTAATACTCCACTTTTAGTTATAAGACATATTTAACCGATTTTATTTAAGGTTTTTTTTTTTTTTTTTTGAAGGGATTAAGAATAAAGGTTAAATTAGTTAATTTTACTCATTTTTTTAAATACCCTTATATAAATTTTACACTTCAATTAACTTATTGATTTCACATAATCCTCATTCATATCAATAAAGATGTTTTAGAAAAAATTGACAAAAAATAAAATGTTGTCTTATAATTAGAACCAAAACAAACTCTTAAATGTTGTCTTATAATTATAATTAGGATGGGAGGAGGGAGTAGCACTAAATAATTATTTAAGAAATTACCTGTAAAGGGACAAATTCTGTATAATTAAAAAAAGAAAAATCTATTTGCAGATTATGATTTCTTTTTTTTTTTTGTTTAAGTTTTTTAGAATAACCCAATTTATTGGAGTTTAAAAAAAAAAAAAAAAAGGCGCCGAACTTCCTCCACGTATACAGCGTTTATTTCTGGAACCTACAAACCGAGAAAACGCGTTGGCATGTCTGAGATGTCAATTCAAAGAAAGTGCAAAGTCAACGATTACTGTCTTGTCCCCAAAGAAAACTTCGCAAAGTGAAAAATCAAAAATCCAAAGGCAGAGCAGAAAAAAGCCTTTTCTACTTTCTAGGTTCAAGCAATCTCCAAATCGAAATTACTGTCCTCAACGCCCTCTCTGCTACTGCAAACCCTAAATTCCTGCTTCTCTACCTGATTCATTCGACGTCCTTGCGATGTTTGGAGGCGGAGAAGACGAGGCCCTGGCCCGATTGGGCATCATGACACCGTCATTCCTCAAACCGGCCACGTCGTCGGTGATTTCCAGTGAGATGTCACCGTCGACGGCAGCTGCGCCTGTGAGGGACGACAGGGTTCCCGCGCAGCTGCAGTGGAGCCAGCAGGAGACGAGGGAGTTTATAGCGATCCGCGCGGAGCTGGAACGGGACTTCACTACGTCTAAGCGAAATAAGACCCTCTGGGAGGTTGTCAGTGCCAAGATGAGGGAGCGAGGCTTCAGGAGGAGTCCTGAACAGTGTAAATGCAAGTGGAAGAACCTTGTTAATCGTTATAAGGTATCTCTCTTACTCGCTTGTGTGTGTTTTCTGCGATTCCGTGCTTCTAGAGTTTTGTTGGAGCTCATTTTGTTAATTGTGGGGTTTCCTGAAAGAAAGTTACTCAACATTATCTTTTGCGAAAGTAATGATGGCCGTAGGTGCCTGTTTTCTTGGAAAAATAATTCGATTTGCACATGAAGTTTTGGGGCAAGGCTGATCCGGGCAGTGAGCACTCAGTAGTTAATTGTATGTATTTGGGGCTTTCTAGGGGATTCATAATTCATACCATTTTTTCACTCTAATTCATGGGCGAACGTGTTTGCAATGCAATTACTAATGTAGTTGATGTTACTTATCCCTCACTTCTATGATTGAATTTGGGATTTGATAAATTCATCTAGAAGTAAAATTAAGAGGTTGTCATTCTAGTTTCTTTATATCTAGATTTCTTTATCAAAGGCTTCATATTGTTGGTTGTGCATATATTACATGGAAATGTTTTTTTTTTTTTTTTTTTTTTTTTTTTTGGGGGGGGGGGGGTGACTTAGTCTTATGATGGTTTTCTTTTCCCTGTGAGAACTCAAAGCGTATATTTTTTCCTCTGCCTGGTAAAAACTACATAACAATAATGCTTATGCAGGGGAAGGAGACATCAGATCCAGAGCATGGGAGACAGTGTCCCTTTTTTGAAGAATTACATGCCATCTTTGCTCAAAGAGCACAGAACATGCAGCGGTTACTTCTTGAATCTGAAGGCCGATCAACTCAGACAAAGAAGGGGATGAAAAGGGTAAGCGGAGATCGGTCCTCAGAGGAATTCTCAGAAGATGATGATGAGGTTGAAGATGACAGTGAAGAGGAAAAACCTGTAAGAAGCAACCCTCGCAAAAGGAAAGCAGACAAGGTTGCTGTGGAGAAGTCTTCAAGGGCAAGCAATGCATCGGATGCTATCAGTAATACTGCCAATAGCATCCAGGAAATGCTTAAGGAATTTTTCCAACAGCAGCTGAGGATGGAGATGCAGTGGAGGGAGATGATGGAAAGGCGTGCTCATGAAAGACAGCTGTTTGAGCAGGAATGGCGGCAGTCAATGGAGAAGCTTGAGAGGGAGAGATTGATGATTGAGCAGGCATGGAGGGAGGGAGAAGAGCAGAGAAGAATGAGAGAAGAGAGCCGAGCAGAAAGGAGAGATGTACTGTTGACGACTCTTTTGAACAAGCTCATCCATGAATCTAATTAGACAAGGCAATTGATTTGAGGTTCCTTATAGCTAATTTATTCTTTTTTTCAATCTGATTTCATATGGTTCTAATTTTAAGTATTGATGAATCAAATATCATTTAGCTTGTTATTGAAGAGTTTATGGATGAGAAAATGGGCTAATGGAGGAAGAAGATAATATGACTCGTATGGGATTCTATGAACAATTCCTTGATGTAGAAAGACGCTTTTAATGGACAGGTTGCCGATACTATTGATTGTCATTAAGTTCTGGACACTGCTCTAACTGAAGAAGCTATGGGTTTTACATGAACTTTGTATGATTTTTTGTTTATGTACATATATACATGTCTTTTCTCTGTAAGAGATTCAAGTAAGAATAACATACTCGTGTTGTAGTTGGATTTTTTTTTTTTTTTTTTTTTTTTTTGAATTGGGACCTAGTGGTCCAGGCAGGGATCGAAGCCCTGAAAGCCAGCTCAAAGGCTGGTGTCCATACCATCTGCGCTACGAGGCGCTCAGTTGTAGTTGGAAATTTTACTAAGCCTTCATGCAGATTATTGTGGAATGATAGATTCTAATTAGCTTTCATGTTCATTTAAAATCTATAGTTTCATTACTTCCTGAACCGTTACATTTAGTTGTCAGGATGTGTGGAAGTACTTGTATTACCTATGCCTCATATCTAAAGTACTAGCAAATAATTTAAATCATGTATGTTAGGCTTTAATTGTGCAGGAGGTAGCGCCCTTTTGACTCTGTTGTTTTCCCCCGGGCCTACGATTTTGTTGGCTTTAACAATTCGAAATTGTGAAAATTAAGGTGCCAGATGAGTTCTGAAATATGTTAGGCTTTTTATAATTTAACTTAAATTTAATCCGGCATCCCCGAAAAAAATCATTGAATGTCAGTAAATTCATACAGCTTGCATAAGAGTGAATATGAAGAGGAATGTGAGTAATATGTAAATACTAAATCTCTTAAAAAATGGATGCAGGTGAGAGGGAGAATAAAACAAACTTGTAGCATTTTAAATTAAAAACGTCAAATTCTTTCTATAAAATTAAGGAAGAATCTTAAGAAAATACCATTGGAAATTTAAAATGTCTAATAGTTAATTTCATAACAAAACAAGTTGTTAATTACTTTATTGTTTTTGTTAATCCTATTATTATTGTTGTCAACGATATCTAGAAATTCAAATGGTATTTTTCTATCATTATCTCTAAAATGAACTCATGATTGAATATGTAAATTTTGGAGTTTCTTACTGGCACATGAACACTTTGTAGAAATATGCGTCCTCGTTATGCATCTTACTTTGTTCCTTTCAGTTTCTCTTTTCAAGCATTCATTTTTATATGGAACTTTAGGGTATGAGCACATTATTTTACCGCATGAATGTTTCCTGTGTGTTAGAATTTACATTTTAGAGGTGATTTTATAGTGTATGCTTTAAATATATTAAAGAAGTTTTGTTGCAACATGCGTAAAAATGTTTGGATTAGCTTTTCAACACGTGAGAGCATAGACTATGAATCCAAATGACATGGTGATGATATCGTCACGATTCAAATGTGGGATAAGTGGCAAGTGAGATTACTTTTAATTGAATTAAAAAATGAATTAAGATGCACAAATCTAATTAGACAAAAGGGATTTTTTTCCCCCTTTAGAAAGGAAGGGGAATATTCAAAAAGAAATCAGAGGTTGACGATGTAGTGACATGGTTCCATCAACTGCCCCGTGGCCGTGACTCTGTTTAGGGTAGTTGCTTTACCCGTCTCGCTTACTTCCCAATCACGACGATATAAAGCAGAGATGAGATCCAATGTCGCAAATGCAACAACAAAAAGCAAGGAAATAAAAAGTAGAAGGAGAAAGATAACGCAAGACAAGAGAGAAATGAGATCACCAAATGGACAATCCAATTTATTGATCATCAGTGGATTACCATCACAAGACAACAATTGAACATTCCCCGTTCCTAGCTTACCAAGGTTTTTTTTTTTCTCGTCGGGCCAAATATTTCTAAGAGTCAATTTAAAAGTTCCAGGAAAGAAGCCCTCCATCTTGAGGAGGCTTCGGAAAAGGGCATTACCTCTTGAAATGTAGCAGACCTTCAGAATTTGGGTCTACAATGGCACGATCCAGACAGCATTCAGGGCATACGGGCAGTTACTCATCAACCTTTGATGACCATCAAACAGTGTGTATTGACAAAATCATATAGAACAAGTTGTAATCTGGCTCAAAAGACACAGACTCATACATGAACATGGGAAGCACACCTAGCAAAGCACTTATTCAAACTTTTCGTAGGATATGCTCCGAAGACTATGTAGTAATTCAGCTGGACACTGAAGGAGGTTTTTCCTTCGGATGTTTGGAGCCATAATGATCCACAATTTGGTTTTGATTCGCAAGTTGGACCTGCAAAGAGAATATGCAATAACTGTGAAGAAACAACCAGATGCAAATGCACAATAACATATTCATGCAGAATTCCACTGCAGCAACTGGGGGATCTCCAACAGATACGTATATTAGATTACTTCAAGTCTATAGAAAAAATGCGATTTAAGCCATAATTTTTATAAGTCACATTTACCCAATACCGGAGTCTTGATGCCAAAACACTTTTAATGCACCTAAAACATGCAATTAAATATCTCAAACTATGCATGTAGCATGCCCACCTGAATAGCAAAATGAAAATTTATCAAGTATCAGAACACAGACGATTCCTTTTTAATCCAATGCAACCAAGAGGTTTTCTATTCAACCTACATATATAATGATATTTGAATCACTTGAAGCACAATAATATTTGCAACAGCTCCTTTTTAAAGTGATCTTCAAGCTCAATTTAAAATTCAAATAAACACTGATGGAAGCAGCAATTAATTCAATTCCCTTGAAAACTCAAGTATAAGAAGCACAAGGGATATACTTGTTAATAGTAAAATACACTAATATCCATGTGTATTTTGTTTCTCTCCTTTCCACGCCCTTTACTATGCTGTGGATGATCTGCACGAGAGCTTTGCGCAGGTTTGTAGCTTGCAAGGCTTTTTCTCTTCTTTTCTGCACCAGTAAACCCCTCATCCCCCATTATCTGAATTACTTTTTACCCACTCTCCTTTCACATGCATTTTGTTACAGCACAATTTATCTAAACTTTCACTCAGTCTTCCATTGACACCGGTAAGCATGAAGAAACAAAGGTTGTGCAGAACAAACCAGATCAGCAGCTGTACTGATTATCCAAATTTCACCACCACTGCTCCCACATAATGATTCTTTTGATACACATAAACACATATATGCCCTTTCTTGTTTTATTTCCACTTTATTTCATAGGTTTTGTAAGATGTGTGTTTGTGTGTGAATGGTTCATGGAATAGCATTTTGTAGCATTTGAATTAATGTGAAGAGATATCAGTACATCACTCTTATATGTGTTTTCGGGTATTTCCACTAATGGCAACAACCACCATCAAGAATCTACAATCATAACAGGGTATGATTGTGGTTCATTGAATAGATCTCTGCGAATCCTTTCGTAACAAGAGACTGATTGGTGACCAAGTTGTTTTTATGATAAGCTCCACTTACAAGAAACATAAAAACTGATGATAAGGTGAAACTCCTTCGCTGTACTGTAGTAGTTTTTCTCATAGCTTTTGTGCTTTATTTTGGGAGAACAATTTCCAAACATGCTGAGTAATTAATATTTTGGAAGCCAGGGGCTGTGGAAAAGAAGGACTGAGATTGTGTTAACAAGATTGAAGATAGCAAGAAGGATAGGGGGTTGCAACTGGAAAAGTTATATGCATATTATGCTGAGAACTAGGCTTTTGAACCTGAGTAACTTTGCATAAGAATTGAGGCGGGAAGAAGAGAACTGCATCATTTTGAAGGAAATGAGAGGTGCAGTAAAGAAGGCGAATGGAAAGAAGCTAGATGACACCTCAATACTTTGACCCTTTTGCAAACAGCCACCATGTCATTTGAACTCAAGATGATAAGACTCCTATACTATAGCATACTTGGATAGACCTTTTCATCGATATTCCATTAGATACTTGTGCAATGACACATGGAAAGCAGTGATTAGTCAATAATTCCAAACAATAACGGAGGACACATAAAATAACCTCAAATTATATAGACAAATCCATTTTCCCTCCTCACTTCTCTCTATCATAGAGGACCACAAACATTAAAAGAGTGGAAATTGGATTTAGATTTGAGGATTCTCTGTAATCCGAGGGCATTCTATGAGTCTTTTCCGAATATTTAAAAATAATTTAACCCTCGCACCCTTCCACCCTCCCCCTCCCCATATAGAAGGGGATTCATCGAATGTTCCATTCTTAATATCACTGATCAATCAATAACCTTCATAAAGGTAAATCGCCGAGGAAGGAAAAAATGAAGAATTCAACTAACAGCCAGATCTACTGATTCGATGCTATGAACAAAAATCCAGAGACAAATAATACCCAGTGATAAAAGCCAGCAACGACAGACAAGAATAATTGATACGGAACGATCGATATCCAACCAGAAGGAAAGAATCTTTCAAGATCACGGCTAAATCAAAATCCATGAACACATAATCTTCAAATTAATCTTTATCATGTTCAAGTCAACGAAAGAGGTGGGAACAGTTGACCAGAGGATTAACCTTGCAGATTGGACAGACGACTTTTAGCCCTACGGCTCGAGCCTCAAGCTGCGACCCCTTCGATTTCTGATTCTTCTCAGCGCTTCTTTCTGTGCCTCGATCTTCTGCTTACCCCGTGTCATCCCGCTTAGATCCTCTCTTCCTCGCTCTCTGCGTTTCTCCTCTGTTCTTCGGCGTGGCCTGTCACGTGTGTGAGACCGATCGTGAACGTCGTCAGCCAAGGAATTCAGGAAGAGTGGGCCATATCGAAATTCCGGCGCACACTAGCTTAAAACTTAAGATACACCGGGTGCGAAGTTTAACCCCCTTTTTGGCGCGGCCACGCGGTTCCACGACAGAACCAGTTATGGTGATGGTGAATGAACTGCCCAATTCTTTGGATAAGCCGTATCAGCTCCTCCCATCTGAATTGTTGAGATTTAATTTTTTTAAAAGATAGTTTTTAAATGAAGTAAAATATTTTTTTTTTAAAAAAATAGTTTATAAATTATCTTTATTTAAAATTTTCACCCATTTTTTTTTTAAAGTAAAAAGATTAAATCTAAACGATTTAAATGGAACAAGCTTATAGTGCCCATTCATTTCATTTGGATAAGCACCATAATTGAGGGGAGAAGTCAGCGGACAGTAGTTATAGGAGATTATAGTTGATTTTTTTGAATAAAAGTAGTTATAAGGAGATGTAAAAATTATAAGTAAATTTATATGATTATCTTTTATCTCATACTATCTTATTTTTTTTTTAATAGTTATGTTGTTTATCATATCTTATGTAGTTATTATATATTAATTTATTAATTAAACTAATTAGTTTAAAGAAAAAAATAAAAATACTCTAAAGTAATTTAATTAGCTTCCTTAATCCCTTCAAAAAAGTCAACTATATTAGTTTATAGTGCCCATTCATTTAGTATATATAATACTACCTCTAGCAGTAATAATAAGAGTTGTTAGTTAAAATTAGTTATGTTAGTTATTTTTAATAAATATACGTTAGTTTTATTAAAATATCAATTTTTATTATAACTACTCTTAATACAAAAACCTCTTAATGTATACAATTAATATGGATAATTGGATACTTTAAAAAATTTACCCCTTCTCGTCCTAAATATAGGACATAGTTTATAGTGCAAATTGTACTACAAACTCTATCCTATGGTTAAGACGTGAGGTAGTATAATTTTTTAAAACAAAATAGATTAAGATTTTATATCCAAAACCAAATCCAACTTTCAACTAACTCTTATATTTAAAATTGGAAGTGGGATTAAAATTATAATGATTTATGCAATACCATAAATGTTTATATCTCTAGTTAATTACCATGAGATAAATCCCATACATACACACACACACATATATAGGGTAAACGATTTCTCCCGTTACTAGAGATAAGTTATTTCCAGTGATCCCCAAAACTACGTTATTTTTTATTAATAAATGGTGTTTTCGTGATTTTGTTTACTTTTTTATCATATAAATTTTACTGAAACACCCTTCATTAATTCACTTAAAATTACATACACACCCTTTATTAATTTAAAACGATGTATGTAGTTTTGGAGATAAACTTATCTCCAAATTGATCAAGAAATACTTTTCCCACATAAATAAATATTATATATATATATATATATATATATAATATTTTTATATATATATATATATATATATATATATGCATGCCTCTGCTTTAGTTAACAAGGCAGCATCTTTGTATGAGATATTGCTTTGTATCCATGTGTGAGTGCGGACAAAATATATCAAGGGGGCGAGCATAAGCAAAAAAGACATTAAATATGAAATACCACTACAAACTTTATCCAATATTTTAGAGTGGGGGTAGTAAAATAAAATAGTTGGATCCTATGTCACTGTTTTTGATCAAGCAAAAGATGTTTACCTTTTGATATCCAGCAGTTATTATACCATTGTATGATTTATGTGTAGACAACGGGAGCAACATTTTAATAAGCTTAGCTTCTAGAGTCTCTGAGTGGTAATTGTATTTGACTTTTTTTGTAGAATACATTGATGACTTATGTTTCATAATGTAGGGGTGCAAAAATTGGAACAAGCAGCATCATAAAAAAAAAAACTCCAAGCTCATTGGGATTCAACAGTTTCACTTTTCATTCATTATATCCCCAACAAGTTGTTATAAATAATATCTTCATGGAGAGTTTCAAATTAGTAAGGTTTAAGATATTTAAAGCCAACATAAGATGTTACCAACTAATAACAATGTTTCAAAAAAACACATAATATATTCATTGAGAGTTTCACATGTATGTTTAGTTTCACGTTACAAATAATAAAAATACTTATTTTAATGATTTATAGCGTAAAATATAATTAAGTAAACGATCATCTAGATTAAAAAAAACGGTTAAGATAGTATAGGGTTAAGATCCAATTTTATCCCGATATATATTCATTACTCCTCTTCACCATCTCTACCTATTTAACCCACAAGCTAGTTGGCATTGACACAAAATCCAGAACCCAAAACACAAGACAGTTTTAATTTCTAGCTTGTTAGTAACCTTTTTCTTCCACCATGGCCTTCTGGTTCTACCTTCTAGCTTCAATTTCTCTATACACTTTCATTCTTATTACTCCTTGCTTGCTTCACACGCAATAAGAAGCTACCACCTAGTCCACCAACCATACCCATCTTAGGAAACATCTTTTGGCTCTTAAAATCCTCAAAAAACTTCGCTGACCTTGAACCTATGCTTCGATACTTACGTTCAAAATATGGCAACATTGTCACCATTTACATGGGGTCCACCCCCGCCATTTTCATAACAGCCCATGAAACAGCCCACCGAGCTCTAGTGAAAAACGGCACCGTTTTCGCTGGTCGTCCCTGGGCTCTTCCGACCACCAGAGTCTTCTTCCCTAACCAACATGGTGTTAGTACTTCTCAGTATGGTCCCACTTGGCGGCTTCTCCGACAAAACCTCATGCAAATCATACACCCTTCTAGGTTACATTCATATTCTCATTGTCGTAATAGTGCTTTAGATCTTCTCAAGAAGAATATTTTGGCTGATATTGAGCTGGGTAGTAATAAAGCCGTACCTATTTATGATCATATTGAGCTTTCAATGTTCGCTTTGTTGTCCCATATGTGTCTTGGAGAAAAATTTGATGAGATTAACGTTAGGGAGATTAAAAAAGTTCTCCATAGTCTTCTTCACAATTTCATTAGGTTCAATGTGTTGAACTTCCTTCCATCTCTACTGTCCAAGATTGTGTATAGAAAATTATGGAAAGAGCTTCTTCAGATTCGTGAGAATCAAGTTAATTTCCTCCTCCCAATCATAAAATCTCGCAATGAATTAACAAAAAGCAAGTTAGGCCAAGAAGAAGGAGAAGACCAGAGAGAAAAACAAAATTTTGGGTTTACTGCTTATGTTGATACTCTTTTTGATATGAAGCTGCCTGAGAGTGGAAGGAAGCTAACAGACGAAGAACTGGTGAGTTTGTGCTCGGAGTTCATGATTGCCGGAACCGACACGACGGCGACCACGTGGTTATGGGCCATGGCGAATCTGGTGAAGAATCAGACCATACAAGAGAAACTGGTGAATGAGATAAACCAAGTTGTGAAGCCAGGGGAAGAAATAGAAGAGAAACATTTGAAGAAGATGCCATATTTGCAAGCTATAGTGTTAGAAACAATTCGAAGACACCCACCTGGACATTTTATATTGCCTAGAGCAGTAACACAAGACACTGAAATGGAAGGTTACTTCATCCCGAGAAACGCTATTGTGAATTTTCTGGTGGCTGAATTAGGGTGGGACCCAAATGTGTGGGAAGATCCAATGGAGTTCAAGCCTGAAAGGTTTTTGAGGAAAGGTCAAAGTGAAGAAGAAGGAGAATACTGTTGTGAGTTTGATATAAAAGGGTATTCGGAGATCAAAATGATGCCGTTTGGTGCAGGCAAGAGGATTTGCCCAGCTATAAGTATGGCTCTGCTTCATGTTGAGTATTTTGTGGCAAATTTAGTGAGGGATTTTAAGTGGACCATGGAAGATGGGTGTGAAGTTGATATGAGTGAGAAACAAGCTTTCACTATTGTCATGAAGAATCCTTTGAGGCCTTGTGTGACTCCAAGATCTAACCTTTGAAATTTGTTTCGGCATCTTTGATTTTTAATTATGCAATGAAAATATATATGATTTCTCTTTAATTAATTAATTAACAACTTGTTTACTACTAGTAGCTCGAGAAACAGGTTGTATCACTGGTATAACGCTGATGATAAATATATTGGGGTTGTTTGGTGAGATTGTTGGGAGCGTTTGCGGTAGAGTTAATGAGGCTTTGGGAAAAAAGTTCAACGTGGTGTGTTTGGGTTCGGTGTTAAGTTCACTGGACTTAAAGCCTCTAACACTCAAAAAAGTTTCGTTAAGGAAAAAAGCTCGTAATCATTTTTTGACGTGGGCTGCCCGCACTTTTACCACCATCAACCCAAACACAAATCATTATCTATAACCTGACTTTTTTCCTACCGAGTTTTTTTTAAAGTCAGATAGCTTTTAAATCACCGCTCCTACCGCCAACCCAAACAGACCCATTATATTTTTTTCTTGAGTTTTCGTTTGAGTAGAAGTCTTTTAGTGGGATTTTCAATTTACACCAAGATATTGAGAGTATGTGAGAATTAGGGGGGGACTAATATCCTCAAATATTTTACTAGGTGCATTTAGGATCCTTATTATTTTGTGTTTCACCCCGTACTTTGAAATAAGGTATTTTGTTATTCATCTAGAACCCTAAAAATTTTTATCAAACGTATCAAGCACTCTAAAGTTACTGCAGAAAAAATGTTTTTAAGTGTTGTATGCATCATTTAAAAAAAATGAAATTTGATGGCGATGCCAAAATTATCAAAAAGAAAATATTTTAATAGGTACTCCCACCGGTCCTAATTATAAGAAATTTAGTTGACTTTTTTTGGAGAGATTTAATTATATTATATTAGCTTGAAATATTTTTATTTTTATTTTTTTTCTTCAAACTAAATAGTTTGACTAATAAACTAATATATAATCTAAAAAAACAACATACAAATGATTAAGTAATTTATTTAGGCTTCCTTAATCTCTCCCAAAAAAGTCAACTAGCTCTTATAATTAGGACAGAGGTAGTAACATTTTTCCTAAAAAATTAATACTCTAAGAATAAAATTGTGCTGCTAAATGTTTCAGTTTCATCGACGTCCATATAAAAAATACCTCTAAGCGATTGAATAAATGACAAAATATTTTAAAATTGGGTAGGTGCCGATGAACACAGCTCATCCCAAAATAAAATGGAGGATTCTAGCTTTGTAGCCTATGTACAAGTAGCCTTCACAAATTTAATTTATCTCCAGGTAGCCTTCACAAGAGTGACACCTACACCCATTATCTTCTTCGTTTTTATCATTTTCAGTGGTTTAATTTTGGGTTTAATATTTATATTTTTACCGTAGAAATATTTTTTCTACCACACTTAATATATCCCACTAATATTTTTTTCTCTTCTCTTTATAATGGGATCCACTCATATTTATATGAGTATAGCAGAAAAAAAAATTATACAACAAAAGCAAAATATTAAACTCTATAATTTTTCTATAAAATGTCCTCCCTCCCTTTCTGAGGACTTTTTCTAAAAGATTAAGGAATGTAAATAAGTTATTTAATTATATCATATATTATATATCAGTTTATTAGTTAAACTAATTAATTTAGGGTGAAAATAAAAATATTCTAAAATTAGTTAATTAACTTCTCTTAAAAAGAAGGGAATTATGTTATATTTAGGATCACATAGGAAACACTAAGAAGTATCTTGGAGGATACCCATCGAATCTAGCATCGTAATGTATAAAGTACAGGCGTCAAAGCTGTGGCAGGTTTCTGGAACGCGCGCGTCGGTCACACGTGCAGCGCTTGTATGTCATCGGTTCTCACGTGCCAAGCGGTCCTGCTCTAATTGGTGGTGTCCGGATGCTCTTAAATTCCCGAGCATCGAATCACGCACTCTTCTACAGTTCTACTTACACTCACACCCACTCCACAATCTCAAGCAAATCGGACTTCGTATGGTGAGGAGATCTTGAGCTAGTTCCTTTGCAACTCTCAATCTTCATTTCTCACGCTTTTGTATCCTAGATCGAATCGAGGTGAGTGTTTATTTTCTCTTTGCTTCTTCCATTTCTTAGTAAAAACAATTACATCATCTGTGCATTTCAGTGAATTCACCCGCTCAATGTTTCGCGGCATTGTTACAATTCGCATCAGATTGATTAATTAAGCTGAGCATTTTTGTTATATATTTTTTTATGAGAAGATGCATTGCTATCTCATGAGGTTGATGAAGCTACACGGCATCCGTTCTTCTTCTTCTTCAACAAATAATTTCGGTTTTCTTCGGTTGTAGTTCATAGAATTCACTTTTACAGCTGTGTTTAAGATGTTTTTGTGTAAGCAGTAGTCCGATCAGCCATTATTGACTTGTTTTGCTTCTCTCCGCTTGGAATTTTAGAGAAGGCATGATTGGTAAGGCGTGGCCTTAGGAATCTTTCCTCTGGTTTTACCAAAATCTTTCCCGAGACTTGATAAAAACTTATACATTCTATCATTTTTCTTGGAATTTGTTAAACTTCAATTCATCTTGATTACATTCTCAGACAACATTGTCAAACATGCCTAATTGTCTCCAACACTGATTCAATGTTGTGGTATTGACTAAGAGAAACGCTTAAACTCATCTTGGAGATTGTGAAACTATTGTAATCTGGAATTGTTTTGATGTGTTCTCATTGTCAAAAATTTGTTTCTTCCCTTCATTCCATTCTTCCTTACCGGTGGCATGGAACATAAAATTCTTTCAACCCTCCAGGCTTATAACTTTGATGAGCTCGCACATCACCATTCGGGCAAAGGTTTGAGTTCAATTTTTTGGGCTATAGAAGGCTGTGATCCCATGTCGAAATCCGGAGCTTAAGGTTCTTTTGAAATTGTTTCGTTGAATCGATATAATTGACCATTTAAAGGTAAAGGACGCAACATATCTTGACAATCAAATCCCAGCAATCGCTAACAATGAAGGTAAATTAAATATTGTGATAAGGTATTTGAAAACTCCAACTATCTAGGGTACATATCGTAAGCAAAGCACCTAAAATAATCTTATCCTCATAGCCTGAACAAACTCGCTAAAATATAGAATAAAACTAAAATATAAATTCAATAACTGATGCTAATTACAGATAAAATCATGTTTAGATAATGTGATCTCCAACATAAAGTAAACGAAGAAAGCTTGCTTTGCTTATGCATATTAGTTGAAAATATTTTTGCCACCCTGCTACTGTTGACTTGTATAAGTGCCAAAGCAATATTTTCCCCCTTATTTTGATTAAATCCATTTCTTAAAACATTATTATTTGTTATTTCAGGTTAGTAGCTTTCTGTGGAAGTCAATGACTTGATTCTGCTGCAGCTGCTGATGTCACTACTTACTAGATAGATACATGTTGGAAGCAGGCATTTTTCATACGGTTGTCTCAGATGACTATTAGTGGCTATATTATGCTTAAACACTGTTGCTATGGGCGTTTGTCTGATGAAATGGCAATGGCCATGGCTTCTTTATGTTCTGCTGATATGTCATGTAATCAATAGGAATGAAGCAATCAGTCCTGATGGTATGATCATGCATAATTCTTCTTGATCCCCTAAGTTTGTTTCTGTTTGGTCACGTATTGCTGGATATAAGTTTTGATTCTTACGTTATCACATCCACATTTTTATATTGCAAAGATTTGCATATATAATGATGATGGATTTGTAATTTAGTTAGCTGGCTGTTTGGATATCTTTTCCCATATAAATGTTTTAGTAAGATCCTCTTAGTTGCCTTTGAGTTGAGTTTGGATTGTTTGAGCTCTAGTTTATTTCATTTTGTCTTTGCAGGAGAGGCACTTCTTAACTTCAGGACAGCAGTTAGCCCCAATAGTGACCTGTTACCTTGGAGGCCTGAGGATCCTGACCCATGTAAATGGAAAGGAGTAAAATGTGATGCCAAAACCAAGAGAGTGACAAATCTGTATGTTTTTTTTTTTTTTGTCTTTATTTAAAGTGATCTAGTCATTTTTTCTTACTTTTTTATGTCATCTTATTTTAAACTTCTTTGCATTGTCACAAAACCAATTTGGATTAGCACTGAAAGTATGTATCATCTCCCCCTTCCTATATAATGATGATTATTGATGTAACATTTATCATCTGGAGAGTGAAATGATTATTACTTTTGGTTTCATAAGATTGTATCATGTTAGTTTGAGAAATTGAACTCCATATTGCGGTAAAAGAAATGCTGGATGTCTGGCCTTTTATATCTCACTTTGCTTTCATTGCTGATAGGTTTCTGGATCATCTCAAATTAAGTGGGTCTATTTCAGCTGACCTTGGGAAGCTAGAGCATCTGAGGATTCTGTATGTATTTTGCCTTTTTTAAAGTTATTTGATTCTGTTGATTTTTTGATGGTCTTCTGCATCTGATGTAGATAACTAATCTATGTTGTAGTGCTCTTAACAACAACAACTTATATGGGACTATTCCATCAGAACTAGGAAATTGCACTGAATTGCAAGAAATGTAAGTACCACCTTTAGCTCCTCAATCTTTTCCACAACTTCAATTTCCTTTTTAAATTGGAAAATTATGTACATTTGTTTCGGCGAAGATTTTAGCAATAATGATTCAACAATGCAGCCTCTCCTTGTAAACCTCAATACTTAAGTTTGGAAATTGATCTGCAAATATACTTACTATTGCATTTTTGTTAAGTATGCCCAAGTACGTACTTCACTTCTGTGGTATTAATTGAAGCATGGGACAAAGTGACAAACCATTTCTTTCCAAAGGCCAAGTAACGTCTGTTAGCCAGGAAATATGTCTTCTGGAAGAGGCTTGAAAAGGACCCTCTGAGTGTCTCCTGACATCCATATATATGGGTCCGCCTCTATCAATTTTGCTATTGAATTTGGAGACATTTCAGTCTGAAAGGATTTTTTAACAGGGACACCTCAAGGGTGCCTTTATTTTATGATTATTTTATTCACTTTCTTCATATTTAGAGTTCGTTTGGTCCCAAAGTAAAAGGGTTCGTTGGTGGACAAAACGGAAATGAGTAAAATGGAAGATTAAATCAAAAATCATTTTGAGGATGTAAAATGACCTTTATCTTGTCCTAGAAATCAAAATTTTCTGTTGGAACAATTAAGCTTTTTTCTGTGTTGAGAACTTAGTTGGGCAAACTAAACTAATAATTTGTTGGGTAATTTTTATTTTTTCTCTTGCAGATATTTGCACAGTAACTACCTTAGTGGAGTGATCCCAAGTGAAATCGGCAATCTTTCACAACTTCAAAATTTGTGAGTTTCTCCTGTTTTATGCTCCCCGCTTGTTTCATTATCAAGTATATTTATCTGGATGAAGCATCGCAAATATTGTGGTGCTGCATGGTGAATAAGTGACCTATGGTTGGGTGGAGAAAAGGAAAAGAGACGGGAAAACTGACAGGCATGCTTTTAGAGAGGGACAGGGGAGTGTGCAATAGTTTAACGTAGTTTATGGCTCCTCTCATCCAAATTATCATTCTTGTTTTAAAACAGATCACATTCATTCAACGTGTCTCCCTATTCTGCAGGGATATATCAAGTAACTCCCTCAGTGGGAGTATTCCCCCATCACTTGGGAAATTATATAGTCTAAAAAATTTGTAAGTATCCTTGTTTTCCTTTCATAGTTCTTCACTTCTTTATTCATATCTTATGTTAATATATTATTTTAAGAAAAAATCACTCTTTCTTACTGTGGTCATATTTGGTACTTTTTAGCAATGCCTCGTTCAATTTTCTGGTTGGATCAATACCTTTGGATGGTGTGCTTGCCAACTTCACTGAAAGCTCGTAAGTCACCCCCCCCAAAAAAAAAAAAAAAAAAAAAAAAAAAAAAAGAGGGATCAGTGTGGTTGGATTGTCTGTCCTTAAGCAGCAGCCTACTTCTAAGTTGCAAATTTATACTTCCTAATAGCAAAATAAATATACTTGATGCAGCTTTCTCGGAAATCTTGGTTTGTGTGGAGTGCAAATCAATTCAACATGTAAGAATGATGGTTCGCCTAAATCCAATTCTCAATCTTCAATTTCAGGTAAAGCTGAAACCATTTAAATGAATTAACTGAATTCTTTATTTGCCCTCGCAACTAGCTTTCTTTTATTGTTTTATTGATATTTGTGCCTTTTGTTTGAAAGAGTTTTGTATGCTTAACTGGACCACATTCTTACTGTTTTGACTTTTTTAATGTTACTTTCTATAGACCAAAATGGAAAGAGGAAAGATTCTGGCCGGCTGCTTATTAGTGCATCAGCAACTGTGGGTGCACTACTTTTGGTGGCTCTTATGTGTTTCTGGGGTTGTTTTCTTTATAAGAAGTTTGGTAAAAATCACCGAGAAAGTTTAGCAATGGATGTCTGTGGAGGTAAGTACCTTACCTTTATGTTGGCTACTTGTTGGCCTTTATCAGCTATTTTTATTTTCTCATCTTTCTGAAATCATAAATACTAATTTAATCTATATTTAAATCTTGCAGGGGCATCCATTGTTATGTTTCATGGAGATCTACCATATTCTTCAAAGGATATTATTAAAAAACTTGAGACTTTAAATGAGGAACACATAATTGGTTGTGGAGGATTTGGAAAAGTTTACAGGCTTGCAATGGATGATGGGAATGTATTTGCTTTGAAAAGGATTGTAAAGTTAAATGATGGCTTTGATCGATTTTTTGAGAGAGAGCTTGAAATTCTTGGAAGCATTAAACACAGATATCTTTTGAACTTAAGAGGATATTGCAATTCACCTTCATCAAAGTTGTTAATATATGATTACCTACCTGGTGGTTGTCTTGATGAAGCTCTTCATGGTAAGATGCATGCTTCAGCTATGATGTTGTAATATTCTGTGCACTATTAAAGGTTATTTTTTCGTTATCAATTCTAGTATGTGGTAATTTTTTTGGACTTGTTCAGGATTCTTAATAATCTCAAGAACCCAACAACATGTTTGATAATGATATTGATAAATAGTCCCAGCCAGCTAAAATGTGGGTGGATCTTTTCAACATAACAACATTTTATAGGCTTTTCAACAAATTGCCTTAATACCGCTCATGGTTTATTACTTAGAGCACCTTGAGATAGAAGTCTCAATTGGAACTATTTTTCCTATTTTTCAACGTAATATGCGTTTCATCTTGGAATAAGCATCTTCATTGGTTACTGGATAAAAATATTGGGGGATAATGATGTTTTATGATGCATTAAACAGAAAGATCTGAGCAACTTGATTGGGATTCACGCTTGAATATCATCTTGGGAGCTGCAAAAGGGCTTGCCTACTTGCACCATGATTGTTCTCCTAGGATCATACACCGTGACATAAAATCAAGCAATATTTTGCTTGATGGAAACTTGGATGCTCGAGTCTCTGACTTTGGACTTGCCAAACTTCTGGAGGATGATGAATCTCACATCACTACCATTGTTGCTGGAACATTTGGTTATCTAGCTCCAGGTAAGCAATCTAGAATGGATATGCTGTTGGCCAGATAGATAATTGGAAGGATAAGTCATGGGTGATGGTTTTGTAAATTTGAGTTATTGCTGAATGTCTTTTGTTGATTCAGGTGCATGGATGTTTATTTTGCTTATCTCTTGTTCTGTTGTGTTCCATGCTTAATGTTGATGAGATAGATTGCAGATTACATAATAACCTTAGGGAATATCTCAAGTGACTTGCCTATGTAATTTTAGGATGTGAGTATCTGTGGTCAGTGAAGCTAGATTAGGGTGAAAGAGGTTACTAGATGGTGGTCAAGAGTAAGAGTTATTATGATGTTTATATTACCTCAACAGATGTTCTAAAGATTGAAGGGTGCTATTTTGGTGTATTCTGAATTTTATCAATTAAGAGGATAGCTAATCCTGTTCTCTCTTCACTTTTGCTGACATTATTATAATATCATTTATCTTCACTTTTGTACCATTTGTGCACATCATACTTTTGCAGGCGAAAATGAAGGCTGTGATTAGAAGCTGAAATTTTTCCCCTTTAACATAAGGATGTTAATGTTGTCAATCTGTACATGTGCATATAACCATATTATGTATTTAACAAATTTGTGAAACTGAGTGGGGTGGTTGTTTTGGAGTTTTGGTTTTGCTTTCTAACTCCATTGTCTGATGACGCATCTGTTTCTCCATGGCAGAATATATGCAAAGTGGTAGAGCAACTGAAAAGACTGATGTTTATAGTTTTGGTGTCTTGGTACTTGAAGTGTTGAGTGGAAAGCGGCCAACAGATGCATCATTCATTGAGAAGGGCCTCAATATTGTCGGTTGGGTAATGCCATACATCCTAGACGTTAGCTTTAAGTTGAACTTGCTTTTTCTGTGCTGCTTGTTGTAGAAATACTAGTTTACTCTTTAAAAACATACTCTGTATATTTCAAAATTGGGCTCTCATTTTTTTCTCTTGTTTTTGTACTCTGTAGTATTCATAACTCTGATTTCTTTGGTCACTCATCGTCTGCTTGCTTGAGTGCATTGGCTCTGTAATGAGATTGAAATAAAAGCTAATGTTTTTTTTTTCCTTTTTCCTTTTTAAACAAATTGTGGCAGTTAAATCATTTAATTACGGAAAACAGAGCCAGAGATTTAGTTGACCAGCAGTGTGAAGGAGTGCGGGTAGAGAGCCTGGATGCGTTGCTCTCTGTAGCTATACAGTGCGTATCCTCAAGTCCGGAAGATCGACCCACAATGCACAGAGTGGTCCAATTGATTGAATCAGAGGTGATGACCCCTTGCCCAAGTAACTTTTATGACTCCAATTCCGAATAGAGCCAAAGCTCGTCATAGCTTGAATCATTGTTCATGCCACTTAGTACTCAGAAATGTGATGCTGTGAGTGAAAGGGTCCCAGAATTGTCAAAGCAGGTTTATGATCAATCCATTCTCCCACAACCTCTTCAACACTGGGAATTCGGGTTCATGTCCTGGTACCATGTGCTGAGGCTTCTCTGTCGTTGTGAATTTAATTTGAAAATTGGTTATTTATGGAATCTTGCGTCCTCTCGCGTTTTTTTTTTTTTTTTTGGGGGTTATAATTTGTAATGTAACTTGTATTGTTTGCATTTATTCACTCGATTGTAAGTGTATATTAGTTTTCATGAATTGAAAACGCCCCATGTTGCGATTTTAAACATTCTTGTTGCGACCTAACATCTGCCACACTAGTATTTTTCTTCTTTTTTGGGGGTCTAAACAGTTTTGCTCATTCATGTCAAGGCACCTAAACCACATCATGGCCTTCTTCCTATAGTTTCTTGTAATATTAAACCTACAATATTTCAAACTGACAGGATCCATGATCAGTATTACACATCCTAATAAACGAATTTTCAAGCTAGTTTTGGATCAGATTTTCCAGAAAATTTAATCATCGATGAAATATACTCACGCGCTTTATGTACCAATCCACGGTTCGGTTCTTGGATGGCTGCAAGCAACCAGCGGTAATCTGATATCGTTGAATCAGACAATGGCTCAAGAAACTCACACTGATCTAGTATTTCAGGTGGTGGGGCTCCAGCAATGAGATTGGTATCTAGTCTTGGCTTACCCTTTGAGAGCTCAGTAGGAACACTGGCTGAAGGAGCTTGAAGAGTAATGGGAGAGGCCCCTGGAACAACCTCTTGTTTAAAGGGCAGTGCTCTTGCAGCTTGCAGACAGAACTCTATCCACTGATAGATTAGTGGGGATGGTCCCCAGACTCGGCTGCCGATCTGGTTTGTTTCAATCCGAGAAGCAGCTGGAATTGCCTGCAAAAGGAAAAACATGACGGGTGAGAAAAATGCCTACTAAGAAGGAATAAGATAATCTATGAAATTAATGTTGGAATCATAAAGTATTTAGGTATATTTGGATCCCATGTAAACTATTAAACAATTATTTCCTATCACCCAAAGTTCTATGCAATTTGCTCAGTTTTATCAAGAACTTCAGATATCTCTATACAAAAAATAAATGTAGTGAAATAAAAAATGAAGTGAAAGAAGTTATTTTGAATATTTAAATGACTTTTGTATTCCTACTTTAAAAGGTAATAAATTTAAAACATAACTTGAGTAATAATTGCAATAGTATAATCTCTAATGGACAATGCAAACTGTGAAAGGAATCATTTTCCTCTCACTTTACCAACAGGACACAATGCAGCAAAACATAAGTACCATACCCAAAGATCCGCCCATAAGCTAGCTCCAGATTTTGGAACAATTACTGTTACATTAGACATGCGCTTGGCAATAGGAATGATGTCGCTACTCCATCCAACAGTTACCCACACATCTCCAACTCCAAAAGCTTTCAGATAGTGAACACTGTCAAACAGTCGAACCTAAACAAAGCCAACTGAATGGTGATGTTGAAATTTGTAGTTTGGACAAAGAAAAATAGGAGAGAGATATTCTTTTCTTATTAATCAAGTTGCATATGTTAGTAACATTGGTTCCAATCAATCCAGTGGATAGAAAAGGCAACCACAGCAGTTGAGAGATTGTCTTTATATCATTACCTGCTTTCCAAGCAAGGCTAAATTGTGCTTAACAGCATCTCTCCCACCATCAACTTGCAAATCAATGTTGTTTGTATTGTATGAGGCTCCCATATACTTCAAAACTGCACCAATAACCTCTCTGGGGGAATCAACCATTGAGATTCTTCCTGCAAGCTCTGGCCGCCACAAATCTGCCCAGTCCTGCATTTACAGATTATATACTTCCAGAAAAGATGTAAAGAAAATAACATTGGTTCTAACGAAAACAAAAGGACAAAAATTACCTCTATAGGAGCCAATTTATACTTTTGAAATTTGTTTTTCTTGTAGGCTATAACCATGCAGCCCCATCGATATGGAGCAGCCCATATGTCACCGTAAGGATCTATTTCTCCCTCACTATTCCTGCGCAGGTATACCTGGAACTTATTCAGTGAATACATTATACTATAAAAAGAAATTCCAACAGGATAAGCAACCAAATTAGGACATGCTATAATAAGTGGCCTATGCTAAAGTAGTTAAGAGTATTTAAGATCTATATGATACAACCTTGTTTTTTGTTCCAATTTTTACTTGGCATATTTCAATTTGACTAACATAATGTCCTTCACCCCTCCCCCTGCATGTTTTTCAGTTCCCTCCTTCCCATTCATCTATGTTGGTTGCACCAACCTGTTTCTGTTTGATGAAAATTCTCAAATGAAAGTATCTCTGAGTTTGATGAAGACTTCAGTAAGCAGGATGAACTTGCCCTTAAAACCAAACCTTTTACCTCGTGGACTATAGATGGCTCCTCCATTGTGGGAAATGGGAATCCATCAGATTACTTCTTGCTCGTCATCTTATGATCTTGCCAAGGTTAATGCAAGTACATACAATTATACAAAGATGGCTCACTAACAAGTGCGCCCATATACAGAATTAACAAGTATTATCCCTTTGTTTTCCTCTATTCAGATCTCAAATATTCCTACATGCCTGGTGGTCAAACCAGGATCGTCAAATGTAAATGAAACTATGTTCAGAGGAACAATTCTTCATTACAGATACAGGACTAAATGGTGAGCCAACTAATTTTGTATCTGAATCACTAAGAATCCAAAAAAGACTTCTGAGAAGACAATTTTTAGGAAGAGAAACAAAATAAATGGTTACCTTCCATTTCTCATCTAGGCCTTTAAACCAATCCTGGTCTTCAACATCACGTATTGGCTCAATTATAGCTTTGTTGATGGCAAATTTAAGCCAGGAGTCACCAATACTAACAATATCAGCCGCCAAAGCAGAAGCAGGCCCAATATTTCCTTTAGTAAAGGGAATTGACAGATCAGAGAAAATTCTCTCGAGACTTGTATTATACTTCACGTTAAACTTCAGCCTTCTCCCTTGAGATTTTATGAAGTCCTAAAAGTAAAGAAAAACCAGCATGACAAGTTATGAAATAAGAAATTATTGCAAATTTGACTCAAAATGGAAAAAATAGAAGAATATGTAGCATAAACTGGATAACCAAAGACATAAGCAATAGGATCTTAGATACATTTCAAGCAAGAACCTCACAAGTTCCGAGAAAAAGAAAACAGGAAGAGAACCAACAAGGGGGAGAGAGGAGAGGTGAGAAATTTAATAAACAATGTTAGAGAATTAAAACCACTATTAAAGAGGAAAGTTATGCAATATATTACACACCTTGATCCATGATGGAGGCACAGAACCACGTAGAGCAACAATTTTGAGAGGCACAGTCAATGCATATGTTTTAGATTTCCAAGCATTAAAAGCTGCTTCTAAATGCCCATCAAGAACATTTTCTGTGTCATCATCTTGTTTTCTTCCTTCGTGTTCATCTACAACCATAAAACCATTAATCATGTCAACGGCCAAGTCTTTCAAAGTTTATCTCATAACAGCAATAACATACGATCCACAAATAAAAACCAGTACAATGAGAAAAATGCAGGACCAATCCTTAACTGACAAGCTAGAACTGACAGGGTACAATTATTGAATGTGCCATAAAATGCAAGATACAACTACTTGAGTGGAG